>OY770154.1:6486367-7221367 GCA_963669345.1 Gortyna flavago
CACAGTAAGTATAGACTGCTTGTACAAACACGCCTTATGCTCACATTTACATCATAGTATGCCGACCGGCCGCCATTACGTAACACGACAGCGTCAATCGTCAATCACGCATACATAGATCGGTACGGTGCTTCACTTTCGATATGCGTGGCGCGGAATCCATCTTTTTTATAAGTCTATGTAATCAGCCTATAATGTTCCCACTGCTGGGACACACCGGTGCTGTTCTGTAAAAAGATCACCTTGATAAGTTTCCGAAACGACACAAAAAAACTTTAATAATCTATTTAAAATAAGTTTATTTCTCAACTTATTATTATTATTTATTTTCTTTTTTATATCTCGGGACCATTGAGTCCCGGTCCTTTGGAAGGCGTACGAGGGGCCGAAGCCAACTCGCAGAGGCCCTTTAGGAAATTTTAATGAAATGTGACACCAACCGACGATTATCCCTGTGTGCACTATGCAAGTGCACCCAAGGACAACCCCCGGTTGGTGTAGGACTATTGCAGCATATGGAAAAATAAAAAGTTGGACTATGGGTTTGGGTGGCTAAAGTGGACTGGTTGCCAAGAACTATGGAAGAACTATGACCCCTGCCTGATCAATGTTTAATATATACACGGATAAAATAGCAGGGGGTGACTTGCACACTCAATAATGGGCCCCCGGAAACGGTCGGTAGCACATAGTGACGTAGCGACAAGGGGGCAACATGTCCTGAGGTGCTTATGAGAAGTGGAGAGGTATTCCACGGCTATCAGGACAATCCCGGAAGTACGGTCAAGATCCCTACCAGCATCTTACTGGAATACTTCCTTCCTCCGAGCACGTTTGCTCTTGCGAATCTCCACTCAAGCCAGCCAATAAAGGCAAGAATGAGGTGGGAGCTCTGTTCCTCGTCATTGTTCACTCCAGCCGGCCAATAAAGGCAAGCCAGAGGTGAGGTACAAGACTTCTCCCGGGAGATAGGGTCCGTGGGGTCGCTACTGCCCAACAGTTCGCCACATGCTGCCCTGCGGATTTCTGTATCTCTCTTGGTCTGGCTCCTCACCTTAGACCGGTTCCGGCAAAGTAAACTTTTCCGGCACGGGCCTAGAGTTCGGAGCGCACAAGCCCCACCACGACGTCAACGTAGAGATACGGCGATGGGGTTATTATTTATTATTATTATAATTACAACGGTTGTGCACCAATAACAGTAATTAATTATTTTCTAACTGAGTTTACTTCTACCTCAATGCATTTAGTCAACCGCTTCTCCAATGCCGTTACACCAATTTGATAAAATGTTTTCTCCAACCCCTCAAAATACTCGTCTCCGGCAACAATGACTTCATCATTCGATGAAAATCTCTGGCCACCTAGCCATTTCTTCAGGTTTGGGAATAAGTGGAAGTCGAACGGGGCCAGATTTGGTGAATAGGGGATGCAGTAGCAATTCGAACCACAATTCATGGAGTTTGGCGACTGCAACCATTGACGTGTGTACAGACGCGTTGTCATGGCAGAACAAAAATTTTTTCTTGGCCAAATCAGGTCGTTTCTTTCGGATTTCGTCACTTAATTTTTGCAGCAAGCATGACAGAAAGAAAGAAAAAGTATTTATTGCGACTCGTAAAGGAGGATCACAAACTAAACTAAACACAGTAAAAAATAAAAACAAGTTAAAAAAAAAAGTAACAAAATCAAAAATCAAACAACGTCCTCAAACGGCTCCTATCTCAGCATGATACTGCGACATTTAAAAAAAAAATATCACAGTGACAGTGCTGGTATTCTGCTAGGGCTTGCGTAGTACTCTACACTTATTGTTTTTCCTTTTTGCAGATAATCCTCTAAAATAATCCCTTGAGCATCCTAAAAAACAGTCCCCATCACTTTGCCGGACGACAATCTACTGTAACATAACGCCGCAAAAGATCGGCGGAGGTTTCTTGAAAATGGTCAAAAAGTTGGTTTTTAAAGCATTGTATCTCTTAAACCGTAAACCATTTTGACAAAAAAAAAAAAATTCATATTTTCAAGTCTTATTTTAAAACAGTGATGGAACTCAAATCACAATTAAACGTACAAAAAAATCTTCTTATACACCTCTGACATTTCTTTAAAAGCAGTTTATCCCTTCATTAATAAACTGCATTCAGTGATGGATTATTTATTATTAAGTAGTTTGTAAATAGATGATTGTTTCATATTTTGCAATAAATTACCAGCGTTGTGTCATCGCGCTTCTCTTTCTTTTCTATGCAGTCCGATAGTGACCGCGCTTTAGGTCATGTACAGCGCCAAACTCTCCAATGAATCGTCCACTCGACGTTGCTTTTGGTCGACAGTGAGCAAACGCGGCACACATCGCGCGCAACGCAAAGCTGTTCATTTCCAAATGTTGGTGTAAAATATTAAAAACGCGTTCAGATGAAATGCTCACCATCTCTGCTATCTCTCGCAACTTTAAGCGCTGATCGTTCAGTATAATTTTGTGGTTTTTTTTAATCATGTCCCGATTTGTGACTTTATTTGGACGGCCAGAACTGGGGCGTCTTCGCAGCTCTGTATTCCACGTTTAAAATCAGTTACCCAGGTGTGAATCGTACTCAATGCAGGAGCAGAATTACCTAAAACACTGTCTAGCTTGACTTTAACCTGGGTTGCTGTTTTATCTTTTAAAACGTAAAACTTTATCACCGCACGAAATTCGTTTCTTTCCACATTGACAGTGAAAGTTCTAGGTCCTGTCATACGAATTTCATCCGTTCGATTAAATTATTTGGCGTTCTATTTTCAAAAAGATGCCAGAAGATAGTATTTAGGCCTTGGTGATGAAAATTTAAAAACATATGATGGTACGGAACCCTCGGTCCACGAGTCCGAATCGTTCTTGCCCGGTTTTTTTTTACGACTATGTTTTTCTAACGTAAAAACGCTTAGGCATAATTAGATTAGCAAATAAACGATTTTGATTTTATGTGATATATTAAAAGTTAAGATTTTTCTTATTAATAATGTTTTTTACTTTCCTACAGGTAATGCATGTACGTATACCTTTATATAGTTTTATTTTTTTAATGTAATATTAAATGATTAGAGACTATCTTTTGCCCGCGGGTTCGCTCGCGAGGATGTCGGATAATATCCCACTTCCCACTTTCTAGCACTAAAATTGTGAACTGTAGAAAAGGGGCTAAGCAGAAATCCTTGAAATTATTTCATCAAAATATTGAAGGTTTTTCTTCCAAACAATTGGAAATTGAGTTGTTTTTAGAAAAAACAATGTTTGACATTATTTGTATAACTGAGCATTGGTTAAAAGATTCAGAAATGTTAATTAACTATGACAATTATAGTGTGGCCAGTTGTTTTAATCGAAATTCAATGCTGCGTGGTGGTTCATTAATCCTAATTAAAAGTTGTATTAAATACAAACCTCGTAAAGACATACTTGATCTATCGGTTGAACATAACATTGAACTGTCTTGTGTTGAGCTAGATAAGCATGTTATAGTGTGCGTTTACAGACCCCCAAATTATCAAAACTATTCTATATTTGAGTCAGTAATGGAAGATGTTTTGGCAAAGCTTGCAACTGGTAATAAGGCAGTAATTATCTGTGGTGACTTTAATATTAACATTTTAGAAAATAATTTAAATACCAGTAGATTATTAAATTTGTTTAAATCATTTAATTTGTCAAATGTGTTTGTAGAACCAACCCGAACAACTACGACTACTGCTACATGTATTGATAATGTTTTTTGTTGCTGCGACTATTTAGATAAAGCCATTGTTAATTATCTCCCTTCTGATCACAGTGGTCAAACTGTAACCTTTGAGTCCAGCATGCCAATACAAAAAGTGCAGATCCAATCCAGACCAATAACATCTGTTAATTTAAATAAATTCAATAGCAGTTTAATTTGTAAATTAAGTAATCAGAACCTGACAGTGAACAATGTTAATATTTTGTATACAGAATTCTTTTCGGTTGTACAAACTGAGTTCAATAATTATTTTGAAAAAATCACTAAAAGTATCAGCCCTAAGTTTTTATTTTGTGACTGGGCAACTAAAGGACTTAGGAAAAGTAGGGAAAGACTTTTCGAGCTGTATGGCCTTAAGCCTTATATTAACACAGATACTTTTACTAAATATGTTGCTACTTACTCTAGAACTTTTAAGAACGCTTGTAAGGCAGCTAAAGCCTTATACATTAGCAACAAGGTTAAATCAGCAGACAATAAAATAAAGACGGTTTGGAAAATTATTAATAACGAAACGAACAGGAACAAAAAACATAATTCTGATTACACACTGCAGACGTCAAGTGGTCTCATTTGCGATAACAAAAATGTTGCTCAAGAATTTGTAAATTTCTTTACTAGTATCCCACTCAAAACAACTGAAACCTTAAATTCCTCGCCCTCGCTCGCTTTTGATTTAGTAAGGGCGAACGTTTCAGCCTGCCCGATTGAATTTAACTTTAGGCATATTAACCCCATAACAGTAATTAAAGCTTTTAAGCAAATTAAGATCAAATTGACCGAAGATCTTTGGGGAATGTCCATTAAGGTCTGTACCTCCATAACTGAGACTATTGCGCCTTACTTAGCCTTAGTATTTAATTCGTGTGTGGATCAAGGAGTCTTCCCCGATTTAATGAAATACAGTAAGGTAATACCACTTTACAAATCCGGGGACAGTAAAGACACTAATAATTATAGACCCGTATCCGTGTTGCCGGTTTTCAGCAAGGTGTTTGAAAAGATAATGCTTAATCAGATGCTCAATCATTTTA
The DNA here is from genome assembly GCA_963669345.1 of Gortyna flavago. Lineage (NCBI taxonomy): Eukaryota > Metazoa > Arthropoda > Insecta > Lepidoptera > Noctuidae > Gortyna > Gortyna flavago. The sequence continues at coordinate 6,491,163 of OY770154.1, forward strand.
ATCAGATGCTCAATCATCACACGAATAAAATCCTTCACGATCAACAGTATGGTTTCACCAAAGGACGTTGTACGACCGACGCCGGTGTAACCTTATTAAAACACATTTTTAACGCGTGGGAAGAGGCTCAAGATGCCATAGGAATCTTTTGTGACCTCTCCAAGGCATTTGATTGCGTCGATCACGAAACCTTGCTTTTGAAACTTGAGCATTACGGACTTGGAAAACTTGCGCTCAGTTTAGTTAATTCTTATTTAAATGATAGACAACAGCAAGTTCAAATAAATGGTGTCAATTCGCTTAGTTTAACAGTAAAAATGGGTGTGCCACAAGGCTCGATAGTGGGTCCTTTCCTCTTTTTGGTGTATATTAATGATCTACTCCATTTATTAAAAAATCAACCACAAATGGTGTTATTTGCTGATGACACTTCCTTAATTTTTAAGATAAATAGACGTGCTACAAATTTTGACGACGTAAATAATGCCCTACTGCTGGTCCACAATTGGTTCACTGCTAATAATTTAGTATTAAATGGAAAAAAAACTAAGTGCATAAGATTTTCTTTACCAAATGTCAAGGGTAGTGATTGTGAGATAATATTGAATCAAGAGAAACTAGAATTCGTCGATAAAACTGTTTTCCTTGGGATCACGCTCGACTCAAGGCTACAATGGGGTCCTCATTTAACATCTCTTGCAGGACGGCTAAGTTCAGCAGCTTATGCTGTCAGAAAAATCCGTCAATTTACTGATGTAGATACCGCGAGATTAGTCTATTTTAGTTACTTTCATAGTATCATGTCATACGGTATTTTACTTTGGGGACGGGCTGCAGACATCGATTCTATTTTTATTCTGCAGAAAAGAGCCATCAGAGCCATATATAATCTCCGCAGGCGCGATTCTCTAAGGGAACTGTTTAAGGATATTAACATCATGACGGTGCCTTGTCAATATATCTACGAAAACATCATTTATTTAAGGAAAAATTTACATCTTTTTAGTAAAAGAGGTGACAGACATAATTATAGTACTAGAAATAGGGACCTATTAGTTCAACCAGGTTTCAGATTGGCTAAAGCAGACTCATCTTTTATGGGGTACTGTTTAAAATGTTATAATAAAATACCTCCCCACATTCTTCAACTGAATGAGACAAAATTCAAGTCTTGTATAAAACGCACACTATGCAGGCAGGCATATTATAAGTTAGAGGATTACATCGTTGATAAAGATGCCTGGATCAATGCTGGTCCTGCTCCACAACCACAACTAATTGATTAACACTTGAACATACTGTTGGAGCTGCTGAAGATTGTGGGACTATATTTGCATTGTATAAACTCAATTTCCTTTGTATTGTATAATTTCATAGCACAGATGTGAGTTCTATGTGAGCTACCATTTACCGGGTAATAATAATATGTCTTTCATTGACTTGAATGTGCCCTGGCGGCTGATAGTATGTCATGCTCACTAAAATGTCTCGCTGACGGTGGCGTGTGTGTTGGATCATTTAGCTCCCTTCAAAATGGTTGAGCTGAATGGTGCTGATCTATGCGTCATGTTCGTGAACGGGCGCCGTCAGTTGGGACTGGTCATCAATTGGCTGCCTCGGCTTATTTAAATTTTTTTTTTTTTTTTTGGATTGTTGTTTTGTTAAGTACTATTTGCTGTACTCTGGACGCTCTTAACACGTACGTCTTTTTTATTTTATTACATCGTTCTCACATATAATTATAAATTCAACATTAATGATGTAACTAATATTTTTGTAAAAATATAATTTAAAAGAGTGTCCATGGAGTTTCTTGCCCGTTCTTCTCCATAGGTACCTACGCTTTGGAATGGGCAACTAGCTTCATATTTTCTGACTGACCGACTTCTTGACAATTCAAAAGTGCCTGTAAATGGTTTAATTGAAATAAATGCTTTGAGTTTGAGTTTGAGTTTGACTTGAACATGCCAATGGGGGACAAAAATTTATTTATTTATTTATTAACTATGGATGACTTACAGCTAAAAAAATAGCCTATATCCCGGTAATAATAATTATCTATACAGTATTATGACTCGGCCCTGGGGACCTAAAAAGGCCACTTTGGCAGAATCATAAAACAATTCATATCACGCAATTCATCTGTTTAACAGTTTCACACCTTTATATCTCTGAAGGGTTAGGCAGAGGTGTACCTATAGCATTTTACGAATCTCCACACAAAACTGTCATACAGATGAAATTGCGTGATATGAATTGTTTAAATGATTCTGTCAAAGTGGCCTTTTTAGGCCCCCTGTTCTAGAAATAATTACCTCCAGCTGAAGTTTCATTAAAATCGGTTCATTCATTTTGAAAAAACAAGAGCTTGAAAGTTTGTATGAAATGCCGTACGTCGTAAACGTTCTTAAAGGTTTCGACGTCAAAGGATCACTTTGATAAGTGATTATTTTAAAGTGTGTATTGTGCTTGTATATTTTAACAAAACCTAGACTTTAAATCGGTTTGTGACCTTGAAGAGCGGAATTTTAAGGGAGCTAGAAGAGTAATGAAACGCTGATAGGATTACTTCAAATTTATATTGATATACGAGTAAAACAACGTTACACATTCCTGTGTAAACTAGCACTGACATATCTAAACAAAAAAAACCTAATAAAATATTTGACACCCCGTTCTTATCTTGCTTGAATGTTCGAATGGCACCCGCGCAAAATAATAGCCAGCCTGTATAAAGGTTAGGCTACATAGATAGCCTCTACAGTATGTCTTTTATAATACTTTTTTCAGGGTACTCACAAAGGGGATGATGTAGAAATAGTCCAGAAAGAAACGTCTACCACAACGGAACCGTACCGATTCAGGTAGACTACGAGTAAATATTGTCTGCCTAGCCTTATTGTTATTGTAAGCCTGTGTTGTCCCACTGCAGGGCAAAGGCCTGCCTTCCCTCTTTCCACTTTTCCCTTTAAGAAGGAGTCCAGCTCATCCCGCCATCTTTTTCTGCTATTGTGGGCCAATCCTTGAAGAAGGAGTCCAGCTCATCCCGTTATCTTTTTCTGCGATTGTGGGCCAATCCTTTAAGTAGGAGTCCAGCTCATCCCGCCATCTTTTTCTGCGATTGTGGGCCAACCCTTTAAGAAGAAACATAGCAATACACACTGCTCGTTGTTCCAGTGATCGTAAGCGCTTACTGAGCATGAGTTCCTGGGTTCGATTCTCGGGTCGAGAAAAGTTTTATTGCGTTTTTCCATCTGGAATTTCACTGTAGCAGCCTGGAGTCTGAATTTGTGCCCATTGGATGGCAATAAGCTCGCCCCCTATTACATGGGACTTAAACATAACTGGGGAAATATGGGTGTACTATAGGCAGACCTAGGGCTCTGACTTACCTTTCGGGGAATACAAGTTTGATGTAATATTTATGTTATGTTTTTTCGCTTCCAGGGCAATTAAGGCAACGCATTCCCTTAGAGCTGGTGGAAATAAAATAAAGCCTATTTATATCGATGAGTAAACATGGTTGTTTTATTTCAAGACTATCAGCACCCCGCGGTTTCACCCGCATAAGTTTCCCGTGGGAATATCGGGATAAAAACTATCCTATGTCCTTTCCCTATTCCCTATTCTATGTCCTATGTTCCCGGGACTCCAACTATCTCTATACCAAATTTCATCTAAATCGGTTCAGCGGTTTAAGCGTGAAGAGGTAACAGACAGACACACTTTTGCATTTATTATTTACAATGGATGAAAAGCACGATAACTTGGTTTGTGAATAACGAAGGGAGCTCCAGGATTTATTTCTGGGAGGGGCAAATGGGCCAGACAGGAAAGAAGTGTCTCCCATATTTAGATTTATTCCGGTCTGACCCAATCTGAAACCCCCCTCCCCCCCCCCCCCTTCGATCCCCTGCTAGTTCTTCTTCTGTTTTAATCTCTGTGTCTATACACACTATGCCAAAGATACGCGACCGTAGTTCGGCATGATTACGCCTAGCTAATTTCGGCATAATGTGTCGTCAGTAATTCAAATAGCATTGCAGGCGTAATCATGCCGAACTTCGGTCGCGTACTTTTGGCATAGTGTGTTTAGGCACTAAGGGCGGTTTTGCACTACATCCGATCCGAATCAGAGAAATACCGGTCTGAAGTGATCATAATCCTATTTGTAACGGGGTGGCGCTTTAGATCCGAACTCTATCCTTCGGAATTTGGAACATTTCCAATTCGGATTGAAGTCGGATCTTTAATTCGGATTCGGATCGGATGTAGTGCGAAACCGCTCTTCTCCACTTTATCTAGGTTACTCTTTTTGACAGTTAAGTACAGTCAAGAGATAATAAACGATTCATGTTTTACGAAATTAAATATTTAATACTCGACCGACGGTCAGAGCTGCGCCTCGCCTCGCGCTCGCTGACCGTCATCGGTACTACAATCCATCCATCCATGGGTCCATTTATCGTCATCATCTTGGTACGCGTGTCCGACGGTAGGTACGCGGCCGACGTCAGCGTAAGAGGAATTCAGGCCCCAGTATTCATATAGGTGGGCCTGCGGACGGCGAGTAATGGGTAGCTCGCCGTCCGATCAGGACCAGGCCCGTGCCGGACGGCGCGTATGTGTTCCACGCGCGCCTCAAAGAGATGTCAGCAGACAAGGAGGAGCCCGTCAGGGCCGAAGCCTGCCGGGGCAGCGGGATTGTCCGAAAGGGTTACCGTTGCCCCGGAATATAAAGGGCTAAGGAAGGAACACGGATGGGTTTTAGTCAGTAAGAGACTGACACTCCCTTCCGCTCCACCCAGAGCGGGAGGGGTCATTTGATGATTTCCCATCCTTAAAAAAAAAAAAAAGAAAAAAAAAGTATTCATATAGGTACTGTTTTTGGATTTATTTTCAATTTATTATAGGACTAATGAAGTTTCAGCACCCCGCCTCGGATAGGATAGATTTTCTTTTGATCATTGATAGAGAGATAAGAGTTATTTATGTTGTAAAGTCCTGGTCTGCAAGAGCGAATGAAGCAAGCTCATTAATCGTAGGACTCCAACTTGGAATTGGTTTTGTTAGTATTTCTGCGGCCCGCTAGTAATTAAATTAGAAATTAAATAAAACTTTATTTCAGACTACGTTCCATAATTTTGTTAGTATTTTGGTGTTAGTAACAATGGTGCTTACGGAAGTAGGTTAGTATTGTTAGTTTAAGATACAAATGGTTTATTTACCCAAGACTGTCCTCACCCAGTGTCCTTGAGAGGGACAGTCCGGTCTGGCAGCTATCATTTTCAGGATGCTGTTGTCACTACCATGCAAGCGCTGCAGTAAGGAGGCCGCTTTCTTTCGCATGATAACCATCTGTGCGAGCCTCCGCGAACATTCCTGAAGCACTACAAAGCCATGACAGTCCCAACTGCATCCTAAAAGCATTATTAAATTGAACACGCAGAACGTTGAAGGCTCGGCGCGTGTATGATACCCACAGGCCACTCGTGTAAAAGGATTGACAGAACGCCTTAAAAAGGGTTACTTTGACGTCTGTAGTACAACGAGCGAACCTACGGGCAAGCATATTGCTCCTCACCGACAACGCCCTGCGCTCCCTTTCTATATCTGAGTCATCACTTAGGTCGCTCATGACAATATGGCCTAGGTACCTAAAACTACACTCAACACGGTCTACCAATCGAAGGGTGTGGGCATAATACAAGCGGCTTATGCCATAGCAGCCAGGAGAGTTACGGACACCCATATTCGCATACTCTCTGACAGGCGACAGCGCCTCAGTCCTCCAATCCCTAGGGGAAAAATTTATCACATTGAAAGTAATACTATAATGTCACAATGCACTAGGACGTTTAACGGTATTTAACCGCAGTACAGTGACATTACAATGGATAAAAGGACACAGTGGATCGCTAGGAAACGACGCAGCTGACGAGCTGGCCAGAAGAGCATTTAGCGCGTCAGTCTGTGGACCCGAACCTGTCGTGCCCATCCCCTTTAACTAACTACGCAGGTGGCTACAGAAGCACACCCAGACATAAGCAGAGAGCTGGTGGACCTCGTCTCCAGGCTGCAGGCATTCCAAGGAAGCCATGAGATTATTAGAAGGAAAGCTAACCAGACGGTTACCACGCTTGGACAGGAATGGCCCGCGCCTGATGACGGGGAACATCACGGGGCACTGCTCGCTGAACAAACACTTCCACACAATTGGCATAACGGACAGTCCCCTATGCAGGGCTTGCATGGTGGCTGATGAAACCGTTGCGCATGTGCTCGTTGAATGCACAGGCGTCACCCAGATTAGATTAGAAATCCTCGGGACACCAAGATCTTACACAGATGTTCTCAGCAGGCCAGGAGACGTGATTAGCTTCTGGAGGGAGGTGGGCTGGTTGGAGTAACCATCGACGGCCGCCATGGCCCACGCACAACTCCGCTTGAAGGAAACCAAACCCATAACATAGAACATTGCCATCCCAAGACAAAGCTGAACTATTACATGCGCTTATAACTGAAAAACTGAATACAGTCACAGTTAATACTCCTCGCCTAGTCGTTCGACGCAAGCGCTACTGCTGAGCAGGAGTCGGCGTTTGATTCCCGGGTCAGGTAAAGTGTTGTTGAGTTTTTCCATCTGAAAATTTAAATTATGAAATTCAAAATATTTTTATTGTGGGTATATTATTATGTTAGTTACAGGTAATAAGGCAGGTGCCTAAAGGCATACAATAATTATGTAGTGGCATTACATTTAAAAACATTTTACAAATTATAAATGTCAAAATATCAATATACAGTCTAATTAATACATGGCCAACAATTCAATCAATAATTCAAGAAATCTTGGATCATGTAGTAGGCTTTATCAATTAAAAAGTTACGTTGTTTATTTTTAAATTCTGGAATTTCATAGTTCTCAGAATGTCAATAGGTATTTTGTTGTATATTTTTGATGCCATGCCAAAGAAGCTTTTGGTAAATAGAGCCGTTTTATGTGGTACATTAAAAATAAACAATCTTCTCGATTTCGACTTTATCAAATAGATTTTCATTTGTACGAATATGGCTACAGGTCGACAACTCGAGCCGTTCAGTATTCTTTGTATGAAACTTCCTAATGCAATGCAAACTAATCGAAATCGTAACGTAATCGCCTCGCCTCGGGACAAGCTCACGAACCGCGCGGTGCGGTGCGTTACAGCTCGTCGCGTCGTCGCCGTCGTCCCCGCGCTTACGTCTGTCCGTAACCGAGCTTACGTCTCTTCGTCCACCCTTGCCCCTCTCACCCCTCCGGCTTGTCTGCTGCACCATGAACCAACAGTCGGCGAGCCGTAAGTGCGGCGTCGCCTAGCCGTAGCCGAGTCAACGTATCGGAGCTGCTGATCCGCTTTGGTTACCGTGTGCTTACGTTAGGTTGACGCTTGTTTGACGGCGAGGCGAAAGGCGATACGGTGACGATCCCATTTCTATTTGATATGTGTGCTATGACCTTATTTCATTAATAAGTAGACATTCGTTCAGTATATTACACACAGTCGTACTGTAATTCGTACAGTCATATATTATTTGGTACCTCAGACGCTTACTTTATTTCAATAATGAGAAAACAATTGAATTAGCAAATTAATATAATTTTAAATCTTATGTACTCAGGCTACTGCCATTGTTATTATAATATTTAATAACATTAAAATAAAAGAAACAGTTGTAGTATTGAAAGAAATGACGTCATAGAGACACGTGAGAATTCGGTCAAGTGTGTTAGTTCGATCTTCGCTAAACCAAACCCGTTATGACCCTCTGGCTACTTGTAAAGATGAAAAGGCGACCTCAAGCAGGTGGCGGACTGCATATGGAAGACGTAGAAATGGCACCCTATAAATCTCAATAAAAAAAAATAAGCAATGGATTTTTTTTTTTTGTTAGCGTTTTCTGTCCTACTGCTGGACAAAGACCTCCTCAAAATCCTTCCAGGAAGTCTTTTCCTGCGCCACCTCGAACCAGCCATCGCGGTACGCGTCCAGGTCATCTGGCCATCTCTTTCTGGGCCGGCCTCGGCGGCGCCGTCCATCTCCAGGCACCCATTATGTAGAGATTTTTGCCCAGCGGTCATCGTGTTTACGGCTGAGGTGACCCGCACAATCCCATTTGATTCCTTTGCTTTTTATGTTCTAAAAATGTACAGAGGCCAGCACATCAGGTTACCCCAATCTGTCAAATTTCTTTGATAGATTTTCAACTTTACCACAAGCGAATAAGGTTCATATTCAATTGGGAAAATTTGACAGATTGGGGTAGGTTGATGTGCTGGCCTCTGTACAATGATACTCATTGGTACTGATAGTCTTATACGCAAGTAGCTGGCGGGTGTTGTGTTGTTGCGCAACTTCGGATTTCTCATTGCGTCCAGCAGACGATTGCAATTACATAAATTGAACATCCAATATTCATACTGACCATGTACCATCAGGTAGGCCTTCGATTTTTTTTGTATACTTGAGAGCAGTGGTGGTGGCTCAGTGGCCCCGACTTACGAGCTGGTCGTGAGTTGGAACCCAGGCAGGCACTTCGTGTATTTAATTTTATCACCACTGCTCTCAAAACGGTGAAGGAAAACATCGTGAGGAAACCGGCATTTCCTAGAACCAAAAAAATCGAAGATATATGACATCCACCGACCCGCATTGGGCCCGTGGTGGATTATAGCCCTGTGCCAGAAGGCCTGTGTATCAGCCATGGAAATCTACACTTAAGGCGGCGGTTTCTTGAAAATGGTCAAAAGGTTGGTTTTTAAAGCAGTATCTCTTAAACGGTGAATAATTTTTACCAAAAAAAAATAGTCATATTTTCAAGTCTTATTTTAAAACTGTGATGGAACTCAAATCACAAGTAAACGTACATTAATGCATCAAAAAAATCTTCAAAACACCTCTGACATTTCTTTAAAAGCAGTTTATCCCTTCACTAACAATTTTAATTATAATTAAAAATATACCATTAAATTGCTATTGCCAAACTACATTCAGTGATGGATTATTTATTATTATGTAGTTTGTAAATAGATGATTGTTTCATATTTTGCAATAAATTACCAGCGTTGTGTCATCGCGCTTTTCTATGCAGTCCGATAGTGACCGCGTTTTAGGTCATGTAGTCGCCTTAAGGAACCCAAATAAAACCACCATTTATATATGAAATTCTCAGTTATTATCAAAGTTCGGTGTACAACTGAAGCCTGATAGTCACTGACCATGAAAAAGATAGCCAATAGCCCTGCTGGTTACTGTTCTTCACGCTATATTAACACTTTGACGTAATAACAAACTTCTGTTGCGTCTCGTTCAGTGTATTGATTGTTGTAAGCAGACTGCTGCGCCATTACTCACATGCATGATTATAATTATGATTTAAACTAGCTGTGCCCGCGACTTCGTTCGCGTGGATGTCGGAAAACAATAGGTAATGTGTCGCTTAGGAAAGGTGTAATTGCCACTCCTTCATTGAAAAGGAAGAATCATCAGATCTTGCCTGGTAACGCTTTCCTTACCTAGGGTTCGCTACCACGGCCCTTTCGACTGCAATCACTGCGTCTTCATGGTTCATAATGACAATGCGACGAAGTGTCACTTTGATTTTTGAGAATAAATTAAAATAAAAGCGCCTACTCGAGGCTGATTATCTTACCAAACAGCCATAATTATGTCCATTTTATTTTGCGTCTGTCTTAGAATACCAACTTGTAAAATCATATCACCATTTTATCTAAAGTATATCTGAGATTAGTAGGTGAAGTTTGAAGTTAGTTTTTCTAAGTCTTGGTTTCTTCTCTGTGGTAAATTTAGAATTTCTTAACTTGGTATTGAAGATATCATATATACCTACCAATATTATGCCTTATAAAGCATCGAGATATTATTATATAGATGATAAAAGAAAGAATACATTAATGGTAAGAGCTTCTACATAAAGTTGCCCGTGTAAAAAGCAACCCATTAAACTTTGGTTATATTTGACACCGGCCGCCATTTAAACTACGAAGATGAAACCCATGAAAACTTTAGACATGATTTTGATTTAGACCTTATACTGCCGAAAACCAGAAAAAAAATTGTAAAAATATAACCGACTTCCATAAAAAACCCTACAAAGTGCAAAATAACCTTAGTTTGGGAAGAAGTTGCGCGTTGGCAAGAAATTACAGACTTCTGAAACCAAAGGTCTATTGCACTTTGAAGTGTGTTTTTAAGTCGGTTGTATTTTATTTTATTTCACACAAAGTCGTGTAAGTTTATATTGAAAACCATGAAAACGACACACATGAAAAAAAAGAAAAAGAAAATTGCAGCCGCCATCTTCGATTTTCATTTTGACGTCACAATCGGCTTCAGCACTCGAAAACCATGAAAACGACACACACTACGAATTTTTCGATTTGCAGCCGCCATCTTGGACTTTCATTTTAACCTGTACTGAAACTGTTTACCAACAGTCGATTGGTCCATGAACCGTTGGTCAACACCATTAACTTTTCATCCAAAGGACTTGTGACCCACGAACGTTTCCCCAACAGAACTCTACGTCAGTGAATGCTTAACCAACAGAATGTTTTGACCAATAACTTTTCACCCAAAGAACATTTCACCCATGTCAAACAGAACTAAGGATGCAAGGGCGAGCGAAGCGAGCCCGGGACTTGGGGCACCCCGACTCGGACAGGTAGGGTTCGAAGGGATGATGGCGGCTCAAGTGAGCGAGCAAAGCGAGCGAAGGGCACCCCGAGGTTAGGCTTGGTTAGGTTACTTTATACCCTTTTCACAGAAATAAAGGACTACGTCTTACTATTATTTTACTTTCACCTTTCCCGGCGTCTGTTGGCCTTGTTCTTTGGGTGAAAAGTTATTGGTCAAAACATTCTGTGGGTAAAGCATTCACTGACGTAGAGTTATGTTGGCAAAACGTTCGTGGGTGAAAAGTCCTTTGGAAAAAAATTAATGGTTTAAAGATAATGTTCACCAACGGTTCATGGGCCAATCGACGGTGGGTAAGCCGTTACAGTTTCATTTTAACCTCACTATTGGTTTCAGCACTCTCAAAAACCAATAAAACGAAACCCATAAAAAAAAATGCAACCTCTGTCTTGGATTTTCGTTTTGACCTGCCTATCGGCTTCAGCACCCTCGAAAACTATCAAAACGACACCCATGACAAAACATTTAAAAAAAATGGAGCCACTATCTTGGATTTTCATTTTGACCTGACTATCGACTTCAGCACCCTCAAAAACCATGAAAACGACAAACATGATAAAAAAAAAATGCAGCCACCATCTTGGATTTTCATTTTGACCTGACTCTCGACTTCAGCACCCTCGAAAACCATGAAAACGACACCCATGACGAAAAAGTTAAAAATTTAGGCAACCGCCATCTTTGATTTTCTTTTTGACCTCACTTACCGGGGTCAGGATCCTCGGAAACCATGAAAAATAGCTCTCTCTCTCTCTCTGTGTGTGTGTGTGTGTGTCTCTATCTACCTATTACTTTGAAAAATGAGGCATAACGCTTTTTCGTTATTTGACGATTTCTCCCTTAGAACTCCTACCGCAAGCTCCATATAAGAACTTCGTTAAAAACGCTCTGCGTTACTCAACTTTCTATATCAATAATTATCTATCTTCTTTATCACTCAGAACACCACATTAATTATTATTAAGTATCTTACATTATCCTCACTTTTTGTTTAAAATTATTTTATCTCCACAGGCGCCACTAAATAAACCATCAATGGAAAGCGATTTTGTTTAATTTATCATTACTTTTTAAAATAACATAGACATAAGTAGGTATCTGTGTTATTTCGTCATTTATGTAAGCATAAACTAATAGGACGTGATTATTCACATCACAACAACAATATGTTTTCGTTAGTAGGTACTATATCGCGCCAATAGATGTCGTTACGTGTTACTAAAAAACGTAAAAAGTTGTTCTATATCTTTTGATAGAGTGAACCGATTGCGATGAAATAAAAACTAATCACTGCTCCGAGCTCTACACAATATTTGAGTATAAAAAGTAACCGTATTGGTTTGGTACTTTTTACGTTGACCCTGTTCAAATCAATAATCTGTCACATCCAAACAGACAAACAGACAAACCGACAAACAGACAAACAGACAAAAATTCCAAAAATTTATGAAATGGCATCTGTTGGTTATCCTTTAACACCCCAACTATTTTTTTTGAAAATATTTTCAATGTACAGAAACGTCTCGTCTACAGATTTATTATATGTATATAAATATATAATAGAATATATATATATATATATATATGTATATATAGAATATATAGATATAGATAGATAGATATAGATAGAAGAAGATAACATATATTAGTTTTATTACGCTTGTAATAATCGAAGGGGAGGCAGAGGTGGTTCGTCCCACCAGTTATTTAATTAAGAGGGAACAGGGTGCGCGATTCTCCATGCAAATGTATTCCCCTTTTTAATCGACTTCCAAAAAGGAGGAGGTTATAATATGTTCGACTATGTTTTTTTTTTTTTCGTATATTCTCCGATTACTCCGTCAATTGTGATTCGATTTAGAAATTTTTTTTTGTTTGAAAGGTTATACTCCCTTGGTGGTCCCATTGTCAGCAAATTGGAATCTGATGAGAGGATCCTATGGAAATCGAGGGAAACCCTCAAATTTTATTGGCAAACTTATAGCGATTTGGACATTTTTTAGAGTAACTTGAGCATTTGCTCTCGGAAGTCATCATTTGGTAAAGTGGAGCTGATGATGATGACCACAGACGGCCATCGGAACTAATCAATGATAAATGTCTCACGGGTTGCGATTCGATTACTTTAATATAGTTGCTAAGCAATTTATGCTCGTCACAATGCGTGTGGCGGTGGAGTGGAGTTCTGCAGGTTCTTGCCAGGAGAACTCCTCAACAATTAACGTCCCAGCATTGGGAAAAGCAATATTTTGTAATGGAGCAGTTTACGTTAGGCTAAGTAACTTAGATAAATTACAAACTCTCTCACTAAAAAGTGAAAAATAAAAACTTTTTTACAAAAAAAACAACCGCGTTCCTAAAAAAAACTACAAAGTGATAAATAACTTTTATTTCGGAAGTCGGTGTCAATAAACGAAAATGCAGAACCAACGACACCGACTTCCGAAATAAAAGTTATTTATCACTTTGTAGTTTTTTTTTGGAAGTCGGTTGTTTTTTTTGTAAAAACGTTTTTTCTTCCTGAATAATGCCTTTAGAGCAATTTTTTTTAAATATTAAATCAAGGTCTGCTGTAAACACGACCCTGCCATTTTCTTTTTTTCAGCAACTAATTAGTAAAGAAAATATGACCCTCTAAAAATTACAAAAAGTGCCCTATTTTTGCCGTGATTAGAGGATTGCCAGATATTATGTATTATAAAAGTTTTTAACATAAAAAAAATATGATAGGAACCTAAACATACTCTTTAAAATAATTGAATCGGCTTAGTTTTCGAGGAGAAGAAGGTTAATACGAAACGTCGATGTCGTCAAAAATTTTCGTGTATTGCCCATGGTCCACCCGGCTAGTAATTTCGGTCTGAGCTGCAGCTGTCCCTATCACACACTACGGGGGCCGACTTGAGGTAAGGTGACGGCAATAGTTTATTCAAATACCTATTTTTCAATTTTCTCGCAGGCCCCTTCCCCTCTTAATCTGTGGTCATCATTAACCATCTCACCTCATAGTTATGTGTATAATCAGCCTTTAATGTTGCTGTAGCGGTATCTACAACGCCACATGCGAACAACTCGTCATACTGACAGCATGCAAAATTCTGCATCTCGCAAGCAGAGTTTACCGCGCAACTAGAATTTATTATTATATCAAATGATAAATGACTTATTTCTGTAAGTAGGTTTGTACAAACACTTTTACACGTCAATCATATTTTTTTAAACTAGATGAGGTCGGCGTTTCCTATCTGACTACCTATTTTGAGAAGAAAGGCCACAAAAAACTCAGAGTTCACAGTCTTTTTTAAAGTCCAGACAAAATCTTGGTCAGATCATGTGCAGACCATGTAGATTGGTGTCTGAAATGGTCTTTTGAGGAAAGAACCACACAGATTGATCGGACCTGTCCAGTCAGCGCACGCATTTGTCAAAAATCGTGCAACTCAACTCAGAACTTGAGGTTTGGTTCATTAACACAGTTTCTGGAAGGCTGATCCACGAATGACAGCCGGGACCAACGGCTTAACGTGTTTTCCGAGGCATGGAGGAGTCTTGGTATGTAAAGGCGGACCAACTGCAGCAATCGTAGCACTTTTAAAATATACAGACACATTCCTATATCAGCAAAATCGTTCATTCACCTTGGTAGCTAAAATAAAAATGAAGTATTGCCAGACATCTTTACAAAAACCAAATAACAGTCAAGCATTATTATAATTATTATTGACTCAACTGAAAATTTTAATTAAGTATCATCAAATATAAATATAATAAACCAATCGTATAATTAAACAGCCAAAACCATTTGTGTCAATATGCAAGTTTTTGGCGGTGTTCAAATAGAATTCTGGTATAAATACCCGTTTTTTTTATTATTTAATCATAGTAGGAGTTTGGCCTTTAACGGTCATACTACCTTAGCTAAAATATGGTTTCTGTCAAGATTTTTGTGGCCTTCGTGCTGGTAAGTTTTCCATACCTACTTCAACATAGCATAATAGCATAATCCAGTCTATAATGTTCCCATTGCTGTGACATTGGCCATCTCTCAGTGAGAAGCAATGGGCCGTAATCTACCACGCGGGCCCAGTGCGGGTTGGTGGATATGCGGGAGGTCTTTTCTCCATAAAAAACGCACTCGCCTGTTTTCATTCTGGTTAATGACCATAAAACAATGATTTTTTACAGAATAATAAATGTTAACTACTTGTATGTCTCTATGTTTTCATTTTTGATGGCACAGAGGCCAGCACACCAAGCTACCCTAATCTGTCACATTTTCCCAATTGAATATGAAACCTTATTCCTTTGTAGTAAAGTTGAAAATCTATCAAAGAAATTTGACAGATTGGGGTAGGTTGATGTGCTGGCCTCTGTACATTATTTTTATAAGCACTAGAACCCTCAAATAATGCCGATTTAAACCGCTGTCAACAGAGGCCTAGTGTACAAATTTGACAACTATTAATGAAAAAAGAAAAACATTGGGACACAGTATATATATCCTTCTTATTCATTTTAATGCTACTATAGTCGGATTTTTAATTACCTGCAGTAAAATGACAGCTTATGTGTTACTTATATGACTGAAATTGGCGTCTTTTTGTTTTTTCGCGGCCATCAACCAAATCTTGTTTTTCTATTTCCAAACGAAGCTTATTTGACATGCATATCTCTAAACGCAGTCCGTTCATTTTACTGCAGCTAATTAAAAATCGGAGTACCTATAGCTTCAACCTCCCGTATTATTATTATACTTTTTGGCTTCAACTTTCGGACTAACTGACCGACTATTTAATTTTAACAATTCAAAAGTGCTTGTACATGGTTTAATTGAAATAAATGCTTTGAGTTTGAGTTTTAGAAATATGTTTTAAATTTGTCCAATATTGGAGGAGGAAATAGGCAAAATCAAAATCAAAAGTCATTTATTCAAACTAGGCTGAGAATCAGCACTTTTCGAAGTCAAAATTACAAAAGACAGTCCCCCAAAACGCCCGCCCTTCACAACTTCCTAGTGCTTTCGCTGGGGAGAAGAAGTGGCGCAACAAACTCCCCAGCAGCACAGCTGTCTGTTCAGTTATAAAAAACTTGATTGTATACAAAACTAGATCTGCAAAGTATCTAATTAACATTACAGGACACAGAACATTCAATAAAATTATATGTTAGCTAGCCACGCCAATATACCAACAAATACCATAAAAATCTATACGTACTCAAGCTAAAATAAAAATACTAAATCAAAAGTAAACTACCTAAGTAAAAGTCTCCAGGTATAAAGGGCGTGACAACTTACATATTTATGCAATTAAAGGCGATAGCCAAACCTCGAATTATGACTTTTACTTAGGCTTTTTCAAAAGTCTCTCCGACCGCATTTCCTCTGCCCTTCTCGTAACTTATTAGTGGTTGGCGCAACTTTTCAATACATCTCTATCAACCGTAATAACAGTAGACACCCCTTTTCTTGCCGTTTTATCTTTCACACGATTCACCCATCGTTTTTGAGAGCAACGGTACCTGAGCGGTAATAACCTCGACAAGTTGAAGGTTTTGCGAACCCAGACAGACACTTTGTGTAAATAATTTCTTCACCACTGCTCTCAAAACGGTGAAGGAAAACATCGTGAGGAAACCTACATGTCCTAGAACCGAAAATTCGAAGACATGTGACATCTACCAACCCGCAAAGGGCTCGCGTGGTGGATTACAGCCCACTCCGACTCGAGGAGAGGAGGCCTGAGACCCAGCAGTGGGAACATTATACGCTGATGCTGTGTGCTAACAAAATCACCTATTTTTTACTACATTAACATTTTCATCACATTTTCAGCTGGCGTTAGTATCCGCATCTCCGCATCATAAAAAAGGAGCTCAAACTTCTGTGGCAGCGAAGAAGTACTGGTCTTATAGACATGAACTGCCCTGGTTGGTGAAGGCTGTTGTACATACCGCGGCAGACGCTACAGATCACGTGGCACACAAGGTACACAAGACTTTTCACACCGTCTTGCACACTCCCCACAAAGTTATCAAAGTTGCAATTAGTGGGGTCACTCAACCTGTTGGAGGGGTAAGTCAAGTTTTGAATTGAAGACCATTCATTATTATATATTATAATATTATTATAAATTCGAAAGTAACTCTGTCTGTCTGTCTGTATGTCGATAAAATTTGGCAGAGAGATAGATTGCATCCCGGGGAAGGACATAGGATAGTTTTTATCGACATACCTCGCGGGCGAAGCCGAGGGCGGAAGCTAGTAAAAAATTAAATAAAATAATCTTTATTTCGGATAAGCAACATCCATATGGGTTAGTAAACAAAAATATAACTTGTAAATATGTAAGTAAACTTATTTGGACACAAGGCTGTTGTTCGAACAGCATCACTTAATAACGGAGACTCGCACCTCCCCCTACGGTCTTCAGGATGGAGTTGGAGCTCTCCCGCACTCTGCAGTGCAAAGAGGCAGATTTCTGTCTGACGATGGCGTGGAAAACATCGACGTGTGCTTGTGCAAACATAACTGATGCACTGCAGAAACGGGACAGCCCCATCAACATCCTGAACCCGTTATTATACGTGTAGGGCGATGATAGCCCGCTATAATGAAGATAATTAATTCATTTTCTCATTCATTATTTCTTATTGATTCTGAGGCGCTACAAAGGTCCTTGGGAAATTATAAGGTTGCCCAATATTGGATGTCAGACACTGGTCCGGTCAGACTGGAAGCCGACCCCAACTTAGTTGGGAGAAGGCTAGGTAGATGATAATGATGAGGTTCATCATCCATCGTCACTTCCTAGTGATTTCACTGAGATAAAGTGACGCAATGATCATTTATTTGATAACCGGATGCGGTGGCGAATGCTAAACTTTACATGGAGCGACTGCCTATCTGAACTCCATAATCAAGTTAGATGTAATATTTATGTCGCAGACAACTGGTTAAATTAGCCGTTCAGTTAACCGCCTAGCCTTTTAACTAAACGGCGGCCGTTCAACTAACGGCCTGAATGATATTCAATTACAGTTTAGGTTGGAAGTCTGTAACCAATCATGCGCGAGTACAATTGGTCGCAGTAACTAAGCCAGGGCACCCCGATCAAATGGGCTAGGTTAGAACTGTGATCAAGAAAGAAAGAAAGAAAAAATATTTATTGCGACTCGTGTAGTCTTTGATCACAAACTATTACTAAACTAAAAACTGTAAAAAATAAAATAAAATAAAATCAAGCGCGTGCGAGCCGAGAGAGCGAAGCGAGGCGAGCTTCTAAACGCCAGGCGGTTAACTAAACGGCAAATTTAACCAGTTGGCTGCGACATTTACATTGTAATACATGTGCGTCAAGAGTTGACGCACATCGCATCTAAATCAACAAGGCTGACAATTAGCACCTTTTAGAACGTCAAAAGTTACAAAAGATAGCCTCCAAACCGTCTGCTTATCATCACTTCCGAGGTGTGATGATAAAATGGCGCTAAATCCCCAGAAATTACATAAAAATAGGCGCATGAGTCATTTCAGTCTTGTCTGGGGTGGCAACGCATCTGCGATGCCTCTAGTATTGCAGATATAGGCGGAGGTGACCACTCAGACACGTAATTGGATTTTCAGCGCACTGCTCAACGCCGAGAGTTGAAAATTCAACAGTGTGTGTTTTTTTGATGCGCTAGAATGCGCTCGGTTGGATTCTCAAAGCTCGACTCAACTCAGAGAGTTGAAAATTCAGTGCGCGATAAAATTCTATCGTGATATTTTTACGTCCATGCGTGGGCTTACCGTCAGCGACCGACGTCAGCAGGTGGGCTGTAAAGATGTTTCAAATAGATGATAGTTCATTTTACACAAATTATCAACTTTATTTTAAGGTTAATTAAGTTGATTTCAGAGTGACTAGCACTATTGAAAAGTTATAAAAATGTTTGAAGTTCTAGCGTAAACTAAACTTTATTGTGTAGGTATTAAAGTTATTTTTCCATAAACTTATATTTGTTTACATTTTTGGCAATTATGTCGCGAATGCAGATTAGGGTTATTTGACTACCATAACATTAAAAAAACCTTGTTTTGTGAAACACAATTTTTATTTTTTTATTTTTTACAGGTTGTTGGTTGTAGCTTCGCAAGTTCCGGTAAATAATCTTTTTTATTATTAAATTAATGCATATATAAATAAAACAAAGTCGGGTTAGTTTCACCATTTATAACTCAAGAACGGCTGGACCGATTTTGATGATCTTTGATTTGTTGGATTTGTCTCCACCCCGAATAGCGGAATAAATATTAAAACATGGAGAAAAAAAATAAGATAATTCATTTTGTCATACATTTTGTATGGAACGGTTTTTTGATGATATCTCGAGAATGGATTGAACAACATTGATTGATTGAGGTGGAACCAGTGAACGCTGGGTGGAACTAAGTTAGCCGGATCAGCTAGTTTCTATTAAAACAAAACAAATAAATCGGTAAGTCAAACATTTTTGAATGCCTGGTGACATAAAAAACAAGACTTTAATAATTATTTTTGTTTTATAGGATTCTTCGCAGGAGGAATTGCCGGTATGTAGCATTTTGTTTTATTTTTTAACGATTTTTCTATAAATAACAGAGACTTCTAAAGAAAAATGAATGAAAAATACTAATAATAGCTTGGGGTTGAAACCCTCGGGCCGTGGGGTCCGAGTGCTCATGGTCTTTTTAAGGAAATTTCGAAACGGCTGGTTGACAATTCCCGTCACCCAAGGGCTGGCTTTTACCTTGGCCAGAGGCTAAGCGTTGCCATAGAACGTGGTAATGCCGCCAGTCTCTTGGGTACATTACCAGTCGACAGCGATGCCGCTGAATTTTTCGACGCTATATTTTAGTTTGTGTATAGTTTTAGATAAGTTAGGATTTAATTTTGTTATGTTATTTATTAATTAGGTATTAGTTATTATTTGCTAATTTACATTAAATTCAAAGTTAAATGAAAAATGTATTTTGTTTTTTTTTTTTTTGTATCAGTATTTTTGTATCAGTATTTTTGTATCAGTATTTTACAAAAAAGAAATACTTATTTTGATTTTTTCTTGTATTTCCAGACCGTAGCTCGCCTTCATACCACGCTTTCAAGTGGATAGCCGGCAGAAGTAAGTTTAAATAAATTCTTCATTAACCGTTCAAGTATTATGTAAGCAGATTTTTTGCAATTATAGCTAAATGTTTTCTTTTATTTTCAGGGCAAATCAAGAGCTACAATGACGTTCTGGAAATCTTGCTAGTATACACTCAAGGAGCTTCTAGTCTCATCAACCAATATATTAATGGACGTAAGTCATTTCCTTGATCGAATACTTAACTTGAAGCAAAACCCCACAATGGCCCACGACTTTTTTTTATATATATTTTTTTTAGGGTCGGAAATCATCAAACGACCCCTCCCGCTGTGGGTTGAGCGAGAGGGAGTGTCAGACTTTTACTGACTAAAATCCATCCATGTTCCTTCTTTGCCCTTTGCGTTCCGGGGCCACGGTAACTCTTTCGAACAATCTCGCGACCCCGGCAGGCACTTGCCCTAGTGGGCGGTCAACTATTTGCAAGCACTTTTGAATTGTCAAGGGGTCGGTCAGCCAGAAAGATGAAGCTAGTTGCCCATTCTAAAGCGTAGTAGGTACAATCGCGGTATTTACCGCCTGAAAAAAAAAATTCGCCTATATCCTGCGGCGGCGCCAAGCCACACCCCCTTAAAGCTTTCGCCTATAGGAAAAAGAAACCGCAATTAGTTGCAACCTGCACTGCGCAGCTTAGAGACGGATAACGTGTACTCCTTTTGTGAAGTTTACGGACGAACTATTTGACCTTCGGAGGAGCTATTTTAAGAGTGCAAGCAAAAATGAACTTATTGGTGGTCATTCGGGTGTGTCCGCGATAGTACCTATAGAGAAGAACGGGCAAAAAACTCCACGGACAGTCTTTTACAAGTGCGACTGATCGAGCGTTCTGGTCACTAGTCCGTCTTGAACAAGCGTAGTGATCTATTCTTCTTCCTTCTCTGTATGAGAAGTATGAGAAGGGGCCTTTGGCCTGCAGTGAGAGAGTTGTGTTTATGTGTTAGAAAGAGAGCGATTATTATGGCTTCTGTTGACGCATGTTGTTTCCCCCTAACTTTTTTTTACTTTATTTTTTGTGTTTATGTTCTTTTTTTGCGTCATGTTCAACGCAAATAAACGTTTTTTCTTTCTTCTTCTTTCTGCCGTTGCCGTTGTGTGTTTTGTCATTATTTTATTAATTTTACTCATTTTCTGTTACAGTTGGCTCCTATCTCTCAATATGTAAGTTATTTTTAATTATTTTCATAGTTTATGATAGAACTACAGCAGTGGTGGCCCAGTGGTAACCACCAGTGGTTCGAACCCAGAGTGGCGCTTTACTTTGTGTAAATTATTTCATCACCATTGCTCTCCAAACGGTGAAGGAAAACATAGTGAGGAAACCGCCATGTCCTAAAACCAAAAAATTCGAAGACATGTCACATCTACCAACCCGCACTGGGCCAGCGTGGTAGATTACGACCCACTCCCTTTCACAGAGAGGAGGCTTGTGTCCCAGTAGTGGGAACATTATAGGCTGATTATGTTATGTAATATAACTACATTAGCGATTGTTTTAGTAGTCAATAAACTTACAAAGCTTTTAGACATTTTCAACAAAAGACCCCCCCGCGTTGGGATCCTGAGTTCGATTCCCAGTTCGGGCAAAGTGTTATTGGGTATTTCCTTCAGGAATTTCTCAGTCGCAGCCTTTTAAGGATGGGAAATCATTAAATGACCCCTCACGCTGTGGGTTGAGCGAGAGGGAGTGTTAGACTTTTACTGACTAAAACCCATCCATGTTCCTTCTTTGCCCTTTGCGTTCCGGGGCCACGGTAACTCTTTCGAACGAATTTTTGCAATAGACTCGATACTTTTAAAATGGGATATGGGTTCAGTTACTGACAGACAACACCCAGCTTTAACTGTGGGTCGAAAGTGAGCACTATGCAGGAAGGATTTTCTTCATTCATCTTCAGGAAAATTCAAATGGGTGACAAAAAATTTTCATTTTTGACGATGGGAAAGTCTATCAGCCACAAAGCTTGTGTTGTTATAAATTACGTTCTTCTTAGCGAGTTGATGGCAATCTAAATGGACTCGGCTCAGAATTCGGCTACGTGTTTGGCGCCATCGCTAGCGTGATTACGTTAAATCATCATTAATTACGTTTGTTATGTTATTTTGCAAATTCTTATAGCATTTTTGTTTTGCAGTGGTGACGTCTGCGGTAAGAATCAGTGATTGCGTACTTGGCGGTGGTCTCCTCACACCTCATGGAGTTCGCCATGCTAAGCCTACGAAAGGTAAATAAAACATTAAATAAAAAAAAAATGGTTGTCTGTAAAGTCGGTTTACGGACGATAATTTTACGTGATAACGTCATAAATGAGATAGATGCGTCACAAGCCGAACGCTTAAGCCGATCGTGCCTCTCTATCGCTTGTTCCGCGCTCTCGCTTGCACGCTCGGCTCAGGCGTAACGTGACAATGAGTCATGATTTGTGCAGCCGGCGTTCATCGATTTATAAGTGTCTAAACACACTATTGCCGAAGGTACGCGACCGAAGTTCGGCATGATTACGCCTGCAATGCTATTTGAATTACTGACGACACATTATGCCGAAATTACGTTGCGTTAATAGCGTACAGTAAAATCGGCCGCGGAACTTCGGTATAGTGTGTTTAGACACTAAGACGTTTTCACGTCACAACAAAATTTTAGTAAATGGTTCATTAACTAAGTAACGACTGAGTTAATGTTTCATTAACTTTAGTTTAT
Source organism: Gortyna flavago (assembly GCA_963669345.1). NCBI lineage: Eukaryota > Metazoa > Arthropoda > Insecta > Lepidoptera > Noctuidae > Gortyna > Gortyna flavago. The sequence goes on from OY770154.1 coordinate 6,513,783, forward strand.
TGAGACACTAACAAAGTACGCATGAGTTAGTCCTTCGCTATAACAACTCGTGATGTTCTGGTAGCTATAATATTATGTGATAAAAAAATACATTTTTATCTTCACAGTACACTTATGCAATCCAAAATATGGCAAAAAATGGGGATTGGCATTTGGCGCAGGCAAATACCGCAGCACAGCCGAATTTATCCAAAGGAACAAGCTGAGGGGCGTCGTGAAGCAAATCAAAGAGCTCCTGCAAAAGAAGGGAGGACTCAATGGATTGGAAGGTAAGATGATCTATCAGAAAGGTTCTAAAAGGACACTTAACGAAGCCAAGAGTCATTTGTACTCGCCCCGTCACTGTAATCATTTTTTTGTACTAGACCATACCTGGAAGCGTTCTGGTTACGTAGTTATTGAAGGTCAAAAGGGAGCAGTGGTGGCCCAGTGGTAACCCACCCAGGCGCTTTACTTTGTGTAAATTATTTCATCACCGTTGCTCTCCAAACGGTGAAGGAAAACATCGCGAGGAAACCGGCATGTCCTAGAACCAAAAATCCAAAGACATGTGTCATCCGCCAACTCGCACTGGGCAAGCGTGGTGGGTTATGGCTATGGCCCACTCCTTCTCACAGAAGGCCTGTGTCCCAGAAGTGGGGAACATTATAGGCTGATTATGTATGTACCTCTTTCATACTTCTTTATTAGTCGTTTTCACTCCCTTTGTAGCCATATCATCTTGTCTTGCAATAACTATGTGTTATTTTGTTGCAGGATATGGCAAGAATATTGTTCAAGCCATTCTGGATATTGCTCAACTATTCGAACGTAAGTATATGACATATTTTTTTTTTAAATGGGGGGCGTACTGGCAGTACTCCGTTTCTGATCCTTCGGGGAAAAAAGGCGTGATATTTTTTTAAAGAATAGAATCCTGATTTGCTGAACAATTTCAATGTTCTGGACCCGACAACGCAGGGAATCCTTTATATCAAAAACAAAAGTCATTATTGCACGTGCACATAATGCATTAATTAGGTCACACGTATCGTATATTATTTTATAGCCCGTGTGACCTAAACGCGCACTTAAGTCACGATTTTCTGTGTAAAAATGGACTACTTAAGTCACAGATAAGGGTGACTTAAGTGCGGATTTAGGTCACAGAGTGCTATTAAAATAATTACATGTCTAGATTGAGCATATTAGAACTGTTTATATTATTATTTCATCATAGATCCGTGAAACAAATAGTAATATTTCTCCCAACTAAAGATTTTTTAAATATATTTTTTTGTAAAAGCAGTGTTGGCCCTGTGGTAACGGCCCGACTTACGAGTTGTAGATCGTGGGTTCGAACCCAGACAACCGCTTTACTTTGTTTAAATAATTTCATCACCACTGCTCTCAAAACGGTGAAGGAAAACATCGTGAGGAAACCGGCATGTCCTTGAACCAAAAATTCGAAGACATGTGACATCTACCAACCCGCACTGGGCCCGCGTGGTAGATTACAGCCCACTCCCTCTCACAGAGAGGAGGCCTGTGTCCCAGCAGTGGGAACATTATAGGCTGATTATGATTGTCTAAAATTAAAAATTGATGGATCTCGGTTGAAAATAATATCATAAACACATTTATTTATGATGTCAAAGTATCATTCAAATCATATTCAAATAGTCGTATATGGGCAAATTTTTCCTACGCCCGAAAATTTTGCCCGAGAAATAATTTTGAATTTTTGACAGTTCTTCCTTACAAAATCTGTCAGACGTTTATTTTATTATATAAATAAAAATCATGTGTCGATTGAAAAATCAGCCTTAAATTAAATATAATAACATTAAGTTTTTCCAACTAAAGATTTTTTCTTTTTCCTTAGGTGAATCAGGGGAATGGTCAAGGAAAGATCTTAACATTGTCTTTGCAAGAGGTAAGAACCGACCTTGCCTTGCTTCGGTGATCTAGTAAAATAAAATATTTTTTTTTTTACTCGCCTTTATTTTACCCTGTGCACGTTCATTGCCAAGCCAAAGTGCTGAACTTACCTAGATGGCCAAAATGCAGAACTTACCTAGATGGCCAAAATGCTGAACTTACCTAGATGGCCAAAATGCTGAACTTACCTAGATGGCCAAAAGCTGAACTTACCTAGATGGGTAAAATGCTGAACTTAACAAGATGGCCAAATAAAAAAATTCGTTGGAAGTGGTTCTTGTTGTGGCGAAAACCCAACACGCTGCGGCCGGTATTTTATGGCTCGTGCACCATCACGTGACTTCGCGTGATGTGACAATTAACGTATAACAATTTTTTTTTTACAGTGACGTCTATTGTTGGATGGCTTGCAAACACGTATCACGCACGACGTAAGTATTTTTTCACAATCACACACACCAAGTCGTCATGTTCATTAGCGACCTTTAGTCTCTGCGGCCGTTATGTGGCACTTGTGGCAGCCATCACAGTTCTACAAAACCGTAGCTTATTTTTTTTTGTTCATATTTTAAAATCATACTTAATCTGCATACGCGATTTATTTGCCAGAAATGTAAACAAATATGAGTCTATGGAAAAATTACTTTAAATACCTACACAATAAAGTTCAGTTTTCGCTACAATTTTTCTATAGTGGTAGTGACTCTGAAATCAACTTAATTCCAGTTAAAATGAAATTGTTATTTGTGTAACATCAAATAATATTAATTTGAAACATAAGTTTGATCTTTAATCTTTAATAGTATTATTGTTAGCTACAAATAGCTTTTCTTGTATTAAAAAAAAAAATCGAAAAGAAAAATTCATACAATTTATTTCATAGGCACTGCTTTCAAAATCGTTAAGGAAATTAAGACATGTTTAGGAAACCGCCATGTCCTAGAATCAACAATTCGACACCGTGTGACAACCACCAACCCGAACTGGGTCCGCGTGGTGGATTATGGCCCACTCTCTCTCACGCCTGTGCGAGAAGGCCTGTGTCCCAGCAGTGGGAACGTTATCGGCTGATTATGTTTATGTACATAAATATCCTAAACAGTTTCTTAATTATCTAGAACGTTACATAAATTTTAACACATTTTTTTCTGTTACAGTTGGTAGATATGTCGTTAGAGGTAAATATTTCTTTTTTTAATAATTATTTACATACTTATTAAAATTACTTAAATAGTGGCTTCAAATTTTAAGTATAGTTCTACAAGGATCTTTTGACGCGTTGCCAAAATAAGAACTACCTAACTGTTATTTTGTTTTTCCAACACAATTTACAAAAAAAATTTGCTAAATATGTTTTCCAAGAGTCAATGTCAACGCCAAAAATTTCTTGTCACCAAAAATCCTTATCACCAAAAAAATCCTTGTCGCCACTAAAATCCTTGTCGCCAATAAAATCCTTGTCACCAAAAAATCCGTGACGGCGAAAGACGGCATCGAGGAGGATTTGCTGAGGAGCATCCCGCGTTATGGCACGGGGGAAATGAGGAGAGCATCGTCGCTTGCACTGCCTCTCCTCCGCGATCGTATGCTAGCGGACTCCGGCGAATACCCTCGCATGCTTTCGCATCCCGCCGCGGTATCCTCAATTAATTCCGCAGATAGAAAAATCCTTTTATGGTCCGTAGTCGGTCTCCGAGCTTTGGAATCTGTATCATGTTACCATCACATACGTACGAACTTACTTTGGTAAATTTGAAATAATCTGCATCGCCGTCCGCCGATGAGCGTTGACCTTAGGTGTCCTAGAGTGAACATTCAACGTTTTTTTATTTTCTTTTCAGATATACTGAATCTTATCAAAATCGAGGTCTATGCTCGCGCATATGGTTTAGGTAAGTTTAAACACAAAATGAATAAATGAAAATACCATAGTGGGACCGAATAACCAAAATGTTCTGACAAAGAAAATTAAATTTAATCTGAACAAGCACGAAAACCTGGTCAAATGACCGTAAGTTCTATCTAGTCTATTGCGTTTCTTCAGAAGCATGTTGGTCATTGAGATTGTTTTATTTCCTGAAGGCGTAAAATGACCAATTTTATCTCTATTTTAGCAAGAATAGACAAGGCTATTTCCATCCAACTCGACATCTCTTCTGCTCGAGCACCAGAGTGACCCGTAGACTCACATTTCTATGAAGACAAAGACATAATAATATTTATTCTTTCCATAGCAACGGGGAGCAAATTTTAAAATCAATAGGTTTAGAACATTATTTTTAGTATATGCGAAACCCGAAACACGTGTCTAGTATTTTTATGTAAAGAATCTATGTATAAAATTTCAAAACTGTATCATGAGAAATCACAAAGTTATAAGCTTGTCAATGTTTCTGGTTGTCCGTTCAAAAACATTCTCACCACGCGGCGCGGCGCGGCGCGGGGTGGTCACCCCGCGCCAAACATGGTTATATTTTATGCTCCTCCAGCATCGTACGTTCATTGATAATAGTTTGGCAGTAGGTACCTAAAACTGTACGGCGATTTTATTGTTATTAAATAGTGATTAAATATTTTTGGGACAAAATACAACATGGTGTAAAAATTCTTGAAATCGATTCAGTTACTTATTCTGAACAAACTATATTCAGGTTTCGCATATACTAAAAATAATGTTGTAGATTCTTGTCCGAGTTCAATGTGATGTAGACTATTTGACACTAAGACTTGTTAGATATGTTTCTAGTGTCAGATGTAGAGAAAAATTGGTCGTAATGCTTGACATTGTTGACTTTTGTCGACTGAACAACAGAAACTTCATCTCCATGATTAAGATGGAAATCTTTCTACATTTTGTAATTTTGTCTATTCTTGCTTCATTGGGTTATTGGGTTTTTCCATAAGGAATTTCTCAGTAGTAATCCGGAGTCTGGATTTCTGCCTGGATGATTTCAGGGCTCGTTCTCTATAACATAGAACTGAATATATCATAACTGGCGAAATTTGGGTGTATTAGCTAGTACACCTTTGCCTAACCTACGGGGATTACAGGCATAATGTAATGTGCTGTTATGCTGGTCAGGACTAGATTATATAAATTAACGTAAACAGAAAGAACTAACACAAGCTTTCTTTCCCCAGATTTTAGTGCACTTGATACGAAAATCACAGCAGATGTTTCAACCAGTCTAAAAAAGAAATGGTATTCAGGATTTAAGTCCTGCACAGATAAACAATTCGAAAACGGTAAAATCGATGATGACGACGATGATTTTGAAGAAACATATGGCTCTAGAAGCGAAGATGATGATACTACAACCTCTGATACACAATCAGGAGTGACCTCTGAAGATAACAGTAATAATAGTGGAAAAACCAAACAGACACAAACAGGCAGTTCTATAGAGAAGAAAGAATCAATATCTGAATCTTTCACAAAGACGGATGAAGATACAAATTTCAGCAACAAAAAATCTGTAACAAATACTGGAACTACTAAAATTCAAAAGGGATCCTCTGAATCATCTGTCAAGAATGATAAGAAAAATAAGAAAATCAACGATAAATTAACGAAGATTATTGTTAGAAGGAGAGGTTCTAAGAGCAAACATGCTGATGACGATATCCAAACTGTAACTGGGGGCAAAAATAAAAAAGGAAAAGGGAAAAAGACTATCAGAAAAGGTAAAATAGTAAAGGGAAGAAGGAACAAGACGACACGAAGTAACAACAGTTCTAGTAAAGTTAGGAAGACAAGAACACAAAAGAAAAATAAAGGAAACGCAAATGAAGGTCAAAATGGCAAAAAAAATACAGGTGGCAACAAAATACGTAGCAATAATGAGGACGACTATGATGAGAATGATGATAAGGAGCTCAGTAATACTTCAAAATCAACAACTGATACAAAAACAACGACCACCACATCTAATAAAAAGAATATTAATAGTGATGAAACTAATGACCAAAAGACCACAAAATATTCAAGCAGTGATTCAGAAAAGAATACCGAAAATAAGATAACTGATGCTGCTACCTCAAATCAACATGGAAACATCAAACGAGCCGATGTTACCGACGACAACGATGATGATGACGACGATGACGATGATGATGATGATGATGATGATGATGATGACGATGATGACACTGGCGATGATGATGACGATAATGAGGTCACCAAAGACACCACAGGTTCAGGTAACTCTCAAAAATCTGGTACAAAGACCTCTGGTACAAAATCGATCGTCACGAGTGGAACAAACTCCAAAAGTCGAGAAAGCGAAAATATTGAGTCAAGTGCCACCTCTACTAAAACAAGATCAGAATCTACAGAAAGCAGCAAATCACAAAAAACCCACAAGTCTGAACAAAGCAGCAGCTCTGAAAAAAGCAGCAGCAAACAACGACGCACCGAGTCTGGTTCTAAATCCAATCAATCTAGTAATGGCAAATCTGACTCTCATCAGTCTGGATCAAACCAAAGTAAAAAAAGCAGTTCTAGTACTGTAGAATCTGAATCCAGTGAATCACGCAACAGTGCCGGAAAAGAACATAGCAGCTCTGAACACAGCAGCAGCAAACTACGACGCACTGAGTCTGGTTCTAAATCCAATCAATCTAGTAATGGCAAATCTAACTCTCATCAGTCTGGATCAAACCAAAGTAAAAAAAGCAGTTCTAGTACTGTAGAATCTGAATCCAGTGAATCACGCAACAGTGCCGGAAAACAACATAGCAGCTCTGAACACAGCAGCAGCAAACTACGACGCACTGAGTCTGGTTCTAAATCCAATCAATCTAGTAATGGCAAATCTGACTCTCATCAGTCTGGATCAAACCAATCTAAAAAAAGCGGCTCTAGTACTGTAGAATCTGAATCCAGTGAATCGCGGAACAGTGCCGGAAAAGAACATAGCAGCTCTGAACAAAGCAGTAGCAAACAACGACGCACCGAGTCTGGTTCTATATCAAATCAATCTAGTAATGGCAAATCTGACTCTCATCAGTCTGGATCAAACCACAGTAAAAAAAGCGGCTCTAGTACTGTAGAATCTGAATCCAGTGAATCACGGAACAGTGCCGGAAAAGAACATAGCAGCTCTGAACAAAGCAGTAGCAAACAACGACGCACCGAATCTGGTTCTATATCAAATCAACCTAGTAATGCCAAATCTGACTCTGATCAGTCTGGATCAACCCAAACTAAAAAAAACGGTTCTAGTACTGTAGAATCTGAATCCAGTAAATCGCGGAACAGTGCCGGAAAAGAACATAGCAGCTCTGAACAAAGCAGTAGCAAACAACGGCGCACCGAGTCTGGTGCTAAATCCAATCAATCTAGTAATGTCAAATCCGACTCTTATCAGTCTAGATCAAACCAAAGTAAAAAAAGCAGTTCTAGTACTGTAGAATCTGAATCCAGTAAATCGCGGAACAGTGCCGAAAAAGAACATAGCAGCTCTGAACAAAGCAACAGCAAACAACGACGCACCGAGTCTGGTTCTAAATCCAATCAATCTAGTAATGGCAAATCTAACTCTCATCAGTCTGGATCAAACCAAAGTATAAAAAGCGGCTTTAGTACTGTAGAATCTGAATCCAGTGAATCGCGGAACAGTGCCGGAAAAGAATATAGTAGTTCTGAACAAAGCAGCAGCAAACAACGACGCACCGAGTCTGGTGCTAAATCCAATCAATCTAGTTATGGAAAATCTGACTCTAATCAGTCTGGATCAAACCAAAGTAAAAAAAGCAGTTCTAGTACTGTAGAATCTGAATCCAGTGAATCACGGAACAGTGCCGGAATACAACATAGCAGCTCTGAACACAGCAGCAGCAAACTACGACGCACTGAGTCTGGTTCTAAATCCAATCAATCTAGTAATGGCAAATCTAACTCTCATCAGTCTGGATCAAACCAAAGTAAAAAAAGCAGTTCTAGTACTGTAGAATCTGAATCCAGTGAATCACGCAACAGTGCCGGAAAACAACATAGCAGCTCTGAACACAGCAGCAGCAAACTACGACGCACTGAGTCTGGTTCTAAATCCAATCAATCTAGTAATGGCAAATCTGACTCTCATCAGTCTGGATCAAACCAAAGTAAAAAAAGCAGTTCTAGTACTGTAGAATCTGAATCCAGTGAATCACGCAACAGTGCCGGAAAACAACATAGCAGCTCTGAACACAGCAGCAGCAAACTACGACGCACTGAGTCTGGTTCTAAATCCAATCAATCTAGTAATGGCAAATCTAACTCTCATCAGTCTGGATCAAACCAAAGTATAAAAAGCGGCTCTAGTACTGTAGAATCTGAATCCAGTGAATCGGGGAACAGTGCCGGAAAAGAATATAGTAGTTCTGAACAAAGCAGCAGCAAACAACGACGCACCGAGTCTGGTTCTAAATCCAATCAATCTAGTAATGGCAAATCTGACTCTCATCAGTCTGGATCAAACCAAAGTAAAAAAAGCAGTTCTAGTACTGTAGAATCTGAATCCAGTGAATCACGCAACAGTGCCGGAAAACAACATAGCAGCTCTGAACACAGCAGCAGCAAACAACGACGCACCGAGTCTGGTTCTAAATCCAATCAATCTAGTAATGGCAAATCTGACTCTCATCAGTCTGGATCAAACCAAAGTAAAAAAAGCAGTTCTAGTACTGTAGAATCTGAATCCAGTGAATCACGCAACAGTGCCGGAAAACAACATAGCAGCTCTGAACACAGCAGCAGCAAACAACGACGCACCGAGTCTGGTTCTAAATCAAATCAATCTAGTAATGGCAAATCTGACTCTCATCAGTCTGGATCAAACCACAGTAAAAAAAGCGGCTCTAGTACTGTAGAATCTGAATCCAGTGAATCACGGAACAGTGCCGGAAAAGAACATAGCAGCTCTGAACAAAGCAGCAGCAAACAACGACGCACCGAGTCTGGTTCTAAATCAAATCAATCTAGTAATGGCAAATCTGAATCTGATCAGTCTGGATCAAACCAAACTAAAAAAAGCAGTTCTAGTACTGTAGAATCCGAATCCATTGAATCACGGAACAGTGCCGGAAAAGAACATAGCAGCTCTAAACAAAGCAGAAGCAAACAACGACGCACAGAGTCTGGTTCTAAATCAAATCAATCTAGTAATGGCAAATCTGACTCTCATCAGTCTGGATCAACCCAAACTAAAAAAAACGGTTCTAGTACTGTAGAATCTGAATCCAGTGAATCACGCAACAGTGCCGGAAAACAACATAGCAGCTCTGAACACAGCAGCAGCAAACAACGACGCACCGAGTCTGGTTCTAAATCCAATCAATCTAGTAATGGCAAATCTGACTCTCATCAGTCTGGATCAAACCAAAGTAAAAAAAGCAGTTCTAGTACTGTAGAATCTGAATCCAGTGAATCACGCAACAGTGCCGGAAAACAACATAGCAGCTCTGAACACAGCAGCAGCAAACAACGACGCACCGAGTCTGGTTCTAAATCAAATCAATCTAGTAATGGCAAATCTGACTCTCATCAGTCTGGATCAAACCAAAGTATAAAAAGCGGCTCTAGTACTGTAGAATCTGAATCCAGTGAATCACGGAACAGTGCCGGAAAAGAACATAGCAGCTTTGAACAAAGCAGCAGCAAACAACGACGCACCGAATCTGGTTCTATATCAAATCAACCTAGTAATGGCAAATCTGACTCTGATCAGTCTGGATCAACCCAAACTAAAAAAAACGGTTCTAGTACTGTAGAATCTGAATCCAGTGAATCACGGACCAGTGCCGGAAAAGAACATAGCAGCTCTGAACAAAGCAGCAGCAAACAACGACGCACCGAGTCTGGTTCTAAATCAAATCAATCTAGTAATGGCAAATCTGAATCTGATCAGTCTGGATCAAACCAAACTAAAAAAAGCAGTTCTAGTACTGTAGAATCCGAATCCATTGAATCACGGAACAGTGCCGGAAAAGAACATAGCAGCTCTGAACAAAGCAGCAGCAAACAACGACGCACCGAGTCTGGTTCTAAATCAAATCAATCTAGTAATGGCGAATCTGACTCTCATCAGTCTGGATCAAACCAAAGTGAAAAAAGCGGCTCTATTACTGTAGAATCTGAATCCAGTGAATCACGGAACAGTGCCGGAAAAGAACATAGCAGCTTTGAACAAAGCAGCAGCAAACAACGACGCACCGAGTCTGGTTCTAAATCCAATCAATCTAGTAATGGCAAATCTGACTCTAATCAGTCTGGATCAAACCAATCTAAAAAAAGCGGCTCTAGTACTGTAGAATCTGAATCCAGTGAATCGCGGAACAGTGCCGGAAAAGAACATAGCAGCTCTGAACAAAGCAGCAGTAAACAACGACGCACCGAGTCTGGTTCTAAATCAAATCAATCTAGTAATGGCAAATCTGACTCTCATCAGTCTGGATCAAACCAAAGTATAAAAAGCGGCTCTAGTACTGTAGAATCTGAATCCAGTGAATCACGGAACAGTGCCGGAAAAGAACATAGCAGCTTTGAACAAAGCAGCAGCAAACAACGACGCACCGAATCTGGTTCTATATCAAATCAATCTAGTAATGGCAAATCTGACTCTCATCAGTCTGGATCAAACCAAAGTAAAAAAAGCAGTTCTAGTACTGTAGAATCTGAATCCAGTGAATCACGCAACAGTGCCGGAAAACAACATAGCAGCTCTGAACACAGCAGCAGCAAACAACGACGCACCGAGTCTGGTTCTAAATCAAATCAATCTAGTAATGGCAAATCTGACTCTCATCAGTCTGGATCAAACCAAAGTATAAAAAGCGGCTCTAGTACTGTAGAATCTGAATCCAGTGAATCACGGAACAGTGCCGGAAAAGAACATAGCAGCTTTGAACAAAGCAGCAGCAAACAACGACGCACCGAATCTGGTTCTAAATCAAATCAATCTAGTAATGGCAAATCTGACTCTAATCAGTCTGGATCAAACCAATCTAAAAAAAGCAGTTCTAGTACTGTAGAATCTGCATCCAGTGAATCACGCAACAGTGCCGGAAAACAACATAGCAGCTCTGAACACAGCAGCAGCAAACAACGACGCACCGAGTCTGGTTCTAAATCCAATCAATCTAGTAATGGCAAATCTGACTCTCATCAGTCTGGATCAAACCAAAGTAAAAAAAGCAGTTCTAGTACTGTAGAATCTGAATCCAGTGAATCACGCAACAGTGCCGGAAAACAACATAGCAGCTCTGAACACAGCAGCAGCAAACAACGACGCACCGAGTCTGGTTCTAAATCCAATCAATCTAGTAATGGCAAATCTGACTCTCATCAGTCTGGATCAAACCAAAGTAAAAAAAGCAGTTCTAGTACTGTAGAATCTGAATCCAGTGAATCACGCAACAGTGCCGGAAAACAACATAGCAGCTCTGAACACAGCAGCAGCAAACAACGACGCACCGAGTCTGGTTCTAAATCAAATCAATCTAGTAATGGCAAATCTGACTCTCATCAGTCTGGATCAAACCAAAGTATAAAAAGCGGCTCTAGTACTGTAGAATCTGAATCCAGTGAATCACGGAACAGTGCCGGAAAAGAACATAGCAGCTCTGAACAAAGCAGCAGCAAACAACGACGCACCGAGTCTGGTTCTAAATCAAATCAATCTAGTAATGGCGAATCTGACTCTCATCAGTCTGGATCAAACCAAAGTGAAAAAAGCGGCTCTATTACTGTAGAATCTGAATCCAGTGAATCACGGAACAGTGCCGGAAAAGAACATAGCAGCTTTGAACAAAGCAGCAGCAAACAACGACGCACCGAGTCTGGTTCTAAATCAAATCAATCTAGTAATGGCAAATCTGACTCTCATCAGTCTGGATCAAACCACAGTAAAAAAAGCGGCTCTAGTACTGTAGAATCTGAATCCAGTGAATCACGGAACAGTGCCGGAAAAGAACATAGCAGCTCTGAACAAAGCAGCAGCAAACAACGACGCACCGAGTCTGGTTCTAAATCAAATCAATCTAGTAATGGCAAATCTGAATCTGATCAGTCTGGATCAAACCAAACTAAAAAAAGCAGTTCTAGTACTGTAGAATCCGAATCCATTGAATCACGGAACAGTGCCGGAAAAGAACATAGCAGCTCTGAACAAAGCAGAAGCAAACAACGACGCACAGAGTCTGGTTCTAAATCCAATCAATCTAGTAATGGCAAATCTGACTCTGATCAGTCTGGATCAACCCAAACTAAAAAAAACGGTTCTAGTACTGTAGAATCTGAATCCAGTGAATCACGCAACAGTGCCGGAAAACAACATAGCAGCTCTGAACACAGCAGCAGCAAACAACGACGCACCGAGTCTGGTTCTAAATCCAATCAATCTAGTAATGGCAAATCTGACTCTCATCAGTCTGGATCAAACCAAAGTAAAAAAAGCAGTTCTAGTACTGTAGAATCTGAATCCAGTGAATCACGCAACAGTGCCGGAAAACAACATAGCAGCTCTGAACACAGCAGCAGCAAACAACGACGCACCGAGTCTGGTTCTAAATCAAATCAATCTAGTAATGGCAAATCTGACTCTCATCAGTCTGGATCAAACCAAAGTATAAAAAGCGGCTCTAGTACTGTAGAATCTGAATCCAGTGAATCACGGAACAGTGCCGGAAAAGAACATAGCAGCTTTGAACAAAGCAGCAGCAAACAACGACGCACCGAATCTGGTTCTATATCAAATCAACCTAGTAATGCCAAATCTGACTCTGATCAGTCTGGATCAACCCAAACTAAAAAAAACGGTTCTAGTACTGTAGAATCTGAATCCAGTAAATCGCGGAACAGTGCCGGAAAAGAACATAGCAGCTCTGAACAAAGCAGTAGCAAACAACGGCGCACCGAGTCTGGTGCTAAATCCAATCAATCTAGTAATGTCAAATCCGACTCTTATCAGTCTAGATCAAACCAAAGTAAAAAAAGCAGTTCTAGTACTGTAGAATCTGAATCCAGTAAATCGCGGAACAGTGCCGAAAAAGAACATAGCAGCTCTGAACAAAGCAACAGCAAACAACGACGCACCGAGTCTGGTTCTAAATCCAATCAATCTAGTAATGGCAAATCTAACTCTCATCAGTCTGGATCAAACCAAAGTATAAAAAGCGGCTTTAGTACTGTAGAATCTGAATCCAGTGAATCGCGGAACAGTGCCGGAAAAGAATATAGTAGTTCTGAACAAAGCAGCAGCAAACAACGACGCACCGAGTCTGGTGCTAAATCCAATCAATCTAGTTATGGAAAATCTGACTCTAATCAGTCTGGATCAAACCAAAGTAAAAAAAGCAGTTCTAGTACTGTAGAATCTGAATCCAGTGAATCACGGAACAGTGCCGGAATACAACATAGCAGCTCTGAACACAGCAGCAGCAAACTACGATGCACTGAGTCTGGTTCTAAATCCAATCAATCTAGTAATGGCAAATCTAACTCTCATCAGTCTGGATCAAACCAAAGTAAAAAAAGCAGTTCTAGTACTGTAGAATCTGAATCCAGTGAATCACGCAACAGTGCCGGAAAACAACATAGCAGCTCTGAACACAGCAGCAGCAAACTACGACGCACTGAGTCTGGTTCTAAATCCAATCAATCTAGTAATGGCAAATCTGACTCTCATCAGTCTGGATCAAACCAAAGTAAAAAAAGCAGTTCTAGTACTGTAGAATCTGAATCCAGTGAATCACGCAACAGTGCCGGAAAACAACATAGCAGCTCTGAACACAGCAGCAGCAAACTACGACGCACTGAGTCTGGTTCTAAATCCAATCAATCTAGTAATGGCAAATCTAACTCTCATCAGTCTGGATCAAACCAAAGTATAAAAAGCGGCTCTAGTACTGTAGAATCTGAATCCAGTGAATCGGGGAACAGTGCCGGAAAAGAATATAGTAGTTCTGAACAAAGCAGCAGCAAACAACGACGCACCGAGTCTGGTTCTAAATCCAATCAATCTAGTAATGGCAAATCTGACTCTCATCAGTCTGGATCAAACCAAAGTAAAAAAAGCAGTTCTAGTACTGTAGAATCTGAATCCAGTGAATCACGCAACAGTGCCGGAAAACAACATAGCAGCTCTGAACACAGCAGCAGCAAACAACGACGCACCGAGTCTGGTTCTAAATCCAATCAATCTAGTAATGGCAAATCTGACTCTCATCAGTCTGGATCAAACCAAAGTAAAAAAAGCAGTTCTAGTACTGTAGAATCTGAATCCAGTGAATCACGCAACAGTGCCGGAAAACAACATAGCAGCTCTGAACACAGCAGCAGCAAACAACGACGCACCGAGTCTGGTTCTAAATCAAATCAATCTAGTAATGGCAAATCTGACTCTCATCAGTCTGGATCAAACCACAGTAAAAAAAGCGGCTCTAGTACTGTAGAATCTGAATCCAGTGAATCACGGAACAGTGCCGGAAAAGAACATAGCAGCTCTGAACAAAGCAGCAGCAAACAACGACGCACCGAGTCTGGTTCTAAATCAAATCAATCTAGTAATGGCAAATCTGAATCTGATCAGTCTGGATCAAACCAAACTAAAAAAAGCAGTTCTAGTACTGTAGAATCCGAATCCATTGAATCACGGAACAGTGCCGGAAAAGAACATAGCAGCTCTAAACAAAGCAGAAGCAAACAACGACGCACAGAGTCTGGTTCTAAATCAAATCAATCTAGTAATGGCAAATCTGACTCTCATCAGTCTGGATCAACCCAAACTAAAAAAAACGGTTCTAGTACTGTAGAATCTGAATCCAGTGAATCACGCAACAGTGCCGGAAAACAACATAGCAGCTCTGAACACAGCAGCAGCAAACAACGACGCACCGAGTCTGGTTCTAAATCCAATCAATCTAGTAATGGCAAATCTGACTCTCATCAGTCTGGATCAAACCAAAGTAAAAAAAGCAGTTCTAGTACTGTAGAATCTGAATCCAGTGAATCACGCAACAGTGCCGGAAAACAACATAGCAGCTCTGAACACAGCAGCAGCAAACAACGACGCACCGAGTCTGGTTCTAAATCAAATCAATCTAGTAATGGCAAATCTGACTCTCATCAGTCTGGATCAAACCAAAGTATAAAAAGCGGCTCTAGTACTGTAGAATCTGAATCCAGTGAATCACGGAACAGTGCCGGAAAAGAACATAGCAGCTTTGAACAAAGCAGCAGCAAACAACGACGCACCGAATCTGGTTCTATATCAAATCAACCTAGTAATGGCAAATCTGACTCTGATCAGTCTGGATCAACCCAAACTAAAAAAAACGGTTCTAGTACTGTAGAATCTGAATCCAGTGAATCACGGACCAGTGCCGGAAAAGAACATAGCAGCTCTGAACAAAGCAGCAGCAAACAACGACGCAACGAGTCTGGTTCTAAATCCAATCAATCTAGTAATGGCAAATCTGACTCTCATCAGTCTGGATCAAACCACAGTAAAAAAAGCGGCTCTAGTACTGTAGAATCTGAATCCAGTGAATCACGGAACAGTGCCGGAAAAGAACATAGCAGCTCTGAACAAAGCAGCAGCAAACAACGACGCACCGAGTCTGGTTCTAAATCAAATCAATCTAGTAATGGCAAATCTGAATCTGATCAGTCTGGATCAAACCAAACTAAAAAAAGCAGTTCTAGTACTGTAGAATCCGAATCCATTGAATCACGGAACAGTGCCGGAAAAGAACATAGCAGCTCTGAACAAAGCAGCAGCAAACAACGACGCACCGAGTCTGGTTCTAAATCAAATCAATCTAGTAATGGCGAATCTGACTCTCATCAGTCTGGATCAAACCAAAGTGAAAAAAGCGGCTCTATTACTGTAGAATCTGAATCCAGTGAATCACGGAACAGTGCCGGAAAAGAACATAGCAGCTTTGAACAAAGCAGCAGCAAACAACGACGCACCGAGTCTGGTTCTAAATCCAATCAATCTAGTAATGGCAAATCTGACTCTAATCAGTCTGGATCAAACCAATCTAAAAAAAGCGGCTCTAGTACTGTAGAATCTGAATCCAGTGAATCGCGGAACAGTGCCGGAAAAGAACATAGCAGCTCTGAACAAAGCAGCAGTAAACAACGACGCACCGAGTCTGGTTCTAAATCAAATCAATCTAGTAATGGCAAATCTGACTCTCATCAGTCTGGATCAAACCAAAGTAAAAAAAGCAGTTCTAGTACTGTAGAATCTGAATCCAGTGAATCACGCAACAGTGCCGGAAAACAACATAGCAGCTCTGAACACAGCAGCAGCAAACAACGACGCACCGAGTCTGGTTCTAAATCAAATCAATCTAGTAATGGCAAATCTGACTCTCATCAGTCTGGATCAAACCAAAGTATAAAAAGCGGCTCTAGTACTGTAGAATCTGAATCCAGTGAATCACGGAACAGTGCCGGAAAAGAACATAGCAGCTTTGAACAAAGCAGCAGCAAACAACGACGCACCGAATCTGGTTCTAAATCAAATCAATCTAGTAATGGCAAATCTGACTCTAATCAGTCTGGATCAAACCAATCTAAAAAAAGCAGTTCTAGTACTGTAGAATCTGCATCCAGTGAATCACGCAACAGTGCCGGAAAACAACATAGCAGCTCTGAACACAGCAGCAGCAAACTACGACGCACTGAGTCTGGTTCTAAATCCAATCAATCTAGTAATGGCAAATCTAACTCTCATCAGTCTGGATCAAACCAAAGTATAAAAAGCGGCTCTAGTACTGTAGAATCTGAATCCAGTGAATCGGGGAACAGTGCCGGAAAAGAATATAGTAGTTCTGAACAAAGCAGCAGCAAACAACGACGCACCGAGTCTGGTTCTAAATCCAATCAATCTAGTAATGGCAAATCTGACTCTCATCAGTCTGGATCAAACCAAAGTAAAAAAAGCAGTTCTAGTACTGTAGAATCTGAATCCAGTGAATCACGCAACAGTGCCGGAAAACAACATAGCAGCTCTGAACACAGCAGCAGCAAACAACGACGCACCGAGTCTGGTTCTAAATCCAATCAATCTAGTAATGGCAAATCTGACTCTCATCAGTCTGGATCAAACCAAAGTAAAAAAAGCAGTTCTAGTACTGTAGAATCTGAATCCAGTGAATCACGCAACAGTGCCGGAAAACAACATAGCAGCTCTGAACACAGCAGCAGCAAACAACGACGCACCGAGTCTGGTTCTAAATCAAATCAATCTAGTAATGGCAAATCTGACTCTCATCAGTCTGGATCAAACCAAAGTATAAAAAGCGGCTCTAGTACTGTAGAATCTGAATCCAGTGAATCACGGAACAGTGCCGGAAAAGAACATAGCAGCTCTGAACAAAGCAGCAGCAAACAACGACGCACCGAGTCTGGTTCTAAATCAAATCAATCTAGTAATGGCGAATCTGACTCTCATCAGTCTGGATCAAACCAAAGTGAAAAAAGCGGCTCTATTACTGTAGAATCTGAATCCAGTGAATCACGGAACAGTGCCGGAAAAGAACATAGCAGCTCTGAACAAAGCAGCAGCAAACAACGACGCACCGAGTCTGGTTCTAAATCAAATCAATCTAGTAATGGCAAATCTGAATCTGATCAGTCTGGATCAAACCAAACTAAAAAAAGCAGTTCTAGTACTGTAGAATCCGAATCCATTGAATCACGGAACAGTGCCGGAAAAGAACATAGCAGCTCTGAACAAAGCAGAAGCAAACAACGACGCACAGAGTCTGGTTCTAAATCAAATCAATCTAGTAATGGCAAATCTGACTCTCATCAGTCTGGATCAAACCAAAGTATAAAAAGCGGCTCTAGTACTGTAGAATCTGAATCCAGTGAATCACGGAACAGTGCCGGAAAAGAACATAGCAGCTTTGAACAAAGCAGCAGCAAACAACGACGCACCGAATCTGGTTCTATATCAAATCAATCTAGTAATGGCAAATCTGACTCTGATCAGTCTGGATCAACCCAAACTAAAAAAAACGGTTCTAGTACTGTAGAATCTGAATCCAGTGAATCACGCAACAGTGCCGGAAAACAACATAGCAGCTCTGAACACAGCAGCAGCAAACAACGACGCACCGAGTCTGGTTCTAAATCCAATCAATCTAGTAATGGCAAATCTGACTCTCATCAGTCTGGATCAAACCAAAGTAAAAAAAGCAGTTCTAGTACTGTAGAATCTGAATCCAGTGAATCACGCAACAGTGCCGGAAAACAACATAGCAGCTCTGAACACAGCAGCAGCAAACAACGACGCACCGAGTCTGGTTCTAAATCAAATCAATCTAGTAATGGCAAATCTGAATCTGATCAGTCTGGATCAAACCAAACTAAAAAAAGCAGTTCTAGTACTGTAGAATCCGAATCCATTGAATCACGGAACAGTGCCGGAAAAGAACATAGCAGCTCTGAACAAAGCAGAAGCAAACAACGACGCACCGAGTCTGGTTCTAAATCAAATCAATCTAGTAATGGCAAATCTAACTCTCATCAGTCTGGATCAAACCAAAGTAAAAAAAGCAGTTCTAGTACTGTAGAATCTGAATCCAGTGAATCACGCAACAGTGCCGGAAAACAACATAGCAGCTCTGAACACAGCAGCAGCAAACTACGACGCACTGAGTCTGGTTCTAAATCCAATCAATCTAGTAATGGCAAATCTGAATCTGATCAGTCTGGATCAAACCAAAGTAAAAAAAGCGGCTCTAGTACTGTACAATCTGAATCCAGTGAATCACGGAACAGTGCCGGAGAAAAAAAAAGCGGCTCAAGCGGCTCTACGCCTGAATCAAGCCAAAGTAATGGAAGCGGCTCTGTTAATGGAAGATCGAACTCTGATAACTATCAAACCAAAAACTCAAATTCTAAAGGAAATGGCTCGAAAAATGGTGCTTCCAAATCAAAGTCAGGTAGAGCCATCACTAAAGTTAAGTCCACACACGAGTCTGAAGCAAGTAGTGACGGAGGTGAAGATTCTTATGAAAAACAGATTAGAAATAAAGATGGAAGCACATATAGGGCGTCTGGAAAACAATCAGATGATTCTGAAGCCAGTTCTCAAAAGGACACTTACTCAGCTGAGCAGATAAGCAGAGATGGTTCGGCAATTCGTGAGGAAAGGGCGCAAGAACAAAAAGCGCAGAAGCAAGAGCAATTAGCCGAGGCTCAGGAAACACAGATCAACGCTGATGGATCATCTAGCTACAGCTCAAAAAGAAGCACAAGACATAGCAGTAGTAACAGTTTCAGTTCATCAAAATCATATGAAAGTCGAAGTGCATAAATGATTATATTCCGTGCTTATAAATAAACGAATTGAAAATGGCGGCCACACTAACGCTTCATGACCGTTTTCATGCCCTTTCACTCGCACATTATTCATGGCTTGATTATGCAAGCAAGAGGCAAGATAGCGCCGCCATTTGCATTGATGACGACAATATGCTTACGTTTAATGGTATTTGATTGTAGATTTTATTAGTTTTTAATTATATCGAGCATCAATATCTTTTGTTTTTTTTTAACCTCTGGTTATTTTGTTGCGATTGATTCGACACATATATTTATTTATATGGCACTTCAACGACAAAAATCACATACAGTTTAAGGAATTGTGAATTCGTCTCACTAGCACAGAAATAAATAATACAGACGCCAGCACATCAAGCTACCAAGAACTGTAAAAAATTCCCAATCAACTTTGAACCTTAGGTATGGTTTAGCGATAAAGTTGAAAATCTATTAACGAAATTTGACAGATTGTAGTAGCTTGATGTGCTGACGTCTGTACCTACATACAAGATATAATATTATCGTTTATCGTTCGTTCGTATTATCGTTTTACTAATGTAAAAAGGCCAGTTTGGCAGAATCATAAAACAATTCATATCACGCTATTCATCTGTTTGACAGTTTCACACGTATATATCCCTGAAGGGTTAGGCAGAGGTGTACCTATAGCATTTTACGAATCTCCATACAAAACTGTCATACAGATGAATTGCGTGTTATGAATTGTTTTATGATTCTGCCAAAGTGGCCTTTTTAGGCCCCCTGGTTAGAAGTTTCAATCGGAATTTTCGCAAAGAGATGTGGATGCTATTGGTTCGTGTAGCGATTTAATTGTACTTTCCAATTAGACGGTTCATGGGTGCGGTAAAGACATACAAAAAACCTTTATTCTGCAAATACAAGAAAGAAACGGTTTCTTAGAAAAGTGGGGGCTGTCACTTACCGACCACAGCGACGGCCGTAATAAAAAAGATGGCACACGGTTCTGGCTGTATGGTGTCCAAAATCGTTCTCTAGGACAAGAACACGTTACACCTATCAACCCGGCTGGCTGTCGAGAAAATGCGTTCCTGACACCAGTCAATGCGACATTTTTAGTCGCAAATAAAAATTTAATTCCCAAAACACGTATTCGTTTGTTTAAAACTGACAGGTGTCAAAACGCATTCTTTCGTCGGCTGCACTGTAGTAACTTTCATAAATAACGATTCAGTGACGTCATTGGAGAGTAAATTGTGGACCGCGATGTAGCGCCTACCACAGGTTTAGGAAGCCCTAGGGGGAAGCGTCAGGGTAGCCCATGAAATTAATGATTGACAATAATAAAGTCTGTTGGATAAAAAAAAAATTGGGGACGACTTCTATACTACTTTGCCCATAGTCCTTTGTACGGAACCCTCTCGGCACTCTCGGTGTGCTAGTCCGAATCGCACTTGACCGGTTTTTTACTTGAGTGTGTCGATCCCGTCGGAATATCGGGATAAAAATTACCCTATGTCCTTTCCCGGGACTCAAACTATCTCTATACTAAATTTCATCTAAGTCGGTTCAGCGGTTTAATTGTGAAGAGTTATCAGCCAGACATACAGACACACTTGCGCATTCAGACATATTAATACATTAGAAAGGAAGGTTTAACCGCAGAGGTTACGCTCCAGTACGTAGCCTAACACACAATGCGCAAGCGTGCATGGTGATCAATGCTCGTCCCATGCGATAAAATTAAACTTTATGGGACCAATTTGACCCTTGGATGAACTTTGACGATTCCATTAGTACCTATGAGCTGATTAATTGGACAATTTGTGGTGTCGAATCGAAATATCTACCTGTAGGTACATATTTATTTATTTATCCATTTATTTCAGGCATCAAGGCCCATATAAACACATACAATACAATATTAATATAAGTAACTTAAAATATACTATAAATACATACAACATTATACTAAAAAAAAACTAACACTAACATACACGAAGTGTCTGCGTCGTGTTTCGCTGAGTGGTGTCATGTAGCCGGCCACGAAACCGGCGGTACACAACACCCTTCGGCCAGAACTCTTCCTTGAGGAACTTCTCGAGATGATGTGTCGGAACACGCACCACGAACGACTTGAAGTTCGTGTTGTGACGCGACTCCAACTTCTCGACCCTCAAAGTCCAGTTGGTGGATATTATCAAGTTCTGTGCCGCAGAAAGCACGTTAAACCGTTGGTCCCGGCTGTCATTCGCGGATCTTTGACAGTCCATAACGTCAATAACGCATCCGATATTATCGACCGATAGTAACGCGCCTGAGGGGGAGAGCCTTTTAAATTAAAAGCGAATTGTTCAAATACTTATTCAAAACGTTTTCATTCAATTCTTTCTGTTGATTTTAAGGCGTTCTGTTGAAAAACCGACTTCAAAAAGAATACCATTAAGATATTATGTTTTCCACAGTTTCGTTGAGCAGTGATATCGGCCTTGATTTACGAGGTCGTGGTGTAGATCGTGAGTTCGAATCCAGCCAGGCACTTTTCTTTGTGTATTTAATTTCATCACCATTGCTGTCAAAACGGTGAAGGAAAACTGAGAAAACCGGCATGTCCTAGAGCCAAAAATTCGAAGACATATGACATGCAACCAGTACTGGGCCCGCGTGGTGGATAGCGGCCCACTCCCACAGAGAGTGGTCCCAGCAGTGGGAACATTAAAGCCTGATTATACATTTTTTTTAATTGTAGAACATAGGTAGATAAACAAAAGAGTAGATACTTACATTATTTTATAAAATAAAAATGAAATTAAAAATGTCTTGTCCAAATTAAAAACATTAACAAATTAAAATATTTACTCAATAAAAAATAAATAAAGATAGTTGACGTGGCTCAAAAGGCTGCTCAACTTAAATGGGACTGAGCAGGACATGTCTGCCGCATGCCGGACAAACTGTGGGCCCAAATAGCGCAGAATTGGTCCCCGGAGACAGTGAGGCGGGGTCGCAGCAGATCACGTAGGAGATGGCGGGACGAGCTGGATAGGTTCCGTCAGAACTGGAAGGAGGACGCGCGGACTTACGGAAGGTGGAAGGAGAGGAGAGAGGCCTTTGCTCAGGAGAGGGACAGCGCAGGATAGAAAAAAATCAAAGTGTACTCATTGATTGTCTAATGTGCTTTTATCCAAACCTAATATTATCGAAATATAAATAGAAAAGATTAGATTTTTATTATGTTTGTTTGTTACGCTTTCACGCTAAAACGGCTGAACGATTTGGATGAAATTTGGCACATGGGTTAGGACATAATTTACTTTTTGTTCTGATATTTTTACAGGATCAAGATTTATGTGGGTGAAACTGCGGGACTCAGCTAGTCCTACTTCCTACTAATATCCTTCTAATATTATAAATGTGAAAGTTTGTGAAGATGTTTGGATGTTTGTTACTCAATCACGCAAAAACTACTGAACGGATTTGGATGAAATTTGGTACACAGATAGTTTTATAACCAACACATAGGATACTTTTTATCCCGATATTTCCACGGGATCGAAACTAACGCGGGTGAAACCGCGGGGAGCAGCTAGTGTTTAATAAATTTATACACGGTTTTTTTTAATGGTGTATGACAAGATCTTTTATTGGCTTGGTTACCTATCTTGTTATAGAGGGTATCAGCAGATGAATCTGGACCTCCTAGCGTAGACATTTTTCATCGATTTTTTTTGAAGTGAAAACTTCTTTAGGCGCGTTTGCATTTTTTGAGATGGGAAAAAATCATTAAACTCGCGACACTGTTACCGACACTGCACTACATTCGGATGTGCTCGGCTGTCCTCGGGATGTACTCGGTTTTAATGTATATCCGATATGTCAGTGACTGATGGCAAAGTATTCTGTTTATGTTTTGTTTTCACTTCTGTCGGCACTCCCGGAGTGCCACTGTTTTTTAAATCAGCTCTTCAATACTTTTTGACCGCGTAGGTATTCATGGTTCCAGTTTGATTGTCGATGTTCCTGCAACCCTGTATATTTTGGGTCAATCAATCAACTCAGCCTATCGCAGTCCACTGCTGGACATAGGCCTCCCCCGAACGGCGCCACAACACCCTGTCCTCCGCATTGTGTATCCAGTCAACCCCAGCCACTTTTATTAGATCGTCGGTCCATCTAGCTGGGGGGCGTCCCACACTACGCTTGCCGATACGCGGTCTCCACTCCAGGACTCGTCTGCTCCACCGGCCATCGGTCCTTCGACAGACGTGGCCAGACCACTGCCACTTCAGTTTGCTTACTCTGCAAGCTATGCCGGTTACTCCGGTTCTTTTCCGGATAATTTCATTTCTGATTTTATCCTTCAAAGAGACTCTTCAACTTCAAAGATTATCGGTGTCATTCTTAAAAAGCTTTTTTTTATTTGTAGCGCAGTTTCGTGTAGACACTCATCTCTTTTTGATTCGCCATTTTGATCTCAATGTTTGAAACAAATGCAAGTTTTTTTTTATTATTGCTGAATGGGCCCGTTCTTGACCTCGATCACGCCTGATGGAAAGCGACGTATGAGGTCTATGATGGACGAGCGTGCCCAGAAGATGCCTAAGGCACTGGAACTCCCACGCATCGACGAAAATGGCAGGCTGCTTGACTCCGGTGGGAGGGTGGTCGCAAACCAGGCGGGCGTTAGCCTTACCATCGTAAGGGAAGAATTGGCAGTCAGATAAGGTGTTGGGTGTGACTGTCCAGGATGCGCCGAGCGCGAGCGTTCAGTTGAGTAACAGTAACAAACTGCGCTACACGAGGAGGCTTCTTCATGCATCCCAAAACATTGTTTTGATTTACTTAACATCACATCTCGCTTGTATTTCTCAAAGGAATAAGCAGAGATGCATCTATCTAGTACATCTACATTTTGCTCGTTATGTTTAAGTCTCATGTAGGGGGTGAGCCTTTTGCCATCAACCGGGCAGAAATCCAGACTTCAGGCTGCTACTGATAAATTTCTGATGAATGAACCCATTATCACTGCTATTGCCAAATGTTTGCAAGTGCGACTTCTGAACAGGGGCCAGAGGTTTGATTTTCAGGTCGTGTAATGGTGTTATCAGGTTTTTCCCTTAGGATATTTTTCAGTGGCAACCCGGAGTCAGAAATATTTTTGAAGTGAAAACTTCTTTAGATACGTTTAGTGATTTTTGGTAGGAGTAAAGCGTTAGATAGGTATGCCCTGTCCCGTCAAAAGACAGTCGCGTTTCTGTTTTGTTTTGTTTCGTTCTGCTGTTCTGTGTTCTGTTTTGTTTCGTTTTGACACCTCTGACACACAATGACGACGCAGTGACTTGACTAAATTGTCATGGAAACGCTGTTTAATAATGTGTGAGCTCATTCTTCTCAGTAATGACACTTTTTCTACTTGACTAAGTACGGTGAGGGTACCTAAATCTGGCCATTTACCCCCTTACTAATAAACGTATATATCAGACTAGCTTCTGCCCGCGACTTAGTCCGCGTGAAATTTCACCCTCCCCCCATTCACCCTCTTAGGAGTGGAATTTCGAAAAACCCTCTCTTAGTGGATACCTACATACACTTCAGAAAGACTCCACTGCGGGTGACGTAACCTACGACAAACTTATTATTTGCGGTTGGTACAGTAATCGGGTCTAGGGATCGAACCGCAAAATTAAGTTTGTTTTTTTTTCGTATATACTTTTCCGAGATAAAAAGTATCCAGTGTGGTGCCCAGGATATTAATGAATAATTACCTATACGAAGTTTCATCGTAATCGAACCGGTAGTTTTTGCGTGATGCCTGAACAAACAGACAGACAGACAAAAATTTTTTTAATCAGATTTTTGGGTTCGGGGTCGGTCTAGTAACACACCCTGCCATTTTTTTTTTTTGATATTTTCAATGTACCTACAGAATTTTCACTTCTACAGATTTATTATAAGTATAGATGAACAGTTACACACAGATTTCTCTCTTTCAGTCCTCAGTGATTTGACTTTCGAAAGAAGAATACAAAGCGTTGTGTAACTATACAGACGCTATACAACGTTTATTAGTAAGGGGGGTTATTGTGCAGCGGGGTTTGACTTTACGGCGTTAAAAACGTTCTCTGGGAAAACACACCGATTTACTTTCATAGACAACCTTTCAGTGTCGTCATTCACCGGTGACGCTATACCTAGTGCAGTCACCGCTTTTCTATTAAACAGTAGTTTTTTTTTTTTTGTGGAGCGGAAGGGAGTGTCAGACTCTTACTGACTAAAACTGATCCGTGTTCCTTCCTTAGCCCTTTATGTTCCGGGGCAGCGGTAACCCTTTCGGACAATCCCGCTGCCCCGGCAGGATTAGCTTTAATTATAACTTTGAAAATGTGGGTGTAATAAATACTCCTGTCTATCCCATCGGAATACAGGCATGATATTACGTTTCATAGTTTCTTAAACCGCCATTTTGTTCGGTCTAGACAATGAAATAATTTAGATTTTAGAGTCTGAAGGCGTGGTTTGTGGCTCCTCCCAGAATAAGCCACGCCCACCCTAAATCTATCCCGAAAAGCTTAGTATTAACTCCGGTTTCACGGGAGAGAGTCGTGTCGAGAATTTCTCGAAATTTTCTTAAATAATTTTTTCATTATTTGCTGTAATTTTTGTGTATTCCGCAGTGAAAAGACACAGTGGTGTGTTTTCCAATTGTATTTTTAACTTTTCCGTGTTTTTTTTAGTGTTTTTCAATCGTATTGCGAAATGTTTGTGTTTGTTTGTTTACAAACAAATTCCACGTGATTTTTCAAGGTTATAAGGTTAACGACCTTTGTATAAACAACACGGTACAACTTGAATTTTGTGTTTTGTTTTTATTTAAAAACACGTTTTTGCTGAAAACAGTGAGTGATGAGTTTGTTTGTCTTCAATTAGGTACATTGTATTAATGTGTACGTTGGATTTTGTGAAAACATTATATTAAAAGTTTAAACTTAGACGTTTTTATATTGGTGACTATAAACGAGATTGATTTTGAATTACTTAAGTGTTTAAAAAAATTAAATACAAACAATTAATCGAACAAAGTTAAACAAATATTTATACTTATTAAATAAGTGACAAATATAAAATAAAATAAGAAAAATCATCTAATCTATTTGAAGTAATAAAATAAATAAAAAATAATTAAGTAAGTCTCAGTAATCTGAACTAAGTAGGTATTTAAGTGTGGTTTTATTTCCTAATCATGTTATTTACAAAAAAAAAAAGTTATCAAACTGAAGTCTTAGTGATGAAAACTTAAAATCTTTTATGTTTATTAAATCAAAGCTGACTTGACACTTTAAAACTAAAAATTATAAATTTAATTTTTTTATTTCAATTATCTATAATAATTTAAATTAAATGTAACATAAATATTTAATTGAAACTTAAATAACTCCCATTTTGCTTTCTTAAAAATATTCCTAATAATGTGCTTTTTTTTGTGAATTTGTAATAAGTATTACATTTTTGTGAATCTGTAATAATACATTTTTGTGGTCTTAAATATACTAAATAGCCAACTACGACCAACTTGAATGTACTTAGTGACCGACTGTGAGAAAAGGCTAAATATTTTAAAACGGGCCAACTATTTTAAAAAGTGGGTATCATAAAAAGTCTAGTAAAATTTTTAGAGGTTCATTAATTTAAAATGAGGTCAATAAGTTTTAAGACTGGTTAACTATTTCCTGTAATTAAATAATATAAACCAACGTATAACAACTAATCATCATACATACAGCGCACGCGGCGCCCCACTTCACAGGACTAGACGTCACAGAGGGGCGGAGCGTGGCTCCCGCTACGCGCCGGCCGCTATATAAGCCGATCGCGCGCGCATTTGAGGCAGAGTGTGTTCGCTGCGCTCTCGGACTGCTTCAGCCTCACTGACTGGACAGCACTGAGAACTAGCGTACGCATTTTTTCCCGAGTGTACTTACAAGTTATTAAATTGTTCCGTATACCGTTACGAAATTAAAGTTAAAACCATCAATTGTGTTTTTACTTATTACAATCTGGCGCACAACGTGAGGCCGAATCCTGGGATCAAGTTAGAAAATCTACGAAGACTCCCACATCGGACTTTGAAGATGGCGATGTCCAACGAACAGTTCCAGATGTTCCTACAGACCATCATGGCTTCCAAACAGGGAACTTTTGCATCCTGCAACATCACCTACAGTGGGCAAAAGGACACGGACGCAGTCGAGGCTTTCTTAGCAGCAGCGACCACCTACAAAAATGTGGAAAAGCTGAGTGACTCGGATGCGCTTCAAGGGCTTCCACTCCTTCTTCGTGATGAAGCAGCGGTATGGTGGCAAGGCGTGAAAAGCGGTGTAGAAAAGTGGGAAGAGTTTTGTAAAAAACTGCGCCATACGTTCGCTCCCCGGAAACCAGCGTATATGATTTATCACCAGATCACACACGAGGTCCAGGGGTCTGATGTCACCACGGAAGCATTTATTGCCAAGAAGCGGGCATTATTTGCATCACTTCCTCCTCCTACACCGACTGAAACCCAACAAATAGATTTGGTGTTCGCGCTCATACGGTTGGAACTACGAAACCGCATGCCGCGAGATACGGTACCAACGTTCGAGAAACTTCTAGAAACGACACACGGTATCGAAGAAACTCTGCAAGAATACGCACAGGGAGCTATAAATACCGAAACATCTACAGCCCAGATGCGTAAAGGAAAGCAGCGATGCACTTTTTGTAAAAACCCGGGACACACGGTGGAAGTATGCCGAAAGAAGAAGCGTGTTGAAGGCACTGTCCCGGTGGTGGCGAAAGATGTTGCTGAAATACAGACGCAGGCACCATCTCCTTCTCAACCAAAATTTTCTTGTTATGGTTGCGGCGCACCCGGGGTATTTAGAAGCAATTGTACCACCTGTAAGAAATCGTCGCCCATTAAGAAGGAGGACTTGAAGTTTTGCGCCATGGACGTACATCTAGATGCACATTCACGGCCTGTTGTGTTCGTGGAGATCGACGGAATAAAAGGTACCGCCTACATTGATACTTGCGCAAAGGTGAGTGTCGCATCGTACTCCTTGTACTTAGCGCTGGTCAAATGCGGATGCAAGTTCGAGGAACAACCAGCCAATTTAACGTTAGCTGACGGAATAACAAAAAGTCAAAGAGTGCTAATGTGCACAGCTGAGGTAGACTTAATAGGTCGAAAGGTGCATACGACATTCATCGTGTTACCTGGAGCAAAGGAGAACCGCACTCTTTTGGGT
This sequence comes from Gortyna flavago, assembly GCA_963669345.1. NCBI lineage: Eukaryota > Metazoa > Arthropoda > Insecta > Lepidoptera > Noctuidae > Gortyna > Gortyna flavago. Next base: position 6,542,295 of record OY770154.1, read on the forward strand.
GTAGGTTTTCTGCGGGACGCGGGTATGGTCATTAACGTGCCACAGTACACATGGCATTTTATCGACGAACCAGGAGAACAGTACGAGCTATACTCTGAAGAATTTGCCATCTTTGAGACAACTATCATCAGTGAAATGATGGATTTGCCAAGCCCAATAACTTCGCTGACAATGACAGACAGCGAAGATAGTACAAGTATTGCGGCAATACCACCTACTCCACCGATAACACCTCCGCCGATGGAAATACGTGAACTTCCATCAACACCAAATAATCACCCAGTCGAGAACGTCGTATATAAGCTGGCACCGATAGATCTATCCAGTACGCCCCCAGCAAAGAAGAAATCACGACTGTTCGATGGCTATTCTCCCAGTTTCACGGACTTTATGCTACGAGACGCACAAATCAATGTTCACCGGGAAGACATAGAATTATCTCCACAAAGTGCCTGTCTCTTTGACGCAAACAATTGGGAAATACAAATTGACTCAATTGACGTCGAAACACACATCACGAGTGCTCAGACTGAGCAACTAGACAAGCTTCTACAAGAAAACGGGCATGTTTTCAATGCCAGGCGAGAACCAACAAAGTTGATTGAACACTGCATCAGAACCGTAGACGATAAACCAATTTCGGTCCCACCATACAGACTCTCGCCGCCTCGCAAAGAGTCTCTGCAGCGGGAGATCAACGCTATGCTGGCAGATGGTATTATTGAACCCTCTTCGTCCCCATGGGCCGCGCCTGTAGTTCTTGTACCGAAGCCTAACGGGAAAATCCGGCTCTGCTTGGATTATCGTCGACTAAATGCGATTACGATACCCGATTCATACCCGATTCCTCGGATTGACGACCTCTTGCATGAAGCCAAGCCAACACCATACATGTCACTACTAGATTTGAAAGCAGGCTATTGGCAAGTTGGAGTGCGCAAAGAAGACCAAGAGAAGACTGCATTTATTTCGCCGTTTGGTATCTTCAATTTCACTCGCATGCCGTTCGGTTTGCGGAATGCTCCAGCCACATTTCAGCGATTGATTGATCGGATGCGAGTGGGTTTGCCTGATGTGAAGCTCCTCGCGTATTTGGATGACCTGGTAATACTATCACCGTCATTCCAAATACATCTAGAAGATTTGAAAAAAGTTTTCGATCGGCTTACAGAATATGGTCTAACAGCAAATCGAGAGAAATGCCGCTTTTGCTGTTCATTCATTAAATACCTAGGTCACTATATTACGCCGAAGGGGCTGCAAGTGGATCCTGAGAAAACAACTGCGATCACGAAGCTTCCCACACCGAAAACCTTAAAACATCTAGTGAGCTTTCTACAAATGTGTTCCTGGTATCGGCGATTTATCAAAGATTTCGCAAAGATTGCGGAACCTCTCACTCGTTTAACGAAAAAGAACGCTAAGTGGGAATGGACAGAGGACCAGCAGAATGCCTACCACGAACTGAAGAGCTGTTTGACTTCTGCCCCAATACTCAGACAGGCTGATGAAACCAAGCCCTACATAATAAAAAGTGACGCAAGTTCTTATGCGATCGGAGCAGTATTGGTCCAGGGGGAGGGAGAAGACGAGCACCCCGTCGAGTTTGCTAGTCGTCTTTTGACATCAGCCGAACGCAACTACTCTACCACAGAACGAGAGGCGCTTGCTGTCGTTTGGGCAGTAACAAAGTTCCGTGGTTATATTGAAGGTCTTCCTGTTACCACAATAACAGATCATCAAGCCTTGACGTGGCTTATGTCATTAAAAACACCAACAGGGAGGCTTGCAAGATGGGCACTATTATTGCAAGCATTTGACATAACAATCAAATACGCTCCTGGTAGAACAAACACTGTCGCTGACTGTCTTTCTAGACCACCATGTAACGAAGATACGCATCAAGCATGTGACGTTTGTACAGTGACCGTTGACATGCCCTTACGTAGCATAGCTGAAATAAGAGAAGAACAGTTAAAAGATGAAAAGTTAAGACCGATTGTGAAAGATTTGGAAGGAATAGAAAACGATGAGAAGGCAGTATATTGGAGCAACAAGGGGTACCTACTAAATAATGGGATACTTTATCGACACAGTCCCCATTCAGACTCTGAGGAAGCACAATTGGTTGTACCAGAACATGAATGGGCTAACGTGCTGACGACATATCATGATGACCCTTTAGCAGGCCATTACGGTCAGGATAAGACTTATCGGAGAATCAGTCAGCGATATTATTGGACTGGACTAAGGAAATATATTGATAGCTATACGAAGAATTGTCTAGAGTGTCAACGATACAAATCATCAAACCAAAAACCGGCGGGACTACTTCAAACTACTGTGATGAGCCAAAGATTTGAAGTCATATCTCCGTCATCCTACGAACTTGCCGATCCCAAGAAACCTGATGTTGTGATTGGAGTATATCACTCTTCTGCTTTGGTACCCTATGTTGGAAATTGTCCTGAGCTGCCAGTCCCCGTCCAGCCCATCAGAAAGAGAGGGCGGCCACGAAAACAAGCCGAGGGTCTGAATGACAAGGTGCCAGTAAGGAAGCGAGGCAGACCCAAGACTAACTCTTCCAATCCTGGATCATCGTCGGGACGACTTCTGATCCAGAGGGGGAGATTATAACAACTAATCATCATACATACAGCGCACGCGGCGCCCCACTTCACAGGACTAGACGTCACAGAGGGGCGGAGCGTGGCTCCCGCTACGCGCCGGCCGCTATATAAGCCGATCGCGCGCGCATTTGAGGCAGAGTGTGTTCGCTGCGCTCTCGGACTGCTTCAGCCTCACTGACTGGACAGCACTGAGAACTAGCGTACGCATTTTTTCCCGAGTGTACTTACAAGTTATTAAATTGTTCCGTATACCGTTACGAAATTAAAGTTAAAACCATCAATTGTGTTTTTACTTATTACAAACGTAATTTAAACCTTTTTTTTTAGATCAGCATAATTCAGCAACTTAAAAAATAAACAGGAAAACTATGAACACTGACAATATTTTTGTGTGAAGACTAAAAATCGATCAAATTGGATTCGGAAAGGCCAATTGAGGCCCTCCCAGGGGCCTCAAGCACAAAAATCCTACAAAAAAACACAAAAACTTTACTAGTCCACCCGTTCACAACGGGCATTACCCAAAATAACCAAAATCTTCTGAAAAACAACCAAAATCTAGAAAACAGTGACAAACCAAAAAACTACCTACTTGAAACGCCAAAAGACTTAAAAAGACGTCAGCCATTACTCGAATTACCGAAATTTAGTAAGAAACCAAAACTTTACAAAAAAGACGAAGTAAATGATGACAGTGAAATGAAAAGTAGTCAAAGTGAAGAAAGTGAAATTGTTGACGATAAAAAGTGTTGTAATCGAAATAGTGTAAAGAAGTGCCATTGCTGTTGCAACTGTTCTGGAGACAGTGAGGTGTGTCATCAGCCGGTCAAAGTAATTATAGCTCCAGCAATGATGCCGTCAATCTTTGGACCTGTGCCGGGCATTCCGTATATTGTCCAACAGGGCAAAGTTGATAAGGTAAGTTTTATTGATTTTAAATGATTTTCGTTACTGTACCTGCCCATCTATTCTGTAAAAATCTCACCGTGAAAACATAAGTGAAGTGAGCTTGCAGTGAGTTGTCAATCCATCTGATGACAGCTCACTTTAAGCTCAATTCACCTAAGTTTTCACGGTGAGTTTTTTACAGAATTGTACTGCTGTTTAGTCAGCATCACTACGCTCTCAAAAGCTCATTATGTGGAGTTTGTTGCGCCACTTTTTGTTTCTCGCTAAAGCACTAGGAAGTGGTGAAGGGCGAGTGTTTTGGGGAATTATCTTGAGTAATTGTGACTTCAATGAGTACGCTCGGGGATAGCGTTCGGGCGACGTCATGAGCCTAAACTGTAACACGAGTACACACTACAACCTCGTTACTGTATCAAGCAAGTTACAGTTGCAGCTCGCTAGTGATTACCCGGCTTTAGAGGGACATTGGGTCGTAAGTTTGGCCCATTGATCGTCTGCATCATCTAAAAACGATAAAAAGAATAAAAATTATTTTCTAAAACTATACCTATCTACTAAAATCTTACCTGCCCCTTGAAATCTCAACACTTACCCCGAATCCGCGGCCGTATCCGTTCCCTTCAGGAAATGACGTAAGTAGTTGTTACCGGGATAAAACGCCGGATATCCGGTGCTCGTAAATCCGTCAGGTGTCAGAATTCTTGTATCAGTTAGGTATATGCGTAGTTTATCTCAAAGATTTATAGGTTTTGGTTCAGTTATAGGTGAATTGGTTGATAAAAGTTTTTTGACACTTCCAAAACGAAAAAATGCAATTTTGTATTTTTACATGTTTATACAGGGTGTAAAAATACGCATCACTTAGCCGTCGCGCAGAATGGTATTTGACCTCAAAACCTGGCCAAAAATATTTCTTGCTCCGAACATTAGGTCAGGTCACAAACCTGCTGAGAATGTGTCCGTGAGGACGAGTAGCGTCAAGCACATAACACGCACACACGCACACACTTCCGACTTCTTCAAATTTGTCTAGGACGGCTAGAGCTCCTGCGCTCACACCCATTCATAGCATATTTGAGGTGGTGACCACAAGTAAAGCGCGCGTCTCTTAGTGAGATTAAATACGCACAGATGTTTACACTCGAAACATACTCTCAATAATCCAAAATTTTATTAATTTTAATTTAATTTTTATTCAATATTATTTTTTATTTTTTAAGTACCTCGGTTTTGTTAACTATAATAAGTAAAAATGCTGTACTATGGAAGAGCGGAGTCTCCTAACACAGGAGGTTCCAAACACTATACCTATATTATTTATTATATAGGTAATTAATGTATGCAAAATATTGTAAAACATTTTTAAAAGAGTAACGGTGGAGTTTCTTGCCCATTCTTCTCCATACGAAAACTACATTTTGGAAGGGGCGACTAGAATCAGTTCTATTTCATTGTAATTTTTGATCTTCAAAAGTGCCTTTTATGAGCCTATTTGAAATAAATGCTTTGACTTTGACTTTGATACCCCTTTTTGTAAACTGAAGCAATAATAAACTTATTATTTTTATTAAATACTGTAGGTACTGGGTCGTAAAAATACTAATCGAGCTTTATTATTAAGAGACTGTGCACCCATTACGTCTGCGGAGTTTTGCTAGCTAATTTGATTTGACCCTCTTTAGAGGGAGACGGACTCTCCTAAATAAGTTTTATAACGCCCTTTGAAGAAATTATCAAGTCTAAGGCTCCCACGTCCTTCAAACCAGAACACAAGAACGCTTAGTGGCCGAAATAAGCCCTAAAACCTATCTTTCAATCGATCGTGAAATCCCCAAAAAAAACTCAACTTTGAAATACATAAACGCTAGAGAACCCAACAATATGTAAATGTAATACCAGATATATTACAGAACTCCCCGTTTATATGTGTAATAAATTCTTGCGGAACCCTAATTTTATTCATGGACTTTTTTCCGCCGTGGTACTCACCCCTTATGTTTGTGTTCTTCTGTGGGGGCATAGAGTATGAGTTCACAGAGGCTAACATTGGACTATCGAGCGAGATAGTTACTTTAGGCTAGATGCTGATGGTGGCTGATGGTTAGATACTCTGAATGAATTCCGTCATAAAATTTGTTTTGTTCTGTATTTTTTTGGTGCGTTGGGAATTTTTTGAGATGGAAAAAACCATTGAACTCGCGCCATTGTTACCGTAAGCGACACTTAGTTTACTTTAGTTTATAAGACGATTCAAAAAATACCCGCTTCGGATGTGTTCGGCTGTCCTCGGGATGTACTCGGTTTTAATGTATATCTGATATGTCAGTGAGCGATGTTTTTAGCCTACATTGTGACCCATTGCTAGTCAAAGGCCTCCCCTTGTTTCTTCCAAACCTCAACTTGTTAAAATATGGTCGGAGTGCCATAGGGCAGTGTAGTGGGACCTTTCTTATTCCATATATACAACATTATTTTTAGTATATGCGAAACCTGAATATAGTTTGTTCAGAATAAGTAACTGAATCGATTTCAATAGTTTTTACACCATGTTATATTTTGTCCCAAAAATATTTAACCCTTTCGCGAGCATTGGCAAAATAATTGCCACACCACTTTTTAATAATACTAATTGACGTCGTTCCTAACCAATTAAAATTAAACTTTTTTAAGCCAAAAATAGTGTTTCTATTTTTATAATAATGAAAATAAATAGCAAACTTAGGTAAACAAGGCATTGGCAACAATAAATTAACGAATTCAAACTGGGCATTGGCATTTCTTTGCCAAATAAAAAGTCACAAACGGGCATTGGCACAGATATTGCCGTACCTCAAAAAAAGGAGAGGGGGTAAGCAAAAGGGGAAATCTATTAGTATTGTTTTACAAATGTTATTTCACAATGTTTAGAATAAATAAGACTAAATCGGAGGTGTAAATAGTATTGCTCGCGAAAGGGTTAATCACTAGATAATTACAACAAAATCGCCGTACAGTTAGGTACCTACTGCCAAACTATTATCAATGAGCGTACGATGCTGGAGGAGCATAAAACATGGTCACCCCGCGCCGCGCCGCGTTTTTGAACGGACAACCAGGTAACATAACAAGCTTATAACTTTGTGATTTCTCATGATACAGTTTTGAAATTTTGTACATAGATTCTTTACATAAAAATACTAGACACGTGTTTCGGGTTTCGCATATACTAAAAATAATGTTGTATATTAATAATCTCCCAAATATCACTTGCCATAACACAATCTTGTTTGCTGATGACACAACCCTCATTGTGAAAACGCAGACATATATATGAACTAGAAAAAAAAAAACTAATTACCAAATTAAAGTTATGTCTTTCGAACTACAAATACGTACAAAGTTTCTTGTCGATACGACAAATAAAAGTAGATTAAAATTTTTAACAATTAATATATAGACCCTGTTTATTAATATAGACAACCTCCTCCGTTTTTTCGTCGGTTAAAAATGGAAATAATGAAGTTTGGTCTCTGTTGCCTATCTACTCAAGTGCCACTTACACAGCCAGACAGTAATAGAAATAGTATGCATCATTTATTAAGGAATACAAAATCAAGATGGAAAAAAATCGAAACTGGGAATGATAAAAAATATTTTAATTATTGCAGCGCTACTCTGTCAAAAGATGTTTTGTTTGTTTTATAATTATACTATAATCCGACTTTTAATTAGCTGCAGTAAAATGACACTTCTTAATAACTCATTTCGGAATGCGTTTAGAGATATGCATGTCAAATAAGTTTCGTTTGTTACACTAATTCTGTACTAGAAAAATAAGATTATTTTGATGGCAGCAAAAAAACAAAAAGACGCCAATTCAGTCATTTAAGTAACACATAAGCTGTCATTTTACTGCAGCTAATTAAAAGTCCGACTATACATATTGTAACTTGAAACATTGTAAAAACCAACTATTTTTAGAAGAGTAACCGTGGAGTTTCTTGCCGGTTCTTCTCCATAGGAAACGACCAATTGGAACCGTGCACCTAGCTTCTGACGTGTCATAAGTGCCCATGTAGGTTTATGTGAAATAAAATAGTTTGATTTTGATTTTTGCACAAGCCGCCTCGTAGGAGATCGTGCGAAACCCCCTGATAGCCCTGACGGCCATCGCCCTCTGCGGTTGTCGCTGCATTGTGATGCTGCCGGCCGTCAGGTCAGAAGCCCATACCCGGGGCCCCATGCATTGCCATGTATACGATCCCTAGGTAAAACCTCCTACAGGCGGTGCTCGGGCCCCTCAGATTGGGAACTGGGAAGCAGCGTTGCGAGCGCGCCCGCCGCCCGTCTACTTGGGCGCTAGCCGCCGAAAGTGGGGGCCGAAATCCCACAGGCTGTCGAGCAAAAGCCCCAGATACTTCGTTGTAAATTCGACAGCAACTCGGCCCCCTGATCACGATGTGTCAAAAACGCTCTGTATTTGGACAGCATTAAGTATTGTGTGAACGTTCACCGCTTTCTTAGAAAACCAAAGCTTTAGAGTAGCTCGCACATAAATCTGTCCGTTTCGTTACTAACACCGTTAGTCACTTAAGCTGAATACTCCTTAAGCTAGTTAGGTGTCTGTGGTTTATTGCGAGCACTCCAAATAAATCAGTGCTGATCCTACTGATCCTAGTTTTTATAATTTCGAAAAATGTGGTGTTTTTTGAGTTGATAGAAAAAAAAAACAATCAAAACTGTTGCAGTTTTTAAAAGAAGAGTAGAAAACACTATCTTTTACTTCATGATACTTGTGTATTTTGATTACGTTATAATTATTAAATTCTAGTGATAATTACTTTAGAAGTATAATATGTTCATTTGTATGTAAGTAGGTATATTCTCATGAGGGGCCCGTGGCTAAATAATAACAGCCGCACAGGTCGGTCGATCAGGTTAAGCTACGCTTGCCGCGGTTGGTCTGTGGATGGGTGGCCATCTTTACAAAGTCAAAGTCAAAGCATTTATTTCAAATAGCCACATAAAAGGCACTTTTGAACGTCAAAAATTACAATGAAATAGAAATGATTCTAGTCGCCCCTTCCAAAAGGTAGTTTTCGTATGGAGAAGAATGGGCAAGAAACTCCACCGTTACTCTTTTAAAATGTTTTACAATATTTTGTATACATTAATTATATAATAAAATAATATGTGAAGACGATGCACCTAAAATAAAATTACTATACCACAATAGGTAAAAGAATTAAAAATGAAATACATTTTACAATATATTACAAATTACATACTGTGCCCCTCCGTGCCTCCGAAAGCACGTTAAGCCGTTGGTCCCGGCTGTCATTCGTGGATCTTTGACAGTCGTTACGGGTAGTCCGAAGCACAAAAATCTGACAACCAGTCTTACCAAGGGGTATCGGGCAGATGATGCAAGTAAATTCTCATATTATTTGTTTTATTTTATTAAGGGCTGATTTTATTTTATTAAGGGCTGATTTTTTAAACAGATGTTCTTTAATTGAAGAATAATTTTGAAAGGACATGTCTGGTGGAGCAACGGGCGATAGTCTAGGTAGTCAAAGGAAATGTTCAGTAATGATTGTTATATCATTATAATCGTCGTATTTTATAGTTTATCAGTAAATAAGTTTCAGGAGTCAGGATCTTGCGAAAACTGGTCAAAATAAGGTTTATGCGCTGGGTATTTTCTTAGTATACCGCCACCTGTGAGCGAGTACAGGTACTAATTGGTGGTAGGTATGCCTTTGTGAGGTTAACGAAACATTTAATATTTTGTTGGTCTGAGATCATATTCTGCAGTGTTTTTGGATATTTCTATTCGTGTAACAAAAATGTAAAGCACCTATAATTGTTTATCTATTAAATACCTGCTAAGTGTTACTAAGTGCTTAACATATTTTTTCATTTAATCAGAAAGATGCACATAATATGATTATGGTTTCATCTTTAATTCCGTATTTTGGTTAATATCTTCAATACCCTAATATTATTTATTAAAATATTTAGCTACTTGTTGGTACTGAATTGGGATTATAATAAATAAAACTATGTATGTATTTATTGCCAAACAAATTATTTTATTGTAGAAACATATTTAAATAAAATGATTAAAAAAATTAAACGTCTTCTAGAGACACCAAAACACTGTCCAAAAATGTCGCTGGTGCTAGCACGTTATCTTGATGCCCTGCACAGCCAAGATACCATACTAGCGTCATGACATGACAGCAGCAGCCGACTGTTCGATTCCCCACCAAAGTGAAGTGAAGTGTTACTGGCTCACTTGTAATTTGGTAGGCTTACAGCTAATGCTATACAAGCACATCGTTGTGCTACTGGTGATAATGGAGGTGGTAGTGGTGGCGGCGGCGGTGTTGGTGGGACGGCCCGTGGTAGTGGTGGTGTTGGTGCGAAGAGACTGTGGCGGCGGCGGTGTTGGTAATCCATGTTCCACGGATGGAACAACATCCTCATGTGTGTGTCCCTTGACGAGTCATGATGAATCAGGTGTCAATTTGCTCGAACCCAACAGACTTGACATGCATAAATTGTTGCCATTCCTGAAAATATTATTAGGTACATTTTATTACATGACATGACGTAACTGGCGAAATGTGGGGTTTCCTACTGGTTCACCTCCCCCAAATCCTTCGGAGACCGCTGGCGTGATGTTATGTTTTAAATGACGTGACGAACACTCCTTCCATTTTTCTTGATAGTAGTTTCCATTGCTCGTCTTTCCAGTTTTCACGGATCTGTCCAATTCATTTTGCCATTTTCTTTCAAAAACCTTTCCTACTTATAATAAAAATAAATAATTCACCTGATCACTATTATCATTGGAAATAAGTAAATAAGTACTAACGGGTTGCCCACTGCACCAGTATAATAATAATAATAATAATTTATTTCAATTCATTACATCCATATTTGTTACTACATACAATTACGAGCTTACAAACGCGCGTATAGAAACGCGTCTTGGATTTCTGAGTCGGACTGAGATACCACATCCACGGCAGACCATTGTATGACCTAGTAATCTCTCATTGTCAGCAGCTTCGGTATTTAATAAATTATTACAAACGTGACAAGCGTATCCATCTAATGGGAGCTGGAACAATAACAAATGTCATTGTATTTTTCAAATTATAACACAACTGCTCAATGTACTGCCTTTACTGCATGGTTTACGTGTCTGCTGTAGTATAGAGGCGTACCTGATTTGCTAACCATCGAGCTAGTCTCAATTGCAGGGGTTAAGCCAGCCTTGACACCTTAGAATACTTACACTGTATTCTGAGCTTGACACGATACGACGTCTGCGAATCCGCAGCACAGCGATGCCACAATTGAATCATAATATCCAAACCGAAAGGAAAAGCAGAATCCTATAAGAATAGCAATAGTAATCGTGTCTTGATGATGTCAGTCCGTGTAGAATAGCAATGGTCGTTAAAAGAAGATAATTATCAAGAACACAAAATAATCGCACAGTAAGCAAGGAACGCATCATAACTTGGAACTGCAATGAAACTCTATCAAAAAGTACTCTGTGCTGCAATGCAAGCAAAGCAAGCAAAAAATAACTGGTAATATGTCAATGTCATGTCAAAAAAGTAATAAATACTTACCTTCATGTTAGGAAGTGGGTTTTCAAAGAAAAACACGTTTGATGTGTAGGACACAAAAATATTTTAGTAATATTGTCTTATTTTATACGCAAATAATACGTTGATATATTCTTTTGATCTAAAACAAGCGGCTTAAAGTCATTGTTCACACTCATATGGTAATTACGGAATAAAATGGAACGTCAAAAACATTTTTAGTACTTCCCATTAAAAATGGCAAAGCGGAAGCTACGATTGAGTACTGTTTATTTGAGAATTATGTTACGCAAGTAATACTGAATTAATAAATCCATAGTAATTTAGATCTCAATTTTTAAATCTTACTGTAAAACCTTAAATCATGAACATTTATCGATACCAGAATTACCAGAGGGCAGAAACTGGACATGTCTTTTGACAGTTATTTCATACAAAAACTGTCAAACGTCAATTTTGTTCTTCGAAAAAAAGTTATCTGGCGATGGAGAAATTTATTTATTTATAATATTTTAAAGAAGGCTTACAGACTAACAAACCAATGAAATAAAAAAAAAACTGAAATATTACATAATAGCTAATATATGAGTGTATAGTTTATGATTGTATAATAAGTTTATTTTCTTTTGTACCCTTACACACGCTGTCTACATCTCTTTATCTGCATTCCTATCGTAGGTGTGCTGGAAGAGAATTCTTTAGGAATAAGCATCAGCTTTGCCAGCACATCAAGCTTCTACAATCTGTCAGATTTCTTTAATAGATTTTCAACTTTATCGCTAAAGCATAACGTTCAAATTTGATTGGGAAAATTTGACAGTTTCGGTTAGCTTGATGTGCTGGCGTCTGTACCTTTTTTTTGTCCTTTTTTTCTGTGTCTGTTTATTATGTGTGTGCATAAATTATTAAATAAATATATGTTTTTGAACCAAAAATAAAAGGATGACTAACTACTGGTACAGTTAGATAAAAAAATCAGCAATAATTTTAACGAATGATTCAAAGAAATGAAAAAGCTTTTAAACACTGAAAAAGTATTTTGCATTCCAAGGTAAAGCAAAATATTCGGCTCGGTTCGTGACTCCGGCTCGCATTTATAGTTTTTTATAAACATATTATTTCTAAGTCAATTATAAAATCTAAAATCTATTGAAAGCTTAACCGACGGTTTCCATTTAAAAAAAAAAAATCTTGACGCTCTCCAAATCCTTTAAGAATAGGGTCGTTACTGCTAAGAAGCTATCCCGTAAAACTCCGGGTTACAATAACTTTATATAATTCATCTTCCAGCTTCTCTATGAGTTATAACCACTTTATAAGTATATTTTAACATTTATATCTTCGAAACACGCTGTATATATTCGCCGCACGTAATTCGCGGGACTATAAAGGGTGCGGTTCATGCACCTGTGATGTATAGGGCGTGGATTTTCTGAAAACTTAATTTCGGAAGTCGGTGTCAATAAACGAAAATACAGAACCAACGACACCGACTTCCGAAATTAAAGTTATTTATAACTTTGTAGTTTTTTTTGGAAGTCGGTTGTTTTTTTTTGTAAAAAAGTTTTTATATATAATTCGAAGTCAAGTAAGATTTTTTTTATAACTTCTGCCGGCATAAATGTTTATCTACCAAATATTATGTGTTTTTAGACTGGGTTTTTTTCTTGTTTTTATATTGTAAAATAATCCTGCATATAAATATTTCTATTTGTGTAATGTTTTTATTTAGTTTTATACCAATATTTCTCAAACCATTACGCGAATCTTGTTATATGGATGTTACACCAGCTTGTAAGTCAATTTATTGGAAACTTTGCTATTGGCGCCGATTCCCTTGTTCACAAACTAAACTAAATTTAAGTTCAGTGCATCTTTTTCTTTCTATTTAATTAAGAAAAGGACAGAAGATAAATATTAGTTTAGTCCTGTCAAATTAGTCAGCGCCTGACGTAAATTGACGTATTTTTAGTAGCTAATTTTTTAATCACGTCTAAACTGTCTATGGAGTATCTTAATTTGACAGGACTAAACTAATATTTATCTTCTGTCCTTTTCTTAATGAAATAGAAAGAAAAATATGCACTGAACTTAAATTTAGTTTAGTTTGTGAACAAGGGAATTGGCGCCATTTACGCACTTGTATAATTGTTGTGTAGGACTGAAAAAAACTTTAATTTTCTTCTCTCGTATCGAAATCATAGGATTAGCTCATGCTGTGGTCAAAATAATTAATGGTAAAAATTGTAAGGGAGGTGCCCATGAGCAACTTTTTTGTCTTTGTCACTGTCTCCTCGCCGAGATTTGGACGAAGCGCACACGGGAGCAACAGCAACGCTAATTTTTTGTTAAATTTTCAGTTGAGCGATAACTGTCTAGCACCTTTTATGTCGCGCACTTATATTGCAACCAATAGACGGGCGACAGTTGCGTCCAAACCCGCGGACAGTCTCCCAGCCCACGCGTCTTTACTTGCGCGCACTTTGATAAAAACCCGCAGACTTGATGTGAGAGACAAATTAGTTGCGGTCACAAAAGAAAAAAAAACCGGCCAGGTGCGAGTTGGACTCGCACACGAATGGCTCCGTATCACCATACAATATTTAACACTACATATAAAATAACGGCAAAAAAACCACGCTTGTTGTGTGGGAGCCCCCCTTAAATATTTATTTTAATCTGTTTTTCGTATTTGTTGTTATAGCGGCAACAGAAATATACATTCTGTGCAAATTTCAACTGTCTAGCTATCACGGTTCTTGAGATACAGCCTGGTGACAGACAGACAGGCACAGACGGACAGTGAAGTCTTAGTAATAGAGTCCCGTTTTTACCCTTTGTGTACGGAACCCTAATAATGCTTAGATATTTAAATTCGTTTATTTGGTTTTGTGTTTCTTTTTATTTGATGATTCATTATTTTTACGTGTTTTTATTTACCTACATCACTCAGTGGGTCGTGGCAATTCCAATAAATAAATTATTATTATAACTGACACACCCTGTATGCCAACTGGTGTAGCTGTACAACTCAAAAGACGTTTTATACGCCACTTTATTGCGCGCACGTGAGAGCAGTCACTTATATCACATTGTGGTGTTCTTTAGAGAATCAGCAGAGCTTTAAGAAGTAGGCTCCTTAAGAAAAATGTACCTACATAGAAAATATACCTTTAGCCACCTTTGGCTTAGCAATAGTATCCGATGGATGGATGTGTGTTACTCTTTTACGCAAAAACTACTGAACGGATTTAGATGGGCACACCGATAATTTATAATCAGGATTAACACATTATTACATTACTGCAGCGGCCAGCAAAAGAGGCATTGATTGCGAATGAATAAATGTGGGCCGAGGCACACATACAAGGCTTGTATAGTACTTTTCTCAAATAATGCGCGGAACAACAATATTTTTTCCCGCGTTAAAGTGTTCATTTGTTTTTTTGTTTTTCACTAAACAGCTTTCTGTTTGCCAGCCAGTTCGAAATTGAAATAAAACCTTTGATAAGTTACCTCCTTGGTTGGCATGTTTCAGAGTAAAAGATCGTTCCATTTTTAAATTACACGACAGATATGAGTTTACTATGTAATTTATTTGGCCTCTAAAACACGACAGCAGTGCGATTCTGTAACCATCTCACCGAGAAAAACACCTAACTTCTCACGGTGAGATTCTAACAGAATCGACTGGCTGATATGGATTTTCATACAACTTTTGCCGGCCGCTGATCGCATGTATTTGACCAGTACAGCAATTTCGATTTATATCGAAGAAGGCTGCCAAAATAATGCTCAAATTTCCAAGCACGTTTGAGAAAAGAATATTATTTTTTATACCGATATTCCTACGTGATCGAAACTTATACAGATGAAACCGCGGTTAGCTGCTGGTTTACAATTATTAATAATAATATGTTGTAATCTCGACTTAGCACACGAGGTTGTCGACATGTGGAATATGAGCTCGACTGTCGTTGTGCCGATTGTGGTATCGGCCAATGGCCTGATGGCCGAAAGCCTCGATCAACATCTATCGAGGCTCTCGTTAGGCGGTTGGATCAAGGGCCTGATTCAGAAGGCAGTACTCCTCGATACGGCTCGCATTGTGAGGAGGTTTCTGTCTCTGGAGCCCTAACCACCGGTAGCTTGGACCCTGCTCCCGACATCGGCGGATCACAATTTTTTAAATATTTTCGAATGTTTTTTCTAGTATTAATTTTTGATTTATTAGGAAATATTATTTAAAACTAGCCTAAGGTTGAAATTATCTAAAATCTAAATGTCACATAGATCTACCTTGATACCTCCCTTGTAGTGCTATGAGGAACAACTGACAATCAACTTTTTTTTTTTGGATGGTACTATCAAGTAACTTCTCCCGCTCTGGGCGGAGCGGGAGGGCGTGTCAGACTTTTACTGACTAAAACCCACCCGTGTTCCTTCAGTTGCCTGTGCCAGGGCCACGGTATCTCTTTCGAACAACCCGCGACCCTGGCAGGCATCGGCCCTATCGGACCCCGTCAGTTAGTGCTGACATCTCTTTGCGGCGCACGTGGAAGACAACGAGCCGTCGACCTGGGCCTGCTCCTTACCGGACGGCGAGCTGCCCAGTGACATTCAACCTTACAGTACGATTACGAGGTCGACAATAGTAAAAAAAAAGTAATTTTAAATACTTAAATTATTTATTTTAAACTAAGACATGTGAAGGGTTTTTTCTTTTTTTTTTCCATTTATCCTTGGGAGAATGGCCAGATCGGATTTGTAGACAAATGGTAGATTCCAGTGCTTCTGCAATAGAAGATTGTAATCAGACATCTAGGTCTAGTTCTTGCCATAGAATTAGCAACGCCTTTCAATTTGCCGATAAAAAAATGTTAGAGAATTTTGGTATTCCCCAAAGACTATGCCGGATGATTTTTTTTACCGTCTCGAAATTTTTACAGGGTTTTCTCCCCATGAATATGAATCAGAGTTGGTCCCATAGTGAAAATTGTTCATATTCATGGGTAGAACACCCTTTAAAAATTTCGAGACAGTAAAAAAATCATCCGGTATTTATTCTCTATGGTTTTGCCATTCGATTGTATTATGTATAGAATTAGCATTCCATTCACTGGCGATATTGAATGGCAATTCTAATTCTTTGTGAGCTGAATATCTAGAAACACTTTGCTTACTTAATTGTGAAAAACTGTGGAGGAAATCTCCTATTTATTTTTATGTTAAGCTCATTTCAGACTTCGCTATAATATAATAGCATATAGCATTATACTCCGACTTTTAATCAGCTGCAGGAAAATAACACTTAATAACTCATTTCGGACTGCATTGAGAGATATGCAATTATGCATGTCAAATAAGTTTCGTTTGTTACACTATTCTGTACTAGAAAAACAAGGTTTGGTTGTTACAATATCGCTCGCCATACATACATACATAGGTACTATATTACTCGTATATTATAGCGTAGTCTGCAATGAGCTTTATTCTTGTCGGATATTTTATAGCGGGTCTGTGTGTCCTATACATGTACTTTTACTAATTTCAAAAAGTTAGGAAATTCTCAGTTCGTCGGAATCTTTTTTATGTATGTACGAACGCCATCACATTAAGCTACTACAATCTGTCAAATTTCTTTAATAGATTTTCAACTTTATCGCTAAAGGAAAAGGTTCAAGGTTGATTGGGAAAATTTGACAGTTTCGGGTAGCTTGATGTCTGTACTCGATGACGGCTGGACTGATATTTAAAATCCTTTTTTTTTTTTGTTTGAATGTCTGTATCAAAAACTAAAATACAGATCCAAAGACACCGACTTACGAAATTAAAGTAATTTTTCGCTTTTTAAGCTAACATTTAAAATAATACGGACGAATTTTTTTATGTATGAAAAAATAAGCAAAACTATCACAGGGCATCAAAAAATTCTTCTGCATCGCTGTCAACAGGAACAGTGCCCAAAAGGCTGGCAGCATTGCCACGTTGTATGGCAATGCGAATTCTTTGGCCAAGAAATAGGCCAGCCCTCTGACGTGAAGAGTCGACTAACCGCTTGGCGATATCTCGAAAAAATGTGTAGGTACTTAAGTGTTTTTTTTTTTTTGTAAAAAATTTTTCTTTTTTTTTTCGTTGTATTGTTTCAATAATTGTAAAGTAATAATGGTAAATTCCATAATTCCTGGAATGGAAAAGGTCAATAAAATAATAATAACATAGCTTTTTTGGATTAAAATCCCGCCTCACGATTTTATGTTTTTGTCTGATTGGTGCCCTAGATTGGTGGGGAGGGCGGTGTTATGACTGGTGTCTGGGACCTACCAAATTATTTTTTTGCTTTTATTAGTACATTTTCTAAAAAAAAAACGTTGAAAGCACGAATTTAATCCGTTTCAAAACTAAAACCACAGCAAGTAAATTTCAAACGGTTTTAGAGTTTGAGAGAGGCCTAGAGGACTATGGATTTCTTGGAGCAGAGGTTGCTCAGTAGCCGCGACTTACGGGTCTTAGGTTCGAACCCAGACAGGCACATTACTTTGTGTAAATTATTTCATCACCACTCTTCTCAAAATAGTGAAGCCAGCATCGTGAGGAAACTGGGATGTGACATCTACCAACCCGCACCAGGGCCGCATGGTGGATTACGGCCCGCTCCCTCTTTCACAGAGAGGAGGCCTGTGTCCCAGCAGTGGGAAGATTGTAGGCTGACTGTTCTATGTCCAGTAGTGGACTGCTAAAGGCTGACTTCAGGAGAATCGCTTTAAATACAAAAATAAAATAATTTATCAAATATTTATGCCACTTACCCAGTTTTAGGCAGGATACCTCCCATCCTGAGGGTACCACCAGCGTTGCAGTTACCATTCAATGCATTGTTCAGGTTCTCACAACGTCTGCCCGTGAATCCACCAGTTCTCAGAGATTCGGCTAGATAGTTGTAAGCTCTGAAGAAACAAAAGATTTTTAGAAACTAAACAAGAGAATAAAGAAAAGCAAGAAAATAAAGAAAAGAAAGAAAAGAAAGAAAAGACAGAAAAGAAAGAAGAAAGAAAATTTACGATGTTTTTATATTGTGTCATTGTGAAGTACTTTTAATGTTATAAAATGTGCCAAATAAACATTTATTTGCTTTTTTCAAAGAAATGAAATATCCTTCGTTCAGTTTTGCTAACCTGTTGTGATGGCACAAAGAACTCCAACAACCAGGCATGTTTCTGCCACCATTGGGGTAGAAATCTACATCGGCTAGAGGGTTCAGCCAGCCGCTGTCACCACCATTCGTGTGGATGACCTCGGTGTAAACTCCGTCGACAGGTGTAAAGACGAGGGCGGTGTCCCAACGGTCTGCTGGGTCTAAACCTGTAAGAAAAAAGGTATTTATCTTGACTACATTGTTCGAAGTAGATCTTTCTTTCTTGATCAGAGGGGCAATTGTCGTAATTTTACGAACGTTCACAATCATCGGGATGCCGCGGCAAGACAGCGCCCGCCCGAACCCCGCGGCCCCGCGCATATTTTTAATCGTCGACGACATGCCGGTTTCCTAACGATGTTTTCCTTCACCGTTTTTAGAGCAGTGATGATGACACTTACCGGTGACGTATCCGACATTGCCGTTGATTGTCCTTGCGATATGTCCAGCTCCGTGACCTCCGACACTAAAGCCAACGATATGGTAGTTGTTGGGGTCAGCTCCAGTCAGATTGTTCAGCCAGTTGATAAAACGACCTGCAGCTTGACCTGTAGACATATAACAACGCGAATGACAGTTTAATGCCATCATGATTCCAGTGTAAGAGAGAGACGGAGCTATACATGATCGATGGCACCATCCCTTATTTGCACTTTAATCCTGATGGTATATTGAGAGCGTTTACGCCGTACGGCATTTCATACAAACTTTCAAGCTGTTGTTTTTCGAAATGAATGAACCGATTTTAATGAAACTTCATACGCATAAGCAGGATACAAAGGTCTAAAAAGTTACTTAAGAACATTTTCGAAAAATAGTGTTACAGCCAAATTAGACCGATTTTAAAGTTTCCATAGAAACAGAGATTTCCAGTTATCTTTTTTTAAATAAGACATTCCGAAAATGTTCTCTGCTAACTTTTTAGACCTTTGTATCCTGCTTATGCGTACAAACCTACTTACAGAAAAACCTTTTTTACATAAAAAAAACAACCGACTTCCAACAAAACACTACACAGTGAAAAATAACTTAAATTTCAGAACCCGGTGTCGTTGGTTCTGCATTTTCGTTTTTTGACACCGACTTCTGAAATTAAAGTTATACTTCACTTTGTAGTGTTTTGTTTGAAGTCGGTTGTTTTTTTTTGTAAAAAAGTTTTTTATTTGTTACTTTTTAGTGTTCCTAACCTCAAAAGGAAAAATCGGAACTGTTATAGGATCACTCGAGTGTCTGTCTGTCCGTCCGTCTGTCACATACAATTTTCTCCGAATTGAATGGACCGATAGGTGTTGTCTGAGAGTCATCACTTCATGCTGCTGAGCTATGATAAGTGAAAGTCAAATACTTTTATTCAATTAGGCCTATTACAAGCTCTTTCGACAATTACAAGCCCTTACCATCATCAGATGCGGTTGCACCTGTTCGTCCCGTTACATCATTACGAGAAATGGAATGATGAAGACGGTTGTTTTCAAGTTCACGTCTATCCAAGAACTGCTAAGTAGTTTCTGTCGACATATTGCCGTATCTCCTAACTCCTAACGGTTAAGGACTGCTGTGGCTACCATCGTCGGCTCGGTAGCATTATAGTCGGACTTTTAATTAGCTGCAGTAAAACGACAGCTTATGTGTAACTTAAATGACTAAAATTGGCGTCTTTTTGTTTTTTCGCGGCCATCAACCAAACCATGTTTTTCTAGTACAGAATAGTGTAACAAACGAAACTTATTTGACATGCATATCTATAAATGCAGTCCGAAATGAGTTATTAAGAAATGTAATTTTACTGCAGCTAATTAAAAGTCGGAGTATAGGAAAGTGATGACTCTCAGAATCAAACACTTGAATCATCAATAGGTTTCATTTGATTTGAGAGAGTTCAACTAACACACTGTGCAACACTGTACCAAAGAGGATTTTCCTCGACTTTCATGGGATCCCTTCATCAGACTCTGACTTGGTGACAATGGGACCAACCCGAGAGCATACCGATTCAAACCCTAATGTCAACTGCTCATCACCTGTTACAAAATATTGCTTTTCCCGATGTTGGGACGTTAATTGTTGAGGAGTTCTCCTGGTAAGAACCAGGAGAACTGAAGAACCATACGCATTGTGACGAACATAAATTGCTAAGCAACCATATTAAAGCAATCGAATTGGTACCCGTTAAATATTTGTCATTGAGTAGTTCCGATGGCTATCTGTGGTCTTCATCATCAGTTCCACTTCACCTAATTTTACTTTCTGAATGCAAATGCTTGAGTTGCTAATGAAAATACCAAAATTGCTATATGTATGCCTATAATATTTGAGGAGTTCCCTCAATTCCTCATGGATCCCATCATCAGAACTGGATTTTGACAAAAATGGGACCAATCTGGAAGTATATCCTTTCACTTAAAAAAATAATTTTCCAAATCGGTTCAAATGACGGCGCACTGAGGTAACAAAAAAAAAAAACAACATACAATCGAATTGAGAACCTCCTCCTTTTTTTGAAGTCGGTTAAAAATAAATCATAAATTTATAACCTTTCAATGACGATCTGAATCATTTTGAAGGATATTGCTAATCCAAATGCAAAATGAAAGGCATTGCTATTTTTAGATACTGTGTTACCCAATTACCCCACAGTTTTGTATACTTTGTGTGAAAACGTAGATACATTTACTTGATATCTTCGACTCAATCTGAAGATGTGATGGACTTACCAGCTTGTGTAGCCCGGGGTCCCCAGTAGGATCCAGCACTCCAGTCCAGAATAATCACATTTAAATTACCAGTACTCAAGAAAGCTGAAACAAAACGCAAATAAATAATTTTAAAATTCATATTTACATTCGTGTAACTTGAAAGAACACTTCTTTATGGCAGGAACTCGACATCAAAAATCGTCTCTCTGTTCTTGTCGAAACGCGCATTCTTAAATACTTCGAACACGTCTCAGTTTGACTTTATAGAGCGCACCACCACGTGAACGTTCACCCATAAGATGGATTGCCCAAATTAAATCTGCAGTGGGAGTTCCATTGTACTCGTTTGAGTGTTAAGAATACCAAAAATTACAGTAGGTAACAAGAAATCAGCCCTTATACAAGAAACTACATGAGGACCACGCCTGCTCTGATAAGAGAGCTAGGAAAAAGAACTTGAAAGACATGTTAAGGAGTCATATTTTTAGTAGATATCTGTGTAACTAGGCATGTGTGGGGTAACTATGAAGGCTGAGGAATGATGTGAAAAAGTTTTAAAGAAGATCTAGTGATGAAATTGAAAAGAGTATGCTTAGATGGTTTGCTCATCTTGTGAGTATGAATGAAAGGTGAATAGCAAAAGGTATTTACAAGGCAGGATGTGAGCGGAAATGCCAGGACCCCTTCTTTTTTTTTTAAGGATGGGAAATCATCAAATGACCCCTCCCGCTCTGGGTGGAGCGGAAGGGAGTGTCAGACTCTTACTGACTAAAACCCATCCGTGTTCCTTCCTTAGACCTTTATGTTCCGGGGTAGCGGTAACCCTTTCGGACAATCCCGCTGCCCCGACAGGCTTCGGCCCTAACGGGCCCCTCCTATCATTTAAACTCACATCTACCCAAGAAAGACATACAGTCTTCTTCTGCCTAGCCGTTGCCTCCAGTCAAACCGAATGCATCTGAATACCACAATTTTCCTGGAGGGACTGCTTACCTACCTCCACAACCCAGTTACTGGGTAATACGATACCCTTGGTAAGACTGGTTGTCAGACTTTCGGGCTTCTGACGACCCTTTACAATGGTTACTCATCCACGGGCCAACCGCGGCAAGTGTAGCTTAACCTGATTGGTCTTCACATACCAAGACCCATCCGTGCCTCGGAAAGCACGTTAAGCCGTCGGTCCCGGCTGTCATTCGTGGATCTTAGACAGGCGTTACGTTACTGACAACCAGTCTTACCAAGGGGTATCGTATTACCCAGTAACTGGGTTGTGGAGGTCAGATATTCAGTCGCTCCATGCAAAATACTGGTACTCAGCTGCATCTGGTTAGACTGGAAACCGACCCCAACATAGTTGGGAAAAGGCTAGGCAGATGATGAATATGGATTAGTATGGATATGTGAAGCCTTGCAAAATATGCTTATGTGCTTACCTGGCAGAAGAACAGAGTTGACTGAAGAAGTTGCAGACCCTGCAAAGCCGTGCATCAACACTATAGTGCGATGACTGGGGTTGAAATTTGAGTTCTGGACTGTACCAGGGTTGTTCAAAACTAGGGGCTGGCTGATAACGGGATTCGATCTGGAAGGAAAGATGAAATAAGCAACAAAGAAAAAAGATTAAATGAAAAATGAATAAAAAAACCGGCCAAGTGCGAGTTGAACTCGCACACGAAGGGTTCCGTACGACCATACAATATTTTAACACTAGGTGCCTATAAAATAACGGCAAAAAAACCACGTTTATTATATGGGAGCCCCTTTAAATATTTATTTTATTCCGTTTTTACCCGACTACGGCAAAGCAAAAAGGTGGGTTATGATTTTGATCGGTATGTATGTATGTA
Source organism: Gortyna flavago (assembly GCA_963669345.1). Taxonomy (NCBI): domain Eukaryota; kingdom Metazoa; phylum Arthropoda; class Insecta; order Lepidoptera; family Noctuidae; genus Gortyna; species Gortyna flavago. The sequence continues at coordinate 6,565,182 of OY770154.1, forward strand.
TGCATGTGTGTTCATCTGTTCGCTCATTACTTGAACTACAGAAGCGTATTGATCGTCCGCTGCTTATAGGCTATGTGACGTCACGTTAAATTGATTATGGCGCCCTCTAGCGAACACAAAGTTTTGAACTAAAAACAATGGCAATGGAATGGACAATGGCGTCTAATGTAATGAAATGCCTGGGTTGTAACCTGGTAATTTGTGAAGTGTTGGCTTTTGTGAAAAACAAACTTGATGTGATGGACGAGGTCAGCTTAAGTAAAATATGTGTGACGGCGTTTTCGTCTGATGACATCCTCAGTGCAAAGAAGTTACTGTTCGACTCAATACCGTTGGGCCAGCAACTGAAGATTCGCAAAGGAGATAAGAAATCGCAGCGGGACATTGATGATATTATTACGCTTCTGAAGCAGACTGATCCTGAGATCGTTCCAGTTTTTGTGGCCCGTGACCTTCAGAAGTTGCCGCCAATCACATTTGACCATGTGGATGTGACACGACTCCTCAAGGATATTCTGGTGTTGAGGGAAGAACTGAAGGCAGTAAAGGACAGCTACGTCACAATAGAAACATTCAACGCATTGCAAAAAAATGTACATGTCATGAAAACATCAACCTTAAGTTTCAATGACGAATATTGCAACGTTAATTTGAAAAGAGGCTGTCGTCGTCAAAATGAGTATCATTGTGACAGTGGTCCGATGGGGCTACATCATTTTTCTCAGTCTAGTCCCAAAAATGACAACACGCTGTTGATAAATACCGTTGGACCACCAAATGAAACTTTTGTTAATTCACATCGGGAAAATATTAAACCAGATGTCGGTATGATTAACGGACAAGAAGGTGTAAACAACTCCTGTGCGCCCTCAACACCACGTATGTCGAAACAGGTAATTAGTACAGTAAACAACTACTGTGCGCCTTCAACACCACGAATGTCGAAACAGATAATTAGTACAATGAGTGCGATGACTAATGAAGCGACCGACACTCCAAATGATGCGCAAATGGAACCACCTTTGTCGCCTAGTCTTTTTGCGCGCGCAGGGTCGCTGATGTCACAAACAGACTCTGATTCTGCGCAGGAAAAACAGCGAATGTGCCAGCGAGAATCCCGTGCGACTTTGGCAGACATAGTTAAAACTCCTGGCGAATGGAAAACCGGAAATTCAACAGAAGAATGGAAAGTAGTTCAGAAGAAAAGGCTTAGAAACAGAATCGTAGGAAGAATAGGTGCCGCAGCCGCAGAACCGAAGGGGAATTTTAAGGCGGCCGACATAAAGATACCGTTGTTTATATACAATGTTGACAAGTCTACTACACAGAATGATATAAGTGCGCATGTGTACGACAAGTCTCAAATGCATGTTACAGTAAATAAACTACATATGAAAAGTGATAAAGGTTATTGCGCATACAAAGTGTTTGTACCTAAACACAAACTAGGTATATTTTTAGATGAAAACTTTTGGCCTGAGGGCGTACTGTTTAGGCGTTTTGTGGATTTTTCGAAACCCAAAGTGAAAGATAAGGAAGAGAAAGTCTCCAACAATGGATAGTGCAGTTATAAACAGGTACTGTAATTTTTTAAGTTTTAATTGTAAGAGTCTTGCGCGCTCAATTGAGTGTGTGAGGAAGCTATGTGAGTCAGCGGACATCCTTGCACTCCAAGAGACTTGGTTACTACAGCACGACATTCCAGTGCTAGGAACAATAGATTCGGAATTTTCATACACCGGTAATACGGCTGTGGACCTTTCATCAGGTGTTTTGCGTGGCCGGCCGCACGGTGGCGTCGCGCTCCTGTGGCGTAGGAATTTGTTTCCATGTGTCTCCGTAATTCAGTGCAGAAGTGTTCGTTTAGTGGGTATCAAGGTCACAACGAGTGATAGATCTATGATAATACTATCAGTGTACATGCCTACTGATGAATGTGAGAATCTAGGCGAGTTCTCATCATGTCTGGGTGAAATGTATGCGATTATCGAGAGTGAAGATGTGGACTTGGTTTACTTGTTGGGTGATTTTAATGCGCATCCTGGCATGCCCTTTTATAATGAGCTTAAGGAATATTGTAGTGAGCATCAACTGTGTATTGTGGACTCTGAACTCTTGCCTGCAGAGTCGTATACTTATGTTAGCGATAGTCATGGATGTAGGAGGTGGCTTGATCACTGTGTGACCTCATTAGCGGCTAGGAAAACTGTTGAAAGTGCGAAAATTCATTACAATGTGTTTTGGTCTGATCATCTACCAATAGAATTTGTAGTTAATCTAGGTAACTGCACACCCAAGACACTCGTAGATAGTTGTGTGAATAATAGCAATAAGGTAATAAAGGGTGTTATATGGGGGGATAGGGATCAGTTGCAAATAGAAAATTATCATAAAATATGTCACAGTAAATTAAAATGTATTGATTTTCCTTATGATTTGAACGGTTGTGCGGATATGTTGTGTAATAATATTGAGCATAGAGATGTGATTAATAGGTTGTACCGAGATGTTCTAACAGTGCTTATAGAAGCCTCTGTATCCAGCCATAAAAGTAATCCTGTGAAGGGGCGCCACATCGCGGGTTGGAATAAACATGTGCGAGATGCACATCAAAAGGCTAGATTCCACTTCCAAGAGTGGTGTTCATTTGGTAAGCCTAAGTCGGGAAGGCTCTTTGAGGCCATGCATAACTCTAGAAAAATTTTTAAAGCCAAACTGAAGTATTGCCTTAATCATAAAGATCAAATAAAGATGGATATAATTGCCGAACATCATAAATCTAAAAATTTCAGTCAGTTTTGGAAGTCTACAAACAAACTTAAGCCAAAGGTGAGTCTCCCAGCCAGTGTGGAGGGGATTAGTGCTCCCCGTGATGTGGCTAACCTATTTAAGAACCATTTTAGAGTGGAACCTCTGTTGAGGCAGGAAGAGGGCGAAATGATGTTTGATGCTGGGAAATGCGGTACCGGTGACCCTCCAGTTAAAATAACTTTTGCTGAGGTTGACAAGGTTATTAAACAGATGACCAGAGGGAAGTCACCGGGGCACGATGGTCTCAGCATCGAGCATCTGCAGCATGCGGGTGTTCACTTGCCTAGGGTCCTATCCATGTTGTTTACTTTCTGTCTTCGTCATAACTACCTACCAGACGATCTTATGAAGACCATAGTAGTACCTATAATTAAAAATAAGACTGGTGACGCATCGGAAAAGGGAAATTATAGACCTATATCACTGGCCACGACCCTGGGTAAGGTGCTGGATGGTGTGCTTAACAGACATTTAAGCCAACACGTCTCTTTGCATGACGCCCAATTCGGATTCCGACCTGGGCTGTCCACAGAATCTGCAGTACTGTGTCTTAAGCATACTGTCCGGTACTATACTGACAGAAGAACACCAGTATACGCCTGCTTCCTGGACCTGTCAAAAGCTTTTGACATGGTGTCGTACAATGTATTGTGGAGGAAGTTGAGGCTTAATACCAGGCTGCCTGTAGAGATCATAAATTTATTTAGATACTGGTATAATAACCAAAGCAATGTTGTTAGGTGGATGGGCGAATGCTCGGATGACTACAGGATGGGGTGTGGAGTAAGGCAGGGGGGTCTGACTTCACCTACTCTTTTTAATTTGTATGTGAATGGACTGATTGAGGAGCTCAGCAGTGCTGGTGTCGGTTGTTCAGTTGATGGTGTTTTTACGAATAATATTAGTTATGCTGATGACATGGTGCTGCTGGGTCCCTCAATCAGTTCTGTGAGGTCACTATTGACCATTTGTGAGCGGTATGCAATGGCCCATGGGCTCAAGTACAATGTTCAGAAGAGCGAGCTGTTAGTTTTTAAGGCTGGGACCAAAACCTACAATGTTCCTCCGATCACACTAAATGGAACCGTTCTACAGCAAGTGTCCAAATTTAAGTACTTGGGTCACTGGGTCAATGAGAAATTAAATGATGATATGGACATGGATAGGGAGCGCAGAGCATTGTCGGTAAGGGGTAATATGCTTTCTCGCAGGTTTACGCGATGCTCACGTGACGTTAAAGTCACACTTTTTAAAAGCTATTGCCAAACTTTATACACGTGCAGCCTGTGGAGCAATTACACTAAAAAAGCCTGCAATGCTCTGCGCGTCCAGTATAACAACGCGTTCAGGGGTTTATTGGGGCTCCCATGGCGGTGCAGTGCCTCCGGCATGTTTGCCGACCACAGCACGGACGGCTTCCAGGCGGTGCTGCGCAAGAGGTCGGCCTCCCTGTGGTCGCGGGTTAGAGGTAGCACCAACATGCTTCTGAGCGTGGTGTCGGACAGAGTGGACAGCCAAATCTTGAGGCATTGGTCGCTCATGCATGTCCAAAATAATAATTATTTTAAATTTTACTAACATAGCTATAAGTATCTATACTAACAAAATATGGACTTGTATCAATTTCTGTGTGCTTGGTCTGAAATAAATATTTTCAATTTCAATTTCAATTTCAATTTCAATTCAAAAACAAAAAATTGAATCATTTTATGTTCGTTTCGAAAGATTTCTAGCTGAATCATACGTCCGTCATTTATTTTGTTTGCAATTTCATTTAATACTAGCAGCGCCCCGCGGTTTCATCCGCATAAGCTTCGATCCCGTGCGAATATCGGGATAAAAAGTAGCCTATATGTTAATCCAGGGTGTCAGCTACCTCCATACAAAATTTTATCAAAATTGGTCCCGCCGTTTGAGCGTGAAGAAGTAATAAACATTAAAACACACACACACACACTCATAAACTTTCGCCTTTATAACTAGTGTGATCGTGTCATTAGTAAGATCACACAAATAATGTAATTATTCGTTCACTGCAACCATTGCAGTATAAAACTGATTAACATCAGTCAGCTCACACATGATCCAGTTGAAAACCAGCGTCAGGCACCTGACCAGGATACCTACCACGAGCTCTTAACGCGATCCACTTTAGGACCTAAACTGAACTGTTCTTCTAATTCGTACCATGACGTTAGTTTAACGATTCAATTTAGGCCGTGCCATCTGGATACCTACCACGAGCTCTTAACGCTCATTCACTTTCAACGATTCAAATGCCGCTGAGCGTATTTGACGTCATGGTACGACTGTGAACGATGCAGTTTAAGAACCTAAACTGAAATGTCTTGCTTTTGAATCGTTTTTAAATAGATCATGGTAGGTCTCCTGTTGTCTGACATTTTTGCTGAACTGGGCCTTTTTGGCGCAGCCGTGAGACAACACTTTACTGCTAATTTCTTACATCGGACTTTACACTTTTATTTTTTGTGCGCTCACTTGAGTGAACCCCAATTGAAATAGAATAGTACTACAGTTGGATAGCTACGCACATGGTATATAAATGATATCTGTTGGATTGGTCCGGGTTGTATCTAGCGAGCCTGTTGTAGTCGCTGAGTTTCAACCAGTTGTCAACCAGGTGGGCATTGCCGGTGTCATCCTCCAGGTAGTCGTAACGGAGACCCTCAGAAAACTTGCCGAGGACTGGGTCATTGGCCGGGTAAGCTGCAGAAAAAAAATGTGAAGATAGAGTATTTGGCTGTTTAAAAATGTTGATACCTATAGAAAGAAGGAAAGAAAAGAAAGAAAGAAAAACGATTTATTCTGCACAAACAAAACGCACACTACAAATAATAAAAACTATTTATTCTGCACAAACAAAACGCACACTACAAATAATAAAAACTATTTATTCTGCACAAACAAAACGCACACTACAAATAATAAAAACTATTTATTCTGCACAAACAAACGCACACTACAAATAATAAAAACTATTTATTCTGCACAAACAAAACGCACACTACAAATAATAAAAAAAGAAAAATTGAAATAGCAAAGAGACATAAAATATAAATATACAGCGTAGACAAAAGCCTATAAATCAATTTAAAAAAAATGTTGACAATTTTGTCTATTGCGTCAGGGCCAGGGACCAAAGACAACGCACATTCATTGACATTGACAATTTGAGATTGACGTTTGACATTAAAAATTAATCCGGAATGCGCCTGCGACACTGGCCTACTGACAACAAACAACATGTAAACAACAACAATCAAAACAAAATTCTAATTGCACTGTGGAAAAGTAACTACTTAAACAGGTTACTACAGGGTACTATAAACAGGTTGAATGGGGATGCTGGAGTGAATCTGGACGAAAAAAATAATCTGCTGTTTCTTAGACATTTTGGTCAAGTAGGTATTGAATTTTTGTATTAAAGAGCTGATTTTTTTTCGTGATTTCAGAGTTGGTCCCTTAGTGAAAGTTGTTCATATTCATGGGTAGAACATCCTGTAAAAATTTCGAGACGGTAAAAAATAACATCCAGTATAGAAGGAGGTAATGATTTGAAACCCCATCAATCTGGATTACGTATTTATCTATCGAATTACAATTTACTCAGGGGATCAGACCGGAATAAATCAAAGCATGTATGTACAGAGGCCAGCACATCAAGCTACTCCAGTCTGTCAAATTTTCCCAATTGAATATGAACCTTATTCCTTTGCAGTAAAGTTGAAATTCTATCAAAGAAATTTGACAGATTGGGGTAGGTTGATGTGCTGGCGTCTGTACCTATGTATGTTATATATAACGTCTATTTTCTTTTCTTCTTCTTTCACCGATATTTTATATTGTTTGAGCCCAGTGCGTGGCAACATTGTTTCTCAGTGAGCGTTTACGACGTACGGCATTTCATACAAACTTTCAAGGCCTTGTTTTTCGAAATGAATGAAACGATTTTAATGAAACTTCATACGCATAAGCAGGATACAAAGGTCTAAAAAGTTAGTTAAGAACATTCTCGAAATGTCTTATTTAAAAAAAGAAAAAATTAAAATGGAAATCTCTGTTTCTATGGAAAACTTAAAATCGGTCTAATTTGGCTGTAACGCAATTTTTCTAAAATGTTCTTAAGTAACTTTTTAGACCTTTGTATCCTGCTTATGCGTATGAAGTTTCATTAAAATCGGTTCATTACTAAACGCTCTTAAAGTGGGGAGGTAGTGGATGCTTTTCAACCGACTTCAAAAAAAGGAGGAGGTTCTCAATTGGGTTAGATTTTTTTTTGTTTGTTACCTCAGAACTCCGTTGTTTATAAATAAGCCGATTGCATAGTTCTTTGTTTTAATGGATAATGTATTCCTCACGAGTGGTCAATTATCTTTGCTTGGGTAGTAATTATGTTAGCTTTAATAATACGATTTTTTTCCACTTAGTTTATATAATTGATGATGTTTTAATAACTTCACGTTATTGAATTATTTGCATAGCAAGTAGCGTTAAGTATTTGAATTTGTGTGGGGTAGGTACAAGTGAAAAGTAAAAAATATAAACTTATTTACAAAAAAAAAAACAACCAACTTCCAATAAAAAAATTAATTTCGGAAGTCGGTGTCAAAAAACGAAAATGCGGATTTCGTTTTTTGACACCGACTTCCGAAATTAAAGTTATTTTTCAGTTTGAAGTGTTTTTAGGGTTCCGTACCTCAAAAGGAAAAAATGGAACCCTTATAGGATCACTCGTGTGTCTGTCTGTCTGTCCGTCTGTCACAGCCAATTTACTCAAATTTGGTACACATATGAATCTCTGTGACCCAAACACAGACGTGCAACGTAAATAAATGAGTTTTGAAAATGGGAGTCATTTTTGAGGGGTAAATAGACAATTAAAAAAAAAAGTTTCACAATCTGTACCGTGTGACATATCAAATGAAAGGGCTTACCGTGAGGATCTCAAATATTTTTTTTTTCATAATTTTAAAGTAAATTGTATTAAAGTTATTTAAGACAATAGACGGAAATTTACCATCCCCCCCCCCCCCCACTTATCTCCGAAACTACTCAGCCTAAAATTTTGAAAAAAAATACAGAAAATAGTTCTATACCTATAGATTACAGGAAAATTAATAAGAAGTCTATGATCTTGAAACAACATGGTAAATCTCTCAATATTGTGGGTACAAACTTACATTTTCAGTTGGAATGTATGGGAGAACATGTTTTTCAACTACAATGTTAAGTTTGTTCTTTCGATAAATTCATTCCAACTACGGAACCCTTCATTGTGCGTGGTCCGACACGTACTTGGGCGGTTTTTTATTTGATTGTGTGTCGACTGTTTTTTTTTTTTTGTGAAATATTTCTCTCCCTCAATTTGCTTCTCTCATTTGGTGTTTTGAATGGCCTGCGTAGAGCGTAAGCTCTTACGACTTTAAGGCCTTGTTTTGGGTGGGAATTTATCAAATAACTTCTCCCTCTCTGGGCGGAGCGGGAGGGCGTGTCAGACTTTTACTGACTAAACCCACCCGTGTTCCGTCAGTTGCCTGTGCCATTGCCACGGTATCTCTTTCGAACAATCCGCAACCTGGTAGGCATCGGCCCTATCGGACCCGTCAGTACGACTTTTAGGCCTGAATTCCTGATACGCTGACGTCGGTCGCGTACGTCGGTCGCGCGTCTGAATTAGTGATGTTCAAATCCGCTTTAAACTAAAATCGTGTTATAGACTATAAACTATATTTTTCTAGCGCGCTGTTTTATACGCTATCATTATAACACGTTATTACAAAACTTGGCCGCAGTCTGAACGCGGAGACATTATCATTTTATCTGGCAACACGCTAGTTATCTCGCAACGCGCTGTACACGAAAGAATATAATAATATCTCATGAAGCGTTATAGATCAATGAACTTTCCTTCATACTTTCCAGGCTTAGGACTGTCTATAATAAAATTGATTAAATTTTATTATAAAAGTTTTGTGAGACAATTATTATTTATTATAGGCGTATTTACTAAAACTTATTTACAAATCACTATCCACAGTTTCACTTTGTCACACAGTAACATCCTACCTAATTACAATTATTAAAAACGAACACACAATATTTACAATAGCACGACGAATGTATGTACGAAACATGAGAATTATTATATTTACAATTACAGTACTGTAGTACTTATATGTTGCACAGCAACAAAATTATTATTTAGAAAAAAAACGTGCGAGGGCCGTGTTTGTTTACAAAACAACGCGTACGTAATAACAGGTACCGCGATCCAACCGGCCGACTGCCGCCCGAGTTCACACGACTTCGCCCGAGTGCCCCGACGCGCTGTGACGCTGTGAGTGAGACTAGTGAGACTATAAAAGTTATAAAACTATAATGCTATCCCGCTCTAGCCTCGCTGTGTACGTTTAGAATATGAGACGCCTAGTTTGTTGAGACGTTATATTTCTAGCGCGTAGTCAGAGTCGGGACAACAAACGCTAGATGCTATAAATAAATAGCGTGCTATTTTTTGACGCTATACGTTTTATTAACCACCACTAGTCTGAATGTGCATTGTTTGGTACTGCCAACGACCGTACGCGACCGACGTCAGCGTAACAGGAATTCAGGCCTATTATATAACATGTAGGTATCTCAGATAAGGGTACTTAGACTTACCAGCGACCAATGCTGCGTTTAGCACCAAAACAGCTGCTGTCAGTGACACCATCTTGCAGTTTTAGACAGACCTGACAATTCAGGCACATTTATGTGATTATCTTATCTGCAGTTGGATAATTAATACTAAATTATCGCCATAGCTGCCCAATTTTAGGGTTCAATGAGATATTTTATTTAAAAGAAAAACCGACTTCCAAAAAAAATGTTTAAATTTATTGATAAGAAAAACGTTTTTACAAAAAAAAACAACCGACTTCCAAAAAAAAAACTACAATGTGATAAATAACTTTAATTTCGGAAGTCGGTGTCGTTGGTTCTGTATTTTCGTTTATTGACACCGACTTCCGAAATTAAAGTTATTTATCACTTTGTAGTTTTTTTTGTTACTTTTTAGTGAGAGAGTTTTGTTATTATAAATTTTATTTTTCTTTATTTTTAATGTCGTAGATGGACAAGGATTACAATTATACACATATTATATACAACACATCTACAACTTAAAAAAAAAAATGTAGATGTTACAATGATAAATTACATACTGTATTATTGTTACAATTTACAAGCGAACTGGCGTAATGTTATGTTATCGTATGGCGTAAACTATACATACACAAACAATCGCAGCAATTGCGAGACATGTGCTGTCGTTTTTTGAAAGATTTCTATCGTCTATGGTTAGTCCATCGCCTCCTGACTGTTAAGGAGTTGTACCTTCCATTATCAGCTCAGCTACATGAGATGATGATTACCATACGCAAGTACTTAAATTACTTCATAAGATTTGGGAAAATCGATGTGTGAGCCCATAAAATTTGAGGGTTGCCCTCTATTTTCCCAGGATCCAATCATCAGAACCTGACTTGGTGACTATGCGACCACTTCAGAAGTATCTCCTTTCGAACAAAAAAAAAAAAAGAATTTTGAAAATCGGTCCACTATGGGCGGAGTAATCGCGTAACAAACACACAAGAAAGAAAAAAAAACATTCCGTCGAATTGAGAACCTCCTCCTTTTTTTGAAGTCGGTTGAAAATGTCGATAAACATACATGAAAAAAAAAATAGTCAACATAAGAGATAAGTATGCAGAATCGTCGGATATAGTTGAAGTTTAGTAAGAAACCATGTTCTCGAATAAAATAAAATTTTATTAATAGAAAACAAACAGCTCAATTATCAAATTAAATTTCAGTCGACAACATCCATCGGTTTCTTACTGAACTTCAACTATATCCGACGATCCTGCATACTTATCTCTTTTGTAGACTGTACATAGCACTCCTCCTTTTTTTGAAGTCGGTTAAAAACATGCAGGTTAGGTTAGGTTAGGTTATCACGAAACCATGCTTTTGAAACTTGAGCATTACGGACTTGGAAAACTTGCGATCAATTTGGTTAGTTCTTATTTAAATGATAGACAGCAGCAAGTTCAAATAAATGGTGTCAATTCACATGGTTTAACAGTAATAATGGGTGTGCCACAAGGCTCGATATTGGGTCCTTTCCTCTTTTTAGTGTATATTAATGATCTACTCTATTTATTAAGAAATCAACCTCAAATGGTGTTATTTGCTGATGACACTTCCTTAATTTTTAAGGTAAATAGACGGGCTACAAACTTTGACGACGTAAATAACGCAATAATGCAGGTTCAAAATTGGTTCACTGCTAATAATTTAGTATTAAATGGAAAAAAAACTAAGTGCATAAGATTTTCTTTACCAAATGTCAAAGGTAGTGATTGTGAGATAATATTGAATCAAGAGAAACTAGAATTCGTCGATAAAACTGTTTTCCTGGGGATCACGCTCGACTCAAGGCTACAATGGGGTCCTCATTTAACATCTCTTTCAGGACGGTTAAGTTCAGCAGCTTATGCTGTCAGAAAAATCCGTCAATTTACTGATGTAGATACCGCGAGACTAGTTTATTTTAGTTACTTTCATAGTATCATGTCTTACGGTATTTTACTTTGGGGACGTGCTGCAGACATCGAGTCTATTTTTATTCTGCAGAAAAGAGCCATTAGAGCCATATATAATAATCTTCGCAGGCGCGATTCTCTAAGGGAACTGTTTAAGGAAATTAACATCATGACGGTGCCTTGTCAATATATCATCATGTATGTAAGGAAAAATTTACATCTTTTTAGTAAAAGAGGTGAAAGACATAATTATAGTACTAGAAATAGGGACCTATTAGTTCAACCAGGTTTCAGACTGGCTAAAGTAGACTCATCTTTTATGGGGTACTGTTTAAAATGTTATAATAAAATACCTCCCCACATTCTTCAACTGAATGAGACAAAATTCAAGTCTTGTATAAAACGCACACTATGCAGGCAGGCTTATTATAAGTTAGGGGATTACATCGTTGATAAAGATGCCTGGCTCAATGCTGGTCCTGCTCCACGACCTCAACTAATTGATTAACTCTTGAAAATACTGTTGGAGCTGTTGAAGATTGTAAGACTATCTTTGCATTGTATAAACTCAATTTCCTTTATATTGTATAATTGCATAGCACAGATGTGAGTTCTATGTACTGTAGTGCTACCATTTACCGGGTAATGATAATAATGTCTTTCATTGACTTGAATGTGCCCTGGCGGCTGATTGTATGTCATGCTCACTAAAATGTCTCGCTAACGGTGGCGTGTGTGTTGGATCATTTAGCTCCCTTCAAAATGGTTGAGCTGAATGGTGCTGATCTATGCGTCATGTTCGTGAACGGGCGCCGTCAGTTGGGACAGGTCATCACTTGGCTGCCTCGGCTTATTTTTAATTATTTTACTTTTGGATTATTGTTTTGTTAAGTACTATTTGCTGTACTCTGGACACTTTAACGCGTACGTATATTTTTTTTACATCGTTCTCACATATAATTATACATTCAACATTAATGATGTAACTAATATTTTTGTAAAATATAATTTAAAAGAGTGTCCATGGAGTTTCTTGCCCGTTCTTCTCCATAGGTACCTACGCTTTGGAATGGGCAACTAACTAACTTCATATTTTCTGACTGACCTATTGACAATTTAAAAGTGCCTGTAAATGGTTTAATTGAAATAAATGCTTTGAGTTTGAGTTCAATTGCTAGTTCTACTCGCTGCTGACAACTGCCTAACAAACATTCATTCATCCATCCGCACAACATTTATATTATTAGTAGTATGGGACTGTCAGTAGGTAACTTACGATATTTTTCGTCAAAACATACCTAATAATATTTGTTTTCAAAGAAATAATTTCAATGATTATAACAATTACCAAAATTTTATCTTTGATTAATTGATTTGCGTATGTGATTAGAAATGCATTATGCTTGGCACGCCTTGGATTATTTTTATCCTGTCAGTTTTGATAAAATAATGTTTTCTATTTTCGGCTCGTTTTTACTAAACTTAAAGTCATGGCACACCAGCATCGCAACGGCACCTCTCCAACCCACCAATTAACTTGTCATTTAAATTAATTAGAGCATTAAATCGTGTGTCGTATAATATAGGATAGAATAGGTACTCTTTAATATTTACACTGTATGGTGTACATTGTACACCATAATCATGATGGCATTAAACTGTCATTCGCGTTGTTATATGTCTGTCGCAGCCAACTGGTTAAATTACCCGTTCAGTTAACCGCCTAGCCTTTTAACTAAACGGTGGCCATTCAACTAACGGCCTGAATGATATTCAGTTACAGTTTAGGTTGGAAGTCTGTAACCAATCACGCGCGAGCCGATTTGGTCGCAGTAACTAAGGCAGGGCACCCCGACACTGTGATCAACCGCGTGCGAGCCGAGATCCGAGAGAGCGAAGCGAGACGAGCACTAGTTCTAAGCCAGGCGGTTTTCTAAACGGCTAATTTAACCAGTTGGCTGCTACATGTACACTACACACATAAATATAGAAATCTTACAAAAGGTGACGTCTTTTCGCTAAGAGCGATCTTTTAAGAGCGTTTACATTTCATACAAACTTTCAAGCCCTTGTTTTTCGAAATGAATGAACCGATTTTAATGAAACTTCGTACGCATAAGCAGGATACAAAGGTCTAAAAAGTTAGTAAAGAATTTAAGTTAGAAAATCTTATTTTATTTATTTTATTCGATTTAAGTGTATTTAAAGAACACTAGCTGACTTGCCTCAGAATCAATAAAAGCCGTTCGATACAAAATGTATGAGAAAATCAATTTTATCTTCATAACTTTTTTTTCGTAAATTTTTCCGATGTTATAATTGTTATTCTGCTATTCGTGGCGGAGACATCATCATCTGCCTGCCTTTTCCCAACTATGTTGGAGTCGGTTTCCAGTCTAACCAGATTCAGCTGAATACCAGTATTTTACATGGAGCGACTGCCTATCTGACCTGCACAAGCCAGTTACTGGGTAATACGATACCCCTTGGTAAAACTGGTTGTCAGACTTTCGGGCTCCTGACTACCCGTAACGACTGTATTATTTGTGTGTGTCATTTTGTAATAGCAAAATGTTGTGTATGTGTGAAAATTATTGGACGAATGTATTGTATATTTAGGATCCAGCAGGCAGAGCTATCTATTCTCGAACATTAATTAAATCGACGTTGGCAGTTGATTCTGGAACAAATATAGGAAACAACTAGAATTATTCATAAATGCCTTATTAAAAGTTAATAGCAAATAATTCACAAAATTTTGCTATTACAAAATGACAGGCGTTTGGATTAGGTAATAATATATTTAGAAGTCAATAACTAATATATCCCACGGAATTAACATTTGATTTTTTTGTAATAATATACTGCAAGATTTACTACATTTATTAAATTAATTTGTTGGTGCTATCTACTTACGTGAAATAATAAATTTCAAAAAAATTTGTGCTTTTTTTTATTTTCTGACCATTTTGGTTTACATTTTGGAAAAGCAAAAATTAAATAATGGCTGTTTCAATTGAGTAATAAAATGACTCTGATGAAAACATAATTTTGTTTAGGTACAGTTTCCGATGAAAATAAAAAAAATACTTTCTAAGTATGGAAAATCGATCAACTTTGAAAGAAGTTTTCTCCAAAACTATAATGAATAGCCACTCGGAAGTTTTTGTCCGGTATTTAAAATCATGAAACGCATCAATTTCTAAGCTTCACTAAAAATGTTTGGTTCGAAGGGTTTTTGGAATACCGTGCGTACCCAACGGGTAAAACAGGACTTTATTACTAAGACTCCGCTCTGTCCGACCATCCGTCCGTCTGTCACCAGGCTGTATCTTATGAACCGTGTTAGTTAGAAAGTTGAAATTTTCACAGATGATGTATTTCTGTTGCCGCTATAACAACAAATAATAAAAAACTGAATAAAATAAATATTTAAGGGGGCTCTCATATAACAAATGTGATTTTTTTACCGTTATTTTATATGTATAAGTGTTAAATATTGTGTGGTGGTACGGAACGGGAAGCGAGTCCAACTCGCATTTGGACGGTTTTTTTGTCTTGTCAATTACATAGTTGTCGAGACGAAAAGGGTTTTTGAAATGTGACTATTTCAGAAATGGACTGTACTTCATTGATCCCTTCCTACTGCTTATCTTAGATGCGGGTCCATTGTATTCGCAGCAGTAAATTAACAGCTTTGGTCTCTTAATTATGCGAGAGTGACTCAGAAATATACGGATCGAGATTAAAGTAGGTGTTTAAAAGTAAATTGCACTTACATGGGCAATTTTTAGGGTTCCGTACCTCGAAAGGAAAAACGGAACCGTTATAATAAGATCACTTCGTTGTCCGTCTGTTTGTCCGACGGTAAAGACCCTTTTTCTCAGGAACGCGTGGAGTTATCAAGTTGAAATTAATATCAAATACTCAGGGCTGTAATTTCTTGAAGTGGTGAAAAAATCAAACTTCTAAGTCAATCAAAAGATACCTGCGTTTAAGTTCCGGAATCATAACCAAAGGGTACTTCCCGTTGACCTAGAATCATGAAAAGCAAGAAGCAATGTCATGTAGCACACACAAGTAAAGGAAAAAATCTGAAACTCGGGTCAGTGGGTCGTCTTCGTAGAACTTACATTACAAAAAAAAAAGAAACCCGTGATAAACTATTTACATACTTATGAATTTGTACGGAACCCTCGGTGCGCGAGTCCGACTCGCACGTGACAGTTTTTTTTTTTTTCAAGAATACAATCATATTCCTTCAGACAGTATCTCGGCCACTCAACGGAGACTAGCCCCCGGCGCTGGAGATATTATAGTGCACAAGTGTGTGCGCCATAGAAATTCTTAAATCTACTTATGATGTGCGATGCACTCTCATTGTCCGAAGGGACGGCACGTAATCCGACACGACCGGAGAGAGATCAGGCGCAGGACCAACGGCTTAACGTTTCTTTTTTCTCGATACAAAAAAATTGCAAAGTTGTATCTATTTTTTTTTTTCGACATCACGGCGTAACGCTTATGAGTTATTCAATGAAATTTACTTTAAAACATAGAGAATTATCATATCAAAGTTTACTCAAACTAGTTAAATTTTTTTTTTTTATCGTGTAAATCCGTTTTGGCACATACGTTGTTTTATTCCGAGCGCACGCAAATTATAGCCATCTCTCTTCTTTTGCGTTTCAAAAGTAATTGCATCACTTTCGCTCGCTTAATAGGTTTTCGAGGATTTTAGATGCTCCTAAACCCTATTAGATCCACCATAAAAACAGTCTACGAAAGCGATTATGTTTGGTAGAAGACATCTTCTGTCTGAGTTGATATCATAAAGCAATAATTATTGTTGAAAGAGATGGCGTATGAAGGCGTGACTTGCGCCAGTTCTGTTCCATTCCATGTAATATCTAAACTGTCTACCTTCTCAAATATTTTTTTGTTGTATATACGCTCTCTTTTATCTGTGATAACTTGTAATTGGCCTTATTTCTGAAGGCCAATTCTCGTAATTTCAAACGTTCAAAATCTAGTCGCAGTCTCATCTCAGCGACAAACAAATGTCAAAAACTTGTCAAAATGTAGGGAAATTAGAGGCATTTTTTGACAGATTGAGACTGAGATCAGACTGTGAACGTTCTTAAAATTACGAGAATTGCCCCTCTGTTATTCTCAATCGTGCATACGTGTTTAGCTGTAAGTTTTCCAAAAACTGTAAAATAAAATAAATTAATTAATACATATTGGACTTGCCGAGACATAGACAAAGTCACATCTAATCTTTAGTATTTCTTTCTTTTTGTGTAAGGAAGGATATGGTTTTAGAAGCTTATTCAGACCATAATGTTCCTGCTGGGACACGGGCAGTCCTCTATGAGAAGCTAAATTTGAGAAATAAGAACGGCGTAAAATATTATACGATATTATCTGACATAAGCCCCAATATAGGATAAGGCAGATGATAATCATTACATAAATAAAAAAATACACCGTAGGAGTTTTTCATTTATTTTTATTATTTTATTGTATTTGAAAAGTACACCAACGAACTATTCACTAGAAACATTAACATAATCCATACTAATATTATAAATGCGAAAGTGTGTGTATGTCTGTCTGTCTGTTACCTCTTCACGCTTAAACCGCTGAACCGATTTACATAAAATTTGGTATAGAGATAGTTTGAGTCCCGGGAAAGGTCATAGGATTAGGAGTTTTTATCCCGATATTCACAAAAAAATTACATATGCATTGAGTTATGGTGGTAAGTCACTACACATTTTTTTTTATTGTCTTTTGCTGTCATGCTTCGTCTCGTTCTATCCTGTGGAGAATGGTGGAGATGGGTTCGTCCTTACGAAGTAAATTCCGGAGGATCTAAAAACAAAACAAAAACACATAATTAGTATTTTTAGTTACAATACAATTCGGTTGCGTTCACTTGGAACCTTATGCAAGTGAGCGCACATAATTCTAAAGCGAACTCATTTGTTTTTTAAAATATATCTTTTTGATCTCTTTGATACTTTCATCTTTTAAATTAACAAGCTTGCAGCAATATTTCAATAACTTTATTTTATCATATTTGAGGTGACAAATTAAATTCAAGTAAAAATCAAGTTTGCAGCAAAATGATCTGCTATCTGGGCTTATTTTAAATAAGACATTTCGAAAATGTTCTTAAGTAACTTTCTAGACCTTTGTATCCTGCTTAGGAGTATGAAGTTTCATTAAAATCGGTTCATTCATTTCGAAAAACAAGGGTTTGAAAGTTTGTATGAAATGCCGTACGTCGTAAAGGCGCTTAATCTTGGCAGTCAAATTTCTTTAAAAAAAAATCTCTGACTTTTTATAAAGCATTAAGAAAAAAACTTACCCTGTTTTAGGCGTAATTCCTCCCATGTTCAGTTGTCCCATCTGGTCGCAGGTTCCCGCCTTAGCATCTTCCAGTGAAGAGCACTGGATTCCAGTGAATCCACCAGTGACTAGAGATTCACCCATGTAGGAGTAAGACCTGGAATTAATATACAGAATAGAGCTGTAATATAGACCATGGTTTTTACGAGTAAGTATAACTAAGCAGTTCTGTCTACCCTTTTAAGGAATACCGACTATAATTGAAATCCCCTTACATACACTGATCGCAGACAGCAGTAGCACATCCAGGCATCTGGATACCTTCGTTAGAATAATTCGTCGAATCGTTCAGCTCCTTAAGTTTTGAGTTGAGCTGCACGATTTCTGACAAATGCGTGCACTGACTGGACAGGTCCGCTCAATCTGTGTGGTTCTTTCCTCAAAAGACCATCTCAGACATCGATCTACATGGTCTTCATATAACCTGACCAAGATTATGTCTGGACTTTAAAAGAGAGTGTGACCTCTGAGTTTGTTTCGGCCTTTCTTCTCAGAGTAGTCAGATAGGAAACGCCGACCTCATCTAGTTTTATAAAAAATATGATTGACGTGTAAATGTGTTTGAACAAACCCACTTACTAAAAAAAAACTCTCTTCTCCTCTCTCCGTCTCCTCAACTCCAATGTTGCCTATGTAAGTGTGGATCACTTCGGTGTAGATCGCGTCATCAGCTTTCAATACTTGCCTGGAGAGCAACACTTGGGAATCAAACCCAGGACTGTTAGGCTAACCAGTAACGCTAGCGACCACTAGATCAACGAGGAAGTACTTTTGCCTTAGTGTTTGGCCAGACTGCAAAGGCGGGCGTGGGACGGGCACGGGGCGGGCGCGGGGCGGGCGCGGCGCGGCGTACTCAAACATAAGAACTTCATTTGAGAGTCCATGGCGGGCACACGGGCGCGGTGAGCGGCGCGGGCTGCTTGGCGCGGGGAGCGCGCGGAGAACTCACGCCATAGCTCGTTCATACAAGTGGCCGCAGTGAGACCACAGGCAGCCCGTGCGGGGACCGAGGTTCTCAAACTAGTTCGAGCTTTTTTCTTGTAAAAAAGTTTTTATTTTTCACTTTTTAGTGAGAGAGTTTGTAATTTATCTAAGTTACAATAGCCTAATGTCAACTGCTCATCACCTTTTACAAAATATTGCTTTTAAATTTTTATGTTTTTGTTGATTTGTCAAAAACCGCTTTTCCGATTTCGATAAAATTTTCATGGGACCATTTGGGAAGTATACCCTTTCCAACAAAAAAAGATTTTTAAAATCGGTTGTCAAGCGACGGAGTTATGCGCGAACAAACATAAAAAAAAAAATACAAACATCTGAATTGAGAACCTCCTCCTTTTTTAGAAGTCGGTTAAAAATAAATCTTCTTCATCCATATTTTGATAAACACTGGATACGACAAGAATCAGAAAAAAGCCGAGCTCGACTGCGGACAGGCAGATCGCGCGCTCCCGCACCCGCGCCGCTCCACGCCCCGCGCTGCCAATCTGGCCAAGCACTTACTCTTTGTGAAATCACAATCATCTACTTAATATACATTAATTTATTCACTGACACATCGCACAACACACGTGCCACAGTCACACCACAACGACACCACGTGGACTGGCGGTTGTTGTACGTGTGAACGGGACCTAAACTGCTTGATCTAGAAGTATGAAATTTTGCACAAAGTTCCTTTTATATCCAAAAAAAAACATCGTGAGGAAACCGGCATGTCTTAGAATCAAAAATTCGAAGACATGTGACATCTACCATCTATAAGAGGAGGCCTGTGTCCCAGCAGTGGGAACATTATAGGCTGATTATACTACACGACTTGTAAATAAATATCCTTTTACCTATAATGGTCGCAGACAGCGGTAATACATCCAGGCATGTTGAGACCTCCGTTAGGATAAAAGTCTACATCACCACACGGCTCCTCTACTCCAATGTGGCGTATGTTTGTGTGAATTACTTCTGTGTAGATCGCGTCGGTAGACTTCAGGGCCTGACTGGCTATCCAACGGTCGGCGGGGTCCAAACCTGAGGAGGAATTGAGGTGGTTAAGCCTTCTTCTCATTTCGATAGCAATCTAAACGGACTCGGCTCAGATTTCTTCTACGTGTTTGGTGCCATCACTAATGTCCATCAGTTCCTGTAACGTGCAGTTGATAGGACACAATCGATCAATAAACTCAGCCTATCGCTGTCCACTGCTGGACATAGGCCTCCCCCAAACTGCGCCACAAGACCCTGTCCTCCGCCTTCCGCATCCAGTCAACCCCAGCCACCTTTAGGTCGTCCGTCCATTTAGTTGGGGGGCGTCCCACACTACGCTTGCCGGTACGCGGTAACACGCGGAACTGGACACGCAGGACACGATATTAAGTGAGCCATCGTTTGTGGAACAGCACCATTGGACTCGCCGTTCGACGCTCGCCGTGGACGGTCGTGCTGCCCGCTCTCGCTCGCTGCACGCCCCCACCGCCTCGCCGCCCCGCCGCCGCCCGTTCTCGCTACGCTAGCCGTAACGAGCTCAGTAGTCTCCGGACTACGCCCGCACCCTGTCAATAGCCGCCTTTTTCAAGGCGTGGTTGATAGAAGTTGTTTCTTTAAGATAGATTCGTCATCACACGTGTCGTCGAGGTTTTTGGCCCCTTCCGGGTAAAAACCACAGTTTCGTGGTCCTTGGTGGATACCTCACGGTGCCAACGAAGCCAAGGGGGTGGTGCCCCAATCTCACCCGCCGAGCCCCATCAGGGCGAGGCTGTCAATTGGAATCGGGAGCTAGAAGCTTGGCCTTGGGGGTGGCTCCTAGTCAGCTCTAGCTTCGTAACTAATCCCTTGTCCACAGCTCGCGTCTAGTACGGTTGGGTGTGTCAACCCCTTCGTACTAGAAGCCGGTCTAGGGTGTCTCTACACCCATCGCACAGACTGGTTAGGGCCCCGTTCGCACAATAAGATCGGCGACGGGTCACAAGCTTAGGGCTCACTTCAGGTACTCACCTCCCTGTCTCACACCCGACAGGGAGGGTAGGATCTCACACCCCCGGGCCCATCCACCCGGGGTGCTAGGTTGTTAGGGATTCACGCCCCCTATGGTTCTTCCCTCTCCCCGCCCCCTTCCCGATCATGGCAGACGCGGTCATATTGGCGTTCGTTAAAGAGGTCCTCTTCAAGGACCCCTCTTTCGTTAACCAGTATGCCCAACGTCTTATAAATTTTAGACGCCCTCCCGGTTCGGTCATCGACATTGACTTTAGCGACGCGCTAGTCAGCCCCCTCTTTCCGCCAAACTCAGGCGAAATCCCCGAGGCCGCCGCCGCCTCCCCTCCCGCACCCTCCGTGCCAGCCCCCTCGCCTGCACCTTCTGTGCCAGCCGCCGCCCCCAAACCAGCACCTTCCGTGCCAGCCCCCAAACCCGCACCCTCCGTGCCAGCCCCCAAACCCGCACCCCCCGCGTCAGCCCCAAAACCCGCACCCTCCGTGCCAGCCCCAAAACCCGCACCATCCGTGCCAGCCCCTAAACCCGCACCCTCTGTGCCCGCCCCAAAACCCGCACCCTCTGTGCCAGCCCCATCACCCGCTCCCTCCGTGTCCGCCCCGAAACCCGCACCGTCCGTGCCAGTCCCCGATCCCGCACCTTCCGTGCCAGCCGCTACCGCAGCTGATACTCCAGAGAGTATGGACACGTCCGTACCCCAATCTCAATCCGACTCAGAGGAAGCCCTCTCTGACTCTTCGTCCTCCTCGGAAGACGACTATATAGTCGTCGGAAAGGGTGGCAAGAGAAAGAAGAACGCCTCCTCTCACGCCAACAAGGCCAAAAAGTCGGTCGCGGTAATCCCCTCTAACCCCCGCCCCCCCACCCCAACCCCCGCCGCACCGCAGGCCAATCCCGCGTCTAGCCTCTCGGCTACCCCTCCCGCTTCGAACGCAAAGAAGCCACGCCCCCGCACCCCATCTATGTCCAGGATAAGTCCAAATGGACAGAAATCTCCAAAGCGTGTGTTGATCAAAAGATCAACTACACGAACGCCCGCTCAACCCAACAGGGTATTAATTTAACGGTCGCCTCGTCCTCGGACTACAGGGACCTTACCCGTCTCCTCCAGACAAGGGCTTACTCCTTCCATACGTACTCCCTTCCGGAGGAAGTCCCCACCCGCGTAATCATCAGGCGCGTCCCCAAAGAAATCCCCACCGAGGAGATCAAAGAAGACCTTGCTTCACAAGGCATCCCCGTCTCAGCAGTCCATCGCTTGCACAAAGCATGGAAGGGCCTAGTCTACGACATGGTCCTGGTCATCTGCGACCCTACTGAAGGACATCACCCCATCTTCAAAGTGAAATCAGTCTGCTCCCTCTCGGGTATCTCTATCGAGAAACCCAGGAAGTCCAACCTCATCGGACAATGCCACAGGTGCCAATTGTATGGCCATTCCCAATCCCACTGCTACGCGACACCTAGATGCGTCAAGTGTCTAGGTGCCCACGGCACGTCAGACTGTCCCCGCCCCAAAGACCGCTCTCAGTGCACAGAGCCACCGAGCTGCGTTCTTTGCGGCCAATCCGGGCACCCGGCTAACTACCGAGGCTGCCCCAAGGCTCCCAAGTCTTCTTCTCCCAAACTGACGAAGCCGATAGGCTCAGTCCCCAAAGGCCCTCCCCATGGGCGAACCTCAACCACCTCAAAGCTCCCGCAGCTTCGGTGCCCCCCCCACCCCCGACTATCCCAGCGCTGATGGCAACCGTCATCCCCGCGCCATCAGTAGGCCCCTCGGTCCCAGTAGCCCCACCGGTAGCCCTTCCCGCCGCCGCGCCCAGGGCTCCCGCTGGTCCCAGTAGGTCCCCCCCGACCCCCGCCTCTCGCCCCCAGCCTAGCAGCATGGAGGTAATAATCGGTGCTTACGCAGCTTTTATTGCCCCCGCAAATGCCATGGCAGCGGAAATCCAAGCCTGTAACGGCAATCCTCGGCGCATCGCCGAGATTTTCAATGCGTATCCCCAGATTACGCAAGTCATGCAAACCCTCAACTTCTAAAAAGCTCCAATGGCTTTACAAAGAATGAGCGTTACCAAACCCCGATCACTTAGACTAGGGTTTTTTAATGCAAACGGCATTAAAAATCAACGCGATGAGATCGCCGCGTTCCTCCGCGATCACCAGCTCGATGTCCTCTTAGTCCAGGAAACCTTCCTGAAGCCCCATCTGCGGAACCCGAACATTGCCAACTACAAGATAGTTCGCAATGACAGGTCTCGCTGCCACAAGGGCGGTACCCTCATCTACTATAGGAAGTCCCTCCATTGCATCCCGATAGACCCGCCCGCCCTTATCTCTCAGCTAGAGATCTCTATCTGTCGGCTCGGCATGACCGGTCACCCCGCAATCACCATCATCTCCGCCTATATCCCGCCCACCAATGGTGCGGAGGATCCCATCTCTCTCACTACCGATTTCACTACCCTCTTCGGTATGAGTGACTCCGTCATCATGGCGGGGTATCTCAATGCCAAACATCCCGCTTGGAATAGCAGCACGACCTCTACCAGAGGTAGGATCGTGTTCAAACTAGGCGACTCCCTCAATTTCGATATCATCGCTCCGATGTATCCCACTCATTTCCCGGGCGACCCTGCCCAACTTCCTGACGTTCTCGATGTAGCGCTTCTCAAGAATGTAAACCTCCGTTTGCAGTCTATCGAGACGGTACAAGAGCTTAATTCTGACCACCGCCCGGTCATCTTGCACCTGGCCCCCTATTCGGGCCCCCCGCACGACCCCAACCAGCCCCCCCCGACCAAAATAGTCACCGACTGGAGGAAAGTAAGCGAAAGACTGAAATCCACCACGTCTCCCCACCTAGACTCCATCCCCGAGCAAATTATCTCAGTCGCAGACACGACTGGGGCGATCGACTCGTTCACAGAGCACGTTCAATCCGTACTGACGGATTGCTCACGGGAAGTTCCAGTGATGGAAGACCATCGCTGGAAACTGCCCGATGACGTACGTGAACTGGTGACCGAGAAGAACGCTGCCATTCGTGCCTACGACTCTTTTCCCTGCGACGCGAACAAATCCCACATGCGCCATTTACAGCGTGCTGTAAAGAAACGCATAGGGGAGTGGCGCTCCGAGGGATGGGATAAGTTGATCGGCGAACTCGAGCCCACCCACCACGCCTTCTGGCAACTCCAGAGGAAGCTCCGCTCCTCTGAAGAGGCCACAGTTCCTCCCCTCACACGCCCCGACAAAACGGTCGCTTTCGAAAACCTCGAAAAGGCCGAATGCCTAGCCGACAGCCTAGAGGCTCAATGCACTCCCAGCTCTCAACCAGTAGACAGAGCGCACCTCGACGAGGTGAACGCTGAAGTCGAACGGAGAGCCTCCCTCCCGCCAGTCGAAGACCCTGATGATCCTCTGCCTCCCGTCACTCCCGACGAAGTGCAAGACATCATAAAAGGGCTCGCAACCCGCAAAGCCCCCGGTTCGGACGGTATCACCAATAGGGTGTACAAACTCCTCCCCGCCCCCCTCATACTGCTCATGACCGCCATCTTCAATGGCGCCCTGAGCAACAACATCTTCCCCCAAATGTGGAAAGAAGCCACAGTCATAGGCATCCCTAAGCCAGGCAAGCCCAAGTCTGAGCCCTCCAGCTACCGCCCCATTAGTCTGCTCAATGTTTTCGGCAAAGTCTACGAGAGGCTTATTTATAAGCGCCTCAAAGACTATGCCGAAGCAAAGAGCCTCATCCCCCCCGAACAGTTCGGTTTTCGCACGAAGCATTCGTGCATCCACCAGCTCCACCGCATAGTCGAGCACATTAGCGCTGCCTTTCAGCGAGGTGCTTCGACAGGCGTCCTGTTCTTCGATATAGCGAAGGCGTTCGACAAGGTCTGGCACAATGGCTTATTATATAAGCTGTACCTGCTAGGTGTGCCAGACCGTCTCGTGCTCATCTTACGAGATTTTCTGTCGGACCGCACTTTCCGCTACCGTATCGAGGGCGCTCTCTCTCCCCCTCACCCCATCCGCGCCGGAGTCCCCCAGGGTTCCGTTCTGTCTCCCCTCATTTTCACCCTGTTCACTAGTGACATCCCGAACAGTAAAAAGGCACAGTTGGCGCTCTTCGCCGACGACACTGCCATATACTGTTCGGGTGTCAACCAGTCATCCATAGCTCGAAACCTCCAAACCTCCGCAAGCGCCTTGAGCGATTGGTTCCGGAAATGGATAATCGAGGTCAACCCCGATAAGAGTCAGGCGGTCATCTTCTCGAAACCGCGCAAACTACCCCCCCCCCCCCCCTCCCGCGCCCGATCTCTATGTATGGCAAGCCGATCCCCTGGGGAAAGCGAGCCAAATACTTAGGTGTCATCCTAGACCACAACCTCACCTTCAACGAGCACATAAAGACGGCGCGTTCGCGCGCCTCTTTCGCTCTCGGTAGGCTCCACTCCATGATAACTGCCCGCAGCAAATTGTCACTCAAGTGCAAATTGCGCCTCTACACCGCGGTCATCCGTCCCATCATGACCTATGCTTGCGTAGTCTTCGCACACGCCAAGCCGCGATTTCTGCATAAAATGCAAACCCTCCAGAACCGTTTCCTCCGAAAGGTCACGGGAGCCCCCTTCTATGTCCGAAATGTGAATCTGCATTTAGATCTCAGACTCCCCACCATCCAGCAGTTCATGAAACGCCTCTCCAAGCGCTTCTTTGACTCTGCCATAAAGCACCCCAATCCCCTGATTGCGGCGGCCTCCCGATACACTCCCTCCCGCATAAGTAGGATTCGCCGACCAAGGCATACCCTCACTATCCCCGACGACGCCACTACCCTCCTCCAGGAGAGCAGTAAGGCCACGAGTACTCTTAGTCGACAACACAAACACAAGCTCAGACATCCGTCCTTCCGTCCTAGCCGCCGAGGCCCGTCGCGACGTCCCGCACCATCACCGTGCCCGCCCCGACCCTTGCTCGAGCCAGCTGAGCCTGTAGTTTTAAATTTGCCCCTAAACACTAATAATAATACCGATCCAGCCTGTCCCTTGCTGTCCTCTTCCAGCGACGCCCTGAGCCGAGGTCCGAACCCCGCAGGGGGTTACCCTTAGCGCTGTCGCTTAGTTTTTAAGTTATTATATGCCCTGGCTGGAGGCCTTAATTCGAGGCATCCACAGGAAAGTCCGGTTAAGCAGTAGCCATCCTCATAAAGGATGAACTGCGAGATGCCATTTATAAAAAAAAAAAAAAAAATGGAACAGCACCACACTTACAGTCCAAGTCGGAGTCGTCTATGAATCTCCAGCAGGTGGTTATTTATTAACAGAAAGTATGAACTGATTATAACTCAGGACAAGACAGTTTGAACAAGTTATAGTAAGGATCATAAACTTCCTGGTCTTAACTTTTAAATTCTTCATAATTTTTAAAAGCAGGGTCAGAAAGTTTAAACAGAAATCAGGACTAAAAAGTTAGGACCTGACTTGATTTTCACCATGCGGTGAAAATGGTCACCTGTTTAAAGCCCGCTTAACGTGAGCTTAGCATTGTTTTTATTACTTACCGGTAATATAGCTAGCTTGTCCTAGCAGACTCCTGCCGACGATGCCAGCCTGGTGGGCTCCGACGCTGTAACCCAGGATGTGGTAATTGTTGACTGAGGCGCCTGACGCCTGGTTCAGCCAGGTGATGAAGCGAGCGACACTGCGTCCTAGAAAATGTATGAAAAAGATTGGGAATTATTTTGCTTGTATACAGAGAGGGGCCCGTGGCTGAATATTAACAGCCGCACAAGTCGATCGGTCAGGTTAAGCTACGCTTGCCGCGGTTGGTCTGTGGATGGGTGACCATCTTTACATACCCAGACTCCTCCGTGCCTCGGAAAGCACGTTAAGCCGTTGGTCCCGGCTGTCAATCGTGGATCTTTGACAGTCGTTACGGGTAGTCAGAAGCCCGAAAGTCTGACAACCAGTCTTACCAAGGGGTATCGTATTACCCAGTAACTGGGTTGTGGAGGTCAGATAGGCAGTCGCTCCGTGTAAAATACTGGTATTCAGCTGCATCCGGTTAGACTGGAAGGCGACCCCAACATAGTTGGGAAAAGGCTAGGCAGATGATGACATATAATACAGATGTTATCAGACAAAGTGAGATTCTATCAGTGATAATTATTATAAAACATTAAAAAATGTATTGGATTGACATAAGCTCCCGAAAAAATCCATACTAATATTATAAATTGAAAAGTAACTCTGTCTGTCTGTCTGTCTGTCTGTATGTTACCTTTTCACGCATTAACCACTGAACGGATTACGATAAAATTTATCAGAGAGATAGATTGCATCCCGGGGAAGGATATAGAATAGTTTTTATCGACATACCTCGCGGGCGAAGCCGCGGGCGGAAGCTAGTGTAATTATATACAACATCATCATCAGCCTACAGCAGCCCACTGCTGGACATAGGCCTCTATTATTGCACGCCATTCAACTCGATTCTAGGCAACTCTCATCCAGTTGCTACCAGCCATCCTGCGAAGATCGTCGCTCCACCTAGCCTAAGGGCGTCCTACCTTAGGTTTACCGATTCGCGGTCTCCACTCAAGAACACGTCTACCTCAACGGTCATCGGTTCTACGGCTAATATGTCCGGCCCATTGCCACTTCAGCTTGCTTATTCTGTGAGCTATGTCGACAACTTTGGTTCTCTGCCGGATCATCTCGTTGCGGATTCGATCCCTCAGAGAGACTCCAAGCGTAGCCCGTTCCATAGCTCGCTGAGCGACTGCATATTATATCAGTCCTGTTGAAAGTCGTTGAACGAATGCGATACGCTTTGAAAGCGATTGTCACTCGTCAATGTCCTCAGGTATAATGGAAATTGGTACAGTACCCGGGTGAAATTAAGACATAAATATCGAGCTTTAAAAAGAGACGGCAACACAGATATGAGTGAGACAGACGACGTTCTAGTAAGCTGATCGTATCGTAGTACAATTTAAACACATAAAAATAATAGGTATATAAAGTAATATAATTAAATTTCAGCTTCATCTTAACTTTTCCATACTAATATTATAAATTCGAAAGTAACTCTGTCTGTCTGTCTGTCTGTATGTTACCTTTTCACGCCTAAACCGCTGAACGGATTTCGATAAAATTTGGCAGAGAGATAGATTGCATCCCGGGGAAGGACATAGGATAGTTTTTGTCCACATACGCGGGCGTAAGCTAGTATTATATATGCGAAAGTAAGTTTGTTTGTCTGTTTACCTTTTCCCGCCTAAACCACTGAACCGATCATCCTGAAATTTTGCATATACGTTGTCAGGTGTACAGAAACGGACATAGGGTGCTTACTTTCGCATTTAATAATATTAGTTAGGATTATAGTAGGATTTTTAACTTACCAGAAGCAATTCCATTTAATCCGAAATATGCGCCTGCGCCCCAGTCCACAACGATCACGTTGACGTCACCAGCCAATAGGAAAGCTGCAAAGGAAAATCATTATTTTTTGTAGTCTGTCATTGTTGGTTATTCTTCTCATAAGTATCACTTCTTTTCGTATATTGAAATCGAGTTAAAAATCGAATCAAACATTTAACAGTTTCACACCTATGTTTCCCTGAAGGGTTAGGCCAGAGGTGTACCTATAGCATTTTAACGAATCTCCATAAAAAAACTGTCACACAGATGAAACTGCGTGATATGAATTGTTTTATGATTCTGCCAAAGTGGCCTTTTAGGCCCCCAGGCATGCGCCATACGAAAGGATCTTATGACGCGTGGCTAAAATCGGAACTAACGCCGCCGGTTTTTTCAATAGATTTCACAAAACAATTGCACAAATATTTACCAACATCGCTCACCTGTTCACGTCATGTGAGTGATATCCTTGTACAGACCTAGCATAAAATTGGATAAGAAAGATATTAAAACAGAAGAAGAACTAGCAGGGTATCGAGGAGGGAGGGCGGGAAGGGGGGATGGGCTCAGGGGATCAGACCGGAATAAATCGTAGCCAGCACATCAAGCTAATACAATCTATCAAATTTCTTTAATAGATTCACAACTTTATCGCTATAGCATAAGGCTCAAAGTTGATTGGGAAAATTTGACAGTTTCGAGAGTATTAAATTATCTGTGGTGTCGGGTAGCTTGATGTGCTGGCGTCTGTACATAGTAGGAACCTAATTCAACTAAGTTTGAGAACATATTGGATTTTATCAAAGTCAATTTATTTTTTCTACTTTATTGTGTTATGGCGATTAGGTGCCTTGTTTATTTGTATAATAATAGTCTATCAGACTAGCTATCTTAACGGGAGATACTATTAATACTTTTTGCACAAGTGTGAGCGCAGACACAGATGCACTCCCTCTTCCCTCACTCTCATAGTCCGATGGGACGGCAATCCGACACGACCGGAGAGAGATCAGCGACTCAGCGATCGGCGCAGGACCAACGGCTTAACGTGCTTTCCGAGGCACGGGGGTATCACACCGCTTCCAAACTCCGCGCTGTTACTGAAAAATTCCTAATGAAAAAACTCAATAACACTTTGTTCAACCCGGGAATCGAACCCAGGACCCCACGGTTAGCAGTCGCGCTTGCGACCACGAGACCAACAGTTAAACAGAGCTGGCCCTCAATAAAATATTCTGCCTAGCCTCTTCACAACTATGGTGGGATCGGCTTCCAGTCTCATTGGATACAGCTCAATACCAGTATTTTACATGGAGCGACTGCCTACCTCACCTGCCATTTTCAGTGATGACCTATGGCACTGAAACGTGAAACTCACAATGGGTCTTATTAGAAAGCTAAAAGTCACCCAAAGGGCAATGGAGAGGGCTATGCTTGGAGTTTCCCTGCGTGATCGAATCAGAAATGAGGAGATTCGCAGGAGAACCAAGGTAACCGACATAGCCCGAAGAATTGCCAAACTTAAGTGGCAGTGGGCGGGGCACAATGCTCGCAGAACAGATGGCCGATGGGGCCGAAAGGTTCTGGAGTGGCGGCCGCGTATCGGAAGACGTAGCGTTGGAAGGCCTCTCTCAAGGTGGACCGACGACCTTGTGAAGGCCGCAGGAACCCATTGGATGCGAGCAGCACAGAACCGGTCGAAGTGGAGGTGCTTGGGGGAGGCCTATGTCCAGCAGTGGACGTCTTTCGGCTGAAATGATGATGTTGACTGGCCTACCTGACCTCCATAAGCGACTTACTAGATAACACGATACCTCTTGGTAAGACTGATTGTCAGCCTTTTGGGCTCAAATAATGTGAATGCCTCTTTTTTGAGAGTCAAACTTACCAGGTATAAGCTCCGTGTTGAATCCACTGAGGATGTTTCCAAGGAACCCGTGGATGAGAATGATGGTCCTCTTGGCAGGGTCGAAGTTACTGGCTCGCAATAGGTTGGCGTTACCCTGGATGATCGGCTGGCTGACCAGGGCGTTGGCTCTGCGGTTAGAAGGATGATATTGGTTTTAAAAATAATCAAAATCAAAAGTCATTTATTCAAACTAGGCTGAGAATCAGCACTTTTCGAACGTCAAAATTACAAAAGACAGTCCCCCAAAACGCCCGCCCTTCACTACTTCCTAGTGCTTTCGCTGGGGAGAAGAAGTGGCGCAACAAACTCCCCAACAGTAATCTAGTGTTATGTGATTTATTTTCTGTAAGGTTTCTCGTCCAAACACTTTTACACGTCAATCATAATTTTTATATACTAGATGAGGTCGGCGTTTCCTATATGACTATTCTGAGAAGAAAGGCCGAAACAAACTCAGAGGTCACATGTCTGTTTTATATTCCAGACAAAAGTGTTAGTTTAAAGTTAAACAGACTTCAAAAAAAATCTGCTAACTGACCGATTTCGTAATTTAGAGTCAAACGCACACCAGTGGAAATACTTGCACTAAGAAAATCAACCCTACTGCTACAATATAAAGGCGCTGCCGATGCCGCTGTCAATTTTACCACACATCTGCGATTGACTGTACAATCAGTGCCTTTTCACACGTCCCGGTTGCCGGGTACTCGGTGCTGACTATCCGGTAAACTTGCCAGCAAACTATGCCGATACGTGTGAAAGCTAACCTACAGAGGCCAGCACATCAAGTTACCCCAATCTGTCAAATTTGTTTGATAGATTTTCAACTTTATAACAAAGGTATAAGGTTCATATTCAATTGGGAAAATTTGACAGATTGGGGTAGCTTGATGTGCTGGCCTCTGTACATGGCTATTGGCTATTCACATCGCCGCCGGCTGGGTACCCGACACCGGTTACCCGGTTGCCGGACGCATGAAAAGGCACTACCTGCTCTGTATTTGTTCTCATTTTTTTAGCACCGTCTTCCGAAGCAGTTTACCTACTTTATGTGTAACCAGGACGCGCGATAGTGTCATCGCGCTTCTCTTTCTTTTCTATGCAAAAAAATTGTCATATTTTTAAGTCTTATTTTAAAACAGTGATGGAACTCAATTCACAATTAAACGTACATTAATGAATCAAAAAAATCTTCAAATTATACACCTCTTATATTTCTTTAAAAGCAGTTTATCCCTTCATTAATAAACTGCATTCAGTGATGGATTATTTATTATTAAGTAGTTTGTAAATAGCTGATTGCTTCATATTTTGCATTAAATTACCAGCGTTGTGTCATCGCGCTTCTCTTTCTTTTCTATATGCAGTCCGATAGTGACCGCGTTTTAGGTCATGTAGTCGCCTTAAGATCGATGCATTTTTGCGTTTGGCAGTCCACGGTATTCTCAACATTACATACTAAAGCACTAGTTTTAATTTTTCTGTCAAAACAATAGATATTTTTGTAAATAGATAATTGCTTCATATTTTGCATTATTTAAATTACCAGCGTTGTGTCATCGCGCTTCTCTTTCTTTTCTATGCAGTCCGACATTGCAGTGACCGCGCTTTTGTGTTAAAAATAACACTGTTACACTTCAATGAAATAAATAATAATAAAAGGTGCATTTATTGTAACTTACCTGGTATATAGATGGTACTCATTATCCCTATCAGGGTTGTACCTGGCCATCTCCCTTATATCACTAGCCTTGATCCAAGAGTCCACCAGATGCGGGATCCCCTCATCATCGAGCAGGTAGCCATACCGCAGACCCTCAGGGTCTAACTTGGTGATTATTGGGTCTAACCCCGCAGGTATAGCTGGGGATAAAAGGAAAAATCGTATTCATGCATAATGACCATCAATACGTTTCAAGTCACTATTTTAATCTTACCACTTCTTCATTTCATCTTTCTACATATTTTTTTTCTTAAAACCAATTTTGTTTCAAAGTCAAAGTCAAAGCATTTATTTCAAATAGGCACATAAAAGGCACTTTTGAACGTCAAAAATTACAATGAAATAGAATTGATTCTAGTCGCCCCTTCCAAAAGGTAGTTTTCGTATGGAGAAGAATGGGCAAGAAACTCCACCGTTACTCTTTTAAATGTTTTACAATATTTTGCATACATTAATTATATAATAAAATAATATGTGAAGACGATGCACCTAAAATAAAATTACTATACCATAATAGGTAAAAGAATTAAAAATGAAACCATGACATTTAAATTAATAATCTGATAGATACATGGTGCTCACATATTTACAAAAATGGAAAAAGTAAACGAATTTCATAAAAAAAAAATATATATATATGTATATATAAAAGCTATTTTAACAAGTAATAAGTCAGGGTGTGAGTTAAGAGTAATTACAGAATGTAAACAATGTAAAAAAGAATAAATTTACAATTAAATTAGCAACCAGTTTGATTTTGTCTGGACTCTAGATTGTCCTATGGAGCAGGACCAGCATCAGTTTCAAATCAAATCAAATCAAAGTATTTTATTTCACATAAACCTACACGGGCACTTATGAAACGTCAGAAGCTAGGTGCACGGTTCCAATTGGTCGTTTACGTTTTTTACAAAAAATATTGTTTCAAAAATATTTCTGTCAACATTATAGAAACAAGTTGACTATATTTTTTTGCCCAAAACATAATTTGACTTGAATCCCTTTGTTTCACAACAGGGGGCCAAAAAGGCCACTTTGGCAGAATCATAAAACAATTCATATCACGCAATTCATCTGTTTGACCGCACACCTATATATCCCTGAAGTGTTAGGCAGAGGTGTACATAAAGCATTTTACAAATCTCCATACAAAACTGTCATACAGATGAAATTGCGTGATATGAATTGTTTTATGATTCTGCCAGTGGCATTTTTGGGCCCCCAGTTTCAAATCAACACTGTTTATCTAATCAAAAATCTCTTCCGACTTACTTTAATTTTGTTTTTATTATTGTTAGATGGTTGATACCTAAGTATCTAGTTATTTAGAATACCTGAACCTTTATCTTGTTTTTTTATTTGTGGAAACCATAAAACTAATCAAGTTTATGAGAGTAATACTTTGATAACAGGTACAAGTAGTTTTCCAGTAGGTACGGGAACTATATTAAACTAGTCATAAATGTATCATACGTATACGCACACAATAATAATGACAGTTATTGATGTGTTTAAAATCGGTCTAATTTGGCTGTAACACAGTTTTTCGAAAATGTTCATAAGTAAATGATTTTTTATATTATCAAGTACCTGGTACTTGTTGACAGGCCTACGCTGTCCTCCCATACCTATTGTAATTTGAAAACATTGTAAAAACCAACTATTTTTAAAAGAGTAACCTTGGCGTTTCTTGCCGGTTCTTCTCCATAGGAAACGACCAATTGGAACCGTGCACCTAGTTTCTGACGTTTCATAAGTGCCCATGTAGGTTTATGTGAATAATATTTTGATTTTGAAAGTTACAAGCTTCAGTACCTTTATTAGGTACGCCCTCCTGTAAAATTCTATGTTTGCACTTGCATTAGTTGTAGGGCACTTTAAAAGTTCTGCATCGTTATCACATTCATGCCAATTAATCCTACTTCCTATCTTACTTCCTACTATCCTACTAATATTATAAATGCGCGAATGTTTGTGAGGATGGATGTTTGTTACTCTTTCACGAAAAAACTACTGAACGGATTTGGATGAAATTTGGTACACAGATAATTTATAACCCAGATTGACACATAGGGTACTTTTTATCTTGATATTCCTACGGGATCGAAACTTATGCTGGTGAAACCGCGGGGCGCAGCTAGTTTGACCATAATTATTATTTTGATTTCAAAGATTGTGCGTCGAGTTTCTCGTCCGTTCTTCTCCTTACGTATGTGTCGCAGCCAACTGGGTGCTTACTCTCGAATATAATTCCGATAGATCGACATTGGAATTGTCAGTCAAACGAACCAACTGACGTTTGACCAATGTCGATCTATCGGAATTATATTCGAGAGTAAGCACCCTGGTTAAATTAGCCATTTAGTTAACCGCCTGGCCTTTGGAAGTAGTGCTCGCCTCGCTTCGCTCTCTAGGCTCGCACGCGGTTGACCACAGTTTTAACCTAACCCATTTGGTCGGGGTGCCCAGTGCGACCAATTCGGCTCGCGCATGATAGGTTAAAGATTTCCAACCTAAACTGTAATTGAATATCATTCAGGCCGTTAGTTTAACGGTCGCCGTTTAGTTAAAAGGCTAGGCGGTTAACTGAACGGCTAATTTAACCAGTTGGCTGCGACATATCTACTACGCTTTGGAATGGGCAACTAGCTTCATCTTTCTGACTGACCGACTCCTTGACAATTCAAAAGTGCCGGTAATTGGTTGATTTGAAATTTTGCTTTGAATAAACTAGCTTGCTTGCTTTGGCTTGAATTCATAATTAGCACAAAGTTATATTCTTGAATTCAATTCAAAACGCGTGGAGCGATTTTTAAATTAATTATATGCGCTCCACACTTTTTGAATTAAATTTAAGTAAATTTAATTATGTCACAATATTTTGTGCGTGATAAATGCTTATTTTTTCGTTTTCTCTTGCCACCTAATGCTGATTTTACCAAAGTCAGATTATCTTTTATCTGTGGAATAAAATTTACGTTTGACAGTTCTAGTATGGAAAAAAATTCAAAATTTATTTTCTACTAGCTACGCCCCGCGGTTTCACCCGCGTAAGTTTCGATTTAGGGGTATGAAAAATAGATGTTGGCCGATTCTCATAGATACCGGATAAGCACAAAAAATTTCATCAAAATCGGTCAAGCCGTTTCGGAGGAGTATGGCAACGAAAACTGTGACACGAGAATTTTATATATTAGATGTATAAAAGTTTGGTGGAATGCGCCCTAAGTTGTATATAAATTTGTGTTGGATAGGTACC
The DNA here is from genome assembly GCA_963669345.1 of Gortyna flavago. Lineage (NCBI taxonomy): Eukaryota > Metazoa > Arthropoda > Insecta > Lepidoptera > Noctuidae > Gortyna > Gortyna flavago. The sequence goes on from OY770154.1 coordinate 6,600,335, forward strand.
ACAACTAAAAAGTCAAAAATAAAAACTATAATAAAAATAAAAGAACCGACTTCCAAAAAACTCACTTCAGAGTCAGGGGCAAAAAACGAAAATACAAAACCAAATACACTGACTTCCGAAATTAAAGTTATGTTTAACTTTATAGTAATTTTTTTTGGAAGTCCGCTGTTTTCTTTGGTGATCCTTACGTGTCGCAGCAGCAACAAACGCCAGTAACACAACAATTTCATGGGCGGCCATCTTGAAAGTCAATGAGATTATCTTTCGCTGCGAATTTATACTCGACCAAGTAATATTGATAAAAGTTCAGAGATAATGAATTAATGATGTGGATAAACTTATGCAGAGAGGCCCGTATAAACAATAACAGCCGCCCAGGTCGATCGACTTGCCGCGGTTGGTCTGTGGATCGGTGACCATCTTTACAGAGGTACCAAAACCCCTTTCATGCCTCGGTTAAACCGTTGATTCCGGCTGTCATTCGTGGATCTTTGACAGTTGTTACGGGTAGTCCGAAGCCCGAAAGTCTGACAACCAGTCTTACCAAGGGGTATCGAATTATCCAGTAACTGGGTTGTGGAGCTCAGATAGGCAGTCGCTCCATATAAAATATTGGTACTTAGCTAGCTAAAATAGTTGGGAAAAGGCTAGGCAGATGATGATGTAGAGATAAACTACGATAACATGGCGCGCCCCTCCAAATTACTGTTTCAATGTGTGTAGTGACATCCTTACGAAGGAGTTTGTATGTAGTTGTAAGTTTTTATTTGACGGCCGTCTCATTACGCACACATGCGTTGTGAATCTTGGTGGTGCATTGTAAATACTTTCACAAATACAATCAAACGTTTTGAATTTTGGAGGGGCTCGCCATGTTATCGTAGTTTATCTCTATCCTACTATCCTACTAATCCTATCCTACTTATATTATAAACGCGAAAGTTTATGAGTATGGATGGATATTTGTTACTCTTTCACGCAAAAACTGCTTAAGAGGGTTTACGCCGTACGGCATTTCATACAAACTTTCAAGCCCTTGTTTTTCGAAATGAATGTACGGATTTTAATGAAACTTTATACGCATAAGCAGGATACAATGTTTTCTGATAACTTTATAGACCTTTGTATCCTGCTTATGCGTATGAAGTTTCATTAAAATCGGTTCATTCATTTCGAAAAACAACGGCTTGTAAGTTTGTATGAAAAGCCGTACGGCGTAAACGCTCTTAACGGATTTTGATTAAACTTTACAGTAATATAGCTTATACATCAGAATAACACATAGGATACTTTTATCCCAATTTTCCTACGGGATCGACACTTATGCGGGTGAAACCGCGGGGCACAGCTAGTAGATTATATTAAAAGATAATAATGACTAATTAACTATAGAAATAATATACAAAAACAAAACGGCACGTGGGTATAGAAGTAGGAACTCGTCCGCATAGCTGTTATCCGGAAACAGCCCTAGATAAGATAAGATAAGTCTATAATTGCTTTAAACATGGTTTATAGTTGTTTACAGTCTGGCTTTTATACAGGGTGAAATTTAAAACATGCGACAAATCGAAATGGGAGATTGTACTCATCATTATGAACAACTTTTACTATGGGACCAAACCTGAAATCGCGAAAAAAAAAAACTGCTGTTTCCTACACTTATGTTCGCACAACCCGTGAAAATGTAGGGAACAGCTGTTTTTATTTCGCGATTTCAGGTTTGGTCCTATAGTAAAAGTTGTTCATAATGATGAGTACAATCTCCCATTTCGATTTGTCGCATGTATTCTATTTCACCCTGTATAATGTTTAAATGTTTAACTATACAGAATTTTGTATCACACTGAAACTCAAATTCAAAGCATTTATTTCAATTAAACCATTTACATGCACTTTTGAATTGTCAAGGAGTCGGTCAGTCAGAAAATATGAAGCTAGTTGCCCATTCCAAAGCTGTTAAGTAAATGTTCTTTTAGACCTTTAGATCCTGCTTATGAGAACGAAGTTTCATTAAAATCGGTTCATTCATTTCGAAAAACAAGGGCTTGAAAGTTTGTATGAAATGACGTACGTCGTCGTAAACGCTCTTAAAGCCATAGATGATTTTCGAAATAGTTTTTCCGATCTCTAACATTCACTTTGGTGGCTATACTGCCCATTCCCTATCCTAAAGAAAGGTTGAAGCTACAAGAGGGTTACAATAAGTGTTTGTATAGGCTACCAGCTTATCAGTGGTCAAGCAGACAGGTCCTTAGGAGGGTGGGATGTACTGTTGGGGGCGAAAGTGTTAACAGATCTTATATGGCGGTTAAAAAGTCAGTTAACTTTTCCATAAATGATTATTTAATTTGTAAATTGGTTAAAAATAACACTTTTACATGTCAAAGTTTTTATTAAAACTAGAAAGTTGTGACGGCATCTATTTCGCCACATGCGAACTACGCATCACACTGACGTCACGCAAAATCCTGCATCGCGCAAGCAGAGTTTACTGCGCAACTAGCATAACAGTATGGAAACCACATTAAGTATATGCAATAAATTATACCGCATACTTGATATCGCCTTTTCTGATGATATACAAAAAAAGAACGAAATCAATGGGGCATTTTTTTTTCCTGATATTCCCACGGGATCGTCATTTACACTAGCTAACAGCTAGTACAATAATATAAAGAGGAAAAATTTGTTCGTTTGTATGGTAATCTTATTATAGCTATTTCGTTCACGTGAAGTATCTAGGCAGATATTAGTAGTAATTTTCTATTAACAACACGCAGTAAACCAAAGCCAAATTAAAATAGCTGTTAGTAAACATTTTGTACTCGACTGTACACAAGAAGGAGTATTACTTAACCACTATCTGTGGACCCCAGCTGAGTGAAGAAAATGTTATTTTTATAACCACTTACTTAAGACTACCTTTGACCCCTGACTTCACTTATAATAGGAGGTATTATTTAAAAAACCGGTCAAGTGCGAGTCGGACTCGCGCACCGAGGCGGGTTCCATACAAATTTGTAGGTTTCAGATTTGTTTCTTTATTTGTAAGAAGAACCATAAAAAAGTGAGGAGACCAGAGGGCCAATTCTGGTAATTTCAAGATCGTTCACAGTCTGATCTCAGTCTCAATCTGTCAAAAATACCTCTAATTTCCTTACATTTTGATAAGTTTTTGACATTTGTTTGTCGCCGAGATGAGACTGCGACTAGATTTTGAACGTTTTAAATTACGAGAATTGGCCTTCTGATAACAGCCGCTCTAAACTAATATTGTAAAGAGAAAAACATTAGATTTCATGTTGGTTTGTTACGCTTTCACGCTAAAACGGCTGAAAGAATTATCATGTTTGGCACATGGGTATGCCATGACCTGGAGAAGGACTTGCTACTTTTCATCCTAGATCGCAGACTAAGTCGCGGGCAACAGCTAGTGTAAAATATTTACATTGCGCTGCATCTGATTAGGCAGACTGGAAGCCAACCCCTACATAAGCACTTGGCCAAGATTTCGTGTCGATGAGTGTAGTTGGAAAAGGGCTAGCCAGTGTTCACATCACCAAACTTATGGGAACTTTGACCTTATAATATATATACAATCCAAAACTTTGTCCATAAACCCTCTCAAAAATACAGGATGTTTTAAAAACTTTTAAAAGTTCTAATCTCCTGTATTAAAGCGTAACATCGTCACCTCTCGCTCCAACATGCTCTGTCTCTTTCCCTCTGCTAACAAAACAGTGATTAGCACAAAAACTTCCCCCCATTTATATGCTTATTAGTGTAAAGGACTAAAGGAGACAGTTTGGAGACGACCCCTGGTTTTAGACGGTGGTCGAAGATGTAAGGGGTGGCGATTTTAATTCGATAATATTTTATATATCTTTACTAGCTTCCGCCCGCGGCTTCGCCCGCGATGTATGTCGATAAAAACTATCCTATGTCCTTCCCTGGGATGCAATCTATCTCTCTGCTAAATTTTATCGAAATCTGTTCAGTGGCTTAGGCGTGAAAAGGTAACATACAGACAGACAGAGTTACTTTCGAATTTATAATATTAGTATGGATAAATTAAACAAAGTCGGGTTAGTTACATCATTTGCAACTCAAGAACGGCTGGACCGATTCTTATGGTCTTTGGTTTTCTGGATTTGTCTCCGCCTCGATTAGCAGAATAATTATTAAAACATGGGAAACATACACAAAAAAATGAACATTTCATTTTTAGGGTTCCGTACCAAAAGGGTAAATACGGAACACTATTACTAAGACTCTACTGTACGTCCGTCCGTCACCAGGCTGTATCTCAAGAACCGTGATAGCTAGACAGTTGAAGTTTTCAAAGAAAATGTATTTTTGTTGCCGCTATAACAACAAATACTAAAACAGAATAAAATAAATATGACGGCGCGACCATCAATTTCTAGACGAGAATGACAGGATTAGATTGTCATTCTGGCGGAACGTCAAACGGGCAACCATCTTGTGGCACTTTTTTGAATGGAGCGCGACAGAGATTGCACGTCATCGACGAATCGCCTTTAATCTGCTTTAAATTACGTTTATGCGAGTGTTAATCGATTTGGATTGATTAAATAAGTGTGAGAGAATCATATTCCGCCTTAATTTTGATCTTACCTGCCCATATACCCACGCAAGATGGACCCACCTCATGATGACGGTACAGAATTGCCGTTATCAGAAGTGGGATCGCATGGGCAGTCAAGTGAAGAAAAAGGCCACCTGATAAGGAAAATGCGAGTAGTATTTTGAACAATATGGAGATTTTACTGTCTCGCTTAGTGGCAGCGCAGCGACCGAGTTCTACGGGTGTGAATGCGGTGCAGTTAATTAATTTTAATCCTGATGACGCCGATGCTGATGTGGAGGGCTGGTGTCGCGTATCTGAAATGATTATAAAGAGCAAACAATTGGTTGGTGTCGCGTTGCTAATGGCCTTAACCACTTCTCTAAAAGGAAGAGCCGCTGCCTGTCTTACCAAGCTGCCATTGGATCAACTTTCGTGGGAATTAGTGAAACAAACCTTATTAGCCAAGTTTGCAAAGCCTAAGCTGATACAAGAGTATTTCGACGAAATTATGCGTTTTCAAATCGGGTTGAAGGAAACTGCCAGTGAGTCAGCTATGCGATTGTGGGATTTAATCGAAAGAATACCGAAGGTGGAAATGTCTGAAGAAGCGGTTACTGGATTCGTCATTTCGGTATTATGCCAAAAGGATGGATTGATTCGTCGTGAATTAAGTTATCAAGTTATAACGAACAGTGCCCAGCTATTTAGGGCTCTTGGAGGTATTTCTTTAAAGCGTCGAGCAGAGAGCTGTGATGCACAAGACCATGAACTGAAGAGACCCCGCTTAGTCAATGGAAGATTTCCCGGTAGATGTCACTTTTGTGGTATACCTGGACATAGACAAGTAGACTGTCGTAGACGTCGTGAAGATACTAGTAGTACGAGCAAAGTTGAATCATCTGTGCGAACGTCTGAAGTGAAGTCCAACGTGAGCTGTTACGTCTGCGGAAAACCCGGCCATATTGCGACGACGTGCCCAGACAGGAAGATTGCAGGCGGGACAACGAAAGAAGTCAATTTATGCGAACGAGACACATCAAGAGGGACTCTGCTGACATCATCGGGTGAGAGAATTCCATTTCTTTTCGATAGTGGGTCAAATTGCTCGTTGATAAAATTAACTTCTTCTTTAAACTTTCCGGGTACTAAATGTTCTGATCTCGTGTATTTGAAGGGGATAGGAAATGGGGAAATACAATGCTCTTCTCAGATTTCTAGCACGGTGAAAATAGGAGATTATTCGACTACCCTCTTGTTTCATGTCGTTCCGGATGACTGTATATCCGATCCGTTTTTAATAGGCAGAGATATTATAGAAAACGGTGGCTGTGTGACGATTGATGATAATGGCCTAACTATATCTAATTCTAAGACGGTAGATGTGTGTAAAAAACAGGTTTCATTTCTCGATGGTATCACAGCTGATACTGATTTAACAGGTGAGCATAGGCTCGCACTTCTGCAAATTCTTAATAAATATGCAAATCATTTTATAAGCGGTACCCCTACACAACGAGTCAAAACGGGGCAAATGGAAATCAATTTGATAGATCCTCATAAACTTGTTCAAAAAACACCTTATAGATTAGCACCGTCTGAAAAGGAGATAGTGAGAGATAAGGTCCAGGAGTTGTTGGACGCCGGTGTTATTCGGGAGAGTTCCTCACCATTCGCGAGCCCAATCTTGTTAATTAAAAAAAAGGATAATACAGATCGTATGTGTGTTGATTACCGGGAACTCAACTCAAACACCCGCGCCGAACATTACCCCCTACCATTAATTGATGAGCAGGTAGATCAGCTGTCGGGAGCTCATTATTTTTCATCTTTGGACATGGCAGCAGGCTTCCATCAGATTTTACTCCACCCTGATTCAGTTGAGAAGACGGCCTTTGTGACACCCGAGGGGCAATATGAGTATCTCACTATGCCTTTCGGATTACGCAATGCGCCGTCTGTCTACCAAAGGTGCATCAATAGTGCTCTAAAAGACCTTAAGCACAAACCGCTTGTTTATATGGATGATGTCCTTTGCTTCTCTTCTGACATCGACGAGGGCTTAAGGCGGTTGGAGGAGGTTCTTGAAGCCCTTTCTCAAGCGGGCTTTTCTTTTAAATTACAAAAATGCAAATTTATGAAGCGTAAAGTACATTATTTAGGCTATGAAATTGAGGCAGGTGAAGTCAGACCGAATTCCCTTAAAATTGAAGCACTAGCCACTGCCCCTTCACCTAGAACCGCAACTCAGGTGCGACAGTTCCTTGGCCTAGCTTCGTATTTTCGAAAATTTATACCAAATTTCACGAAAATAGTCGGACCCTTGTACCCACTTACGAAATTTAAAGGTAGCATCCAATGGACCGCATTTCACGAGAAGATTCGTCAAACCATTATTGGTATTCTTACGTCAGAACCTGTATTGACTATATTTAATCCCGAATTGCCGGTCGAACTTCACTGTGATGCTAGCTCTGAAGGATATGGAGCAATCCTAATCCAAAGAGATAATTCCATGCCGCACGTCGTAGCTTATTATAGCCGTCGTACGACTGAAATCGAGTCTCGATATCATTCTTACGAGCTTGAAACGCTGGCCGTGGTCCGTGCAGTCGAGCACTTTCGCCATTATTTGTATGGCCGTAAATTTACTGTATTCACAGACTGCAACTCTTTAAAAGCGTCAAAGTCGAAATGTGACCTGACTCCCCGTGTTCACCGTTGGTGGGCAATATTACAGGCATATGATTTCGATATTGTTTATCGAGAAGGTCGAGCGATGGAGCACGCTGACTACCTTTCCCGAAATCCTCCATCTAAAGATTCAGACCTCCCAAAATTAAAGTCAGATGCCTCTAAAACTGTTAATTTCGTAGAACTTCACGAAGGTTGGCTATCCGTGGAGCAAAAACGAGATAGCGAAATTAAGGATCTCGTAACGAAATGTCTGAACTCTGAGCTTCCGGAAGCTGTTGCAGGGACCTATGACGTACTGGGTGGGATTCTTTACAGGAAAGTTAGCCGAAACAAAGTTACATCCTGGCTCCCCATAGTGCCTCGTTCCTTAGTGTGGACACTTGTTAACCATGTTCACTCAGAAATTCAGCATCTGGGGAGTGATAAAACGCTTGATAAAATCTATGAACAATATTGGTTCCCAGATATGGCGAAGCATGTTCGTCGGTTTGTAGATTCCTGTATCGTGTGCAAGGCATCAAAAGGGCCTTCTGGCGCCCAGCCGATTCGCCTTCACTCTATACCTAAAGTGTCAGCACCGTGGCACACTCTCCACATCGATTTCACGGGAAAATTAAGTGGAAAGAGTGATCAGAAAGAATATTGCTCCGTCATTATTGACGGATTCACAAAATATGTTCTATTGGAGCATACAACGTCACTTAATGCCTCCAGTGCCGTGAATGCCCTTAAAAAGGCAGTTTTCTTATTCGGTGCTCCAAAACGGATTATAGCAGATCAGGGTCGATGCTATGCCAGCTCTGAATTTAAAAGTTTTTGTGCAGATCACAATATCGAGCTTCACTTTATCGCCACCGGCTCAAGTAGAGCAAATGGCCAAGTGGAGCGCGTTATGCAAACCCTAAAAGCTCTGCTTACCATTGTCGAAAACGACCCAAATAAAACATGGCGTGATGAACTGGGCAATGTCCAACTGGCACTGAACAGCACTAGATCCACTGTAACAAAATATACTCCAACTGAGCTCATGTTCGGAATAAGATCACTGTCTTTAGGGTTGGCAAAAATATCTCCAAATACCCATAATGATAATCAGTTAGACCTGGAAACTGTTCGGCATGAGGCATCTAAAAATATAGAAAAGGCTGCAAGTTCTGAATCAGTACGTTTCAACAGAGGTCGGGCTACAGTTAAACCTTACACAAAAGGTGATTTTGTCTTTATTAAGAGTTCAGAGCGTAACCAAACCAAATTAAGTAGAAAATTCAAAGGGCCCTTCGTAATCGTAAATGTTCTTGACAACGACCGTTACGAGTTAAAAAGCCTTGATGGAACAAATCGCGTTTTTAAGTATGCTCATGAGAACTTGCGTTTGGTGCCCGGGGGTTGTGAGGGTTTAATTGAAATGTCATCGAAAATTTCGGAAGAGAATGAAGCCGTGACGGCGGAAAATGGAGAAAACCACGATGAAACCGACATAACACCTTTTCACAATGACATCAATGGCTCTGACATTATATCTATTGGGTCTGAAACTTTAACTGCTGACTCTGAAGATTTTAATAATAGCATGAGATTTGAAGTTGAGGTCGAAGTTCATATGGAATAAAACATGGTTTGTTAAATTTTAGCTTGTATTCCTTAGTATGGTCCTTGGGGTGGTAAATGATGACGTTTTGTGTTGGGTGTCTGGTCGAAGGGACGATGTTGTCCGGTCCATGCCCTCATGGGCTGGTCGAAGGGACGCATTTGTCCGGTCCAGAATAAGATTTTGTGGAGCTGGTCGTAAGGACGGTGTTGTCCGGTCCATGCCTTTGCAGGCTGGTCGAAGGGACGCATTTGTCCGGTCCAGTATAAGAGTTTGTGGAACTGGTCGTAGGGACGGTGTTGTCCGGTCCATGCCCTCGCGGGCTGGTCGTAGGGACGCATTTGTCCGGTCCAGTATAAGAGTTTGTGGAACTGGTCGTAGGGACGGTGTTGTCCGGTCCATGCCCTCGCGGGCTGGTCGTAGGGACGCATTTGTCCGGTCCAGTATTGGAAGTTGTGAAGTTGTATAACTAGTCGTTAGGACAGTGTTGTCCGGTCCATGTCCTTGTGACTGGTCGAAGGGACGCATCTGTCTGGTCTAGAGAATACGATGAGAGAGAGGATGTTGGTCTCATTCCTTGCAAAATCCTTGCGCAGACGAAGAAGGATGCGGAACATTGTGTTGTTCGATTATACATTGCGCAGTACTGCAGTTGTGTGTCCGGTCTTAGACTTTTATAGTGAAGGCTCTTGTTGTAAAATTTGAAATATCACCCACATGTTCAGTAGCATTGAGGAATTGTGGTCAGGTTGGGCGAGCGGTGTGGGTGTAACATATTATGTGATTACTTGTTACAGAAATGCCCATGCGCCCGAGGACGGGCGATTGTCAGAATGGCCGTGACGGCGCGACCATCAATTTCTAGACGAGAATGACAGGATTAGATTGTCATTCTGGCGGAACGTCAAACGGGCAACCATCTTGTGGCACTTTTTTGAATGGAGCGCGACAGAGATTGCACGTCATCGACGAATCGCCTTTAATCTGCTTTAAATTACGTTTATGCGAGTGTTAATCGATTTGGATTGATTAAATAAGTGTGAGAGAATCATATTCCGCCTTAATTTTGATCTTACCTGCCCAAATACCCACGCAAGATGGACCCACCTAATGATGACGGTACAGAATTGCCGTTAAATATTTAAGTGATTTTTTTTGCCGTTATTTTATATGTAGTGTTAAATATTGTATGGTGGTACGGAACCCTTCGTGTGCGAGTCCAACTCGCACTTGGCCGGTTTTTCATACATTTTGCATGGAACGGCTTTTTTATGATATCTTGAGAACTGATTGACTGGTTTCAATTCTGAGGCAGTACGAAGGGTCAACTATTTTCGTCTAAAGGCAAAGTTGGGCGTATCATTCGACTTAAAACTGCAGAGTAAAAGCATAATTTTGAAAACAACGCTTTTCGTATTCTCTACCATCATCTGCCTAGCCTTTTCCCAACTATCTTGGCGTCGGCTTCCAGTCTGACCGGTTGCAGCTGACTATTCCTACGTAACGCGAACTTGACGCAAGTGTAGTATTTTTGACAGTGTGGTTAAGTAATAACAGCCGCATGGGTCGATTAAACACGCTTGCCGCCTTTGGTCCGTTGACGGGTGATCATCTTTACAAACCGAGACCCCTCCGTGACTCGGAAAGCACTTTAAGCCGTTGGTCCCGGCTGTCATTCGTGGATCTTTATCAGTCCTTACTGGTCGCCAGAAGTCTGACAATCAGTCTTACCAAGCGGTAACTATTGTGTTACCCAGTAACTGGGTTGTAGGGGTCAGATAGGCAGTCGCTCCATGTAAAATACTGGTATTCCGCTGCATCCGTCTGTCCGTCCGTCCGTCCGTTCTGTTATCCGTTGTTCCGTTTAGACTGGAAACCGACTCCAACATAGTTGGGAAAAGGCTAGGCAGATGTGTGCCTCAGAAAGTATTTTAATCCGTTGATCACTGTCCGGTCGTGTCGGATTGCGTGCCATTCCATCGGACTATAAGAGTGAGGGAGAGTGCACCTGTGTCAGCGAACACACTTGTGAACTATAATATTGTGGCGCGCCACAATTGATATTCGTTACCACTAGCGCCATCTAGTATCGAGTAGAAGAACTAGTAGAGTCAGGAACCTTCTAGAAGTTTCGATGCTAGAACTTTCTAGAACTATCGACACCTGGTCAGTCGGGGTCGGAATGTACTCGAACATTCTAGATGTTTCTACAGTAGAAGGTTCTAGAACTATCCGAGACCTATATAAGGCGGGAATGGGCGGCGAGCCGGGACAGTCTTGGATAAGCGATACAAGCGAATAAATCGAAAGCGATCTTCAAGTGCGACTTAGAAGTGATCAGGGGGACTAAAAAGGCCACTTTGGCAGAATCATAAAACAATTCATATCACGCAATTAATCTGTTTGACAGTTTCACACCTATATATCCCTGAAGGGTTAGGCAGAGGTGTACCTGTAGCATTTTACGAATTTCTATACAAAACAGTCACACAGATGAAATTGCGTGATATGAATTGTTATATGATTCTGCCAAAGTGGCCTTTTTAGGCCCCCAGTAGCGCAGTTGTGTTTAATAATTAGTGTGAAGTTGTAATTGGTGTTTATGGTTAAAGTGTCTATTTTTTGGTTATTATATCGGTAGTTTTTAATTGTCACGAACCCCAAGCTCGTAACAATATCTCCTGCTCTCTCTACAATTATTATTTTGTAATTGCTTACAGCTCAATACTTGGACCACACGAAACTTCTTTAAAGAAAAAATTTTGTAATTACTACGAGGATTTTTATAGCGTTTCTTGTAAAAAGACATTTTGGTACTTAGAACGTAATAAGTCGGTACGCGGCTTAGTGGCACGATCGATGCTGATAAAGTTAAGTTTAACTTTTCAAGGACGCGAATTTGGTGGGCGAGAGGAACAAGGGAAATACTATCTAATGAGCAGATCAAACGTTTTGGTGTGGCACCATTTATTTAAATCGCCACATGCGTACTATGCATCTCGGAAGCAAAGTTTATCGCGTGACCAGCTTATACAGGAAGATTTTTTAATCACCATCCAAATTTTGACAGGGTGTTCTACGAATACGAACAACTTTCACTATGGGACCAACTTTGAAATCACGAAAAAAATCTGCTGTTTCATACATTTTGGTCAAGTAGGTAAGTATTGAACTTTTGTATGAAACTACTGATTCTTTTTTTCGAGATTTCAGAGTTGGTTCCATAGTGAAAGTTGTTCATAATCATGGGTAAAACACACTGCAAAAATTTGGATGGTGATTAAAAAATCTCCCTGTATAGTGTCAAATTAAATTAGCTAGCGAAACTTCTCAGACGAGATGGGTATCAATATCTTTTATGGTGATTAAATAAAGAAATCAAATTAAATGAAACATTGTATTGATTACGTATGATGCATTGCCAATTCAGAGATAAAACTGGATTATCTCATGTGACTGTAATGACACCTGCACACACACCCTTCAGACTGTAACACAGCAGCGCTTGATGACAGAAATATGTATTGTAGTAGCTTTTCACCAATGAAACAATGGATGGACTGTGTGAAAGATAATATGGATGAAAAGGGGGTGACTGTCGAGTTGACGACTAATAGAGGTCATCATCTGCCTAGCCCTTTCTCAACTATGTTGGGGTCGGCTTCCAGTCTAACCGTATGCAGCTGAATACCAGTATTTTACATGGAGCGACTGCCTATCTGACCTCCACAACCCAGTTACTGAGTAATACGATACCCCTTGGTAAGACTGGTTGTCAGACTTTCGGGCTTCTGACTGCCCGTAACGACTGCCAAAGATCCGCGAACGACAGACGGTACCAACGGCTTAACGTGCTTTCCGAGGCACGCAGAAGTCTTGGTATGTAAAGATGGTCACCCATCCACAGACCAAACGCGGCAAGCGTAGCTTAACCAGATCGACCCCTCATTAGTACGACTAATAAAGAAGTATGGAAGGAAAAGACAACTTGCGCGGACCACAAATAAATGGGGGGTACCTGGTCACATGGTAATTCGAACGCTGCCCCGTTGTGACAGAAGAAGAACTAGCAGGGGATTGAGGAGGAGGGGGGGGGTGGAGGGGGGGCTCAGGGTATCAGACGGGAATAAATCGAATCCGCGATGATTTACTTTAAAAACAAATGAGTTCGCTTACCAATTATGTGCGCTCACTTGAATGAGGTTTCTAGTGAACGCAACAGAATAGCATTGCAGCTTTTGATGTAGCCATTCAACTTTTAATTATACACTCATTAACTTTTGGCTACGGCATCGCCTGCGTGGAGGTCGTCATTAGGGAGTTCATTTGTGTGTAAAAAAGATATGGCGATGATTCGTAGGATTGACAAGGGGGCATAGAAAGGCCTCTTTGGCAAAATCATAAAACAATTCTTAACTCGCAAATCATCTGTCTGAGAGTTCCCCCCCCCCATCCCTGAAGGGTTAGGCAGAGGTGTACCTGTAGCATTTTACGAATCTCCATACAAAACTGTCATACAGATGAAATTGCGCGCTAAGAATTGTTTTATGATTCTGCCAAAGTGGCCATTTTAGGCCCTCAGGACGGTAGATAACGGAATACTTCAATAATTAATCATTTAAAAATGTATGCCTTCCGATTATAACAAAATAATATTGTACTATCGAGCTGGTCAGATGGTAGACCTAGATTCATATACGCGCGGAATTGTTCAACTTAATTCTCTGAAGAACATTATTTTAATAATATATCTATCTCTTAAACCCTAGCCAAAAAGAATCACCTTCATTATTATGCTCTGCTCGCTCTGCTCGCTCCGCTTACGAATGAGGAAGAGACAGTCGTTCCGATGTCAAAGTGAATAAAATAAACATTGAGTTACACGCAAGAATGGACGCAATTTTACGACTAAGATGGCGGGGCCGAAAGATTCGTGTGGATAAGATTCACCCCAGATTTTTTAAAGGGGCGTTTATATGCACTGTTATAATGGCACCCGAACAGACTTCCAATCACAACTCAAGGTTTTTGAAGTAAATTCCTATTCAATTTCTTCATAGGTTTAAAAAATTCGTCTGCTAAACATCGTTTATAACGCAATGAACGAGACTGAACTGTCTGACTGAACGAAAATGTTAACAGCTAATTTTTTTGACCTTTGTATCCTGCTTATGCGTATAAAGTTTCATTAAAATCCGTTCATTCATTTCGAAAAACAAGGGCTTGAAAGTTTGTATGAAATGCCGTACGGCGTAAACGCTCTTAATATGTGTATTACGCAATCACCCCACAGTTCAATATTAGACGAAAAGTTGTATCATGTGATCTTTTACCATGAAAACCACAAACTGTTAACTGTCACATTGACCTGGGTGCTTACTCTCGAATATAATTCCGATAGATCGACATTGGTCAAACGTCAGTTAGTTGAGTTAAACGTCAGGGATTGGCTAGACTCAGTGAGTCCAGCCAATCTCTGACGTTTGACTGACAATTCCAATGTCGATCTATCGGAATTATATTCGAGAGTAAGCACCCTGATCCTGCAAATCACCTGAAAATTGTATGCCATAATTGATGTAATCTGTTTTATTGACAGTATAAAGTAACAACGATTAAAAATAAACAAAAAAAAAGAAGTGAAATTCCTTTTTAAGCGTCAATCTAATAAAAGTTTGTTTATAAAGTGAATTTAAAAATTACAGCTATGTAGGTGGTAGCAAAAAACCCAAGTGTGTCTCTTAACATGTAATTTAATTAATAAATAACATTCTATGCCATCGTACATAGATCTTACAACAATTATTTATGTACCTACCTAATGTTACTGTTAGCCTGCGTCATCCCACTGCTGGGCAAAGGCCTCTCCCCATGACTTCCAGTTCTTTCGATCCAGGGCTAAATTGGATCACTGGTCGTTTGTTTTGTCCAGCTCGTCCCGCCATCTTCTACGGGGTCTGCCGCGACGTCTTCTAGCTGTGTCAGGGCTCCGCGTGGTGGTTATTTTGGCCCACAGCATTTTGGGCATACGGTAGACGTGGCCAGCCCAGTCCCACAATCAAAATTAAATCTCGGCATGTCCACACAATTCTTTTATTTTTACGCTCAAAGAAAATTATTCAATTTTTTATCAGCACCATCTTTCCTTGTTTTAGGGTGATTCAAATTATAACAACCCCTCTTTCGCTTTTAAAATAATGAATACTAACTCGCTACATTGATCTCGGAAGTTAAGAATTATCATACAATACATCTTGAATACATCCATCTTCCGGTTAGACTGGAAGCTGACTCCAACATAGTTGGGAAAAGTTTAGGCAGATGATGATGATGATGACATCTTCCATACATGTCCAGGGGCTCATGGCTATGTAACAGCCGCACGGGGCGATCGTTAAGCAACGCTTGCCGACGTCGGTTCGTGAATGGGTAACACGGAGTAACCATCCATTTCATGCCGAGACCCCTCCGTATGCCTCGGAAAGCACGTAAACAGCTATTCAGCCGTTTCAGATTTCGATCAGGCAGACAGGTAGATCTTTCTTTTCTTTCTTTTCTTTCTTTTCTTTCTTTTCTTTCTTTTCTTTCTTTTCTTTCTTTTCTTTCTTTTCTTTCTTTCTTTTCTTTACTTTCTTTCTTTTCACTCTTTCTTTTCCTTTTTTTTTTTTTCTTTCTTTAAATTACAGTGGACAAATTTCCGACCAGCATAGTTATTCACAACCACTTGATACGCTTCCGTACCGTATCGAATATCAATCATTGTTATCGTAGGAGCCTTCTAAGCGCTGTTCATAAGTCCAAAATTCGAAAAAGTTTAATAGACAACCGCTGTTTTTCCGACAGTTGTTTACTGTCGGGGGGCAAGGAAAATCAGGTTATCGAAATTGGTCATTTTCGATACTATAGCTTGTCGGATGGTTGTGAATAACTAAGCTGAACAATCTACACAAGATCAAACTGGTGGCTAATTTAATTGTAAATTTACTTATTTATTTATTTTTTGAGATTGTTTTACATTCTGTAGTTGCTCTGACTCACACCCTGATTTATTACTTGTTAATTTTTTTTTACATATTTTTTAAATCATAATCGTTTAATTTTACCATATTTGTAAATATGTGAGCACCATGTATCTATTATGTTATTATTTAGCAGCAGGCCCCTCTGATCCTGGCCTGGATTCACAAATAATCAGTCTATAATGTTCCCATTACTAGGGCACTGCCTCCTCTCTGTGAGAGGCTGACTTGACAATACCTTGTAAATCTATCTCCTGCATTGTTGTATTGTCCTGCCTGAATCCTCTCCATATTTGTGAGCACCATGTATCTATCAGATAATTAATTTCATGGTCATGGTTTGATTTTTAATTCTTTTACCTATTATGGTATAGTAATTTTATTTTTTCACATATTATTATTATATAATTCATGTAAGTATGCAAAATTCTGTAAAACATTTTAAAAGAGTAATGGTGGAGTTTCTTGCCCATTCTTCTCCATACGAAAACTACCTTTCGGAAGGGGCGACTAGAATCAATTATTCATAATAATTTTTGACGATCATAAGTGCCATTTAAGTGCCTATTTGAAATAAATGCTTTGACTTTAACAATTTTTGAGACCGATGGCTCAAGTAAAAACTAAATAAAAAACATTCAACTATACTGACTTTTCTGGTGCTCCCACCAAAGCATCACCTTCATAATATATATCTCAGGAAATTGGATCCCGTCTGGTCTACAGGGGTAGCTACATAGGGTAAAAAAGATATTAAATTGTTTCGGAACGACATGTGTTATACCGAAATGTAATATTCAAAATTGATATATGGGAGAGAGCAGCCATTTGGTTATGATTTCAAGGGGTCTGTGTGGATGTGGTTAGTTTTTTTTATAAGTTTATCTACTTATGATGAACTAAAATACAAAATATTATCAATTCAATTAAAAATATTTAATATCACATAAACCTACATGGGCACTTATGAAACGTCAGAAGCTACTCGTGGATGCATGGTTTGGCAAGAAATTCCCAAAGTTACGTTTTCAAAAAAATATTGATGAATTGACAATTGAAAACTATTGTCACTTTTACAATAAGCACTTTGATCAAAGCTTGTGCCTTCTCTGTATTTGACGACAATAACCGCATGAAATTATTCAAAATTAAAATTTAAACTTGAAATAAAAGCTAAATTAAGACCGCATTGAAGGGTTACATTTAACCCTTCCACGCGGCATGCGAACAATTTATGACAGGACCGTTAGAACCCCTAATGTCGAAATTTTCAACACTTGATTTCAAAAATTTAATTAACTTCGGAATGTATGGGATCCGAGGCGAATCTTTTGTTTTTTTTTTTACCTTTGAAACAGTGAAATATTCCTGTTCATATCGTAGTGGACATTGTATAAAATGAGTCAAAGAATGTTTATAAGAGAACGCTGGCCATCCCCTTGAACTCCTTAAAACCTGAGGGCCTATCCACATCATCGTCACGACGTCGTCAACGTGGAACGGTGCGGTAACGCGACACGGTGCGTTGACATACCGTGCAAATTTACGTTAACGTATCGTAAAAACGCACGTTACACGTTGCCGTGCCTTGTAAAACTTTTTTAAATTCTGTTTTTAAGTTTTTGCCCTTGAAATCATTTATTGTCTTGTCCCAAAGCACTGGACGTTCTTCAACAAGTGAAATCAATAAATTACAATCAATTTTCTCCGACATTTTTTATTATCAACTAATCTATAAGACAACGAAATATTAACTGAGCGAGCGCATCGTAGCCACCCACGTTGACTTAAGGCGATGTCCGACGCGCCGTTTCATGGCGACGTTGCCGTTCGGCACGGTACGGCCCGTACCGTGCACTAACACGACGCGGCAACGCACCGTGCCGCGATACCGCACCGTTCCACGTTGACGACTTCGTGACGTGGAGATGTAGACAGGCCCTGATATACAATATGGAGACGATGATACGACATAAGAAATGAAAACACACAGTACTAATGATTAATAGTATTTTGGAACTAACAAAATAATAAATCCTAACATTTAAATTAAAACTTTTCCTTAGAAACGCGTGGAGTTATCAAGTTGAATTACCATTGTGCGCGTGTGGCGCTTTACTTTGTGTAAATATCCACCACTGCTCTCAAAATTCGTAAAGGAAAAACATCGTGAGGAAACCGGCATGTCCTAGAACCAAAAATTAGAAGACATTTGTGTGACATCTACCAACCCGCACTGGGCCCGCGTGGTGGATTACAGTCCACTCCCTCTCACAGAGAGCAGTGGAAAATATGGGCTGATAAATGCTACACGTCAATAATGTTATTGTAAAACCCTCAGACCAAATAAAAAACCAAGACAGAGGCTGTCAACAGTAAAGTGAAGCTGGTTTCGTAAACATGTGTGCACTTAGTGAGGTGTAGTTTGATTGTAAATGTGTGCGTGTGAGCGTGTATGCACCGAGCGGAGGTGTAGTTTTGGCATGCTTCACTGTATCGTTCTCAGCGCTTTGTCTTGGTTTTTTATTTGGTCTGAGGTAAAACCGTTCAAATTATTTATCTATTTGTTATGCCGGATTATGTGTAAACCGGACCGGTAGCTAAATAGTGGTCATCCTTTCAACCAGATAAATAGTGGCCCACCTTTTAAAGTTTACTCACAGTTCACCCCTATAGTTTCAATTCTAAAGCAAACTTCACAAACCGATCGACCAAAGCCTACTCCCCAAAAAGAGAAACAGTAAAAGTACAGTTTCCCAATAAAACACAGGAAAAAAAGTGGATGGGGTTGAAGGGGGTGATCGGTCAAAATCGCTGACTGACCATCGGTTCTTTTCCGCCCCCGACGCGGGTTATTTCAATTAACGGCGAGGAATCTACTGATATATCTTTGCTAGTAATTAGGACGGGACGTTGGGTTTTTTTTTCGTGTTTTTGGTACGGTTTTAGCAACGAATGTTGAATAAATAATTTTGCTAACTTTTATTTATATTTTTATTTACTAGCAGCGCCCCGCGATTTCAGACGCATAAGTTTCCCGTGGGAATATCGGGATAAAAACTATCCTATGTCTCAAAATATCTCTATACCGAATTTCATCTTAATCGGTTCAGCGGTTTAAGCGTGAAGAGGTACCTAACAGACAGTACCTATGGATTTAAAATTTTAAGCACACAAAATATGTACCTACATTTAACATTTCGTCCTCTTTTTATTTAGGTAAATATTATGCTCAATAAGATTCTGATTCAAAAATCTTGAAGTGTTAATAACCTAAAACGTTGCCAACGTGTGATTATATATTTGTGGTTTTTTAAATACGCGCAAACTGTTTCAGTTTGCTCGTATATACGTATATGTTACATACGCGCAAACTGAAACAGTTTGCGCACATGATTCAAAAACTCTTGGCGTAGACATCTTTCTTTTTTCGTCATCTATCATTTGCAGCTTATAAAAAAACGGTTTTAATGAAAATAATGATCTAGTAATGTACTAACCGCGGTCTCGGTCAAAAAACCCTACGACTCCGATTGGTAAGACTAGTTGTCAGATATTCGGGCTTCTGACGACCCGTAACGACTGTCAAAGATCCACGAATGACAGCCGGGACCAACGGCTTAACGTGCTTTCCGAGGCATGGAGGGGTCTTGGTATGTAAAGATGGTCACCCATCCACAGACCAACCGCGGCAAGCGTAGCTTAACCAGATCGATCGACCTGTGCGGCTGTTATTATTCTTTAGCCACGTGCCCCACCGGTAGTAGTTTATACAAAGATTCTAATTAAATGTCAACAATTCCAAAGACATTACATTTTCAACACTATGCCAAATTTATTTATTTTTATTTATTTTATTTATTTATTACATACATACGCTACCATTACAGTGTCCCAATTCGGTAGTGTGTAATTAATTAACCGTTCATGGAATAATTTACAACAGATTTACAACTTACAAACATTTGACGTCTAAGTAATGAACTTGCGAACTCGCTCATAGAAAATGTCTAATCTGTCGTTTACCAAATTTAGTGTGTGCAATGTTCGCGTCAGAGGGACGAAATCTGCTAACCAATTCCAAAATCACCTTCTCTTACACTGACTAGGCAAACCCAACGTCTATACTAGTCTCACACCCAATATATCACACTGCCCTGTGCGACATCTGGGCAGAAAACGAGGGAAAAATTACCAGAGGGGTCTGCGGACAGTCAATTAGCAATGTCTGCACAATGTCACGAAATGAACGCGACGCGACGTGGACGAAAAAAAGTGGGTGTTTTTTCGATTGGTGTACTGAATTTTGTGTGCTGTGGTTTTTATTAGATTTGTGGAGAAAATTTTGATTTATGTGATCAAGGAATGATCTTTTCTCGTATCAACATGAACTACAGCAGGATAGCTCTTTTTCTAGCTAAACTGGTGTTAACCTGACCAAAAAAAATCCATCAAATATTTATTTTTATTTTTTCGTGTTTAAATATCGAAACGCATCACGTCTGCGGAGTTTCGCTAGCTAATTTAATTTGACCCTATATATATGCTTAGTGTGAGGTTAAGCTACAGTTCATTCATTCATTCATTTTCGGCATAAAGGGCTAAGGAAGGAACACGGATGGGTTTTAGTCAGTAATGACCGATTCCTATAATTTACGGACCGTTATTGGTTAAAATTAAAACTCTTGTATCTTTATTAATAATGAAGCAATGACCACATAGCTTTGCATAGTAGACCCTCCCATTTGGAAGTAGCTATCACAGGTAAAATTTGTTTACAAATCTATTTATATTGCCAGTTTGGCAATCAAAAGTGCTACCATTGGTAAGCAAAACGATTCGTTTTTGCTTATAGGAACCGAACATAAGAGTCTGACACTCCCGCTCCACATCCATAAAAAAAGGCCTATTTTGGGGTTAGGATCAGTTTTGTGCCAAAACATTCGTGTTTATTTTATGATGACTGGTTTGTAACATGTATTCCTTAGTGTCAAATAAATATTTTATTTTATTTATTACTAGCTGCTGCCCGCGATGTCGTCTGCGTGAAGGCTCTACACATATGCGTTGTTAGATTACACGCTGTCATAGAATGCGTAAGAATAATAAAGATTCACAGCTCCTCCCCCGTAGGTGATAGCGTGATAATATGTAGCCTATATGTTGACCCGACCTCTTAGTAATATTCATGCAACATTTGAAGTAAATCCATGCAGTGCTTTTTGAGTTTAGCCCTGATATACATACAGACAAACCGACAAAAATTCAAAAAAACTATATTTTTGGCTTCGCTATCGATTGTAGATCACGCCCCAAGTATTCTTTTAAAAAATATTCAATGTACAGTTTTGACTTTCCTACGATTTTATTATATGTATAGATAGTTACTCCGTCGTGGTCTGAAATAGTAAGGATTAAAAACTGAACGTAGCTTTTCACTGCACTCTAACATTTCAGGGTCGATATCTTCATTTCAACCCCTTAAACGGAACCACGCAGCGTTGAAGCAAGTAATATACATAAACACAGTAAAAGGGATCACTTACAAATTCTTTCAAACTTCTCCCCAGAGGTTTTGCTGAGAAAAACATATATAGGGGAGGCTACTTCAGACAGAACCGTTCGAGATAAGTTTCAGAAAGTTGGCAACGTCACAAATTGCTGACAAATATTTTGCTGTTTTGATGAATTTGTCAATATTACTCCTGAGCTCCTTAAGTTTTGAGTTGAGCTGCACGATTTCTGACAAATGCGTGCACTAACTGGACAGGTCCTCTCAATCTGTGTGGTTCTTTCCTCAAAAGACCATCTCAGACATAGATCTACATAGTCTTCATTTAACCTGACCAATATTAACTATGTCTGGACTTTAAAAGAGACTGTGACCTCTGAGTTTGTTTCGGCCTTTCTTCTCAGAGTAGTCAGATAGGAAACGCCGACCTCATCTAGTTTAAAAAAATATGATTGACGTGTAAAAGTGTTTGTTCAAACTTACTTACAAAAATAAAATCATTTATCATTAAATTAAATTATGAAATATCGCTGTATAGTGCACTCAAATATTGATTATGAAGATCAATAACAAAACTAAAGGTGTCATTGGAATAAAAAATAAGTACTCTACTACTGAAACAAGAAAGTACCTTACCGTGGTCGCTTGTCGATGTACTAACATCCATACTAATGCTATAAATTATTCGAAAATAACTCTGACTGTCTGTCTGTCTGTATGTTACCTTTTCACGCCTTAACCACTGAACGGATTTCGATAAAATTTGGCAGAGAGATAGATTGCAATCCGGGGAAGGACATAGGATAGTTTTCATCGACATACCACACGGGCGAAGCCGCGGGCGCAAGCTAGTACTTAAACTCAAACTCAAACTCAATCACAAATTCAACAATTTTAAATATTTACCCGTTCTCTCTTTTGATGAATGCAAGTCTAATGTTAAGAACTGGCTTCTTACTCGTAACTACGAAGAAACGGAAAAATATTTTATTGGGTAAAGTGAACACACCCTCACACACCCACACACCCCACACACACCCTCATTCCACATCCACACACTAATTTCACACTACATTTTCAAAACCTTAAAGTATTATTATATTAAGTATTATTTCTATTGTAATTTCTGCATGCTCAAGATTATCGTGTTCATTAAAAATCTTAGTTGGTATACAAAAATAATGTAATAAATTTGAAAAAGACGCTAAAATCTGACACACGTCTACACCTAGTTTAGGTTTCAGAGGATTCATAGGTTTTTGTAACTCTAGTTTATTTCAATAAGGATTTTATTATAGTTGGTAAAAGGCTCGGCAGATGATGGTCTCTTTTGAATATTCGCGCACCCGTTCACAATTTGCTCCCGTAAATACACCAAGTCATCTCATTGTTTGAATTTAATTTGCAAAACTCATTTGATATTCATTAATCTTTTCGACTTGTTGAATGAGAGAGAGAGATGGCTAGAGTAATGATAAATTCGTTAGAAGAGACGGCAAGATTGCTGAAAGACACCATCGTCTTGTGTTATTTTTTAGGAGAACAGAATGACACGATTTGTTTTGATTATGATGACGTGATAAATGATTGCAATGCAGCGTTAGATTGCAAAAAAAGGCGAAAACAACCGGCTTCAAAATAAAAACACTCCGGTCAAAAATAATATTGACATGTATACTTACTACACGCGTGTACGTCGTAAGGACAAACGCACAGTAGGTAGCAAGACTTATCTAATGCATGAAAGTATATTTTATATAATATTCCGGGGCCTATCGGAAGAATTACGGAAATAAAAAAAATCGCCATGATCTGTTAGTAGACAGACTTCCTATCAGACAAATCATTGCTCCAATGTAGTGTCCCTCAGTCATGATGCGTACGGTGGCCCACTGAAATATATAAATGTGTATCTACTAAAATTCGTTCCGTTTGATTTTCTTTTTTTATATTTTATGTGATATCTTAATAATTTGTAACAATAATGTAAGTAAATTTAATTTAATTTATATGTACAGAGGCCAGCACATCAACCTACCACAATCTGTCAAATTTTCGCAATTGAATATGAACCTGATACCTTTGTGGTAAAGTTGAAAATCTATCAAAGAAATTTGACAGATTGGGGTAGCTTGATGTGCTGGCCTCTGTACCTAACTATTGTATGCCCTAAGGGCGAGACATAGCTGATCACAATTTAATTATTTAAGACCAATCTGTCAAAGTTTCTTTGATAGATTTTCAACTTTACCACAAAGGTATAAGGTTCATATTCAATTAGGAAAATTTGACAGATTGGGGTAGGTTGATGTGCTGGCCTCTGTACCTACCTATGATCCACAATAAAGATATTGATATTGATTGATTGATTGGTTCTTTTCCAGATAATTTTCATTCCTGATTTTATCCTTCAAATCAAAACAACAACAACAACAACAACAACACAACAACAACAACAACAACAACAACAACAACAACAACACAACAACAACAACAACAACACAACAACAACAACTACAACTTCTTCTTCAATATTATTAATTCCAAAGAAACCCAGTCTGTCTGTCTGTCTGTATGTTACCTTTTCACGCCTAAACCACTGAACGGATTTCGATAAAATTTGGCAGAGAGATAGATTGCATCCCGGGGAAGGACATAGGATAGTTTTTATCGATATACCTCAAGGGTGAACCCGGGGGAGGAAGCTAGTTATCTATATACCATACTTATTAATACCTGCTGACTTGTATTTAACTTAATATTTGCACAGATTAACTTCATAACTTAAACAGCTGACATCAGAGCTAAGTTTCACTGGTTAAGTGTGAGTTTGCTGTACAGGGTGGTAGGACATCGACAAGCAAACTCTGCCGCAGTTAGGACAAATATCGGCCAAAGATGTTAGGAATAATAAACCTTACATAATACATAATCAGCCTATAATGTTCCCACTGCTGGGACACAGGCCTCCTCTCTGTGAGAGGGACTGGACCGTAATCCACCACGCGGGCCCGGTGCGGGTTGGTAGATGTCACATGTCTTTAAATTTTTGGTTCTAGGACATGCCGGTTTTCTCACACTGTTTTCCTTCACCGTTTGGAGAGTAATGGTGATGAAATAATTTACACAAAGTATAGCGTCTGTCTGGGTTCGAACCTACGACCTACAACTCGTAAGTCGCGGCCGTTACCACAGGGCCACCACTGCTCTCCGCTCTCTAAAATGAACCTTATTAAACAAAAAAAGCGCATAATTCTCCATTCCGTTTCCTCAGATGCGACCCAAAGTACTTACGGCGGCAGTAACCATGAATGTAGCGCATGATTCCAGACGTAGTTTTTCGTAGGTTATCAAAAAAACAATCAGCTGTTTCAAAGAAAAAAATTCAACGCAGGGGCGTTGAGAATCATGACTCGCATGCTTAATGGAACAGTGACCCATTAGTAAATAGGTCAGAATTATTTCCGGATTTTTTAAACTCAGATCTCAATACTAGTTAATCATACGTTCAAATTGCAAGCATTCATGATTAATTAATCTAATCAAATCCAATCAGTTTTAATTGTATGCGTCAACAAGTAGGATAAGTCCTCATAGCGAGATCTTCTTTGCGCTTTCCCAAAAATCGTCTGTTTTGAGTTAAGTCAGTATTACGAAATTTTGTTACCAAAATGTGTTTTTTTGGAAAAACAACTTTAATTTCCACCCATACAGTTCAGTTTGCGCTGTAACTTCATACATAGTTTCAAACATATTTATACAACGATACTGTAATTCTGTACTGTAAACGGTATTCTATAATAAACTAAATTAACATTATCATAAAGTTGATATTCGTTTAAATAGAAATCAAAATCAAAAGTCATTTATTCAAACTAGGCTGAGAATCAGCACTTTTCGAACGTCAAAATTACATAAGACAGTCCCCCAAAAACGCCCGCCCTTCACCACTTCCTAGTGCTTTACATTTAAATAACAGCAATAAAATTGGAAACAAGAATTTAAATACCTACTTAAACAGTACAGCTCAACAACATTCATTGCGTTATTTACGTTGATGAACAGACAAATTTTTCGAACATTAGAAGGAATGCCATACCCTTCAAAATTATTCAGTTGTGCATCCATATCCTTGCCACCCTGTATATGCAACTCTGCTTACAACTTCGAGAACTGCAAGCGTGACGTTTGTAGTTAAGTTATGTGTTTGTCTTGAGTTGAAGACAAATACGTATGTAATTCAGTATTCATACTGACAAAAGTCAGGAATTATTATTATTATTTAAAGAATGATAAATGATAAATAATTTATTTCTGTAAGTAGGTTTGTACAAACACACGTCAATTATATTTTTTTCTTTCTTTTTTTTTCTATATGACTATTCTGAGAAGAAAGGTCGAAACAAACTCAGAGGTCACAGTCTTTTTTAAAGTCCAGACAAAATCTTGGTCAGATCATGTGAAGACCATGTAGATTGGGCCTGAAATGGTCTTTTGAGGAAAGAACCACACAGATTGAGCGGACCTGTCCAGTCAGTGCACGCATTTGTCAAAAATCGTGCAGCTCAACTCAGCATACCTACCACGAGCTCTTAACGCGATAAACTTTAGGACCTAAACTGAACTGTTCTTCTAATTTGTACCATGACGTCAGTTTAACGATTCAATTTAGGCCGTGCCATCTGGATACCTACCACGAGCTCTTAACCCTCATTGACTTTCAACGATCCAAATGCCGCTGAGCGTATTGGACGTCATGGTACGACTATGAGCGATGCAGTTTAAGAACCTAAACTGAAATGTCTTGCTTTTGATCGTTTTTAAATTGTTCATGGTAGGCCTGCAGAACTTGAGAAGCTCAACGATTCCAAGGAAAGGACATTTGGGTAGGCCGCGTAAATGACTCAAACTGCCAGATCATGATTAATACTAACAAAGAAAAAAAAATGATTCTGTTACACATGTACATTAATCTTCTCTTTGCCTAGATAATTGACAGTTATTTCGACTGGAAGCCGATTCTAATGTTCTAGGGAGTTACCTTGTCTGAGTAAATATTGTTTAATAGACAGTGCGATTGATCTGTATAACATACCAGCTGTTGCCCGCGACTTCGTCTGCGATCAAGATAAAAGACACGTGGCGCCATCTATTATCATAATAAAGTTATTGTTGTTTTCATCGGGAACAGCACTTTTTTTCGGGATGAAAGGTACTCTGTGTCCGTTTCTGTACACCTGACAACGTATATGCAAAATTTCAGGATGATCGGTTCAGTGGTTTAGGCGTGAAAAGGTAACAAACAAAATTACTTTCGCATTTATAATAATGTAGTTGTTCTTGCGTTATTTAGGTGTATCTATTTATGTGGGTACAATAATAATGATATATTAAAATAATAAATAGTGCGCTAAGATTTACCGTGAATTATCGTGTTACTCAGTAATTAGGCTGTGGAGGTCAGATAGGCATTTGCTCCATGTAAAATACTGGTATTCAGCTCCAGCTTAGACTGAAAGCTGACCCCGACATACTTGGGAAAGGCGCGTAGATGATAACAGCCGCGACTTACGAGTTGTAGGTCGCAGGTTCGAACCCAGACAGGCGCTATACTTTTTGTAAATTATTTCATCACCATTGCTTTCCAAACGGTGAAGGAAAACATCGTGAGGAAACCGGCATGTCTTAGAACCAAAAATTCGAAGACATGTGACATCTACCAACCCGCACTGGGCCCCCGTGGTGGATTACGGCCTACTCCCTCTCACAGAGAGGAGGCCTGTGTCCCAGCAGTGGGAACATTATAGGCTTATTATGTATGTTATGATTTAGGGGGCGACCATTTTGGAGCCGGGCATGAGTACAAACTACTAAGAAATTCCTGACAGAAAAAACCAATAAAATTTTCCCGACCTAGGAATCAAACCCAGGACAACAACAACACGCCTCAATGATACACAGACGTTTAATCCCCAAACAATTTCGTGTCACATCAAAGAGTTTCAACCCTTTTATTGAACCAACTCTCCAAGTATTATCCAAACCCCTGCTAAACCTGTGTGTCTGTATGTCCTCTGGTATCTACG
The DNA here is from genome assembly GCA_963669345.1 of Gortyna flavago. Classification (NCBI taxonomy): domain Eukaryota; kingdom Metazoa; phylum Arthropoda; class Insecta; order Lepidoptera; family Noctuidae; genus Gortyna; species Gortyna flavago. The sequence continues at coordinate 6,627,828 of OY770154.1, forward strand.
GAACCGTATGTTTATTTTAGCTAATTGGAACGCGCGTCGCTTGCGGCGGTAGGGGTGTTGTGGTGTCGATGGATTAGGGATGTCGATAAAACGAATTGAATTTATTTTGAATATTTGAAATCTGAAAGTGGCACCGGTAACTGAAAAGTTGTGATGGAAATCGATTGTCAAGGTATGTGCATGTGTTACGGAGGAACGAGGAAATGTCGTGAGGACAGTTTTGAGTATGAATGTCGATGGCTGTAAAGTACCAAGACCAACAAAACAATGGATGGACTGTGTGAATGATGATATGGTTAGAAAGGAGGTGACTACCGAGATGACGACTAATAGAGAAGTATGGAAGGAAAAGACATGTTGCGTCGACCACAAATAAATTGGGATAAGAGTTTCGGTCTAATTTGGCCTGTAACACTATTTTTCGAAAAAATGTTCTTAAGTAAGTTTTTTGACCTTTGTATCCTGCTTGTGCGTATGAAGTTTCATCAAAATTGTTTCATTCATTTCGAAAAACAAGGGCTTGAAGTAAAAGATAAAAATAACAAATCACTGTTGTTAAATATAAAAAAAAAACTATCGAAATGAATCGAAGAAATAACCATAACATCCTATCCCAACCCTATCTGTTCCTTGTTTAAATATTAATCGAAGCGACAAAGCCTCGTTTGTGGGCTCCCACCTTTATATTCACGACTGTTAGGCAGGGGGTAGGCAGCACCTGAGGCAAGGGGGTAGGATCAACATCGTGCCTTGTATTATTTTTAGGCCAGTTGCCTTGTGTGGAGAACAATGGCAGATGTTGGCCAGCTTCGGTCGGGAATGTGAATATTTTATGAAATAATAACAGCCGCACAGGTCGATCGATCAGGTTAAGCTACGCTTGCCAATGTTGGTCTGTCGATGGGTGACCATCTTTACATACCGAGACCCCTCCGTGCCTTGGAAAGCACGTTAAGTCGTTGGTCCCGGCTGTCATTCGTGGATCTTTGACAGTCGTTATGAGTAGTCTGAAGCCCGAAAGTCGACAACCAGTCTTAGTCTTCCAAGGGGTATTGTGTTATCCAGTAACTGGGTTGTGGAGGTTAGATAGGCAGTCGCTCCATGTAAAATACTGGTATTCAGCTGAATCTGGTTAGACTAGAAGCCGACCCCAACATAGTTGGGAAAAGGCTAGGCAGATGACTGGACGTCGCTCGTTGGGTTAGATGTTGGTAGTTTCTGCTTTATAGACGGGTCAAATTTAATTAGCTAGCAAAACTCTGCAGACGCGATGGGTCTGAGTGACATAGGCTATGTAATTTTTAAAAATTTTTGGCTGTTTCGATTCCCAGTTCAGGTAAGCTTGTCGAGAAATCTGTGAATGCAGATTCGTTTCCTTTTAAAAATAAAGGAAAGTTTCCTCTTAAGTAAAATAATCTATCTTAAAAATTTTAAGTGGATTGCCTTCAGGGCCCATTGATTTTTTCCACCCTGTAATACATATTTATGTGTATGTAGCTTCCGTTTGTATGTTATAGTATGGATACATTCCGTCAAAAATGCTACCAACATAACTTTTAGCGTCCACGCCTTTCCTCGATCACCACCAAGAAACTCAGATGTGTCTTCTCGACATCCGTGTGTCACTAACGGGATGCAGCGGAATACAAGGGTCAGGTATTGTACCGCCACATATGCTGAGCTGGACTCCCATTTGGTGCAACCATGAGACATACACCGCCCAGTAGTGATCGACCGTAATAGATATGACGTGTCTATGGGTCAATTTATCTTTTAAATCTTTGTTATCATTTTTGTTTTTTTTAAACTTGTATTGTGTCTTTTGTTGCACTGAATAAATGTTTTATCTATCTATCTATCTAAACATCAGTAATACACTGTGACCCTCCATTCCTTTGCTAATTACTTCGACTCCTTCGAGGTTTACGGATGAAGAATTTCAATTAACAATCCGCTGTTATTGTTTAATTAAGATTTCTTTGATTATGGATGGTTTGTAGATGAGATTTTGGGTATGATGACTGTCTTAAGATTGATTTTATATCTGTAAGTATGTTTGCACAAACACTTTTACACGTCAATCATATTGTAAAAACTAGATGAGGTCGGCGTTTCCTATCTGACTACTCTGAGAAGAAAGGCCGAAACAAACTCAGAGGTCACAGTCTCTTTTAAGAGCGTTTACGACATACGGGATTTCATACAAACTTTCAAGCCCTTGTTTTTCGAAATGAATGTGAAACTTCATACGCATAAACAGGATACAAAGGTCTAAAAATTTAGTTAAGAACTGTCGCTACGACACTACTGGTTTGTATGTATTTCTATGGAATACCTTCCGCGGCTAGCGACACGTCGCCGTCGTCGCCCGATTACACGTCGCACGACCGCACGGCAGACGTCGTGTCGTCTGACCGCAGATCAGTACCGACGCCGACGCCACCGACCGCCGACCGTCTACCGACGCTGGAGCGACAGCACGTTGAATCTTTCTCAAAAAACAGTTTTTCCGACGTGTCGCGTCGTCTGCTGCTGCAAAAATTTTGGACGATATTGCTAGTTTCCCCGCTCCAAAACAATTTTCCAAAGCTCAACAGACCAGTGAACTAAAAGAATGGATAAACACGGCATAAGCGTGACTTGTGAATTGTAAGCTCCATTGGTTCCCGTTCGTGACGAAGAGACGGTACGCTGAGCAAGTTGTCATGAATTTGTCAAGTACGATGGAACGGTTTTGATACTTTGCATTATATATTTTTTGTTTGTGGTCAGATAGGCAGTTGCTCCATGTAAAATACAGGTATTCAGCTGCATCCGGTTAGACTGGAACTCAGACCAAATAAAAAACCAAGACAGAGCGCTGCGAACGATACAGTGAAGTATGCCAAAACTACACCTCCGCTCTGTGCATACACGCTCACACGCACACATTTACAATCAAACTACACCTCACTAAGTGCATACATGTTTACGAAACCGGCCTCACTTTACAGTTGACAGCAATCTGTGTTGGTTTTTTATTTGGTCTGCGGACTGGAAGCTGACCCCAATATAGTTGGGAAACAGAAAGTCGATTCTATAAAAATCTCACCGTGAAAACTTGCGTGGATTGAGCTGTGCACTAGTGATGTGGTAAATAGATGTCGCCATCCCCCCCCCCCCACTGGGTCGCCAGTTATCGTCTCCCTTTCGAGCCATGTGTAGCGGTGAAGCCCAGGGGCTGTCGGAAGGTCTAGCAGTTCCACAGCTGACCATCTCTTCGAACTCCTTTTTAGCCGCGAGTAGCTTCTGCGGGGCTAAGCGGTGAGGACGGCAGGACACTAATATATTTTTCGAATATAATATGAAGCAATATTATTGAAATTGATAGTGTGTTACAAAATTAGGGTGTAAATTATCAGCCCTATAAAATTGGAAATTGTATGGCTGATGCTTGTGCTATTTATTATGGTTTATCTAGATTCTAGTTAAACCCATACCCCCTTACTAATAAACGTATTATATCAGATGACCCAGCAGTGCGATTCTGTAACCATCTCATCGTGAAAACTTAGGTAAAGTGAGCGTGGAGTGAGCTGTCATTAGTGTAAATCCCTATAGCATCAGATGGAATGACAGCTCACTCCACGCAAGTTTTCACGGTGAGATTTTTACAGAATCGAAATGCTGGACAGAGGTTGGCCGAAGCAAAACCTGGTCAGGTGGAGATTCATAGACGACTCCGCCTTGGAGTGTAAATGTGCTGTTCCACAAACGATGGGACACATAATATCGTGTCCTGCGTGTCCTGTCAGCTGCACGTTACAGGAACTGATGGACGCTGGTGATGGCGTCAAACAAGTAGCCGAATTCTGGGCCGAGTTCATTTAGATTGCTATCGACACGCTAAGAAGAAGAGATATCAGATGAATAGTTACACATCGATTTCTGCCTTTCAGTCGTCAGTAATTTGACTATCGAAAGAAGGAGACAAAGTGTTGTGTAATTATACAGACATTAAATTTTAGGTTCTAGAACAAAGAGTCTTATCTATCTATCTTATTGGTACCCAGAATTTTGTAATAAGTATCTTAATTTAAAAGTGTTCTTGAAATTCCTGGCCGCTCTTCTTCATAAAGATCTTGCTACGTTTAGAAATGATGCAACTAGTTAAAAAAATTTGTCTAACTGACTCCAAGTTGCCTGTAAATGGTTGGCTGTATCCTTTTTTTCCCGTGGATTTAGAATACTGAATATTGTTTTCTTTATCATACTGTATCAGTGAGCATCCTATAAATTTGAAATTGCATTGTTTTGCGAATTTAAGTCTTTTTCTGCTATAGCGAAGCTTCTTTGTTTTGAATTTGATATCAAAATTCATACTATCCATACTATATATAATATTATAAATTCGAAAGTAACTCTGTCTGTCTGTGTGTCTGTATGTTACCTTTTCACGCCTAAACCACTGAACGGATTTCGATAAAATTTGGCAGAGAGATAGATTTCGTCCCGGGGAAGGACATAGGATAGTTTTTGTCGTCATACCTCGCGGGCGAAGCAGCGGGTGGAAGCGAGTAAAACATAAAACCAAAGACAAACAGATGATGTAAAAAAAAAATCTCAAAGTATCAAGTCCTTTCATTCTCGGTTCACACATCTCGGAGGGCGTCTTATCAGGGGTTGTAGCATGAATTTTAATATTTAATTAAAAACTTTACCCCCGCGCCGGCCGTTATATTCATATCTTAAACAGTTTTACTGGAAATTGAGACTAAACTCTTCAAAATTAACGTCAAAAACTTCTTCAAACGAGGCAGTGAAAAGTTTACAATATTATGTAAAAAAAAGTACTAAGAATATTATAATCATCATCTGCCTAGCCTTTTCCCAACTATGTTGGAGTCGGCTTCCAGTCTAACCGGATGCAGCTGAATACTAGTATTTTACACGGAGCGACTGCCTATCTGACCTCCACAACCGAGTTACTGGGTAATACGATACCCCTTGGTAAGACTAGTTGTCAGACTTTCGGGCTTCTGACTACACGTAACGACTGTTAAAGATCCACGAATGACAGCTGGGACCAACGGCTTAACGTGCTTTCCGAGACACGGAGGGGTGTCGGTATGTAAAGATGGTCCCCCATCCACAGACCAACCGCGGCAAGCGTAGCTTAACCTGACCGATCGACCTGTGCGGCTGTTAATATTTAGCCACGGGGACCTCCTAAGAATATTATAATATTCCTCTTAAATTTTTTCACATAACACTTATGGATACGCATTCACGAATCACGATGAATCAGTGACGTAAAACAAAAGTCAATGGCCCAACCTCTAACAAAATAAGGCATAGCTAGAATATAATATATATACTTTCTTGCACAGTGTTCTCCATTGAAATCTAGACTTGGGAACAGATAGGTGCCTGGATGCCTGTCGTCTAATTTTAAAACTTACCTTTCTGACTGCATAATCAGCCTACAAAGTTCCCACTGCTGGGCCACAGGCCTCCTCTCTGTGAGAGGGAGTGGGCTGTAATCCACCACACGGGCCCATTTCGTATTGGTAGAAGTCACATGTCATGTGAATTTTGGTTTTAGGACATGTCGGTTTCCTCACAATGTTTTCCTTCACCGTTTTGAGAACAGTGGCTATGAAATTATCTAGACAAATTAAAGCGCCTTGTTGGCTTTCTATTTCATTAAGAAAAGGACAGAAGATACATTTTAGTTTAGTCCTGTCAAATGAATCAGCGCCTGACACTACTCCATACAAGTTTAGACTTGGTAAAAAACTTGCCTACTAAAATTACGTCAATTTACATCAGGCGCTGATTTATTTATAAAATTTATTTAATTTGACATTACTAAACTAACTTAACTTCTGTCCTTTTCTTAATGAAATATTCAGAATGAAAAAGCTGCACTGAACTTAAAAAAAAATAAAACTTTTTTTATAACCTTAATTTCAGCATCCGAAAAAATAAGATTTCTCTTAAACTAGAGTGAAAAATTGAAAATCGATTTCAGGATAGGAAAAGGTGATTCTAGGTCTACAAAACCAAGTTAAACCACCGTGACATGCGATTTAGGGGCCCAAAACTCCTAACAAAATGGGCATTGTCCTTTAGTTTAGTTTGTGAACAACAAAATCGGCACCAATATTGAGAATTTACACATACCACGCTTATACAAAAATATTCAACAGCGTTATCTGAACTCACCCCCTTTACACTTGACCATAATACACACAGAACAGGGGTTGAATCTCACCCCTCTTCCAACCCTAAGGGCGCGAGCACACTTCCATGTTAATAGAGACTTATGGACCATAAATCTGTACTCTCCTTTATGGAAACGGTATTAAATTATATTCACGTGGAAAGTGTCAAGATCACTCGTCGTTCTAACTTTGGACATGTCATTTTTAACCGACTGTGAAGGATGAAAGGGAGAATTGTGTTTGAAAGTGTGGTGTGTATGTTTGAGGAGTTAGAAGGGTTGTCTTCGACTTTGGTCATGTGGATTTCGGTAACCAAGGTTACCTGGAAAATATCGCAGAAAGCGATAAGGTCGTCCATTGTATATTTTGAATTAAGAGGGGCCCGTGGCTAAATAATAACAGCTGCAAAGGCCGATCGATCAGGTTAAGGTCTGTGGATGGGTGACCATCTTTACATACCAAAACCCCAGCGTGTCTCGGAAAGCACGTTAAGCCGTTGGTCCCGGCTGTCATTCATGCATCTTTGACATTCGTTACGGGTAGTCAGAAGCCCGAAAGTCTGACAACAAGTCTTACCAAGGGGTATCTTATAACCCAGTAACTGGGTTGTGGAGGTCAGATAGGTAGTCGCTCCATGTAAATACTGGTATTCAGCTGTATCCGGTTAGACTGGAAGCCGACCCCAACATAGTTGGCTAAAGGCTGGGCAGATGATGATATAAATAAGACCTCATTACGTGTCTATGCCTTGAGTGTCAGAGGCACTCTGTGGCATTGCTGTGACAAGCAAAAGGTCGCACGCGCCGACCCTCCGGATGACGAGGATTGAACTCCAGAGCTCAACAGTAGGTAGTGCTTGCGACATTAACTAAACCAACAAAGCAGTCGCATATTCTTCAACTAAAGTTATTTATAATCCTGCTTACCTACTTATCTAGTAGATATGTGACGATGGCTTCGTATCTATCGTCAATAAATAGCAATGGAGTTGAAACAGTGCCAGTTGAAAGGTGATTACCAATGACAGATATATTATTAGCATACAAGGCTTCTGATCCGGGTTTACTTGCAACGTTCTTCACGTATTAAAAAGTTCCAAAAAAAAACAAGAGTGATGGTGATGCTTAATATTTCACAATTAGTAAGTTGCTAAGCATATCACTAACATCATCAAACAACAATAATTGCCTAAAAACACGGCCGTTTGAACATCCGCTGGCAGAAGCCATTTCGTGACTCTCAGGATTCTAAGTAACCCAATCTAGGTGTACTATGTCCAGGCTGAGGGCAGGTCATCTACCTATATATATGCCCGCTGCTCCAATGTACGCGCTGCACTTAACTGCACGCTGCAGGCGTGGCTGAACTGCGAGTTACCGGCGTCCTACGGCCTGCTACCGACGCACGCTAACTGCAGCGTTTCGAAGACCCGACCGGACTCGAGTTGAGCCTGTGCTGGCAATTCGGTACCCTTCCTACCTAAAAGTGCCAGTGCTCAGATCAGTCAGAAACTAACCTAGCCGAATTCTACTATTATTATAATTATGTATGAAGCAGATAACTCTATAATAGCTGGTTTTTAAAATATTTCTCTTTCGCTAACCTAATCGTTAACGGCCTGCGCAGTCTACCTACAAAGCCCAGGCCGTAACAATCGTGCTTATCGCTTGCTTGAGGATTAATTAAAATAATTATGATTATCGCTAAACTTAATTATATGTATAACTGCTTAGTTGTTGGTTTAGATGTCACAAACACGACTACGGAGCGTAGGTTCTGAATTGCCCGGTTGATAGTAATAGACTCGCCCCCTACTAAATGTCGGTGTACTATATTGACCCCCTTGCCTACCCCTTTGGGGTATACACGCGTGATGTTCTGTTGTTTTAAAGTTTGTCATCCCACAACACAGTATGTCAGATGTCTGGCTTGTTTCAAGAATAGAATCCCATAAATCTTGTCCAATTGAATTTAGGACGTATTTAGTTAACGATACTGTTTTATTTTGTCCGTCGGTCTGGAATTTTTATTTAAGATAAACTATTATTTCTCGATACCGAAGCTCTAAAACGAAAATAAAAATTATTTCATCACCACTGCTCTGAAAATGGTGAAGGAACTACTATTCTGTAGGCAATGGTGCCGATTCTCTTGTCACAAATGCGTCTAAACTAGACAAAAAATCACCAAAATGTAGTTTTTCCTGTCAAACGACGATTTCCCATTAAATATCCGCCCCTAAGACGACACTCTGACCAAAACATCGTGAGGAAACCGGCATGTTCTAGAACCAAAAATTCGAAGACATGTGACATTTACCAACCCGCACTGGACCCGCGCGCGCGACATAGCCCAAAGAATTTGTGGCAGTGGGCAGGCACATTGCTGTAGAGATTTCAATCAATCAACTCAGCCTATTGCAGTCCACTGCTGGACATAATAGTCCTCTCCCAGGCTGCGCCACAACACCCTGTCCTCCGCCTTCCGCATCCAGTCCGTCCCAGCCACCTTCTTTAGGTCGTCCGTCCATCTAGCTAGGGGACGTCCCCTCTACGCTTGCCGATAAGCGTTCTCCACTCCAGGACTCGTCTGCTCCACCGGCCATCGGTCCATCGACAGACGTGGCCAGACCACTGCCACTTCAGTTTGCTTACTCTGCAAGCTATGTCGGTAACTCCGGTTCTTTTCCGGATAATTTCATTCCTGATTTTAACTTTCAAAGAGACTCCGAGCATAGCCCGCGGTTTCAAAACGCTAACCTTGAGTTTACTGGTGCTAGATACTTAATAATTATTATTAATAGATGTCTATTACAACTCTTTGTCGATACGTATGTCCGTCTGTCACTTCTAGATTAACTACACAGGTACAATCAACAAAAGAGATAAGTATGCAGGATCGTCGGATATAGTTGAAGTTTATTAAGAAACCGTTGGATGTTGTCAACTGAAATTTAATTTGATGAATGAGCTGTTTGTTTTCTATTAATAAAATTTAATTTTCAACAACAACATCCATCGGTTTCTTAATAAACTTCAACTATGTCCGACGATCCTGCATACTGTAGCGAAATAAAACGCGGTGACTTCACAATTTCACTACCAATACGTATAATTTTGTTGTAAAAATAAAAAATTCCAAATACAATAATTTAGTATAAAAAAATTAAGAAAAAAGATTACTTTAAGATACCTTGTGACGTTGGTTATAAATACAAATATGAATGAAATAGAAATACTTAAGGTTTTGGGTTTTGTAAAGACAAAAATAAAGTGAGAATTTTGTTACATTGACGTGATTGCAATCAAGAAAATATTAGATAGATTTAAAATTTGTGCGGTCCAAGGGAAAAAAAGTTAAAATAGCACACCCGCCGTATTTGAATGATAAAAATTCACGCAATTTTGATAGGAAAATATATCTAGACAATCTACTATGAGAATAGACTAAAAAAGGTATCTGTTCCCAAAAAAAGGGGTCTTCGTGTCCGTTCTCGGGATCCTCGTAGATTAATAGAGCAGAACAATAATCAGGTAGCAGATCCTCAACAGCAAGTAGATCTGCAACAGCTAGCTGCGGGCGCTCTTCTGGCGAACAGCTTATACTTCGTCTCGAGAGTCAGGGTAGAGTGAAAAATCGATCAAATCGGCTTGCCCATAATTCGGGCCTTATCCAAAAATGAAGAAAAATATGTTCACAAATAGTTTTTTTAAATTTATAGATAACGAGGTACGGAGGAGTAAAACCAATTGCGACAGCAATTAAATTAATTCAACCAACTCAAATTCACAGTCAAACTTCGGCGTTAATATTCCACAAAAAACATGTTCCTCGTGACAAGGCTATTTTCAAAGTCACCATCTCTACCGTGAAAAATGCCATCTGACGTAAATACGATTCGTAATTTGAAAGATTTCAGATGGAAATTTCTGGACAGACTATGGTTCAAAAAAAAGGTTGAATATGAGTTTAGAAGGAGGATTAAAGCCAAAATTACCATGCAGGATTTGTTAATACTGCAATACCTATCTCTTTTGTTGACTGTACGTAGCAGACAGACAGACAAAAATAAAACGGTAGAAGTGAGTGTGAGAGGAATGGATTGTTATTTATTTTAGTATTTATGCACATGTGCAAACTATTGAGCAAGTATGGTATGTTAAAACAGAAAGTTTTTCTTTGCAATACTAACACTGAACTTGTGCATAATACTTTTGAAATGTCTTTTCGTTCGCTCCAGTGTGCAGTGTTGGCTCCGATTTCACGAAAAAGTGCGATCCCCCTATATCTCGGAGAGTTGTAAAGATATGATATTCAAAAACAGGCTCAAAAGACGCGTATTCACAAGAACTGTAAGGTGAAAAAAAGAATTATTCGAGAAAGTCACGAACGAAAAAAGTTATGGCCGAAATAGTGAAAAAGAAAATCATTTTTTTCCGAACTTTTGATTTTGGCGCTCGTTATTTTGGAAACGAAGAATGATATTAAAAAAATTTGAGAAAAAATCCTCTGGACAATTTAGGCAGCTACAAACAAAGACGATCGGGTTACGGGTTTGCCCTGTAGCCTAACCTTTTTGAAAAAAGTTAAAAAGTCAGAACGACATGGAAACGACATTGGAATTTATGACATAATAATTAATTATAATTTTAATAATAATTTTGCATGCCTGAGTTGGTGCAACACAGTGGACTGCGCATTCATTTGACATCTAGAAATATATTATTATGTACTGTGTTAAGCAATAAACATTTGAATTTGAATTTGAATTTGACATTTAGAAGTTTTATTTTGTAACCTTTTCCTTAACCCGACTTTCTCGTCGCTCAGCGACAATATTTTTTCGAATTCCGTAAATTCATTTCCAATGTGCTCGATAGTCGTGTGAGGCACGAAATCTGTGAATTTTTTTAAGAAGTTTAAAATACATTTTTATTCAAAACGGATGTCCTCTAAAACCAGCAGTTTGTCTTGAGCGGTTATATAATCACGTTCCTTGTTAATTTATGTCACAAGTTTTACGTATTTTAAAGATTTTTTTTTTTATTAATGTTCATAATGTATATTGCAGAGTTTAAATCGTTCTATACAAAAAACCACAGAAACCTTTGATGGCTTATAACTAAAATAGGTACTACAAAGAAAATAATTTAGACGGTTAGCTTGTAAGTTTATTAAGTTTATAATTTCTCCAACCAAATCATATAAAATACTTCAATGCACTAAATTTTTCTTGCTTTTTTTGAGCTCACAGAGGTCTCATTTCCAAAAGTGACCAGCGATAGTTAGATTATGTTACCAAAAACTTATAGAAAGCTCTACTATATCTTTTGAAAAAAAAATCCTCAACCGAAACTTGAACCCCGTCCACAGCATGCCATAAACTCCTCTAAACATCCCAACATTAAGACTGGACCTTCCCATAACAGTAAAGTTACCTCACCCGGGCGTCGAACCTGGGACCCTCTATTAAGCCGTTGTTTCTAATTAACTTTGGCTTAAGGGGGATGCAATTGTGTGATTTTCTATACAAAATAATTGGTAGTAGTTTAATCGTTTTTTTTACAATGTTGTCACATCCTTACGTAATATAAAACAAAGTCGCCGAAATGTCTGTACATGTATTACTTCCGAATGACTGCTGATTTTTTTGTGTTTGGTTTTGCCAGGACTGGCAGAATAAAGTTTGTATGAAAGAAAATTTAGGAAATTAAAAAAAAAAATTGCAACTTTGCGAGTACCTATGTTTATAATTTCAACATGAAAATGTAACCTCTATTTTGTAACAATATTTTCATTGTGGAGTTGATTTTTGAATTAATGGAGTAGTAGATCATTAATATACACTAAAAAAGAGAAAAGGACCTGAAATTGAGCCTTGTGAAACCCTCATTTATACTTTTAAGCTTCGTGAATTTTTCAGTTGCTTGTTTAGAGTAGTTTTAATGCAGCATCATCATCATCTGCCTAGCCTTTTCCCAACTATATTGGGGTCAGCTTTTAGTCTAAGTACCAGTATTTTACACGGAGCGAATGCCTATCTAACCTCCACAACCCAGTTACTGGGTAATTCGAAACCCCTTGGTACGACTGGTTGTGAGACCGGGCTTCTGACGACCCGTAACGACTGTCAAAGATCCACGAATGACAGCCGGGACCAACGGCTTAACGTGCTTTCTTTAAATAATGATGATGATGACTCCATCAGGGAGTGCCTGCACTGCCGACGACGGGTCCCAAAAAAAAAAAAGCCATGTGATACCGGCGAAAAAACATATTGTCATCAGCATTGAAAAAAAAATTTTTATGTCGCAGACACGAAAGACATCGCCTTAACAAACACATTAAAATGTAATCTGCGTGTAATTTGAGCTTCCCCTTAATCCTAGAGATTTCGCGAATTTCCCTAGCGCTTTATATTTATGGTTTTAAGTAAAATTAGTATAAAAGACTGTGTTTAAATTAATATTAGTCCTGTAAAAAAGATTTTTTTGTGAAACGAATAAGTATCATCAATAATCATACTTATAGCTTTTTGCTAACTATATTGGGGTTAGCTTAAAGTCTAACAGGATGCAGCTGAATACCTTCCAGTATTTTACAATGAGCGACTGCCTATCTGACAACCCAAAACAGTTACACACACATAGTGTGCACTACACTGCCCGTTGGTCGCAAGCAAGACTCTTGAGCGTGGGGTTCTGGGTTTGATTCCCGGGTCGGGCAAAATGATATTGAGTTTTTCCATTAGGAATTTCTCAGTGACAGTCCGGTGTTTGGAAGTTGGTGGTGTGATGACCCAGTGCCTCGGAAAGCTTGTTAAGCCGTTGGTCCCGGTTGTCATTCGTGGATCTTTGACAGTCGTTACGGGTCGTCAGAAGCCCGAAAGTCTTACAACCAGTTTTACCAAGGAGTTTCGTATTACCCAGTAACTGGGTTGTGGAGGTCAGATAGGCAGTCGCTCCATGTAAAATACTGGTACTCAGCTGCATCCGGTTAGACTGGAAGAATTTTTTTGTGGTTATAATTTACTAATTAGCTCATTCATCGTGAGTTTTTTTTATTTAATTGTAATTCTCAACTAAGCCTTAAAATCTGTGCGTGAACAATAAATCACCCCTATTTTTCCACCCTTAGGGTAGGACATTTTTTTCCAAATTTATTTGGGACCAACTTCAAGGTATACCTTAACCAAAAAAAAAGAATGATCAAAATCGGACTACGCTGTAAAAATTTATGCGTGGTCATACCTACATAAAAAAATATACGCGTCGAATTGAGAACCTCCTCCGTTTTTTCATCGGTTAAAAATGAAAACCATTGCTACGTTACTGTGTTATATAATCACCGCGCAGGTACCTACAATCTCTAATTATTTCACGGGAACGCAAACATCTGTCAACATTATCTATTCATTTTGAATGAATATTTAAAACTTCTTTTAAAATCTTTTCCTACAAAAAAGATACTAAAAAGATAATACGACAATTGTCTTGATTCATGAATCATTCATTGGACTAATGAATATTCACATTCATTAAGAAAATTCCGTTTGAGAAAAAGCCAAAAGCGAGGTTTATTCGTGAGGGTTCCGTACTAAAAATAAAAGGAAAAATGTTAAAGTTAAAACAACTCAAAGTTTGGAAGTTGTTGGTGTGGCTTAACGTGATTTTTGCCTGAAGGCCAATGCTCGTAATTTAAAACGTTCAAAATCTAGTCGCAGTCTCATCTCAGCGACAAACAAATGTCAAACACTTGTCAAAATGTATGGAAATTAGAGGTATTTTTGACAGATTGAGACTGAGATCAGACTGTGAACGTTCTTAAAATTACGAGAATTGCCCCTCTGATCTCTCTCCGGTCGTGTCGGATTGCCGTCCCATTGTACTATGAGAGTGAGGGAAGAGAGAATGCATCTTGTGCACTATAAGATCTCTCGTGTCGATGGCTGGTCTCCGCTGAGATTGGGCGCCATGGCCGAGATTCTGTCTGTAGGACTTTATTTTTAGGTAAAGGTTACTTATGTCAAAATTTTTAAAGTGCATTTATCACAATTTGGCGCCAGAATGACATTGACAGGGTAGCGTTGTTCTATTCTATTCTATTTTTCTTTATGGCAATGGTGCCGATGTCGACAATTCTGCCAATGTCAGATGTGATATGAGAAAACGTAGTGGTTGTCGTTGGTAATCATTTGTTAAATTGTCACAGAAATTGTATTGAAAAAACCGGCCAAGTGCGAGTTGGACTCGCACACGAAGGGTTCCGTACTACCGTACAATATTTAACACTACATATAAAATAACGGCAAAAAAATCACGTTTGTTGTATTTATTTTATTCTGGTTTTAGTATTTGTTGTTATAGCGGCAACAGAAATACAAATTCTGACGGTTTATGAGATACAGCCTCGTGACAGATGGACGGACGGACTGTGGAGTCTTAGTAATAGAGTCCCGTTAGGTACGGAATCCTAAAAAAAAACAGATGGCGGCGTTAGTTCCGATTTTGGCCGCGCGCCAAATTCGGAGCGCGCGTTGTACATATTTTAACGTCCCTTGGCACAACGAGTATTAGATGAAATTCGTCTCATAGAGCGTCGTCTCTTTCACTCATAACTTGTGTTCTCTTAAAAATATCTAGGTATTAACGTACGTTTCTGTGGAATTTTCCGACCCCCACGGGGGCAAAACCGGGACCAAAAACTAGTACCTACCTATAGTCATATTAAGCCTCTTTCCAATTATGTTAAAGTTGGCTTCCAGTCTAACAGGATGCAGGTGAATACCAGTGTTTTACATAGAGCGTCTGCCTATCTGACCTCCACAACTGGGTGGTGTTACTGGGTGACACGATACTCCTTGGCAAGACTGGTGGTAGACCATAACGACTGTCAAAGATCTAAGAATGAAAACCGGGACCAACGGCTAAACGTGCTTTCTGAGGCACGGAAGGGTCTCGGTACTTATCAATTATTTATTAAAAGAGTAACCGTGGAGTTCATTGCCGGCTCTTCTCCATAGGAAACGACCAATTGGAACCGTGCACCTAGCTTCTGACGTTTCATAAGTGCCCATGTAGGTTTATGTGAAATAAAATATTTTGATTTTTATGTATGGGATAGTCACACATCCACGGACCAACCGCGGCAGGCGTAGCTTAACCTAATCGATCGACCCGTGCGGCTGTTATTACATACTCACAAAGTGTGCAGTAGTGCGATTAAAAAGCATTCGCAAGGAAAGAGTGTTTCATTTTAGTATGTTACTCCCTAAAATATTTAACCACAATTTAAATCTATTATAGTTCTACCTAAAACCAACACTTAAGTCTGGCTAGACAAAGTCGCTATCAATTTTTGGCAGCGGTCATCCTCTAATGGATAACTAAAAGGGTTTCAAGGCTTTTTACTGAAAACTACGGAAAATTTGAAGCTAAAATTTTCAGGATAGATAAATGACACTTCGTGTAGATTATCTGGCGAAACAAGGTATTCCACTCAGAGCACTGATTTGAACAGCACTTGAACGAACGGCACCTGAGCACGGCGAAACTACACACATGAATGGTGTCGTTGACAGGGGGCCTAAAAAGGCCACTTTGGCAGAATCATAAAACAATTCATATCACGCAATTCATCTGTTTGACAGTTTCACACCTATATCCCTGAAGGGTTAGGCAGAGTTGTACCTATAGCATTTTACGAATCTCCATACAAAACTGTCATACAGATGAAATTGCGTGATATGAATTGTTTTATGATTCTGCCAAAGTGGCCTTTTTAGGCCTGTTGGGGAACTTGATAGCGTAAACTATTAATTAAAAATGCAAATTGGATGGAAAAACCGTGTGCTTAATTTAATGCGTTCTTGTACAGTGAATGACGTTGCTGACATTGACAGATGACAGATAAAACTATATGTTGTGTTGCCAACATATTGCCGGGGCAACTGAAAGATGAATACAACATAAAAATTTGAAAACAAACTTAAATGAAATTAAGCTAATTGAAATTCTTAAGTACTTAATAGTAAAGTTAAAGTTTAAGAAAATAAAAATATCTTTTCAATACACAAAGAAAATTGAAAATTGACAATATAGCATGAGGGCTTAAATTGCCTTACAAAAAACAAAACAATTTCTTTATTAATAAAAAACAATAATTAATTAGCACCGCTACATTCTAGCGGTAGAACACAAACTTTCATTACAGCTCTTTTATGTGTATGGCCGTTTGCAGTTTTGACTTCAACAACTCTGACTTTGCCATCTTTACCTGGATAAGTATTTATGACCCTGGCTAGGGGCCAGTATAGTGGTGACGAATTGTCATCCCTTAGGATAACTAATGTTCCTACTTTTACATTAGGTTGAGTGTCTTGCCATTTAGGGCGAGATTGTAACAAATTTAAATAATGCTTACTCCAAACCTTCCAGAATGACATTTTTATCTCATTACAGATTTTCCAGAATTGAGATTGTTTTACTATGTTTACATTAGGCTCAGGATAAGTATTTAAAGCAGTTCCTATTAGGAAATGTCCTGGGGTAATACAAGAATAATCGTTTGGATCATTAGATAATGGCATGAGAGGTCTGCTGTTTAAACTAGACTCAATTTGACATATAACAGTATACAGTTCTTCATATGTAAGAATAGACTTTAGTAACACTCTCTTTAAGTGGTATTTTACACTTTTGACACCAGCCTCTGCCAATCCAGCGAAGACAGGTGAGTAGCAAGGTAAAAAATGAAAATTAATCCTTTTTTGGGCTGAAAATTGACAAACCTGTCTTTGGTGAACTGGCGAGGTTTGTAAGTTATGTAACTCGTTTAATTGGTTCTTCGCACACTTAAAGGTTGAAGCATTGTCGCTATATATGTCTGTGGGCAATCCACGTCGCGATATAAATCTGTTTAGGCAGGCTATAAAGGTCTCTGTTTTTAAGTCAGAGGCCAGCTCCAAGTGGATAGCTTTTGTTACAAAGCACACAAACAGGCAAATGTAACCTTTTGAGACTATAGGTTTTCTGATCCTGGCTATTTTAAGTGGGATCGGACCAGCGTAATCTAACCCAACCTTTTGGAAGGGGCGACATGCATTGACTCTATCTGGCGGCAAAGAACCCATCAACTGTTTTGCTGATTCAGCTTTTAATCTAAAACAAACAGTACATTTATGTAAAACTTTTTTAACTTGTCGTAGACCGTTCACAATCCAGAATTTTTGGTTTATTGATGACAGAACAAGCTTTGGACCCGCATGGAGGTTTTTTAAATGTTCACTTGTAATAATTAAGTTAGTGATACGCGAATCCTTAGGTAAAACAATGGGATGTTTTTGTGTATAAGGAATGGAGGCATTTTGTAATCGACCACCCACGCGAACCAAACCCCCGTCATCAATAAACGGACATAACGGTTTTAAATTACCTTTAACAATTGTTTTGTTACATTTTAGAACATGAATATCCTCTGACAAATACTTTTGTTGTTCATATTTTACAATCATTGACAATGACAGGATTAGTTCCTGAGCTGTAATATAATTAAGTTTATTTTTTGAAACTTTTGACCTAGCATTCTGACAGAAACGTAAGATGTAAGCTAAAACTCTTATCATTTTATTGATATCAGAAATTTTTTCGAGAAAATCGAGACAGAAAGATTGCCCACCAGAAGTAGTACAAAGCGTTGCACTTAAGCATGCAGAGTCGACGCTAACCTCTGGTAAATCCTGTGGCAAAATTAAATTTAATTGTGGCTTGTACTCACGTGAATTCAGAAACACTGGACCCTTCCACCATAGATCATGATCGGCTAGCTCGTTTGGCATTACTCCTCGGCTAAGACAATCGGCGGGGTTCTCGTTCGAGCTAACATATGACCATGTGTATTCTTGTGTAAGTTGTGAGATGACTTTAACACGATTCGCTATATAAGCCTTAAGTGTGTTTATATTGGTTTTGAGCCAAGCTAACACTATTTGTGAGTCAGAATAAAGTATAACATTCTGTATTTGCATTTTAACAGTCAATACATTATGAATTCTGCTAACAAGCTTTGCAAGCAACAGAGCTGCATTAAGTTCGAGTCGAGGAATTGATAAACTCTTATTGATAGGATTTATTCGTGATTTTGAACAAAGTAAGGATATTTTGACATTGCCTACTGAATCCACAGCTCTTAGATATATGCAACAACCATAACCAGTACTGCTAGAAGCATCAGCAAACCCTATAATTTGTGTAAAGCTTGTGTCATGCATCCCTATATGTCGCGGTATAAGCAATGGTTTCATTGTGAGCAAGCTATTATAAAATCTGTGCCAAAGTTGTAGCAGTTCAGCATTAGGCACCGAATCCCAGTCCAATTTTTCTTGCCATAAGCGTTGCATTATAGCCTTCGCGCTTACCACAATAGGTCCAGCAAGCCCTAGTGGGTCATAGAATCCACTTATGAAGCTAAGAATTTCACGCTTAGATTGAGGCATGCTATCAACAGTTTTTGGACTTGATATAATGAATGAATCAAATTTAATATTGTAGTTTATACCAAGTGTTTTTAATGAAAAGTTATTTTTCTCTAGATCAATTTCATCAAAATGTTGATGATCCTTTTGTATTTCTTTTAATAATTGTGGTGAGTTTGAAACCCATTTATGTAACTGAAAACTTCCTAAACTTAACAAACGGCATAGTTGTTCTTTTGCTTCTGATAATTTAACTAATGATCGTTCAGAAAAAAGAATGTCATCAACATACGTGGAATTATTTATAATAAAGCTAGCTACAGGGAGTTCATCTTGGTATTGATCTGACAACATTTTCAAACATCGCGTTGCCAAATAGGATGAACTCTTTAAGCCATAAGTAACTGTGTTTAATTGAATACATTTAACACTTTCGTTTGGAGAGTCTCTCCATAGAATATTTTGTAATGACCTGTGTTTTGAATGTAAGTTTATATTTCTAAACATATTTTTGATGTCTGTTACAAAGAAGTATTCATCAACTCTGAATAGCATTAAGACATCTACTAATTCTTTTTGTACTACAGGACCGTTGAGTAATAAATCATTCAAAGATGTTTTTGTATTGGTTTTCATGGAACCATCAAATACAACCCAGCATTTTGTAGTCTTTTTATCAAACCTAAGCACAGGGTGGTGCGGTAAAAAGTACACTGGATCAGTAGATAAGTTGTATTGACTGATATCAATTAGTGTACCATGACCTTGTTCTAAGTATTCATGAATGAACTTTTTGTACAACATGTAAAGATTAGAATCTTTTTTAAATCTAAGTTCTAAATTATGAAATCTTTTTAACGCTAAATATAATGAATCCCCTAAAGCTTGATTGATTGAATCTAATGGTAATTTCAGTGGCAAGACTACTTGAATTTTATTGTTTTTTGTATCATGCTCAACATTTTCACAAAATATCTTTTCACACAAGTCATGTTCAGAATGTGTCTCTGGAAAGGTCTCTGGAACACTTTCACACTTCCAAAACTCAACAATCGACTTATTTAAATCAGAATCACATTTTTTGCAAAGTAAAGTTGTAACTGGTTGTATGTGTTGTGTAGGTGTGTTACCCGCAATTACATAGCCAAGTTTTGTATTTAATAATGGAGCTGGACATGTGACACTGCCATCAGCTGTCTCTGAGCTGGATGGAAGATGTTGAGGCTCAGGCGGCAGCAGGATCTGAAAAAATATGTCAGCACTTAAAAGAATGTGTATGACACTTGGCTCATTAAACTTCTTGTCAGCTAACATGATTTTTGGAGGTAAGACTAATTCATGTAAGTCAAACTTTCTTTGTGGTAATTTTGAAGTTATTTTGTCCAATAAGTAACAAGTAACTGACATTTTAAAGTTCTGAGTGAGGGAATGTATTTCCAAATTAACCTTCTCCTTTAATTTATTTAAAGTGTTGCCTATACCAATAACTGGAGTGTTGGCTGTATCAATTTGTAATTTTAATAGATTTACAAGTTCTTTAGTGACAAAAGATGCCTGTGAACCAGTATCTAGAAGAGCCTTGACATGAACCTCAGTACCATTGCTCGCTAATAGTTTTACCTGTGCTGTAGGCAACAGTACTTGCTTGGAGGCAGCCTCGGACATCAATGTTACTGGAGACGGTGCATTATCTTCGTGGAGCAACGTGTTGTGCCCTTCTTTGCAGACACCACATTTAAAGTGATATCTGCATTTTTTGCTATGATTATTTAAACAAATCTCACACAGTTTGTTAGACGTAGCAAACTTGATTCGATCACTTGCAGACATAAGTTTAAATTGTGGACAAGTAAAAAGCTTGTGGTTGGACTTACAGAGCAAGCAACTTCTTGTTCCTACAGTCTCCGCAGCAGTATCTGCATCTGACTTAACTTTCTTCACAGCTGCAACGTTAGCCACCTTTGACGTTGGCTGGGATCTCTCCTGTGGGCGCTCTGCATTCTCAAGTGCAAGCGCACGCTTGTCTAGAAAGTCAATTAGGTGTGTAACAGTGGGGTCTCGTACTCGAGCCAATTGGAATTCCCTACTGCATAATAAGTCTAACTTTCTGGTCAGAATGCAAAGTACTATTGGGTCCCATTGATCAACTGTATGACCTAGGTTTTTTAAGGCAGCTAATTGCTGCTTTACAACAGATACAAAGTTTCTTAAATTACTTGCTGTTGACTTACTTATAGGTACAATATCTAACAAAATGTGTATATGTTCATTTGTAATTTTATACTTATTATCATATCTATCGAATAGAATTTTCCTGGCCTCATTGTAACTCTCAGTAGACAAGGTGAGATTTTTAACAAGATCGTGAGGTTCCTCTCGTAGAAAATTACGTAAATAAAAAAACTTTTGCACGTCATCTAAATTGTGATTGTTATGTATCAGCGAATCGAAGAGTTGTATAAACGGCTTGAACTCAGAGTACTTACCAGTGTACGTTGGTACATTTATGGTAGGTAACTTTGTATTGAAATTTTTCGAAATACACTCATATTTAGAAACGTTTTCACAATCGATTTTGTCTAACAATTCCTTGATGACGGTGAGCGTTTTGATGTACCTTTCTTCAACATCATCGTCGGCATCGAGGTCGGGTTCTAAGGCGCATATCTCCAACGAATATTCTTCGTACTTCTGGAATGCATTTCGAAGACGCTCTTCCTTTAGGATCAACGCTTGTTTTGAGAACTCTTTATTCGCCTCTTTGTCTTTGAACATGTTTTCAATTTTCGTTATCGAACCTTTAATTGACGCTCGTTTCCTGACGAGCGTTCTAATTTGGTCGACTTCCATTGCTGAAAACTCGCTTTACACAATTTACACACTGTAAAATGGCTGCCACAACAATATTTCGGTTGTAACTGTAATTGTCTTGACCGCACAAGAACAAGACAACGTTTTTTCTGTAAATCCGAATTTGCCTGCACAAGTGGTAAAAAAAATATGGCGGTTGCGACGCGTTGCTATTTGAACTTCGTTTTCGTCCGGCGTGGCGGTGCGGCGCGTGCTCTGCAAGCGCGAATGGACTCGCCCGTCGCTGGTTGGCTCGTCGGGGTTGCGTGATATCACGCGAGCCAATCAGATGCGTCCTGCTTCGCGCGGCAAAGTTTGTATCGCGGCGTCCCGGGAAGTTTTTTTTTTTTTTTTTTTTGCTCGCTGCTCGCTACTCGAACCAAAATTGATGAAAATTGGATTATTTTCTTCACAGAATACTGGATGGCGGCGCCCGAACTCTCTGGAGCGCTTTGAACAAGCCCTTTGAATATGAAAAATGGACTTGCCCGTTCCTTTTTTCGTGACGACCGGCGTGGGTAACTTCTGGAATGTTGATCCAATCTCCACACAAGTGCAGTTTTCTTTCGCTGGATTGACTATATTGTTATTGCTCGAAGGACCATGTTGGGGAACTTGATAGCGTAAACTATTAATTAAAAATGCAAATTGGATGGAAAAACCGTGTGCTTAATTTAATGCGTTCTTGTACAGTGAATGACGTTGCTGACATTGACAGATGACAGATAAAACTATATGTTGTGTTGCCAACAAGGCCTCCTGATGACAATAGTACAACCACAAAAAGTATTTATAAACTAAGTTGACATAACAATAATCAGCCTATAATGTTCCCACTGCTGGGACACAGGCCTCCTCTCTGTGAGAGGGAGTGGGCCGTAATCCATCACGCGGGCTCAGTGCAGGTTGGTAGATGTCACGTGTCTTCTAATTTTTTGTTCTACGACATGCCGGTTTCCTCACGATGTTTTCCTTCACCGTTTTGAGATGAAATTATTTACACAAAGTAAAGCACCTGCCTCGCACTCGTAGGTGACCTGTTACCACTGCGCTCTGTAATTATAATTTCTATCTTCAAGATAGGTGGAGCTGTTCTTAATTTTAAATTAGAATTCATTAAATGGTTTTTGTTTTATTTTGTCTTCTACATCTAGAAGGCAAAATACCCTTTTTTTTTTTTTTTTTAGGATTGGAAATCATCCAATGACTCCTCCCGCTCTGGGTGGAGCGGAAGGGAGTGTCAGACTCTTACTGACTAAAACCCATCCGTGTTCCTTCCTTAGCCCTTTATGTTCCGGGGCAGCGGTAACCCTTTCGGATAATCCCGCTGCCCCGGCAGGCTTCGGCCCTAACGGGCCCCTCCATGTCTGCTGACATCTCTTTGAGGCGCGCGTGGAACACATACGCGCCGTCCGGCACGGGCCTGGTTCTGATCGGACGGCGAGCTACCCATTACTCGCCGTCCGCAGGCCCGCGCCTACGGTGGCCGGGAGTCGTCACGCGGCTCCCGACGCCCGGAGCGTCTACCGCGGCGGCTGGGACGGGCGGCCCTCTCGGCTCTCTCCCTCGCCCATCCCGCCACCTCCTTCGCTAGCATGACTGCTTCGCCGAAGGAGGTGACTGCCTCCCACTCCCTCTCGCTCCGGACCATGGTTTGAACCAGGGCCGGGCGCGAGAGGTCGCCGCTGCTGCCGATCGCCTCTACGAGGACACGGCGGTGCTCCGCCCAAGCGGGGCAGGCCTCCACCGTATGCTCCACCGTGTCCTCTGGGCGATCCTCGCAGTGGTGACACCCGGGCGTTTCCTCCCGCCTGATAGGCAAAATACCCTTGAGGCAAAATAACATGACGATTTCCGCCTGCCTAGCCTTTTCCCAACTATGTTGGGGTCGACTTCCAATCTTACCGGATGCAGCTGAATACCACTATTTTAGATGGAGTGACTGCCTATCTGACCTCCACAACCCAGTTACTGCGTAACACAATGCCCCTTGGTAAGACTGGTTGTCAGATTTTCGGGCCTCTAACACCCGTAACGACTGTCAAAGATCCACGTGTGACAGCCGGGAGCAATGGCTTAACGTGCTTTCCGAAAAACGGAGCGGTCTTGATATGTGAAGATGGTCACCCATCCACGGACCAACCGCGGCAAGCGTAGCTTAACCTGATCGATCGACCCGTGTGGCTGTTATTACTTAGCCACAAGCCCCTCAAAAAATGGAGTCTGTAAAAGAAAAAGAGCTTTGATAAAAAGTAATTTATTAATCTGTGTTTAAATTTTTTATTCTAGCACCAATCGTCCTCTTCTGTCCACAATTCCGACTCGTTGCATCCATCCTATAAACCCACTGTTTTGTCTCATGTCAGCCTTTTTACCTCCGACGCATTCTGATAGAGGCCGTTTGTGCCACACTAAAAAAAAAAAAACAAAAATATTATGATACCGGCAAAAATATTGTGGCGCCATCTACATCGCCACATGCGAACTACGCACCACACTGACGTCACGCAAAATCCTGCATCGTGCAAGCAAAGTTTACCGCGCGATTAGCATATTTACAACTTCCCGACATCAACCATTGGGCTACAGCCCACCAGACACAACATACACACCGTCTGGTCTGAGAATCCTTCTTTTTTTATGGAAGATGAGTGAATTTTTCACCCATTCCAACCCCTATAGTTTTTACTGTCATCGATTCGAAAACAAACTATTTGGTTTAGGATTTTAGTAGCAGTACATAGGTACCACCTAAAACCTGTCGGCAGCCTTTGAAGCAAGAGTGAAGAGGCATTTTCTGGACACGCTCGTTCTGTCATAGATATTTAAAGACATCTATCGCTTTCCATCAGGCGAGATCGTGGTCAAGAACAGGCCCAACTCGGATATCTTTTGAGAAAGAATTCGTCCGAGGAAGTACACTGCCATTATATATCCTTGGACATTTCACACAACCATTATACATAACATTATATTTTCTCAAACATGCTTGGAAATTTGAGTACTTTGACAACCTTCTTCGAGATAAATCGAATTTGCTGCACTGGCCAAATAGCATGTATTTGGCCAGTGCAGCAAATTCGATTTGCGAGCAGCGGCCGGCAAAAGTTGTATGAAAATCCATATCTGTCGTGGTTAAGCGGCCAAATAAATTACATAGTAAACTCATTATCTGTAAAGATGGCAACCAAGGAGGTAACTTATCAATCACCACTACTCTCAAAACGGCAAAGGAAAACATCTTGAGGAAACCGGCAGTTTTTAGTAAGAAGCTTAAAATACTTACCAACACTATAAGAACATGAATTTAGGTCCAATTTACAATGATTAACAAAAACTCGTCGTTGCCCAGTGCCTGAAATGGCACATTGGGGATCATAGTCCTCTGGGCACGTTACTGGGCAAAGGTGTGAGCAGAACTCCCCGTTATAATTCTTTGTCATTGACCTGTAACAGAAGACAAATAGTCGACATTTCTTAACTGACTGAAGAAGAAATGGCGAAAGAAAAATCAAGCGTCTCTTTTAAAGTCTAGACATAATGTTGGTCAGATCATGTGAGGGCAATGTAGATTAGTATCTGAAATGGTCTTTTGAGAAAAGAATGATACAGATTTGAGTGGACCTGTCCATTATTAAGGATTATTATTAACCATAAGTAAAGCGCGTGTCGCTTCGTGAGATGAAATACAGTAAATGATGATGAGTATGATGATCCTCACCTTCTAGAAGATGAACTCCTTCTACCGTCAGACTCTAGTATAGATTCTTGCTTATAAACGTATGGTTTTGGTTTAAACGAGAAAGGTCTTTCTGCATAATGGGTCCCAATCTTCTTGCATTTTTCCAATTCAACTTGCTTGTATCCTGAAAGAAAATCGGAAAATAGAAAATCCTTTATTTAATACTAGCTGTTGTCCGCGACTTCGTTTGCGATCCAGGATGAAAAGTAGCCTATGTCCTTCTCCGGGTCATGGTCTATCCATGTGCCAAATTTAATCAAAATCCGTTCAGTCGTTTTAGCGCGAAACCGTAACAAACAAACATACAAACTTACTTTCGCATTTTTAATATTATTTAGGAAGTTTAGGATTGCTAGGGTAAAATTTGTGACATCCGACTCCGAAAATTCTTTGATTCTTTCATTACTGGGTAGTTACAATATTTCCGAGTGACCTAAAGCGCGGTCGAGATCTTTGTCGGATTGCATAGAAAAGAACGAGAAGCGCGATGACACAACGCTGGTAATTTATTGCAAAATATGAAGCAATTATCTATTTACAAAAAATCTTTATGATTTTTTTCTATAGTATCAAATTAGTTGTATTATGTTTTCAACACACTATCGACCTAGCATATATATCCTGAAGAATATCATATATTTTACTGATTTTGTTTACTGTAGTCTATCTTAAACTTTTATTGTTTCTAAAACTTACGTTTTTTGCGTTTAGGTCCTGTAAGCCCCGTAAATAAAAAAAAACACGCGGACGAAGTCTGTACAAAGAAAAAAGAACAAAGGAAATGAAAAAAGAAAATCGCTGAAATAAATAAGGACATAAACAAAGAAATATCTAAAAACAGAAAGAAACACAGAGAAAATGTTTTTGAGGACCAAAAAATACTTACTATTAATTTCATACATAAACCCGCAGTTGACTTTTCTAAAATAACAGTCATTCAAAAACAATCTGTATCTCCATTCGCTATTAATCAATTTCGCTCCACAGACGGAATTTAGAGTGTTATCACAATCCAAATTATTGCAATTAAGTTTAGGTATCTTAATTATTTCTTCTTCTTCTGCTTCATCTTCATTTTCGTTGTAGTAGTTTTTATAATTACTGTTGCCATTTCTTCTTCTTGTATTGTCTTCCGGTTGAGCCTTTTCAACATCGTGGTTCTTGCCTGTTATGAAAACGATGTCTTCGTTGGGTGCATCTGAAAATATATTAACACAAACCTTGATGAAATTGGTCTTACTAATCTCTTTCAAATTAGCGTGTCCATGGCAATTTCTTAATGAAAATAATTATAAAATTTATTTAAAAATATAAGGATTAACGTTAAATACAGTTTTTAAATTGACTCTGCCCAAAATTCGGCTACATGTTTGGCGCCAGCACTAGCGTCCATCTGTTCCTGTAACGTGCAGACGACAGGACACGCAGGACATGATCATCGTGTGTGGAACAGCACCACATTTACACTCCAATAGGTATCGTATTACCCAGTAACTGGGTTGTGGAGGTCAGATAGGCAGTCGCTCTATGTAAAATACTGGGATTCAGCCGGATCCAGTTAGACTGGAAGCCGATCCTAACATAGTTAAGAAACCTATTAACACTAACTTTTTGACATTGATTTTCACCGAGATGAGATTGCCAGTAGATTTTAAGTTTCTTTTATTACCGGAATCTAGATTTTAAGATTTCGCGACGGACGGACTGAGAGACAGACAGACACATAGATAGCCGGCCATGACGAAATTATAGGTAAGGTATCCAGGTAGGTATTGTTATCAAATAAACAATATATATTTTTTTATCCTTGTACGACTCCCGTAGGGAGGAATTTTTAATTAAAAAAAAAAGTGGCACTCCGGGAGTGCCGGCAGAAGTGAAAACAAAACACAAACAGAATACTTTGCCATCACTCACTGACATATCGGGTATACTTTAAAACCGAGTTCATTCCGAGGACAACCGAACACATCCGAATGTAAGTAGTAACAGTGTCGCGAATTCAATGGTTTTTTCCCATCTCAAAAAATGCCCAACGCGCCTAAAGAAGTTTTCACTTCAAAAACAGAAGGCCAAGTCTTGTAACTTAAAACGTTCAAAATCTAGTCGCAGTCTCATCTCGGCGACAAATAAATGTCAAAACTTGTGAAAGTGTAAGGATATTAGAGGTATTTTTGACATATTGAGACTAAGATCAGACTGTGAACGTTCTTATAATTACGAGAATTTCTCCTCTGATCACACCATCATGCAAGATTTTGATTTTGTATTCCTTTGTCAGTCTGTCCTCTCGAACAACACCAATCACATCAATTGACTTACCAGCAGCCTTCTCAACATGGAAATCCTTATTCATAGCATCATTAACACTTTTCATCATCATAATATCTTTGATCCTCAGTCCACGGCTATCATACTCCTCTTCATCCCTTACCACTGCAGGTGCTTTATTTGGCACAAACACTACATCCTCTGTAGCGTCCTCATATAACTTAGCTGTTGTTGCTTCTTCTATCTTTTTCACTGTTGTTACTTCTGTTGTAGTTGTTATATCTGTTGTTTTGATTGTTGTTGTTGTCGGTTCTTGGTACTCTGCGTCTGCATGACCACCGTAGCGTACGAAGACGGTGTCGGTTTTGTTATTGTCATCACAGTTCGATTTTAATATTAGTGTTGGAATTATGAAGGGGATCCACAGTTGGTGCCACATGTTGTGGTCGTGTGTGTTGATTGTATGGTGCGGTTGGTTAGGTTGAATGGTGAGATTTCCTGTAATATGATAAAATAGATAGGTAATCATAATTGATGTACTTATGCAAAATATTGTAAAACATTTTAAAAGAGTAACGGTGGAGTTTCTTGCCCATTCTTCTCCATACGAAAACTACCTTTTGGAATGGGCGACTAGAATCAAATCTATTTCATATTAATTTTTGACGTTCAAAAGTGCCTTTTCTGTGCCTATTTGAAATAAATGCTTTGACTTTGACAGGTCCTCTCAATCTGTGTGGTTCTTTCCTCAAAAGACCATCTCAGACATCGATCTACATGGTCTTCATATAACCTGACCAAGATTATGTCTGGACTTTAAAACAGACTGTGACCTCTGACTTTGTTTCGGCCTTTCTTCTCAGAGTAGTCAGATAGGAAACGCCGACCTCATCTAGTTTTATAAAAAATATGATTGACGTGTAAAAGTGTTTGTGCAAACCTACTTACAAAATAAAAATCATTTATCATTTATTGTACCTAAATATCATCTTGTTAGCGATAGCTTTATTATCTAAGTAGGTATAACAACCTGGAGTTTGGATTTTGTGCCCGGTTGATGGCAAAGACTCTCCCTCTACATTACTACCCGAAACTGTCAAATTTTTCCAATCAACCTTGAACCTTATGTTAATAGCGATAAAGTTGAAAATCTATTAAAAGATTTTGACAGATTGTGGAAGCTTCATGTGCTGGCGTCTGCACCTACATTATATTTATTTTAAGAATGTCAGCTTTTATGTACTCTTAGTAAAAATTAAATTGTTATACCTTAGGTTAACTGAAACTAGCAAGTCATTTCTTATAAACAGCATCCGCTTATTTATCAAGTTGCCAAAGCCAAACGTGTCCTTATCAAAAAAGCATATTATAAGATTAAAGACTACACAGATGAATTGCGTGATACAATTGTATATATATGTACAATTGTATGAAAAAAGAATCATAGGGTATCAAAAAATTCGTCCGCATCGCTGTCAACAGCCGGTCGATTCTGTTAGAATCTCACCGTGAGAAGTTAGGTGAAGTGAGCTGTCATTCCATCTGATGCTATAGGGATTGATACTAATGACAGCTCACTTTAAGCTCACTTCACCTGGTTATCACGGTGAGATTTTTACAGAATAGCATTGCAGGAACAGTGCCCAAAAGGCTGGCAGCATTACCACGTTTATGGCGATGCTAAGTCTTTGGCCAAGAAATAGGCCAGCCCTCTGGTCACGAATAATAGTTAGTTTTGGTGATAATAGGTTTTTATATTTTGCAGACTATAGATCTGTAGACCATTTTTTATTTTATTAAGTAGGTACTTAGTTACTTGGTAATTGTTGACAGGCCTACGTTGTCCTCCCATACCTACTGTAATTTGAAAACATTGTAAAAGCCAATTATTTTTCAAAGAGTAACCTTGGCGTTTCTTGCCGGTTCTTCTCCATAGGAAACGACCAATTAGAACCGTGCACCTAGCTTCTGACGTTTCATAAGTGCCCATGTAGGTTTACGTGAAATAAAATAGTTTGATTTTGATTTTTAAATTAAAGAACAACACAAACTTACCGTTTAACAAAAATATTTTAAAGTAATAATATTTGCAAAATACTGTTTTACAAATTCATTTATCCGTATTACATACACTACTAACTATCACACGTCAGAAACTTACTCTGAAGTTGTTGTGTAAGTTTATAAATCAACAACATTGCTTATCTAATCGTAAACAATCTTTTGAAATCGTTATTGTAGTTACCAGTTACGACTACACGACTACACGTTATGACGTTAGCAGAAAAGCTGGTGGATTAATACGTAATAGGTACCTACTCAATTATATTTCCATCATAATCTGGCCATAACTACGTATACCTACCTAATCATCAGGCAGTGACGAAAGGAGTTCTATTCTGTTTAGTTTACTTTAACTAATATTCAACAAATTAAAAAAGGCTTGCGTACATGTGACTTGTGAAATGTGGGTGGTATCTACAACTCAGCCACTTTCCTGCCAAAATTAAATAATTTCGCTTTTTTGATAAACAATCTTGAATTACTTTAATTGTTTGTTATGTAACAAAATAATTTTGACAACATTGTGTAACGTTAATTTCCCTAATTTTATTTATCCCTTTAGAAATTACCGTGCCTGCGATTTTAGTATTAGTGGCGCCATCTGCTGCTGCAGTGATAAACCACTAAGAGCGGTTCCCTACTTTCACGTTTGTAGAATTTTGATTAATGTAGAGCGGCGTTCGTTTCTAAGCGGTTTAATGAAAATGGCAAGAGATGGCGCTGTTTAAAGTTTAGCAGTTTTTATTAACCGCATATCGTAAAATAAATCAAAGCGTTCATTGAATAAACTTGTTCAAGCAAGTATAATACTATTAAAAAGCTTGAATGTAGTACACTTTTAAGCAGTTTTCACGGAAAACTAATAAGATAATAATCTTGATAATATAATTATTAGGCAGGTCCTCAACTCCCCCCGCCCGGCGCCCCCTAGATTCAAGGGCCTAATAATTGTAATTGAGAGCACTTATTCTCTACGAGTACCTTTTACTATCCACCCAAATTGAGATTTATTACACAAATTCCACGTAAATGTAATTAAATGTTATTATGAATTACTCAAAGTAGTCTTTATATAACATCTAGAAGTCCAAACTCAAGGGCACCTAAAAAGGCCACTTTGCCAGAATCATGAAACAATTAATATCACGCAATTCATCTGTTTGACAGTTTCACACCTATATATCCCTGAAGGGTCAGGCAGAGGTGTACCTACCTATAGCATTTTACGAATCTCCATACAAAACTGTCATACAGATGAATTGCGTGATATGAATTGTTTTATGATTCTGGTAAAGTGGCCTTTTTGGGCCCCAAGGTCTGCCTTCGAGCAATGGAGCGCAGTATACTAGGCGTTAAATTAACGGATCGAGTTCGAAACTCATAATGCGCTCCAAAAAAAGATGGCTGACGTGGCTCAAATGGCTGCCCAACTTGAATGGTACTGGGCAGGACATGTCTGCCGCATGCCGGACAAACTGTGGGCCTTAAAAGCGCAGAATTAGTGCCCTGAGACATTTGAGCTTGAGGTCATGTTACCCCTTCAAAACGTAATTTTCAGGACAGCCATTCTCTCCATGAAACTGACAGTTCCGTGGTTAAGAATTGTATACAGAATGACCCAAGTTTGTTCCCGAGTGGACACTAATGCGGTTTCGAAACTGTCTGATAGTTGGAAGCAACATAAAATCCTGTTTGTATTCCCCAAAGGGGTAGTCAGAGATGTATACAGGGTCCAATTAAATTACCTAGCGAAACTCTACAGACGTGATGAGTACCGATACCCCAACAACAAAACATATAAGTTACCAACCTACCTGTTAAACATTTTAATTTCAATTCAATTCAATTCCATTCTTCTCCATACGAGAACTACCTTTTGGAAGGGGCGACTAGAATCAATTATATTTTATTGTAAATTAACTTCCGCCGCAAAGTATGTCTATAAAAACTATCCCATGTCCTTCCTCGGGATGCAATCTATCTCTCTGCCAAATTTTATCGAAAACCGTTCAGTGGTTTAGGCGTGAAAAGGTGACATACAGACAGACAGAGTTACTTTCGAAATTATAATATTAAGTATGAAATGGATTTTGATGTATAAAAGTGCCTTTTGTGTGCCATTTGAAATAAATGCTTTGACAATAATAACTTAAAACAATAAAACTGAGTTCAATTTCGAAAATTGTGTGTGGTCATTTGAGTCCAACTCAAAACTCAAAGCTTGTATTTCAATATTTAAATTAGTTACGAGCACTTTTGAATTGTCAACGAGTCGGGCAGTCAAAAAGAAGTTGTCCATTCGAAAGCGTATTATGTTATTCATATTCATAAATTTATTTGCATTCCATAATGTTGTAGAGGTATTACAATGGCTTAAAGCTAAGGTATAATTTATGGTTCATAAGGAGAAAAACGGGCAAGAAACGCTATGGGCACGGTTTTAAATCAAAATATTATAATGAGATTGTAAGTGAAGTTTACAGGACAGCATCTTTAATAAGTAGGTAAATAGGTATTACGTTTACAATTAATTTGGAATGTGGAGGGTAAATAGTTTGTTTTCTGCGTTTACGCCGTACGGCATTTCATACAAACTTTTTAGAAATGAATGAACGATTTCAATGAAATTTCATACGCATAAGCAGGATACAAAGGTCTAAAAAGTTTGTAAAGAACATTTTCGAAATGTGTTATTTAAAAAAAGATTAATTGTAAATCTCTGTTTCTATGGAAACTATAAAATCGGTCTAATTTGGCTGTAACACTATTTTTCGAAAATGTTCTCGCCCAAAGGCTTAACGTGCTTTCCGAGGCACGGAGGGGTCTCGGTATGTAAAGATAATCACCCATCCACGGACCACCCGCGGCAAGCGTAGCTTAACCTGATCAATCGACCTGTGCTGCTGTTATTATTTAGCCCCTCAACTTATATCGTAAGCAGTAAGGGTGATTCTTGAAGTTCAGTGACCAAGTCAGTGACATCTGACTTGTGGTTGACTCAACTATCACCTTGATTAAATCTCATCACTTTTCAGTAGGTACGACGTCATACTTCAGGTTAAAATCACAGTATAGCTCATATTATATTATGTAGAACAGGGCTCCAGGAGCAGGTAGCCCCAAGGCAACACAGTACCTAATTAGTGTATTGGACGGCCAACGTAAGGTACGAGGTTCGGGTCCATTCTCACACAGTTCTGGGTATAATAGTTCACGCAAGAACAAACAGTGTGTCAGATGGGATTTATCATCGGATCTCCATGCCCTTTGAGGTTTTTGAAAAAAAAACTTCTTTAGGCGCGTTGGGCATTTTTTGAGATGGGAAAAACCATTCAACTCGCGACACTGTTACCGACACCGCGCTACATTCGGATGTGTTCGGCTGTCCTCGGGATGTACTCGGTTTTGATGTATATCCGATATACATGTCAGTGAGTGATGACATAAGTCCATGGTGATGACAAAGTATTCTGTTTGTGTTTTGTTTTCACTTCGTTTTTTTAATACTCACATTAATTTGTCAAATAAGGAAATCTTCTGGAGTCAGCAGTTTAGGATGTGCGTTGCCTGCAACTGCATTGACTCTGTCGTTGAGCCGTGTCGCCTTTGTGTATTTAGCAGACATAATATAACTTTATATGCCACACCAGCATCTGCTGTCTATGTGAGCACTATGGGGCGAGCCTCATCATTGTATTACCATTTGCCCAACTATTTGGAGTCGGCAACCATCGAAGGACCTTTGTACCAGACGTTTTTCAAGCCGTGAAAAACTACGGTTGATTAACCACCGGTAACTAAGCCAGGGCACTCCGACCAAATGGGTTAGGTTAGAACTATGATCAACCACGTGTGAGCCGAGAGAGCGAAGCGAGGCGAGCACTACGTCAAAGGGCAAGGCGGTTAACTAAAAGGCT
Organism: Gortyna flavago; assembly: GCA_963669345.1. Classification (NCBI taxonomy): domain Eukaryota; kingdom Metazoa; phylum Arthropoda; class Insecta; order Lepidoptera; family Noctuidae; genus Gortyna; species Gortyna flavago. The sequence continues at coordinate 6,661,350 of OY770154.1, forward strand.
AATTTAACCGGTTGGCTGCGACATATGGATCACCATGGAAGCTTGTTGACGGCTACGTTTTTTCTATGACCGTTAAAAAACCGTGTCGTGTACAAAGGCCTAACAAAACACCAGTATTTTATTATACTGCCTATCTGACCTACAAAATTCAGTAATACGATACCCCTTGGCGAGACTGGTTGTCAGAGTTTCGAGCTTCTGACGACCCGTTACGACTGTCAAAGATCTTCGCATGATAGTCTGCATTCCGAGGCATGGAAGGGTCACCCACGGACTGACCTCGCCAAGAGTAGATTAAGTTTAGATCGACCCGTGCGGCTGACGATAGTGAAGTAAATTCTCGTGCCGTACGACATGAGATAATGGAGACGCACACCGCCTAAAGGCTACATGTCTTACAAGACTGTTCAAAAGCAAACTTAATATCAAATCTAATCACAATGGTTTTCTTATTAAAAATTAGAGCCATTTATTTAATAAAGCTGGTTGGAGGAGCTTCTAACTTAACTAATATTATAAAGGCGAAAGTTTGTGAGTGTGTTTGTAAGTTTAGTACTTCTTCACGCAGAAACGGCTGGACCAATTTCCCTCCTTGTATTTGCCGATTCGCGGTCCCCACTCAAGAACACGTCTACCCCAACGGTCATCGGTTCTACGGCTAATATGGCCGGCCCATTGCCACTTCAGCTTGCTTATTCTGTGAGCTATGTCGACAACTTTGGTTCTCTGCCGGATCACCTCGTTGTGGATTCGATCCCTCAGAGAGACTCCAAACATAGCCCGTTCCATAGCTCGCTGAGCGACCTTGAATTTATGGACCAGCCGTACCGTGAGTGTCCACGTTTCGGCTCCTTAAGTCATAATCATGCCAGCTATGGAGCGCAGTAGTGCAGGTTCGAATTTCTGACCGCATAAGGAACACAGTACTGCGCGCCTAAACCAAGAGCCGCTAAATTTTTTTTTAAATTCTAGTGCTTAAGAGTTAAGAATAAAAAGCACCTTTATCTTTATAATTATATTTTTTGATAGTTGCTCTTTTGTTTCAGAAAAATCCTTCGGTAACTGCAATGGTCATACCGAGTGGGCCATTGTCATCAACTCAGAAAGGTAAGTGTGAAACTCAAATTTTTTTGTGAATCCGAAAAGGTCCATTTATGTGTCTACTGACCTTTACATGGTCAAGTCATTTCAGTACTACCACTTCAGAAATGCATTGTAATAATTTTTAGGGTTCCGAACCTAAAGGGTAAAAACGGGACCCTATTTAGTCAGTCTGTCACCAGGCTGTTTCTCATGAACCGTGATAGCTAGACAGTTAAAAAGTTGCTCTTGCGTTATCTAGGTGTAGATCTTTATCTGTGGTTCCATCGCTCCTTGGCAAACTCCAAGGCGGACCTTTTGCGACTCTGTGAGCGACCAGGAGGCCTACCATGATCTATTTAAAAACGATTCAAAAGCAAGACATTTCAGTTTAGGTTCTTAAACTGCATCGTTCACAATCGTACCATGACGTCCAATACGCTCAGCAGCATTTGGATCGTTGAAAGTGAATGAGCGTTAAGAGCTCGTGGTAGGTATCCAGATGGCACGGCCTAAATTGAATCGTTAAACTGACGTCATGGTACGAATTAGCAGAACAGTTCAGTTTAGGTCCTAAAGTGGATCGCGCGTGGTAGTTATGCTGGTCTGAGCACCGTAAGTTATTTTCAACTATTCAACCAATTATTTATATTATTTATTGTCTGTGAAAACTGTCTTTATTTCAACTCATTTGGATAAGTAGTTTAGGATTTACAAGAGTTTCGCGGGCGGGGAGTGATTTCAAAATGATTGTAAAATGCCCGTTGTATTACGTTTTTTGGTGCAATTACCCACCCCTTTGTAGATATTTACTAAAGTTCCACTGTGCGAAATCGGGGTGGGTCGCTAGTCAAAAATACAAAAATCAATATCATCACAGATACATCCAAACGCCTAGGTAAAAGTTTATTGCAATGTCATTTGTTTGCAGTTTTATGCCTATTATTGACGTAGGAGTTACACGTTTTTATTTTCAGTATTGTAAAGATATAAAAAGTTTTTGATCTTGAACTTTTTTATATGAAATACTAATATTCATCTATTCAGCATTACATATTGCTAGGTACCATGTTTATACATTGCTGGGGTCATCGTCATAATTCTATTTAGCCATCTCCTTTGACATACAGATAGTTTAAAACCAGGATTAACACATAGGATACTTTTTTTATCCCGATATTCCCACGGGATCGAAACTTATGCGGGTAAATGGTATAACATCATCAACCCTACTACACGCAGGCACTACCTACAGGATTTTGGGTCACAGCTCAGATCAGTTGATGAGGTTAAGCAATTAAGACTCGGATGCGTGGACTCTGTTTCCACGTCATGACGTTTTCTTAGCTCTAGGGGAATAGCGAAACATTACCACCCTGTTATAAATGGGACATATCGACATGTTTTTTTAAATTTGATTTTTGTTTCTAAATGTGTCGATTTTCTGTTGTATTTTATTTAGTTTTTTTAAACTTTATGAAATACTTTATGTGTGAAATTTAAAACATGCGACAAATCGAAATGGGAGATTGTACTCATCATTATGAACAATTTTTACTATGGGAACAAACATGAAATCGCGAAAAAAAAATCAGTACATTTATGTTCGCATAACTCGTCAAAATGTGATTATATTTTATTGTGAACAGCAGACTTTTTTTTTCGCGATTTATAGATGTGTTTTTTTTATTTATCTCTATTTAACTGCCCTAAATCAGTCTCTCAAGAATTTTGTCCCCTTCATAGCACCTTCCCCTCCTTTCTTTACCAAGTACTTATAATACATTTTTAATATTGTAATTATGTTATAAAAAACATGTAATTAAAAATTTGTCATTTAAGTATTCATTGATATTATAATAGCATTTATGTACCTAATACTAAGTGCTAAGTTATCAAACAATGTAAGTAATCTGCATTCGCGATTTATTTGACAAAAATGTAAACAAATATGAGTTTAGGGAAATATAACTTTAACTCCTACACATTAAAGTTCAGTTTACGCTACAACTTCAAACATGTTTATAACTTTTTCAGTACCGTGCTAGTCACTCTGAAATCAATTTAGTTACCATTAAAATTAAGTTGATATTTGTTTAACTTGAAATAGCACCAATTTGAAACATAAAGAATAGACTCTAGACGCGAACACTGTAGGATGAAATTGAATAGGTTCGTCAAATTAAAATATATAATTAATGTTAGTTAATTTTGTTTAAGTTAGTTTAGAAAATTTTGAGCAAGTCATTAAGGAAAGGGATGATACGTGCGCGTAGGCAAGCGATCAGAGGGGCAATTCTCGTAATTTTAAGAACGTTCACAGTCATGGGGCCTAAAAAGGCCACTTTGGCGGAATCATAAAGCAATTCATATCACGCAATTCATCTGTTTGTCACAGTTTCACACCTATATATCCCTGAAGGGTTAAGCAGAGGTGTACCTGTAGCATTTTAGCAATCTCCATACAAAACTGTCATACAGATGAAATTGCGTGATATGAATTGTTTTGTGATTCTGCCAGTGGCATTTTTAGCCCCCTGATCTCAGTCTCAATCGGTTAAAAATACCTCTAATTTCCCTACATATTGACAAGTTTTTTTTTTTTTTTTGAAATGGGTTCTCTCTTGACTCTAGTCTACGTCAGAGGTGACAGAGACATAGTTTTTGACATTTCGTTGTTGCCGAGATGAGACTGCACTGAAAACTGAAAATGGATGCTTTAATTGTAATATGTTGTAATATGTTTTTCTTTTGATGCGTCATGTTTGCCGCAAATAAACGTATTTTCTTTCTTTCTTCTTTCTTTCTTTCTTTCTAATTGTCTTTCGATAGGATTGTGATTATTTATTTTTTATTGGAACGCCGATAATTCGTGTTTACCTACTTGAAGGCAACAACTTAGTTTGCACTATTTAAGACGATAATTATACGATTTTTTTTTTTAAGAAATTAGGTTTTGTAAATGAAACTTTAAAATGATTATATAACAGTTACTGCAGCTCCTATTTCGAGTTTACGCGAGTTTTCAGGTGGCAGGGACCTAGTGAAGAAATATCTGGTCAGACATAAAAAAAAATTATTTGTCTGTAAAGTCGGTTTACGGCCGATAATTTTACGTGATAACGTCATAAGAGATAGATGCGTCACAAGCCGAACGCTCGTGCCTCTCTATCGCTTGTACCGCGCTCTCGCTTGCACGCTCGGCTCAGGCGTAACGTGACAATGAGTCATGCTTTTTCGAGCGTGCAGCCGGCGTTCATCGATATATAAGACGTTATCACGTCAATAATCGGCTACTTCATGTAAAAGTGCAATACCTACGCGGTAAAAATGTATGGAACTGCAATTTTTTTTTAAGAACCGTCGGAATTTTTTACGAAACAGTGTTCCAGAATTATGTACCTACTGAATTCATGATAACAGGTTGTGCTTCAATGTTCCTGTCACCCTGTATGTAGGTACAGACGCCAGCACATCAAGCTACAACAATCTCAAGCTAAAGCTAAAGGTTCAAAGTTGATTGGAAAAATTTTACAGTTTCGGGTAGCTTGATGCGCTGGCGTCTGTACCTCAATATCAATTTAACCGACTTCAAAAAAAGGAGGAGGTTATTAAATCCATACCAATATTATAAATTATATATTATATATTACAATATTCGAAAGTAACTCTGTCTGTATGTTACCTTTTCACACCTAAACCACTGAACGGATTTCGGTAAAATTTGGCAGAGAGATAGATTGCATCCCGGGGAATGACATAGGATAGTTTTAATCGACATACCTTACGGGCGAAGCCGCGGGCGGAAGCTAGTATTTGATAAAGGTAAATCACTTTTCTTCTGAAAAGTACATATGTTGTTATAACATGGTATTCAATGGAAATAGCAAAAGAGACCCATTGTTAATACCTAAAAAATGGGATTCAAAAGAGGGATCCAACGAAAATAAATTATAATTATTAAGGACGGTATTAGACGCACTGCCTTTTGTTTCTGTTAACAAAAGGTATGTTATTAAGTTTTAAGATTCTCATTAATGTATTCTGTTTACATAACCTCAAGTGTAATGATTTTAGTGCTGTGCCGCTGTCGATACTTACCAACATTCATACTTTTGGGCAGTTATCCCATTGACCGCGATGCGGACGAATTTTTGACTTTGGAAATGTCTTTTCGTTCGCCAGTATAGGCTCCAATTTCACGAAAAAGTGCGATCCCCTTATATCTCGGATAGTTATGAAGATATGATATTCAAAATAGCTCAAAAGACGCGTATTCACGAGAGCTGTAAGGTGCAAAAAGATTTATTCGAGAAAGACAAAACAAAAATTGTTATGGCCGAAATAGTAAAAAAAAAAAAAACATTTTTTTTATTTTGGCGCTCGATATTTTAGAAACGAAGAATGATATTAAAAAAATTTAGAAAAACTCTTCTAGACAATTCAGTCAGCTACAATTTGAGCCTAAAAAAAAAGACGATCGGGTTAAGGGTTTGCCTTGTAGCCTAACCTTTTTGAAAAAAGTCAAAAAGTCAGACCGACATTTTGACGTTTTTATTTTATAACCTTTTCCTTAACCCGACTTTTTCGTCGCTCAGCGACAATATTTTTCGAATTCCGTAGATTCATTTCCAATGTGCTCGATAGTCGTGTGAGACACGAAATCTGTGAATTTTGATTGATGCCCAATGAGATCCTCAGTTTTTCTTAAATTTATTAATAATTTTTCATTTTCTTAATAAAAAAATGGCCATTAAAAAAATTCGTCCGCATCGCTGTCAATGGGATGCATTTTATTGTTAGCTTGTAAATTGTAATTAAGGCTTTTTTTAGTAGTGTTGTCGTTGTAAATAAATGAGCCTACATTCATATTTTGATTCAATATTTTGAAAAAAAAAAAAACGGTCAAGTGCGAGTAGGACTCGCGCACCGAGGGTTCCGAAAAAAATTACGGTTTTCGGATTTTTTCCTTTACTTGTGCTAGATGACATTGCTTCTTGCCAAATGTCATCATTCCCTTTTTTTTTTCTTGCGATTGTCAAAATATACGGCATCTATGAAACTTAAACGACCGTATCTTTTGATTTTTTTATTGCGTTGACTTAAAAGTTTGATTTTCTCACTGCTTTATGGGATTGCAGTCCTGAGTATTTGATATTAATTTCAACTTGATAACATGACATGACATTGACAATTTGAGGTTGACATTAAAAATTAATCCGTAATGCGCCTGCGACACTGGCCTACTGACCACAAACAACATGTAAACAACAACAATCAAAACAAAATGCCAAATGCACAGTGGAAAAGTAACTACTTTTGCAACAAACAAACAACAATAATAAGGACAATATACATAATCAGGCTCTAATGTTCCCACTGCTGGGACACTGGCCTCCTCTCTGCGAGGGAGAGGACCGTAATCCACCACGTGGGCCCAGTGCGGGTTGGCAGATGTCACATGTCTTCGAATTTTTGGTTCTAGGACATGCCGGTTTCCTCACGATGTTTTCCTTCACCGTTTCGTGAGCAATGGTGATGAAATAATTTACATAAAGTAAAGCACCTGTCTGGGTTCGAACCTGTGACCTACAACTCGTAAGTCGCGGCCGTAAGTAGGTACCTACTTACTATAATAATATTATTTTCGTGTCCCAACACTAGTAAAGCATCGAGAAATTAGGTTAATTGTATAGTTAAATATTCAAAACGGTTCAACTGGGATTGATTGGTTAACTATGCTTCGCAGGCGGCTTTGCTTCTGTGTATGATATGGTATACCTACTATAGAAGTCTAAATAATAACAGCCGCGCAGGTCGATCGATCAGGTTAAGCTACGCTTGCCGCGGTTGGTTTGTGGATGGGTGACCTTTACATACCGAGACCCCTACGTGCCTCGGAAAGCACGCTAAGCCGTTGGTCCCGGCTGTCATTCGTTGATCTTTGGCAATCGTTGGGATCAAATCAAGGGATTTCGTATTACCCAGTAAGTGGGTTGTGGAGGTCAGATAGGCAGTCGCTCCATGTAAAATACTGGTATTCAGCTGCATCCGGTTAGACTGGAAGACGACCCCAACATATTTAGGAAAGGGCTAGGCAGATGATAAGTATACAAGGTTTAACAGAATAAACGCAAGTCCTGAAAGTAGTTTGTTCATAATTGGCTACTGAATCGATTTCAATAAATAGCTTTAATATAGGTTTATTTTTTCAAACATTTTGTATTTTGCCATACAGACCGCTGATTGAACCAACGAAAATTTAATCTTATATCAAGGCAATAAGACTCAATTTTAAATGCATGAAGTAATGCTAGGGTCAACACGATTTTCTTAAAAATAATAGCTTTAAAAAAATTATATAAGCTTTAAATAAATAATTATAATGGCAACTTTTTGATAGACACGGCGCGGTTTATACGCTGTACCGTAATGAAACCGTGCAATGTACAAAGGGCGTTTTTAACTTTTTGTTTTGTTTGGTGCGCGGTGAAAATCCTTATGGACTTCCTCCAACGTGGGGGTGACAGAGAGACCGGACTCTTACCGGCTCAAACCACCGAGGCGTTCCACCTCTGTATGGCCTATGGCCGGGGTGCGATCGCTCCCCCGACAGGCCTAGACCCGCTGTTCCTCAGCGGGTCCCACCTCCCCGTGCGGCCATTCCCATAATGGCCGCACCCACTCTCGAGTTTTATTTTAACTTCCAAGCCTCCGGCGAAGTTAAAATAAAAACTAAAATAACCGTTTTAATAGAAAAAACTATGCTCAATATAAATACTGGCCGAAATTACGATGTTAATTAAAAATAACTTTGTTTTTTATTTAAAAAAAGTCGAACGCTTAAAATGGACACAAATTATTTCAGTTTCGTTATTATGGAATACTTTTTATGTCCTTGGTTTTGCTCGCGACTTTGCCCACAATTTTTTTTTTGATACTGGTTTGTGTGCAGTGGTGCACCATCATTTCTGCTATTAATCTTATATAAGTATTAACATTTATTGCCATTTGTAAGTCTCGCAAAAACTCGAAAATGGCTCGACCGATTGTGATGAAACTTTGGTGAGTTATAGTGTGCGCGCTGGAGAAGGTTTCTAATAGAAAAAAAAAGGTATTACAGCGCAATAGCTAGTATGATATAAATCCAGATTCCAAATGAACTATCTGAGTGCTGCTGAACTTGAGGTCTTGGTCCTATCTCAAGGTCAGAATATAATAGAATACTCATTAAAACTCAAACTCAAAGCATTTACTTCAATTAAACCATTTACAGGCACTTTTGAATTGTCAAGAAGTCGGTCAGTCAGAAAATATGAAGTTAGTTGCAAAATCCAAAGCGTAGGTATGTACCTATGGGTACTTATTGGGAAAATCGGGATAAAAAGTATCCTATGTGTTATTCTGATGTTTATGATGTATTACTGTAAAGTTTCATCAAAATCCGTTTAGTAGTTTTTGCGTGAAAGAGTAATAAACATCCATCCATCCATCCATCCTCACAAACTTTCGCGTTTATATATATATATATGTGTATTAGTAGGATGATTTTTGATAAGGACACGGTTGATATAAGTTTTGAACTTTCCATTGCTAATTTCTGTAACCGGCTTTGGCAACTTGTAAAAATATATATTCATGGAAGGAATTAATATTTTTCCTGACCTGGGTATCAAACTCAAGACCCCACGCTAAGTAGACGCTCTAACCACACCCCTAAATATGACACCTTTCTGATACATGCTGTTTAGTTCCTTGCGTGGTATATATCAAAGGAAAAATTCTCGTAATTTTAAGAACGTTCACAGTCTCATCTCAGACTCATAATCAGCCTATAATATTCAAACTGCTGGGACACAAGCCTCCTCTCTGTGAGAGGGAGCGGGCTGTAATCTACCACGCGGGTCCAGGGCGGGTTGGTAGATATCACATGTTTTCGAATTTTCGGTTCTAGGACATGCCGGTTTCCTCACGATTTCAGTCTCAATCTTGACAGATTACAGGTATTTTTGACAAAATACCTCTAATTTCCCTACATTTTTGACATTGATTGTTGCTGAAAATGAGAACGCGCTAGATTTTGAACGTTTTTAACTACAGGAATTTGCCTTCAGGAATGCTTTTCCGAGTTTCTCACAACGATTTCCTTTGTATTCCTTTCTTAAACGCTTGTAATTACAATACGTTACAGTTCTTGCATGGTTACAAGCTACGTCAGAACGTAATTCCGTACTTCATGAATTTTATACTCCCAGTTACTGTGTGTGAGTTTAGAGTTCAGTTTAAGTTGAAAGGGGCAGCGGGTTTGAGTTTGAAACGGTGTGCGGTGCAAATATTTTAACTACTTATTTGCAAAAACAAAAAAAAAAGAAAGCATATAGGTACATCGGACACCATCAGAGGAGCATAATCTGTTTAAACTCAAAGCATTTATTTCAATTAAACCATTTACAGGCACTTTTGAACTGTCAAGAAGTCGGTCAGTCAGAGAATATGAAGCTAGTTGCCCATTCCAAAGCGTAGGTACCTATGGAGAAGAACGGACAAGAAACTCCATGGACACTCTTTTAAATAATATTTTACAAAAATATTTGTTACATCATTCATCATCATAAAAAAAGACGTACGCGTTAAAAGCGTCCAGAGTACAGCAAATAGTACTTAACCAAACAACAATCCAAAAATAAAATAATTAAAAATAAGCCGATGTTTGCGCAACTGTCATCTAAAACTGTCGCCAGAGCTCCACAGTCTGACGTAGGTATTTCTAAAATGCTTAATGCTCTTCTGACTGCCAACCCTGAATATGATGTTTGATAATTAATGTAGTAAAATCATGCGTATATGTCTGGTGTTCTGTGAGAGAAAGTATGCAAGGGAATCCACTGTTCAGATTTAGTTTTTTTTTTTTTTTATAAATTATATTATATAACATATTTTTCTCAACGAAATAATGGTTTCTATGGTAATCACACTAATTAATATTAGTGTGATTGAAACGGCACAACACCAATTACAAACACGATCACGATCACGTTGTACGTGTGTGTTTATATGTTTGTTACTTCTTCACGCTGAAACGGCTGGACCAATTTTGATAAAATTTTGTATGGAGGTAGCTGACACCCTTCACACATAGGCTATTTTTTATCTTGATATTCCCACATGATCGACACTTATGGGGGTGAAACCGCGGGGCGCAGTTAGTTTATCATTAAATGTGTTCGATATTCGGCGGGGTGTAACTTTTGTATGTATACACACACGGCACGCGTTAACGGCAGAGGTAACTGCACCCGTTGACTCACTTTGACGCCCGCCGTCGACGCGTCGGCGACTGCCGCCGACAACGTGCCGCTCTTGTATTTGAATATGGTGCTCAAATACGCGAGCGGCATGTTTTCGACGTCTGCAATTACCCCTGTCGTTAACGCGTGTCGCTCGTGTCAATGAGCAATACGCAATATAAAAAAACAAAAATCGCTCATTTAGAGAAACATCGACGTAAATGTATTTTTTCCCAAAAATTTGTTAAATGTGACCAAGCGTATTTACGTTAGGAAAGCTAAAAAGTAAAAAAAAATAGTAGCAGTTACTTCGATGTTTCTCCAAATGAGAAAAAAAAAACGAAATAAAACTTGCTATGTTTCTACGCCACACCGTCAAACGATGCGTATTAAACCTCCCCGCTCTCCGTTCCCAAAATGCACCACACACAAAAAGCCGCGCACAAACGACCGTATGTACACACTGATTTCCCAAATGAATAGCCCGCGGCGGTCGAACTGTGCGAGAGAACCAAGAAATTATTAGAAAACTAACTGATGCCCGTGGTTGTACCCGTTTTCTGAGAGAACTATCTATGTACGTGTTTTTGTCGATAGTGTGGCGACATCTACATCGCCACATGCGAACTACGCATCATATTGACGTCACGCAAAATCCTACATCGCGCAAGCAGAGTTTACCGCGCAACTAACTTAGATATGTCCCAGCCAACTGGTTTAATTAACCTGGAGACTGGTGCCTAGGCTAGGAACGACGACGCGTTACGAATATTGTAGGTCTTGGGTTCTAACCCAGGCCGCTTTACTTTGTGTAAATCATTTATCACCACTGCTCTCAAAACGGTATTTAAAAAAAACTAATACAGGGTAATGGCAAAATCACCAACGACCTCTTAAGAGGCCATTGTACTCATCATTATGAACAACTTTTACTATGGGACCAAACCTGAAATCGTGAAAAAAAATCTGCTGTTCCCTACATTTATGTTCGTTGTTCATAATGATGAGTACAATGGCCTCTTAAGAGGTCGTTGGTGATTTTGCAATAACTCTGTTTATTTAATCCTTACCAAAAACTCAAACGGCACAATATTTAAAAAGCTGGAGGCTTTACGACATCTCACATAGCCAGAGCCACAACCTAAACTTAGTTCAAACTTACCTCAAGTTAAAGTAACTGGCTCCTTACCGTCCTACAGCAACCGCTGACCACAAAGTGAGCAGTAACGTGCACTGCAACGTGTTATAGCAACCTTTGAAGTGTTAGAATGCCAGCAAGGCGTCTTTCTTCACTTAAAACGTAAGTTAAGCTTCTGCCCGTGACTTCAGCCCCGTAAAATTTAGACGCGGCGGGTCGGGGGCTGAAATTTCAAGCAGGCGATACGATGCGTCCCTCATAATCAGCCTATAATGTTCCCACTGCTGGGACACAAGCCTTCTCTATGTGAGAGGGAGTGGGCCGTAATCCACCACGCGGGCCCAGTGCTTGTTGGTAGATGTCACATGTCTTCGAATTTTTGGTTCTAGGACATGCCGGTTTCATCACGATGTTTTCCTTCACCGTTTTGAGAGCAGTGGTGATGAAATAATTTACACAAAGTAAAGTGCCTGTCTGGGTTCGAACCCACGACCAGCAACTCGTAGGTCGCGGCCATTACCTCACCACTGATCCTTCTTATCCAAATGTAAGTACATATTTTGCCTCCAAAATCCATGATATATTATATATTATATCTAACGTTAACCCGTTTAAAACCGGCCAAGTGCGAGTTGGACTCGCACACGAAGGGTTCCGTACCACCATACACATAAAATAACGGCAAAAAAATCACAGTTGTTGTATGGGAGCCCCCCTTAAATATTTATTTTATTCTGTTTTTAGTATTTGTTGTTATAGCGGCAACAGAAATAAAAATACTGTGAAAATTTCAACTGTCTAGATATCACGGTTCATGCGATATCAGACTGATATCAGCCTGGTGACAGACAGTGGAGTTTTAGTAATAGGGTCCCGTTTTACCCTTTGGGTACGGAACCCTAAAAATGACCCCTCACCCCCTTGTACCCCATGTCAATAGCAGGGTATCCAAATGGGAACTTATTTCACCCCCGGGCACGTAACGTTTTTTGTTAATTTGTAACTTTAGCAAATGTAATACTTTCTCTTTGAAGTCGGATTTCAAAAATGAGTTTATTTTTCCGTTAAAAATGAAATTGTTTTTTGTTTGTATGTTTTGTGACCGGTTACCTCGAGAGAGAGAGCAGCGGTGGCCCAGTAGTAACGGCCGCGACTTACGAGTTGTAGGTCGTAGGTTCGAACCCAGACAGGCGCTTTACGTTGTGTAAATTATTTCATCACCACTGCTCTCCAAACGGTGAAGGAAAACATCGTGAGGAAACCGGCATGTCCTAGAACCAAAAACATCGAAGACATGTGACATCTACCAACCCGCACTGGGCCCGCGTGGTGGATTACGGCCCACTCCCTCTCACAGAGAAGAGGCCTGTGTCCCAGCAGTGGGAACATTATAGGCTGATTATGTTATGTACCACGAGTATTCCTATGAAATATTTTAATTTAAAAATGTGTAATAAATGAATTACTTACTATTGTATATGAGTACAAGCAAGTTTTACTAACTGAACAGACAGCTGTGCTGCTGGGGACTTTGTTGCGCCACTTCTTCCCAGCGAAGTGGTGAAGGACGGGCGTACCGGGGGACTGTCTTATGTAATTTTGGCGTTCGAACAGATTCTCAGCCTAGTTTGGCTAAATGACCTTTGATTTGATTATGTGTTGATATTTTATAATCATCGTCTGCTAGCATTTTTCCAACAACGTTGGTATTGGCTTCCAGTCTAACTGAATACCAGTATTTTACATGGAGTGACTGCCTATCTGACCTCCACAACCTAGTCACTGGGTAATACGATACCCCTTGGTAAGACTGGTTGTCAGACTTTCGGGCTTCTGACTACCCGTAACGACTGTCACAGCTTGGGAAGATTGAATGACAGCATTTTACACGACGTGACATCTGACGGGCAATTCTCGTAATTTTAAGAACGTTCACAGACTCATCTCAGTCTCACTCTGTCAAAAATACCTTTAATTTCCCTACATTTTGACAAGTTTTTGACATTTGTTTGTCGCCGAGATGAGACTGCAACTAGATTTTGAACGTTTTAAATTACGAGGTAGTATGGCCTTCTGACCTCCACAACCCAGTTACTGGGTAACACGATACATCATCTTGTTAAGACTGGTGCATCATGTATGAACGTGAATAGAGCAACTCCTTCACCTAAATTATCGTGCTCCTAACACGCAAATTTCTGTCGTTTCTGCCTACCCCGTAACAGAAAAGGTGTGATTTTTAAACGTATTTATCACACCAGACTATCCCTTCAGCCAAAATAATTTCCTGAAGAAACTGTGAAATACTTTCGAGGTAGTCTACGAAACCGTAGAACTTGTCTACGAAACCGTAGCACCTGTCTACGTAACCGTAACACTTGTCTACGAAACCGTAGCACTTGTCTACGAAACCGTAGCACTTGTCTACGAAACCGTAGCACTTGTATACGAAACAGTAGCACTTGTCTACGAAACCGTAGCACTTGTCTACGAAACCGTAGCACTTGTCTACGAAACCGTAGCACTTGTCTACGAAACCGTAGCACTTGTCTACGAAACCGTAGCACTTGTCTACGAAACCGTAGAACTTGTGTACGAAACCGTAGCACTTGTCTACGAAACCGTAGCACTTGACCCGACTTCAACCAACCGTGCAGCTGTTTTTATTAGCCGCGAGCCCACCTTAGTCTCGATAAGAAGGTAAGAGACGGTCACCCATCCACCAACTGACCTTGGCAAGCAAACCTTAACCTTGGACTGTGCCGTGAGGCAATTTTTAAGTCCCTCTTTAGTCACGATATGTAGGTAATAGACGGTCACCATCCATGAACTGACCTCGGCAACAGTAGCTTAACCTTTGACCGACCTTTAACCACGAGCCCCTCTGAAATATCACAGAGTCCTCACCATTTAATATTTTAAAGGTGCAACATTTTAAAGTGTTCTTCATTAAGAGTCGTTTGAAACTCAGTTCTTCATTGAAGAGGTTTGAAGAATCTTGTTTTACACGAGGCTTTTTTTTTTAAGATTTCTAGCGTTGTGGTTTTTTTCTAGCGTTCTCATTGAGCTCACAATTGATTACCTATTGTATCGTAACACATAGAAGCTTGTGGCTAAAGAGGGGCTTGTGGCTAAATAATACCAGCCGCACAGGTCGATCGTTCAGGTTAAGCTACAACTGCAACTGCAACTGCCGCGGTTGGTCCGTGGATGGGTGACCGTTTTTACACACCAAGACCCCTCTATGCCTCGGAAAGCACTTTAAGCCGTTGGTCCCGGCTGTCATTCGTGGATCTTTGGCAGTCGTTACGGGTCGTCAGAATCCCGAAAGTCTGACAACCAGTCTTACCAAGGGGTTTCGCATTACCCAGTGACTGGGTTGTGGAGGTCAGATAGGCAGTCACTCCACGTAAAATACTGGTATTCAGCTGCATCCGGTTAGACTGGAAGCTGACCCCAACGTAGTTAGGAAAAGATGATGATGTATCGTAACACATATTTTAAGCGCGGAGCCGGACAATGGAGTCGGTAATGGGGTCCCGTTTTTACCCTTTGGGTACGGAACCCTAAATATTGCTTATGTTAATTTGAGTCCTAAATGTTATTTTTATTTTACTATTTAATTTTATGCTTTTTGCTGTGCACTACAGGGCCGATAAATGTACCTTAGCTTTAAGCCATTGTAACATCTCTACAACATTATGGAATGCAAATAAATATATGAATATGAATACACGAGAGGTCAAGGGGCCTAAAAAGGACACTTTGGCAGAATCATAAAAAAAAATCATATCACGCGATTCATCAGCGCTGCTATTGTGTAAAACCTCACCGTGATAATTTAGGTGAAGTGAGCTGTCATTTCACCTCATGCTAGGGATTGACACTATTGACAGCTCAATTTAAGCTCACTTCACCTCTGTTTTCACGGAGAGATAAATTACAGAATAGCACTACTGTTTGACAGTTTCACACCTATATATCCCTGAAGGGTTTGGCAGAGGTGTAAATGTAGCATTTTACGAATCTCCGTACAAAACTGTCATACAGATGAAATTGCGTGATATGAATTGTTCTATGATTCTGCCAAAGTGGCCTTTTTAGGCCCCCAGGTGTGTTGTACTACACATCTGACCTTTTTAAGAACATCACCAGTAAAGTCACTATATTTCCTCAGGCGGCAGGGATACCGGCGTTTCAACTCACATCTGCATTTTAAATACCTTTTGTTAATCGCCTTTCATTCATCTTCACAAACTGTCCAAATCATCTCTCTCACGTAGTAAGCTATACAACAATGAGGTCGCTCCGCGAAGCCTGTGAAGCTCACAGGAAGATTCTGTGCTTTTGGGCGGAGCTAAGCTAACTCTGTTAGCCAGAATCCAAACGCACAACGGACCGAATGAGAGTCTAAGTGCGGAAAAGGGAGTCCCATCATCATCATCATCACCAGAATAGTGAGCTATAGACAAAAACAGTTGAAAATCGCCAATACACAGTGAGCAAGCGTGGTTATCAAAGCGTATGCCTCTGTACAAGAAGAGGCTTACTTCATGCAGTCAAACAAATGCAGATTGATTGCAACTTTGTAAATAACCTTTACTACATTTCCGAATAGATTTTCCCTACACGATGAATCGACATGGCATCAAATCGAGCCGGTTTTCGCACAGCGGTGAATGAAACTCTGTATCACAGAGCATGGACGCTTCTTGCTAGAAGTGGCATGATTGATACATCGCCACATGCGAACTACACGTCATACTGACGTCACGCAAAATCCTGCATCGCGCAAGCAGAGTTTACCGCGCCACTAGAATGTATAAAACGTGCCGACAACAATCGTCGGAGTTTGATAAGCCCTGGCTGGAGGAATTATTAGACTTTCGGGGTCCTAACGAGTCGTAACGACTGTCAAAGATCCACAAATGACAGCCGGGACCAACAGCTTAACGTGGTTTCCGAGACACGGAAGGGTTTTGGTAGGTAAAGATGGTCACCTATCCATGGAGCAACCGCAGATAAGATTCTTTCTTTGAGTCATGTTTACCGCAAATAAAAGTAGGTATTTTATTTCTTTTCTTTCTTCTAAGTGCCTGACTTTGAGTTTAACCCGCAACATGAAACTAATGACATATAGAAACTGACGTCTGTAAATGGCGGGCCGTGACTGAAGTTGTGAGCTCAACGTAAGTACTTTCGGCGCTAAAAAGAGGTTTGAACCTTCGTAGCATATCTGACCCGCCGCCATTTTGTCTTTTTTTTTTCAAAGCTCAATAATATGATACCCGTACCTATCTGGGAACTAATATTTGAATGCAACCGAATGCATATACACACGTGACACTTTTAGGGTATCTTTTTTTTTTCTCTAGCCTGCGCTGTCCCACTCCTGGGCAAAGGCCTCCTTCTACTCCTCCTCTACTCACTCCTCCCGTCGTACCAACATAAGTACGACGAGTTGTAATATACTTTACGTATGTTTTATGTAAATGGCACACCACAGACTACCTACAGTATTTGTCTGTCCTTCCCCTTTGAAATCCATCCAAAGGTATCATATTACTTGACATTTCTTGTTTGTACAAATGTACCCATTTATTACTACTGTCATCTTGAAAACTTTGAAAAACAATCAAAATGGCGACGGGTGGATATGCCAGCTTCCATAGAAAAATGCTCAAACAACTTTTATTACCACTGCCGTCTCTAGACCCTGCTGGCGCGGTGGGTCCATGCTCTGTGTTCTGTTTATCGAATTTGCGAAATGCATTTAGGATATATCGTTGCTACGTTTGCAGACAAATCTCTGAACGGACTGACCCGAAACTATTACCCGTAGGTCATGCAAAATAGAATGATCAAGAGCAGTGCTGGCCTAGTGGTATCAGCCTCGATTTACGAGTTGTACCAACACGAGTACGACGAGTTGTATTATACTTTACGTATGTATTATGTAAATGGCACACCACAGACTGCCTACAG
Organism: Gortyna flavago; assembly: GCA_963669345.1. NCBI lineage: Eukaryota > Metazoa > Arthropoda > Insecta > Lepidoptera > Noctuidae > Gortyna > Gortyna flavago. The sequence continues at coordinate 6,678,840 of OY770154.1, forward strand.
TATTTGTCTGTCCTTCCCCTTTTAAATCCATCCAAAGGTTGTCTTTAAAAGATCGCTCTTAGCGATAAGACTGCCATTGTGTCACCCTTTGTACAGTTTCTTTATTTATGTCTGTAATTTATATGGTGTGCATAATAAAGAGTATTCTATCTATCTATCTATTTCATGAGTTCGATTCAAACCCAGTAATGGGCAGCTCACCGTCCGATCAGGACCAGGCCCGTGCTGGACAAGCGTATGTGTTCCACGCGCGCCTCAAAGAGATGTCAGCATCGAAGGAGGGGCCCGTCAGGGCCGAAGCCTGCCGGTCCACCGGGATTGTCCGAAAGGGTTACCACTACCCCGAAACATAAAGGGCTAAGAAGGAAAAGGCAGGCACTTTATTTGGTGTATTTAATTTCATCACCACTGCTCTCAAAACGGTGAAGGAAAACATCGTGAGGAAACCGGCATATCTTAAAACCAAATTCGAAGACATGTGACATCTACCAACCCGCACTGGGCCCGCGTGGTGGATAACAGCCCGCTCCCTTTCACAGAGAGGAGGCTTATGTCCCAGTAGTGGGAACATTAGGCTGATTTTACAATCCGTGTGAAAGTCGAACATGACACATATCATCAAAATGTATGTATTCTAACTAGGCAGAGAATCAGCACTTTATGAACGACAAAATTACATAAGGCAGCTTCCAAAACGCCCCCCACTGACCAAGTGTTTTTAACATACTATAATGTTACAAAATCAAAGTATAACCTTTTATATGTAAGTGTTAATAAGTATTAATACGTAAAAGAAATAAGCATTTGTAAAAGAAATAATTGCACAGTACCGCAAAAATGTGCGGCGGACAGACAGACGCGGCGATAATAAAGTAGCCTCAATACAGTCGGGATTGCGGCTATTTTGGCAACGCAGCGTTTACCGGTTACATTTATTAACACTTTTACATCGGTTACAAATTTCCGAGAGGGGCCCGTGGCTAAATTATAACAGCCGCACAGGTCGATCGATCAGGTTAAGCTACGCTTGCCGAGGTTGGTCTGTGGATGGGTGACCATATTTACATATCGAGAACCCTCCGTGCCTCGGAAAGCACGTTGGTCCCGGCTGTCATTCGTGGATCATTGACAGTCGTTACGGGTAGTCAGAAGCCCGAAAGTCTGACAACCAGTCTTACCAAGGGGTATCGTATTGCAGGTGAAACTGCTGGAGCCCAGACCTCTGAGGTGCTTCCGATGCCATGTGGGGCACCACGTTGGCATCCAGTGCACCTCAGAGGACCGCACCTCGTTGTGCTTCCGTTGCGGTCAGCCCGGTCATATGGCCGGCTCGTGCAGCGCCGCGCCGCACTGCGTCGCGTGTGCGGCTGCTGGCAAGCCGGCCGATCACCGGGCTGGGAGCAAGTCCTGCGCTCCACCCGCCGGATCCAGAGGAAAGGGCAGGCCCTTCGCCGCCACCTCCACCTCCGCCGTCGCCGCCGCCACCGTCGCCGCCGCCACCTCCGCCGTCGCCGCCGCCACCGTCGCCGCCGCCACCGCCGCCGCTGCCTCACAAGAGGCCCGAGAGGGGACTGTAATGGAGGAATAATAGCTCCATTACGTCTCCTCCAGGCGAATATCAACCACTGCGCCTGCGCTCAGGACCTGTTGCTCCAGAGCGTGGCGCAGTGGTCGATTAACATCGCCGTGGTCGCTGAGCCGTACTTTGTCCCGCCCAGGGATGACTGGGTGGAGGACCTGAGCGGCTCAGTGGCCATACTATCGTCGGCTGCCGCCGGTACCCCGTCCCTCGAAGGTGTCACGAAGGGACAGGGGTGCGTAGCAGCACGGTTCGGAGAGATAGTAGTAGTGGGAGTGTACTTCTCTCCGAGCCGAACTCTCGCCGAGTTCCACAACTCTCTAACAGAGTTGACTATCGTCGTCCGAAACCAGTCCTTCCCCGTGTTAGTGCTCGGGGACTTCAACGCCAAAAATTTGGCCTGGGGTTCCCGTTACACGGACATGCGGGGAAGGATGGTGGAGGACTGGGCTCTGGAAACAGGCCTGGTCGTCCTAAATCGGGGTTCTGTTCCTACCTGTGTGCGGATGCGGGGGGAGTCCGTGGTGGACATTTCGTTCGCCAGCCCCGCTCTGTCACAGCAGGTCATTGACTGGCGCGTCATGGAGGAGGTGGAGACCTATTCCGACCACCGGTATATCCGGATCGACGTCTCCGCCCAGACCTCCAGCGCGCCGGTCCAACAGGCCCCGAGTGGTCCGCGGTGGGCGCTGAAGCAGCTGGACCGGGAGCTTCTCCTGGAAGCCTCAATCGTGCAGGCCTGGGTGTCATCACCAGACAGGCCTGCCGATATTGACAACGAGGCTGAGTGGTTCCGGGAGGCCATGTCCGAGATCTGTGACGTGGCAATGCCCCGAGTCCGGCCAGGATGCGCCCGACGTCAGGTGTACTGGTGGTCGCAGGAGGTAGAGGCGCTACGCAAGGCGTGCGTTGACACGCGACACCGGTACACCAGGCACCGCAGGCTCCGCATTCGCCCTCCGGATGCGGAAGCCACGGAGGCGGAGCTGTACGAGGGGTACAGAGCGGCGAAGACCGCCCTCCAAGAAGCTGTTCAGCGGGCCAAGAATTTGGCCCGCGAGGAGATGGTGGAGACTCTGAACAGAGATCCGTGGGGGCGCCCTTACAAAATGGTGCGGAATAAACTCCGCACCTGGGCCCCCCCGCTGACGCAGAGTCTCCGCCCCCAGCTGGTGGAGGAGGTGGTGAGCGCTCTGTTCCCTTCACGGGTGGAGCATACTCCCCCGCCCATGGCTCCGCCAATTGCGGTGTCCGAAGCGGACCACGCGGACGACGACGACATCCCTGAAGTGACCGGGGTAGATCTGAGAGTGGCGGTAGGCAGGCTGAAGGCCAAAAATACCGCCCCAGGGCCCGACGGCTTGCCGGGTAAAGCCTGGGCCCTGGCCTCGACGGCTCTCGGACCCCGACTGGAGGCGCTCTTAAGCGCATGTATGGAGAGGGGCCAGTTTCCACTCCGTTGGAAGACGGGGAAGCTGGTCCTCATTCGGAAGCCAGGGCGCCCTGCGGACTCTCCGTCCGCATTCCGGCCCATCGTGCTGCTCGACGAGGTGGGCAAGCTCTTTGAAAGAGTGATTGCGGGCCGCCTCGTCGGGCACCTGGTGAGGACGGGGCCGGATCTTGCGGATAGCCAGTTTGGCTTCCGCAAGGGGCGCTCTACGGTGGACGCCATCATGCGCGTGAGAGCCCTCACGACGGGGGACGCGGTGTCTCGGGGTGGGGTGGTCGTGGCGGTGTCATTAGACATCGCTAACGCGTTTAACACCCTGCCCTGGAGCTGCATTAGGGAGGCACTCCGGTATCACCGAGTGCCGACCTACCTCCGTCGAGTAGTCGGGGCGTATTTGACGGACAGAGCCGTCATCTACCCCGGTCGCGATGGGGAATGGAACCGGCGAGAGATGTCGTGCGGTGTCCCGCAGGGATCGGTCTTGGGGCCGCTCCTGTGGGACATCGGTTACGACTGGGTGCTGCGGGCAGACCTCCCTGATGGCGTCAGCGTAGTTTGCTACGCTGACGACACGCTGGTCCTGGCGCAGGGGAGGTCGCATCAGGCGGCGGCCGACGTAATGACACGCGGGGTTGCGATAGTCGTGGAGAGGATCCGGCAGTTGGGTCTCGAGGTGGCTCTGCACAAGTCCGAAGCCATGACATTTCATGGGCTTCGGAACGGGCCACCATCGGGATCCCAACTTACGGTAGGAGGGGTTCACATCGGCGTCGAGACGACGATGAAATACCTGGGTCTCGTCCTCGACAGCCGGTGGAACTTCGTGGAGCACTTCCGACGTTTGGCCCCCAAACTGGAACGGGCTGGGGCCGCTTTCAAGCGGCTCCTGCCCAACCTGAGGGGGCCAAACGCCTCCTGCCGGAGGCTTTACGCGGGGGTCGTGCGGTCCATGGCCGTGTATGGCGCCCCGGTGTGGGCGCGTTCACTGCGGCTTCGAGCCGCCCACTACTTGAACGCGCCCCAAAAGGTGGTAGCCATACGGCTGATACGGGGGTACCGCACGATCTCGCGCGAGGCGGCAAGCCTCCTTGCCGGACTGCCGCCATGGGATCTGGAGGCGATAGTCCTCGCGCGCCTCTTTGAGTGGCGCGCGGAGGCACTACGCCGGGGGGAAAACCCGCTTCCGCGGCAAATTGCTGCGGAGCGGACGGACCTCCGGCGCGATCTCATGGCGGCATGGAAAGCGCGACTGTCGCAACCCAGCGCAGGGCACGCCGCGATAGCGGCGGTAAGGCCCCTCTTTGAGGAGTGGCTAGAGAGGCGTCACGGCGCCCTCACCTACCGCCTGACGCAGGTCCTCACCGGACACGGATGTTTCGGGAGGTTCCTGCACATAATCAGGCGGGAGGAAACGCCCGGGTGTCACCACTGCGAGGATCGCCCAGAGGACACGGTGGTGCACACGGTGGAGGTCTGTCCCGCTTGGGCAGAGCACCGCCGTGTCCTCGTAGAGGCGATCGGCAGCGGCGGCGACCTCTCGCGCCCGGCCCTGGTCCAAGCCATGGTCCGGGGCGAGAGGGAGTGGGAGGCAGTCACCTCCTTCTGCGAAGCAGTCATGCTAGCGAAGGAGGTGGCGGGATGGGAGAGGGAGAGAGCCGAGAGGGCCGCCCGTCCCAGCCGCCGCGGTAGACGCTCCGGGCGTCGGGAGCCGCGTGACGACTCCCGGCCACCGTAGGCGCGGGCCTGCGGACGGCGAGTAATGGGTAGCTCGCCGTCCGATCAGGACCAGGCCCGTGCCGGACGGCGCGTATGTGTTCCACGCGCGCCTCAAAGAGATGTCAGCAGACATAGAGGGGCCCGTTAGGGCCGAAGCCTGCCGGGGCAGCGGGATTGTCCGAAAGGGTTACCGCTGCCCCGGAACATAAAGGGCTAAGGAAGGAACACGGATGGGTTTTAGTCAGTAAGAGTCTGACACTCCCTTCCGCTCCACCCAGAGCGGGAGGGGTCATTGGATGATTTCCCATCCTTAAAAAAAAAAAAAAAAAAAAGGGGTATCGTATTACCCAGTAACTGGGTTGTGGAGGTCAGATAGGCAGTCGCTCCATGTAAAATACTGGTATTCAGCTGCATCCGGTTAGACTGGAAGCCGACCCCAACATAGTTGGGAAAAGGCTAGGCAGATGATGACATCGGCTACAAATTTATTACTGTTACACTTTTAAAAGTGTTTGGCTCGTTCTTTGGCCAAAGAATAAGCATTGCCATTCAACGTGGCAATGCTGCTAGTCTTCTGGGCACGTTTCGAGATGACAGCGATGCGGACGAGTACTTCGACGCTAAAGTGTTCTTTGTTTTTGTATTTATTGGTACTTATAAATTAAAATTAAACAAGACTTTCAAAACTAAACAAATTAAATTGAAACTGTACAATACTTCAATGTGTCAGATAAAAGTTTCCTTTTATTTTCCAAGTGAAATTCCTCTGACAAGAATGATAGAAAAACTTTATTTCTTTTGTATATCGAGGGAAGTTGGGCAAGTTGTCTTCCCTCGGATCAGCAAAAGCTAAACAAAAATAGCTCATCGTCATCATCTGCCCGCCGTAATTTTAAGAACGTTCACAGTCTGATCTCAGTCTCAATCTGTCAACCTCATTTTTGACAAGTTTTTGACATTGATTGTTGCTGATTTTGAACGCCTGAACTCGTTGAAACCTTCAACACGCGTTGAGCTGGTATGATCATCAATTCTCGTTCCTTCTCTGTTGGAATAGAGGCTTTTATCCTACATACAGTGGGGCAGTAACTATCAACATAATCGAAGGTGATACGATTTTTTTTATTTTTTTTTTATTGTTGAATGGGCCCACACTTGACCTTGATCACGCCTGATGGAAAGCGATGGATGAGGTCTATGATGGAACGAGCGTGCCCAGAAGATGCCTATGGCACTGGAACTCCAACGCATCGACGAAACACAGCAGTCTGCTTGACGCCGGACTCCAGTGGGAGGGTTATCGCAAACCAGGCGGGGGTTAGCCCTACCACCGCAAGGGATGAATTGGCCAGTCAAATAAGGTGTTGGATGTGACTGTCCAGAATGCGCCGAGCGCGAGCGGTCAGTTGAGTAATTGGCGGAACAAACTGCGTTACATGAGGAGGCTTCTTCATGCATCCTAAAAACACCTGATACTCTTTTACAAGAATACGAGTAGATAATCTAATGGATATAAGACTCTCTATTACGTGCACTATAAAAAAATACAGAGAGAATACCTCATGACAACGAGGTAAAAAGTTTAGCTAATCAGTAATGTTGGTAACGACTGACCAATAATTTCGACGCTTTTAAATGCAACTTAGATCATAGGACAAGCTACTGGCACAAAATACAGAGAGTACAGAAGTCAATCTACATACAAAGTGCGCTCGAGCAACGCACACATAGACACCGCTCACGGATACGATATCTCGGATCGGTTGGGATCAGTGCGAGCGCGAGTGACGGCGAGTGCCATCCGCTTGAGACAAAAACATTACGTAAGTTGAAAACATGATTGTTTTTGTTTGTGTAGATATTGTGTTGCTTTTAGTGTCATTTGATAGGTTTAGGTCTAAAACGGATGGGGCAAAATAAATTGTATTAATAGAGTATTCCGTTTAGAAGTTTTTAGGGTTTTTGTGATAGTGAAAATTTACAAATGCAAAATTTTATATGTTTTTGTTCTGTAACTTTAAACAACTTAACAACAATAAATCAAACAACTAGATACAAGTGCCACTACCACTGTAGTTTTTTGTGCATAAGCCAAAGTTGACAACCCTAGCGCGACTGCCGAGCGTAGGTGTGAAAAGTGAAGTACCATACATGTGATTGACTTCTGTACCTTTCTGTTTTGTGCTATTGGCCTACCCAGCTTTCGTTCAACGTTGAAATGCTGCAATATCATGCTCTAAACATAACTTCAAAATACGAACGGAGTCTCGTTGTGAATCCGCGATGATTTACTTTAAAAACAAATGAGTTCGCTTTCGAACTGTGCGCACTTACTTGAATGAGGTTAAAAATGAACTTTACAGAATGACATACGTACTGCATAGCGAATTGAGGGTACCAACGAATTTAATATGATTACTTTAGGAATCCTGCTTACCCCCGTTTCAGTAATAAAACTGGCGACAGTGGCACTCAAAGTTTTTGAACTAATAGTATTTAGGGATTAACCAACCCGCATTGGGCCCGCGTGGTGGATTACAGCACACTCCCTCTCACAGAGAGGAGGCCTGTGTCCCAGCAGTGGGAACATTATAGGCTGAATATGTAATTTGGGACTCAAACGGATGCCTGTGATTTCTGTTAAAATATATCTAAACTAGCTGCGCCACGCGGTTTCACCCGCGTAAATGTCGATCCCGTGAAAATATCGGGATAAAAAGTAGCCTATATGTTAATCCAGGCTGTCTGCTACCTCCATACAAAGTTTTTAGTCCAGCCGTTTGAGCGTGAAGAAGTAATCCATACTATTATTATAAATTCGAAAGTAACTATGTCTGTCTGTATGTTACCTTTTCACGAGTAAACCACTGAACGGATTTCAATCAAATTTGGCAGAGAGATAGATTGCATCCCGAGGAAGGACATAGGATAGTTTTGTTTTAGAAGCCGTGGGCAGAGCTAGTATAAAATAAACTAATTAAAATACATAACTTTTGCACTTCGGTGTCTTCGTCGATCAGCGCATCGTTTGACCCAAAGGCATTTCGTGTGTCTCTAACCCACAGGCCACCAGCTGTCTCAACTATGCTGATTTCCTCACGATGTTTTCCGTCACCGTTTTGAGAGCAGTAGTGATGAAATATAATAATTTACAAAAAGTAAAAAGCCTGTCTGGGTTCAAACTTACGACATATAACTCGTCAGTCAGGGCCATTGGTCTCTATTGCCATCAACCGTGCACAAATATAGACTCCGAGATGCTACTGAGAAAAGCCCCAATGGCATTTATCCCGACTTACCAACATTTAGATAACAAATCCAATGCCGTATACACAAATAGTAACTTAAGGAAAGTAATTACAATAAGACAAACGAATACCCTTCAAACTTTAGAGTACATTTAGGAGTTTTGTTACCCTCAGTTTTGTAAGATTGATAAACTTCTTCCTACAGTAAAACCTCCATAACGGAGGAAACACGGAATTACGACATTTACGGAATTTAAAACATGGAATTACGGTTTAATTTTGTCAGGATTTGTTTTGAACATTTTGACAGCTGTCAATTTGATTTGACATTACTTGTGTTAAAGTGGATGATTTCAAAAGTTACGTTAAATGTAGTGTTGAAATTGATAAGGCTGAAAATTAAGTGAATAATTTTGTCTTATGTAACTTTTAGTAATTTTGTGCAAACATCAAAAATTAATAATATTAATCTCCTGACCGATTTCAGTCACGGAGGCCAATTTCAACGGAGATTAGCCAGGGACGCAGGAGATATTATAGTGCACAAGTGTGTGCGCAGACACAGGTGCACTCTCTGTTCTTTTACTCTCATAGTCCGATGGGACGGCAATCCGACACGACCGGAGAGAGATCAGGCGCAGGACCAACGGTTTAACGTGCTTTCCGAGGCACGGGGGTATCACACCGTCAACTTCCAAACTCCGGGCTGTTACCATGAAATTCCTAATGGAAAAACTGAATAACACTTTGTCCTACCTGGGAATCGAACCCAGGACCCCACGCTCAGCAGTCACACTTGCGACCACGAGTCCATAGGGGCAGTGTGAAAAACGTGTATTGTATAGACGAAAAAAAAAATTGTGTTACAGCCAAATTAGACCGATTTTTAATTTTCCATAGAAACAGAGATTTCCAGTTATCTTTTTTTAAATAAGACTTTTTGGACCTTTGTATCCTGCTTAAGCGTACAAAATTGGTTTAAAAAAAAATCGGTTTGTTCATTTAAAAAAATAAGTGCTTGAAAGTTTTTATGAAATGCCGTACGTCGTAAACGCTCTTAATGTCAAAGATATTTTTTCAAACAGAGAAAAAGCTTTCATGAACCTTCAACTGCATTAACACTGGTCTATAACCACCTACCCGAGCTCATCAATAAAAAAACTACCCTATTGTCACAGTGAAAACTGCCCTTAAACACTTTGACAACCGCCCCTCATATAATCGATCATGCAAAAAGAAAAATAGTAATATATTTAATTTGCTCCAAGTTGAGAACCACACGCTCTGCCAAGCCAAATTTCGCTTAACACAGGCAACCCTCAAGAGCGAGTGAGATAGAAGATGTATAAGAGTGAAAGAGAGGAGTATACAGCTGTCAGCTACGCCCAATCAATGCATAGAGCCTTTATGGTCTGCAAGCCAGTGTTTCGTTAACCGTCGACGTCAACGGTACGGTCGCTTGTCCCAAAAAAATATAAATAAAATATAGCAAAAAAATACATAAAAAATATTGATTGATGCGTTCAATATTCTAATTTCAAGGAAAAATATTCAAACTGCATTCCGAATTCGTTTGGAGCAGAAATTCAGAATTCTAAATTGGAACGCATAACAAAAGACCGCGATGAATTGTGGCTTTTTTTTTTTATTTCGTGTAAAAAAAATCGTGGTTCAAGTATTCGGTTTTAAACAGCCTTGTGGATTATAAAAAAATACTTCAGTGAGATAATGGTTTTTTTTGGGCGTTTCGAAGGCAGAGGGATGTCCTTTGTTCCTGATGCACCGGGCGCAATACTAAAAGGTAATATGTTGTATCATTTTCAGACCACCTACGCCATCTTGGATTTTTGTTTAAACATGTATTTTACAGGGTTTTTCTGCGTTTTCTGCATACTTTCAGGATATTTTTCGGTGTATATTTAACAGTTTTTCTTTACATCTTTTAAAATATTGAGGATTATAGATTTCAGTGCGTATAAAAAAAAACATTGCTGAAATGCATTCTTTATGTTTATAATTACTTTGCAATGTTTTGATAAAAATTTCTGCAAAATTGTATTTTATGTAGTTTTAAAATTCTTTGCGATCAAAAACTATTTTATGTATCTGCAATAACACTTTTATTTATTTATTTTTTGTTAACATTTTCGTGTAATTTCAATGCGTAAAAGACCGCGGAATTCTTAAAAGAGGTCAAATAGCAATAGCGTCATGTAAAATTGCGAAATTAAACTATTTTACGCTTGTACGCTTCTGCATTAATGACCATTAGTAATTTAAGAAAATAAATTGCATACTAACCATAATAATATTTGATAAAATTTTCCTGTATTTTTTCTTATTATGGCGTAAAAAACACCGCGGAATCAGACTCAAAGCATTTATTTTAATTTAACCATTTACAGACACTTTTGAATTGTCAAGAAGTTGGTCAGTCAGAAAATATGAAGCTAGTTGCCCATTCCAAAGCGTAGGTACTGTAGAGGCTAGCTGTGGGCTGCTTGAGCTGGGGGCAATGGGTGAACGATAATATCTATTTGTAAAGGGATATCTGGGGCGCAAATTATACCTAGGGTTATGGAAGGCCTCCTCTCTCTACGTTCTCCAGATGAACGTGGAGGGGTCGCCGCAGCCGGTGACGATACAGGGCTTGAGGTTCTCGAAGCCCTCGGGGTCTTTTGGCTTTCTATAGATAGAGGCTGCTCCATCCTGACTTTGGTTAAAATGCCTTTCGGAGGTATTATTGGTAGATTGACCTCATCAAGGCGAGATTTTTAGTAGTAGCTCCGCTTTAGATGTATATAATTTTGTCCCCAGTTTTACTTTATAATCCGATGTCACATGTAAAGGCTATCTATGTAGCCTAACCTTTAATAGTACAGGCTGGTCATAATTGACAGCGTGTTCCATTCGAACGTTCAAACAGACGTCAAATATTTTTATGGGGTATTCGTTTTTGTTTAGTGGAAGCAGTGCTAGTCGTAAGCGTAACTTGATAATGTAAAGTCCCTCCTCTTTGATATTCAAATTAAAAGACATCGCTGTTTATTATATTGTGAGGTCCCTCTGAGCTCCTCACAGTATCTATGGAGAAGAATGGGCAAGAAACTCCATGGACACTCTTTAATTTTATAAAAAACATAAAATTTACACTAAATGTCTATTTCTGTTGCCGCTATAACAACAAATACTAAAAACAGAATAAAATAAAAAAAATAAGGGGGGCTCCCGTACAACAGACGTGATTTTTTTGCCGTTATTTTAAATGTAGTGTTAAATATTGTATGGTGGTACGGAATCCTTCGTGTGCGAGTCCAACTCGCACTTGGCCGGTTTTTAAGGTATCATGTTACCCAGTCTGGGTTCTGGAGGTCAGATAGGTAGACGCACCATGTAAAATACTATTCAGCTGCATTCGGTTAGACTGAAATCTGATGCCGACAGACTTGAAAAAAGGCTAGGCATATGATAATAATGATGCATGATGCATATCGAATTGGTACAGGTGAATAAACGACTTCAGTAAAGAAGCTTTTTATGTGAATATAGCATATCATATTATGGTGAATCAACATCATCATTTCAGTCGAAAGACGTCCACTGCTGGACATAGGCCTCCCCCAAGCACCTCCACTTCGACCGGTTCTGTGCTTCTCGCATCCAACGGGTTCCTGCGGCCTTCACAAGGTCGTCGGTCCACCTTGTGGGAGGCCTTCCAACGCAACGTCTTCCGGTACGCGGTCGCCACTCCAGAACCTTTCGGCCCCATAGGTCATCTGTTCTGCGAGCAATGTGCCCTGCCAACTGCCACTTAAGTTTGCCAATTCTTCGGGCTATGTCGGTTACCATGGTTCTCCTGCGAAGCTCCTCATTTCTGATATGGTGAATATTCTTTTTAAAAAAGGCTTTCAAATATTTTCATTGTAAATACTGTCAGTTGTAGACTGAACCTCCAATAATATTTTTTTTTTTAGTACGTGATGTTACTGCTCTTGCCACGATCAATAAACTCAGCCTATCGCAGTCCACTGCTGGACATAGGCCTTTCCTAAGCTGCGCCACATTACCCGGTTGGCCGATAATGGTGGAGACCGGGAAATTCAATCAGCGTCAAATTATAGGGACGAACTGGTAGAGAAACTGTAAATATTAAACTCAGTTTATCATAATGGCACAAAGGAGTATGGTGTTCATTAATTGAAAACCAGTCTTGCTAAGGGGTATCGTGTTACCCAGTAACTGGGTTGTGGAGGTCAGATGAGCAGTCGCTCCTTGTAAAATACTGGTATTTACCTGCATTAGGTTAGACTGGAAGCAGACTACAACATATTTGGTTAATGCTAGGCAGATGTTGATGTTGATCTCAATAACAAAAGAGCTGTTTTAGAATGAACACAGTACCGGATAACTGTCAATCTGACATGAACTTTATACAATTGAGATAAAGTTTAATTTTCTTAGTTTTTCTGAACATTCTGGACATCCGAACAGTATGGACGATATAGACTTACTTTGGCTAAGCATTATTCCTGTCTCTGTCGCACAGCTGTCAAAATACAAGTGCAAGATAGAGAAGAGAATATCTAAGGCTTAGATATTAACGTTTATCAGCACAAACCGTACATGTGTAATATATAACATCACGCAGATACTTGACCTCTTATTGGCCTCAAAGAAACGACTCCTCAAGAAACCACCCACGCGATTTTTCGGGTCAAACGCTGTTGATACAGATATATTTACATACATAAGGTAGAAATACATAATTATGAAAGAAAGAATAATATGCAACGTCTTGTCGATATTCATATGAACTTTATAGTACACCCACATTTCGTCAGTTATATTTAAATCCCATGTAATAAGGGGCTAGCCTGTTGCCATCAACCGGGCACAAACTGAAACTTTCGGCTGCTTTTGAGAAATACCAGAGGATCAATTCTCGTAATTAAGAACGTTCACAGTCTGATCTCAGTCTCAATCTGTCAAAAATACCTCTGATTTCCCCACATTTTTGACCAATTTTCGACATTGATTGTGGCTGAGATGAAATTATTGTGACTTGATTTTCAACGTTTTTAATTACGGAAATTGGTCTTCAGGTTATCTCGCCATCCCTTTCTGGGCCGGCCTCGGTGGCGCCGTCCATCTTCAGGCACCCACTGTGTGGAGAATTTAAGAGCGTTTACGCTGTACGGCATTTCATACAAACTTTCAAGCCCTTGTTTTTCGAAATGAATGAACCGATTTTAATAAAACTTCGTACGTATAAGTAGGATACAAAGGTCTAAAAGTTACTTAAGAACATTTTCGAAAAATAGTGTTAGGTATAGCCAAATTAGACCGAATTTAAATTTTTCATAGAAACAGAGATTTCAAATTATCTTTTTTAAATAAGACATTTCGAAAATGTTCTTCACTAACTTGTTAGACTAAGGTAGTGTGTATTTACTCCGATTGGATTACTGAATATCCCAAATATATAGTTCCCAAATACATATTTTGAAAGGACACTGATGTAAAGACGAGATATGAGAAATTTCAAGATAACATGTCCATTCAAAATATATATTAGGGAACCTAGATATTCTGTAATCAAATCTGAATAAATACACACTACCGTAAGAATATGTTCGAGTTTTACAAATTATTTTGGTATTACGTTTGTATGAACTACGCATGCTCCGCCGGTCCCTTAAAAATTCTGCTTGAATTTACTTTTACTTAAAGAGAGTTAGTATTATCGATGTTGAAAAAATAAAATATGTTTTCGATTTCGTGCTGCGAGCCACTTTTGCTCAACGTCCCGCGTTTAAATGCAAATTTTATAATGAATGTCCCAGTCGTTTTTGATGGCATTTCGGAACATAAATAGTTTTTTTTTTTCAAGTAATTATCTACCTTAAGGTTTGATATCAATAAAGTTCGTTTTAGGTTTAAATAACTAAAATTAGATGCAATTCTATGCTAGCAAATGTCTGATTATTTTATTTATTTACTAGCTTCTGCCCGCGGCTTCGCCCGCGTGGATATCGGAAATTATCCACGGGACAGTACCGGTGAAGTAGCCCATGTCCTTCCCTGGGATGCTATCTATCTCCTTGCCAAAGATTCTAAACATGCTGTTGACGCTGATCTTGGGACTATTCCGGTGACTCCGCTGCTCTTTGAGACACCACTATACTCAGCATGCTGTTGACGCCGATCTTGGGGCTGTTCCGGTGTTTCTGCGGCCCGTTGAGACACCAGATACTAAGCACGCTGTTGACGCTGATCTTGGGACTATTCCGGTGACTCCGCTGCTCTTTGAGACACCACTATACTCAGCATGCTATTGATGCCGATCTTGGGACTGTTCTGGTGTTCTGCAGCCCGTTGAGACACCAGATACTCAGCATGCCGTTGACGTCTAGGTTGACACTGTTCTGAAGTTTCAGCAACTCGTTGAAATGCCAGATACTCAGCATGTTGTTGACGACGATCTTGGAACGGTTCTGGTGTCTGTCTCAGTAGCTCTGTGTGCGCCTGACGCACCGCCTGCTCAAACCTTCGCAGCTCAGTTTGTTGAGACGTCTCGTTAAGTCTAGCTTTTTTTATAGCTCGAGCTTTATTAGAGCTTTATGAAATATTAGACTTACGCTTTCGAGTCATTATTGTAAGTACTATTTAAAAAATCACAAAATCCGTAGTAATTTTCAAACTAACTAAAACAATTCCAATAGCCAATTATGAGGAAAACGAATCTATGTTCTTCCTACTTACAACACAACCTAAACCTATACGTTAATCTTAAACTAACAAAAAAAAAAACAATTGTAATAATCTAAGTAATGAAATGTGATATGATTTGATTTGATATTTCTTTTTAAAATATCATCTGCATAGCCTTTTCCCAAATATGTTGGGGTCGGCTTACACTTAACCTTGCTTTCCGAGGCACGGAGGGGTCTCGGTATGTAAAGATGGTCATCCATCCACAGACCAACCGCGGCAAGCGTAGCTTAACCTGACCGATCGACCTGTGCGGCTTTTATTACTTAGCTACGGGCCCCTCGGGCTCTTCTTAAAATATACTACCTAAAAATTATAATTATGCCTACTCATTCATTTCATTTTGGCAGTTCAACAACATTCATTGCGTTATTTATTTACGTTGTTGAGCAGACAAATTTTTCGAACATATACAGGTAAAGCGATGGATTAGCGATATCCTTCAAAATGATTCAGATTGAGCGTAGGTATTCTCGGTAGAAGCGAAAGACTGATTCAGCGGGTGCAGAATGCTTGTGCAAGATTCTGTTACAATGTCCCACCACGGTCCCACATCACTCCTTTTTTAAATGAGGGTAATTTGATGAGAATGACGGCACGCAGAAAGCTTTACTTGGCTACCCTACTCTTTGGCACAATTCTCACAAAGAAACCAGAATATTTATATAATAAACTGTCTTGGTCACGCGATGTTAACAAAATTAAAACTAGAGCATCTTCCTACCTCATGTTAGCCTCATCGCATAGAACTGCTGCATTTCGTGGCAGTTTCAAATTCGCTGCCTCCCGTTGCTGGAACGATTTGCCACCTCCTTTTCGTGCTTTAAAAACAGTTGGTACTTTTAGGTTAAAATTTAAACAGCATTTACTGCAGCTTCAAAAAGATACCAAACTTTGAACCTACCCTTGATGCGCACGCAGCTAGCAATGGTGGGCCGGGCGCTTGGCAGCGATTAACAGGCACAGCAGTTTTTTCGCATCTTGTTTTTGTTGTGTTCATTATGTTCATGTTCGTCAATTAATTAATTTTATTTTTTATTCCGTTTAGTCCACACTTTTACTGGCAGCATCAAATCAAAGACATTAAATTATTATTCCTGACGAATCGTTTTTGCTGGCCTACACAATGTTTTGTTTCGTTGTCACTTGTTTTTTGTAAATTTGTACCTTGATAGCACTCTCATTATTAGTTGTATCTCTATTTCTCCATTTTATTTCGCCGTTAATTGACGACCACACAACACTCTTATTGTATTTTCACCTAATAATGTTCCACACTACATAGCCGTAATGTTTAGTGTTTTTATTTTTAAATGTAGGTATTTATTAATTCACGCCGTAAGGTCGGCGCCTGCGACCTCTTACTTGTCACAGCGATGCCACAGAGTGAACAGACCACAATAGACAAGTAGTGAGGTTACGTCCGGAGCAGATTAAAAATTAATATTTTATTTATTTTAATATATTTTACTTTTAAATCTTTTTAAATATTTATTTATTTATTTCTGTAAATGCCCGTGACATCACAGCGGGCCCTATCAGAATACCAGCGCTGCGACATTTAGTTTTTTAAGTGTCGCAGTATCATGCTGAGATAGGAGCCTTTTGGCCTCGTACAGGACTTTGTTTTATTTCATGTTTTTGTTACTGTTTTTATAACTTGTTTTATTTTTTACTGTGTTTAGTTTTTAGTTTATTGATAGTTTGTGATCCTCCTGTACGAGTCGCAATAAATACTTTTTCTTTCTTTCTTTCTTTCTTTGTATTGTAAAAGTGCTCTGTGCCTCACGCGTCTGCCTGCCCGCGTTCGGGACTTCGGGTCCCCCCCCCCCCCCCCCCCTTCACCGCTCTGTGCGCCGCCGCGCCGCCAATTCCTATGGCGCTCTACCTCAGGTCAATCTTATCGTGATAACTTTTAAAGAATTTGTCCAAATTGCTTGGTGTAAAAGACAAAGTTTATCTACATTAAATACCGAAAGCGATAAATGTATTAATTTTCATAAGAATTAACTAAGTACTCTAAAACGTGCATTGTAAAAAAAGTATCCGATTTAAATGTATTTATGGATCACTATTTTGGATATAATGGCTTCCACATAAAAGGTAGATATATGCTGTCGCGGACTTTTATTTAGAACTATTTAAGACAAACAGTCCCACGATACATTATCTTCGTGTAGCTGTAACGGTTTAGGCAGCGCACGCCAAGATAGCTCTCAGAGGGCAGGAATTTTTCCGACTTACTTGATACTTATCGTATGGGCAAAAAAAAATTACACAAAATCTTTATAAATTGTAGCCTATGTGTTATTCTGATGTATAAGCTATATTACTGTGAAGTTTCATCGAAATCCGTTCAGTAGTTTTTGCGTGAAAGAGTAACAAACATCCTTACAAACATTCGCGTTTATAATATTAGTAGGACTAGTAGGATTTTGAATAAGTACACCAACAACACTGTCACTTACTATTCAAATTAATTACAGTTTAAGACTTAAATTTCTCAAAAAGAATACAATTCATTTATCATGAGAAAAACAAGTTAATCTTAATACTTGATACACGAACATAAAAACAACTATAGGTACTCGTAAATAATCTAGGAAGCAGTCGATGCACAATAGTACATTACTGCAGCGGCCAGCAAAAGAGGTATTGATGGACGAACGTATAAATGTGGGCCGTGGCGAAGCCAAGCCACACATACGTAAGTCCATCAATGCCTAGTTGTGGCCAAGGCTTGTATAGTACTTTTCTCAAATAATGCTCGGAAATTAAAATACAATTACTTTTTAAAATCAATGACGCACAACGAACAATTATATTTTTTCCCGCGTTAAAGTGTTAATTTGTTTTTTTTTTTTTTTTTTTGAATAAACAGTACCCAGTAGTTACTGGGTACTGTTTACTGTCTATCTGACCTCTATCAATCCAGTTGGATTGATAGAGGTCAGATATAAAAAACCATACCATATACAGACCATATAAAAAACCATATAAAAACACCAAGGAGATGATGATTTATTAAAGTGGTTTTTTACAACTTACTGAAAAAAACATTTAAAAAAAGTCGGTTAAAAAAACTTTGATAAAAAAAGTTAATTAATTTTCAAACAATTTATGTTTAATCTCCCTCTTAAATTAAAACATTTCTTAAAAGATAATAAAAGGCAATGGGAGATGAATTATCTTTCGTTATTCAATTACTTATCTTTTTTAACTGAAATGGTTTTTTCGTGTTATGTATTTTTGGGGAATTTTATCCTCATAGATGGACTGTTTTACTTGAGAGTCTGGGTTCGAATCTTTATTTTTTTTTTGTTAATGTACACTAACCGCTTTTGTGTATTAGAGCCTCGGGCTTACACTGTCGCCAATTACAGGTTAGCCAGCAACGTAGGCTAACCTGTAATTGGCGACAGTGTAACCTCGAGGGTCATATACACAGAAGCAGTTAGTGTACCTTAAAAAAAATGTGTAAAGTCAAGGATACACTAGGGGACAAATTTCGTGCAACACGTGTCGCCAGCGACGTTGGGTGAAGTGGTGCGACGTTGCCGGACTTCGCTCGACATGGCTTTGCCTTGCTTTGTCCCACTGCACCGACATCGCTGGCGACACGTGTCGTAGGACATTTGTCCCCTAGTATATCCTTGGCTTAAATGATAACACATAATAATAATAAAATGAAGTACCAAGTATCTTGGCTCGCGAGGTTGTCGACATGTGGGATGTGGACTCAGCGATCATTATGCCGATTAATAGCCAAGAGCCTCGACCAACACCTGAAGATGTTCTCGTTTTGCAGCTGGATCAAGGGCTTGATTCAGAAAGCAGTACTTCTGGACACGTCTCGTATTGTTAGGAGGTTTCTCTCTCTGGAGCCCTGACCGCCGGCCGGTAGCTTGGACCCTGTTCCTTATACCGCTGAGCTACATTTTTTTTATACTTTAAAATGTTTTTATATTCTAATATTTAAAAATACAATTTATATGTATTTAATGAAATAAAACTGAAGAGAATTTAGAAATTATGAACTTTGATGCTTAAGTCGAGTTAATGGTTTTTTTTTTCCGATATCAATGTCGAGTGAAGTGTTTGTAATTGCAGCTAGAGGTAGGCTAGATTTGTACCTATAATGGCAATACACAGTAGGCAGGCAGGCTTTTGGACTTAGAATCTACTGTTGGACGTACCCCCTTACTAATAAACGTACTATATCAGATGTTTTTTTATTTTTTATTTATTTAATTATTGTGAATGTGAGGACTATGTGGGTCATTTCTTTTTTCTGATTTCCTTCTTAGTTAGTTTTAATCATGATATGGCAGTTTGAGTAATTTACACGGCCTACCAAATGTCTTTTCTTTGGTATTGTTCGACGAATCGTTGAGCTCGAATTTTTGAGCTGCACGATTTTTGACAAATGCGTGTACTGACGGGACAGGACCGCTCAATCTGTGTGGTTCTTTCCTCAAAAGACCATTTCAGACACCAATCTATATGGTCTTCACATGATCTGACCAAGATTTTGAAGAGACTGTGACCTCTGAGTTTGTTTCAGCCTTTCTTCTCAGAGTAGTCAGATAAATCATGTAACAATAGTTACACACCCATTGCTCTGTTTCAGTCGTCAGTAATTTGATTTTCGAAAGAAGAAGACAAAGCGTTGTGTAACTATACACACGCTATACAACGTTTATTAGTAAGGGGGGAGTCTAAATCTAACAGCAAAGATATGAGCCCGCCGGAAAATAATTGAAACACATCGCGAGTAGGGCCAGCCGTCAAATCGTGTTGTCATTAATTCTTGGTTCCGGCTCCGAACTAATCTTATATACATAATAGCTTCCGCCCGCGGCTTCGCCCACAAGGTATGTCGATAAAAACTATCTTATGTCCTTCCCCGGGATGCAATCTATCTCTCTGCCAAATTTTATGGACATCCAGTGGTTTAGGCGTGAAAAGGTAACATACATACAGACAGACAGACAGAGTTACTTTCGAATTTATAATATTAGTATGGATGTAGGTGATATGAAGTGGGAAATGCCCGTAAAATTTCAGCAGAAAAAAAGGATGTCGTGCTCGGGGATTAGACTCTCTGACCTCTGAGTTTGTTTCGGTGATTTTTTCTAGAGAAGTCAGAGAGGAAATGCTGACCTTATCTAGTTTCAACATAAAAACAATTTGTCGTGTAAAAGTGTTTGTAAAAACTAACTTGGATAAAAATAGTTTCAGTCCCTTTTGTAGTACAGACGCCAGCATATCAACCTACCCGAAACTGTCAAACTTTCCCATTCAACTTTGAACCTTACGCTTTAGCGATAAAGTTGAAAATGTATCAAAGAAATTTGACAGATTGTAGTAGCTTGATGTGCTTGGCGTCTGTACATCATCTAAAAATTTATGAGTAGGTACTTACAATATTTTGTAAAAACATATATCAGTTTGAAAAGGCATTTGAAATTGAACCTCTAATGATTGCCATTTTTTGCTCCCAAAAATATTATTGAACACTATAATAAATTATTGCGCCTCTTTTGTGAATCTCAAACAATTCCTGTTTTAGGTACTACAATACTAAATAGCTAAGCAATTGCGACTACGGGCCTAGCCCTTTCCCAACTATGTTGGGGTCGGCTTCCAGTCTAACCAGATGCAGCTGAATACCAGTATTTTACATGGAGCGACTGCCTATCTGACCTCCACAACCCAGTTACTGGGTAATACGATACCCCTTGGTAAGACTGGTTGTCAGACTTTCGGGCTGCTGACTACCCGTAACGACTGTCAAAGATCCACGAATGACAGCCGGGACCAACAGCTTAACTTTTTCCGAGACACGGTGGGGTCTCGGTATGTAAAGATGGTCACCCATCCACAGACTAACCGCGGCAAGCGTAGCTTAACCTGATCGATCGACCTGTGCGGCTGTTATTATTTAGCCACGGAACTCTTTTGGAGTACATGGAACATAAAATGGCGAAATGTGAATGTAGTACATGCCTCTGCTTACCCAACGGGGAATAATACTCAAAACACAGTTTTTATATATCTAAAGACAACAATTTGTTAATTTTTTTTTATTTATATTTAATAACAAGTAACAAAGGACTCAAACATGTTAGTAACAATATTTCTTAACAACTAAGTTAGTAAACTTAACCTAACACTGCAAAATACTTAGTTTATGCGAATCCCTGCTACAAGCTCAACACCGATGTGGAAAGTTTGCAGCAGCGATTCACATACAAGCAGTCCAGTCTGCTCGCGATACACCGCAGTATAATGTTGGGGCTGGCCCGCACCCGGCGCACCAGAGAGGCGCATCTTTTTCGCATCGTTGCATAGAAGCAATCGACACGAGCTTCAGCAAACATCCCTGAAGCGCTACAGAAGCGGAACAGCCCCATCAACACCCGGAACGCATTATTATATTGAATGCGAAGGGCGCTGTACGATTTTTGAGTATAATCTACCCACAGGCTGCACGTGTAAAACGAGGTACAATATGCACGAAATAAGGTTTTTTTACTATTCTAGAACAACGTGCAAACCTTCGTGCGATCATATTAGCTCTCACCGACAGCGCCCTTCTTTCTCTTTCAATCTCATCATCATCTTTGAGGTCAGCGGTCAAGAATTAATGAATCCCATGTCAAAATATCACAAAACTTGCGTAGCAATACGCTACGACTTTCGTAGCACTTACTACGAGCGTAGGCGCTCCGCTACGGTGTCGTAGGCGTAATTCTGTTTATCACAAGTTTATTGTTACTTTAATAGAAATATATATTTATGGCTAATTTCACCAAAGTCAGAAGGCCTTTGAAACGTTCAAAATCTAGTCGCAGTCTCATCTCGGCGTCAAAAAAATGACAGAAAATTTTCAAAATGTAAGGAAATTAGACTAGGTATTTTTGACAGATTGAGACTGAGATCAGACTGTGAACGTTCTTAAAATTACTTATTCTTTTTTATATATATATTAATTATTCTAGTATGGAAAAACTGTAAAAAATTCACATATTTTTAAATTGTAAAACATTAGGCGCAAAAACACGAGTGTAGCGGTGAACTTCTTATTTTATTAACGAAATAACACAAATATGCCAAGTGCTTATGAGGGGCTTGTGGCTACATAACATCAGCGGCACGAGTCGATTGTTCAGGTAAAGCTACGCTTGCCACGGTTGATCCGTGGATGCGTGACCATCTTTACATACCAAGACCCATCCGTGCATCAGAAAGCACGTTAAGCCGTTGGTCCTGGCTGTCAATAGTGGATCTTTGACAGTCGTTAGGGGTAGTCAGAAGCCCGAAAGTCTGACAACCAGTCTTACCAAGGAGTATCATGTTACCCAGTAACTGGATTTTGGAGGTCAGATAGGCAGTCGCTCCATGTAAAATACTGGTATTCAGCTGCATCCAGTTAGACTGGAAGCCGACCCCAACATAGCTGGGAAAAGGCTAGGCAGATGACGCCAAGTAAAGTATCACGGGAGTGGTCAAATGTAAATGAATCGTGAATGAAAAAAAAAAAACTAAAATACAAAACCGTGTTTCGTAAAAGCTATCTTTAATGTCTACCTACCCTTATATAGCTTTCAAGCTAAACAAAGGCAACAACAAGAAGTTAATGTGCTCTGACCTAATTTTTAAATGGGCAACACCGCGCTAAAACGTCGCATAGATCAGGCTTTTGGGGGTGAGCAGAGGGAATTATGATTACTATGTCGTTGTGTATCCATTCACCATTTGTCTGTCTGTCTGTCTGTATGTTACCTTTTCCCGTCTAAACCATTGAACGGATTTCGATAAAAATTTGCAGAGAGATAGATTGCATCCCGGGGAAGGACATAGGATAGTTTTTATCGACATACCTCACGGGCGATGCCGCGGGCAGAAGCTAGTTACTAATATAGCTTGGTCACATTAAAAACCCGCCAAGTACGAGTTGGACTCGCAAACGAAGGGTTCCGTACCAGCATACAATATTTAACACTACATATAAAATAA
Organism: Gortyna flavago; assembly: GCA_963669345.1. Taxonomy (NCBI): domain Eukaryota; kingdom Metazoa; phylum Arthropoda; class Insecta; order Lepidoptera; family Noctuidae; genus Gortyna; species Gortyna flavago. The sequence goes on from OY770154.1 coordinate 6,701,626, forward strand.
CGGCAAAAAATCACGTTTGTTGTGTGGGAGCCGCCCTTAAATATTTATTTTATTCTGTTTTTAGTATTTTTTGCTAAAGCGGCAACAGAAACACACATTCTATGAAAATTTCAACTGTCTAGCTATCACGGTTGATGAGATACAGCCTGGTGACAGACAGACAGACGGACAGTGGAGTCTTAGTAATAGGGTCCCGTTTTTACCCTTTGGGTACGGAACCCTAAAAATACTGTTGAGTACTTCTCTACGACGTGTAGAGCATTCTACTTCAGCATTCAGATGATGTCTCGTTCTGACTCCGCGATGATTCCGGTCATATGCGAGTCGGACTCGCGCACCGAGGGTTCCGTACAAAGTCCGGAACCCTCGGTGCGCGGTGAAGGAAAACATCGTGAGGAAACCGGCATGTTATAGAACCAAAATTTGAAGACATGTGACATCAACCAACCCGCACTGGGCCCGCGTGCTGGATTACGCCCCACTCCCTCTCGAGGAGAGGAGGCCTGTGTCCCAGCAGTGGGAACATTATAGGCTGATTATCTATGATATTCTATAAATATTCTATTCATATCGCTCATGCCGACAAGAAAAAAGACATTGAAATACCTAGTAACATACTTAAATATTCTATTCACGAACATCATTTTGTAGGAAAAATATTACGCCATGTTATGAGGGAGTAGATTGATAAAACTATGGCCAACATAAAGTATCTTATTGTGGTTGTTTGATTAAAAAGAGGCGAGGTCAAGGCTGTAAGGAAAATGCTACTTATTTCGGTTACTAGACTAGTTTTTAGGGTTCCGTACACAAAAGGGTGCCAACGGAACCCTATTATTAAGCCTCTGCTGTCCGTCCGTCTGTCTGTCAGCGGGCTGTATCTCATGTACCGTAATAGGTAGAACGTTGGACTTTTCGCAGAGTGTGTATTTCTATTGTCGCTTATAACAATAAATAATAAAAATAATATTTAAAGTTAATAGTAAAAAGTTATATTGTACAAGTTATGCGAACATAAATGTAGGGAGCTGCAGGTTTTATTTCGCGACCGATTTCGTTAATTTTTTGCGATAACAAGTATGTGATACAATTTATTGCATATATTATGTGGTTTCCATACTGTATAATAATTAATGTGAAAAAATTTTTTGGGTATTTGTAACTCATTCATTATACCCTTTTTTTTCTTTTTTTGAGGCTGGGAAATCATCAAATGAAGGAGTCATCCCGCTCTAGGTGGAGCGGAAGGGAGTGTCAGACTCTTACTGACTAAAACCCATCCGTCTTCCTTCCTTAGCCCTTTATGTTCCGGGGTAGCCGCAACTATTTCGGACAATCCCGCTGACCCGGCAGGCTTCGGCCCAAACGGCCCCCTTCACTGCTGCTAACATCTCTTTGAGGTGCGCGTGGAACACATACGCTTTTCCGGCACGGGCTTGGTCCTGATCGGACGGTGAGCTACCCATTAATCTCACCTCGCCTACGGTGGCCGGGAGTCGTTAAGCGTCTACCGCGGCGGCTGGAACGAGGGGCTCTCTCCCTCAACCATCCCGCCACCTCCTTCGCTAGCATGACTGCTTCGCAGAAGGAGGTGACTGCCTCCCACTTCCCTCTCGCCATGGTTGAACCAGGAGCGGACGCGAGAGGTCGCCGCCGCTGCCGATCGCCTCTACGAGGACACGTAGGTACTCATTATAAACTGGATTATCAATATCAAATAGGATAACTTTTAATCTCGCTAGTACGTTCCCGTGGGTTAATTCCCGACCTCCACGAGGGCGAAGCCCCGGCCAGAGCTATTAAATAAATACGTTCCTTTACTTTCTAAGATCCTATTCAATTTAATCCGATGTCAAATTTCGCGTCGACGTATATTTGGTTCGTGTTATTCCGGTCAAACACAATGGCTTACGTAGGAAAACCCAATATACAGATTACCCAGAAAAAATTTGCGCTTCGGCAGTCGTCGCCTACATTCGGAATACGATTTGTGGCAATGAGATTTTACGACGTACGGCATTTCAAACAAACTTTCAAGCCACATGCGAACTACGCATATCATACTGACTGACATCACCCAAAATTGTGCATCTCGCAAGCAGGGTTTACCGCGCAACTAGCGTATATACAACGTTCCGACATCAATCATCGGGCAGTTGCCCCCGACACCCGTCTGGTCGGAGGATCCTCTGTTTTCTATGGAGGTTGAATGAACTCTACACCCTGTTCCTCATAGTACAAAAAACTTTAAGATATCTTGGAGCCCATGATGAAACAGCTGTTATCTATGCATCTGCTTGCCCCAAAAATAAAAGGAATCCACCGCTCACTCGCATTCATTTGTTTATTCAAATGTGATTCAAAAACTTCAAAAAGTTTTTGTGCTAAAAGTTTTGAATTCATTACAGAGGGAATCAAAATTAGACACTGGCAACTAGGGGAAAAAGTTTGTCAAACTTCAGAGAGCCATACAAATCAGTCTTTTGGTTTAAGTATTAAGAAGCTCCGAGAGAATATAACAGTTAGATGGCTTCTACTGAGAATGGGGTTACCCCTTTCCTTTTAGGAGGTGTTGTGAAAGTGGATTACGGGATCATGGCTGTAAGAACTTGTTTTTATTTAATTTTGATGTATTTTTTTTAGCTCGGTTGTTTCTTTACTGTGGTTTTTAATAACGATTACAGATGCTAAATTGCTACACAATACATAAATACAATGATTGATTCTTTTAATAACTATTTTTTGTTGACATCGCTTTATTATCATGCATAATCAGCCTATAACTTTCCCACTGCTGGGGCACAGGCCTCCTCTCTGTGAGGAGTGGGCAACACGCGGTCACGGTGTTGGTTGGTAGATGTCATATGTCTTCGAATTATTGGTTCTAGGACATACCGGTTTCCTCACGATATTTTCCTTCACCGTTTTAACATCATGCACAGCATGGTTAGTAAAAAAAAATAAAAGTCTGTGTTTGCATGTGTTATATGTTATAATTATTCACTATCATAAAATCAATAGAGACCCCTTTAAAAAATACTTTAATAAAAAAAAATCTCATGTGCCTGTATTTTGACGTACACCTTTAAAACCAGAACACAGCAACGCTTAAGCTAAGATAAGGTAAGCTAGGAAAGTAATCCCATCATATTATAACGGCCATCTTGAAAATCTGTCATTTTCATCAATGTTTGACATTAAGGTGTCAAAAAACGCTTTGTATTATCTGTGGTATTATGGACAGCCATTATTGTGACCGTTCATCGCTTTCTCAGGGTAATTTCATGCCGAAAATTCCTCATTGCGATACCTCGCGATGGCAGCTTAGCTCACTACCTCGATGTCAGCTTCATGTAAAACAAATGCATGCTAATACACCCGCACGCACATGCCGAAGGATACCTCACTGCAATACTTGTTGTACTTCCCTGGACGATAAGAGCTCTTTATACTTCCTATATTTATTATCTATCTCAAATGTCTCCAGCCAGTAACTGGAATAACTAACTTCTGAAAGTTGGCGCCAAAACGTCAGCCATTTTGGTTGGCAGGCCGCCATCTTTAGTCCATCTGTCATTTCGAATGGAGCTTTCAATAAACGTATTTCAGTTAGGTCGTAGTTTCTAATCGACTGTGAAAAAGGAAGGTTTACTATTTTGTGTTTGTTATTTTTTGTGTGTCTCTGGAGTATTCTGTCCGAATTTTAAGATTTTAAGTATCAATGAAAAAATGTCAAAAACTTGTCAAAATGTAGGGAAATTACAGGCATTTTTGACAGATCAGACTGTGAACGTTCTTAAAATTACGAGAATTGCCCCTCTGGTCATCCACGTACGCCAGTTGCGAGTACTACGCTCCTGACCTAACCTAACCTAACTGAAAAACGTCCAATAAGGTCACTATACATATGAAATCACAAAAAAAATCTGCTGTTTCATACATTTTGGTCTAGTAGGTATTGAACTTTTGTATTAAACAGCTGATCTTTTTCGTGATTTCAGAGTTGGTCCCGTATTGAAAGTTGTTCATATTCATGGGTAGAACACTCTGTGAAAATTTCGAGACGGTAAAAAAAATATCCAGTATGTCTCCTGGGGTGTCGGCGGCTGCTGGCGTTTGATGTACCTTTTGTAAGTTGCCTTTAATTCATCCCTTCAACGTGAGCAAACCATCTAAGCACACACATGTATACCTGGAAAGAATTCTGATTGGTGATTCATTATTGTTGTTACCTGTAAGCATTCCTAATACTTACTTTGTTTTTAAATAAGCAGTCTTGGGTACTGCCGAGATGGAAAAACTATAAACTGTGCGAAATAACAGGTTTTTTTTTTAATTTCAAAATAATTTCTGTTTGTATAGTGTCAAAAATTAAATTTTCTTAATTTTGTAAATTAAAATTATTAACATAAGTCTGGTTTTCTGGTTTGACAGCTGTCACTCGTTAGAAGCCCGAAAATTTGACAACCAGTCTTACCGAACGGTATCGTATGGTTTGTGGAGGTCGCTCATATAAAATAGTGAAATTCAGCTGTATCTGGTTAGAATGGAAGCCAACCTCAACATAGTTGGGAAATGGCTATAGGCAGACTTCTGATAATGATGATTTTGGTTTAAACGTCAATCGGCACTTCGAGCAACAAACAGCGCAATACACCAAACTCATAGCTACAGGTATATTGTTAACATCAGCATATCAATTTCGCGAACCCATAAGATTTTCGCCTACCTGAGTTGTACTGCACAGTTACTGACAAATGCGTGCACTGACTGGACAGGTCCACCCAATCTGTGTGGTTCTTTCCTCAAAAGAACATTTAAGACACCAATCTACATGGTCTTCACATGATCTGACCAAGATTTTGTCTGGACTTTAAAAGAGACTGTGACCACTGAGATTGTTTCGGCCTTTCTTCTCAGAGTAGTCAGATAGGAAATGCCGACCTCATCTAATTTAAAAAATAAAATAAATGATCGACGAAGTTTTTGTACCTACTTACAGAAATATAATCATTTATCATTGCCGAAAATCGTCAACGCTCCTAAGGAAGTTTTCACTTCAAAAACAAAAACACATAATATCAAAATGTCACATAAACACACAATGTCAGGTTTTGAATCAGCAAACCCTGTCCCCAGACAGGCACGCTCGTTGCAACTTAGAATAAATTGAACCAATAAGATTCCAGTTGCCAGCGATACAATATTTTCTATTGTTCAGCATTTTCTGTGATATTAAACTTAGCCCGCGATATTGAAATTTATATTAAAATTAAAAGAATGTTTCATGAAATAATCGTTCGACTAGCCTTCCTTCTTTTGTGGTTGGCTTCCAGTCTAACAGCATGCAGCTGGATATTAATATTCAAGAAAATTAAAGATGGACCCCCTTACTAATAAACGCATATGAATAGTTACACACCGATTTCTCTCTTTCAGTCGTCAGTAATATGACTTTCGAAAGAAGAATACAGAGCGTTGTGTAACTATACAGACGCTATACAACGTTTATTAGCAAGGGGGAAAGAAGATAAATGTGTTTATTGACATTACATAATTCAAATCTTAGTTCATTCAAGTTAAAATTATATTCATGCGAGAACAATGTTAAAAGACATGCATATTAAAAGCGTCCGTAATCATAACATAACATCCCAAATGAATCAGCACGGTTCGGCGACTTAGTTCAGTGGCAACGGCCCGACTTACAAGTTGTAGGTCGTGGTTTCGAACCCACACAGGTGCTTTAATTTTTGTAAATAATTTAATCACCACTGCTCTCAAAACGGTGAAGGAAAACATCGTGCGGTAACCGGCATGTCCTAGAACAGACATGTAACTATCTGATTTACCAACCCGCACTGGGCCCGCGTGGTAGATTACAGCCCACTCCCTCTCACAGAGAGGAGGCCTGTGGCCCAGCAGTGGGAACATTATAGGCTGATTATGCTATAGCCTTCTGTACACACGGCTACACATCAAGCTATATTATTTCCAGTTTTAGCTGACCTCGCCTTGAATAGGTTTTTCGTTCAATCAGAAGTCAGCTTATACTGGTTATGGCCCCACTGGTCGATATTTTTTCCATATAAATTTCGAGAGTATTTTGAGAGTATAGTATCCACTGTTTGACATTATGCATCCAAAGTTAAACATGATGTCGTTTTGACTTATTATTAATTGTGTCTGTACGGAAACAGAATAGTAAAATAAAAAGCCATTAAAAAGTTATGAGCCAACAAAGATTCGTTTTTCTTGCTATTTTTATCGTAACTTTGGGTGTAAATAAGTAATAAAAGAAATGTAAAATCTTCAAAACCAAAACCGTAATGACAAAGCTCAGTTATCGAAGAGTTCAATAAATTTTATTTATAATTGATTAATGTATTGGTTTTTCATAAAACTCGATTTTCAAAAGCACTTTTCGAATTTTTTTACGCGCCTATCAGGTCAGAACGGTGTTTTTGTGCGTGAGAACTAGACGTTGCGCATGTAGACTAGCGTCTAACTGCTCATCACTGATACTAGCTCTGTCAGACACGAAGCTAGATGAGACAACGTGCTTTTTAGCCATGACCACCAGTGAGTTCGAGCTCGCCACTAGTAAACCTTTAAGTAGGTACAGCTTGATGTATCCGTGCGTACTCGTTACTATGTTGATTATTTTCCTGTCTAAACTGCCTTTCTACCCTTTCGACTTCCTCGGATCGCTACCTTTAATAACATTCGAACGTTAATTCTCATCTTGTCGGCGAGATCAAAGATCTGCACAACAAAGGGCGGCGCTGTCAAAGAAAATTTTCGTTTCCATGAAGGAAGGTCAGAGGACGGTTGAATGTTTTTATAGGACGGTTACTGAGGAAATATATACAGTTTAATTTAACTATAATTTAGTTTAGTTACTGTTTTCAATGCTAATGTTACCAGTTCAAGTTATAGATTCAAATTAAATTAGCTAGCGAAACTCCGCAGAGGTGATGGATGTTGATATCTAAACTAGATAAAAAAAGAACGCCATTAATTTGTTGAGATTTTTTTTGGGTCGTCAACTGCTGCAACTAGTCTTACCAAAGGGTATCGTATTACCCAGTAACTGGGTTGTGGAGGTCAGATAGGCAGTCGCTCCATGTAAAATACTGGTATTCAGCTGCATCCGGTTAGACTGGAAGCCGACCCCAACATAGTTGGGAAAAGGCTAGGCAGATGATGAACTGCTGCAACTCGTCAAATTAATTTCGTTTTCAGCTGAAGCAGCTATCAGTTAAAAAAAAAACATTAAATTAATTTTATTTTTATTTTATCGTGTTTAGTTATCGTTACCCACCACGCCTGCAGAGTTTTGCTAGCTAATTTAATTTGACCCTGTAGAACAAATATTTTCGAATAACGTCGGGAGGAAAGTTTTGGAGTATGAATGTCGATGGCTATAAGAGTAGGGGAAGACCAAAGAAACGATGGATGGACTGTGTGAATGATGATATGGTTAGAAAGGGGGGTGACTACCGAGATGACGACTGATAGAGAAGCATGGAAGAAAAATACATGTTGCACCGATCCCAAATAAATTGGGATAAGGTTAGGAAAATGAATGATAATTTTGGAATAAAAGAAAAAAAAAAGAAAAATTGTTTATTCTGTACAAACAGAACTCACAAAAAGGTATTATACTGAGTCAGGTTAAACGAGGGGCATTCTTTAAGGGAGTGTAGTACTCATGAAAATGAACAACTTTTAATATGGGACGGACTTAAAAATATGAAAAAAAAAGCAGCTGTTCCCTACATTTTGTCTAGCCTGGTTTTATTTTCTCGATTTCAGTGTTGGTTACAACACGCTACAGAAGCGATGCCAATGCGCTACTAACGCGCTCCAGCATCGCGACTGTATCGATGCAAACGCGCGATCGCGTGACTAATGTTGCCTCAACGGAGTCCATCTCGCAACTGGCATTTTTGTGCCGTTACTGAATCTCGTTTGCGAGGGGCCCGTGGCTAAATAATAACAGCCGCACAGGTCGATCGATCAGGTTAAGCTACGCTTGCCGCAGTTGGTCTGTGAATGGGTGACCATCTTTAAATATCGAGACCCCTCCGTGCCTCGGAAAGCATATTAAGCCGTTGGTCCCGGCTGTCATTCGTGGATCTTTGACAGTCGTTACGGGTAGTCAGAAACCCGAAAGTCTGACAACCAGTCTTACCAAGGGGTATCGTATTACCCAGTAACTAGGTTGTGGAGGTCAGATAGGCAGTCGCTCCTTGTAAAATACTGGCATTCAGCTGCATCCGGTTAGACTGGAAGCCGACCCCAACATAGTTGGGAAAAGGCTAGGCAGATGATGACTGAATCGCGTTTGCATCGCGACAGAAGCGCGACAGGATCGCGTTTGCATCGCGACTGAGAATCGTGGTGTGGGCAAGGGAAGGCTAGCGACCGCATCGCGACTGTATCGATGCGAACGCGCGACAGCATCGCTACAAAAAGTCGCTGTGGGCGGCAAACGATATCGCGGCAGGCCCAGACGGAGATGGCGGGATGAGCTGGACTCCTTCAACAAGAACTGCTTCCTTATCAGTTTTAAACGGAGAGAAGTGGTTTAATTAATTGGTTTTAAACCGTTTTAATTAAAGAAATAAATTAATTAATTAAATTGAAAATTACGACAATTGCCCCTCTCTGGTTCTGCACAGATGCGACGCATGTCTTAAAAGCTCTTTTTTAACCGACGAAAAAACGGAGGAGGTTCTCAATTCGACGTGTATGACCACACTCATGGTAACTAGTCCGATTTTGATATTTTTTTTGGAAAGGATATATCTCGAAGTTGGTCCCACATAAATTTGGAAAAAAAAATCGTACCCTAAGGGTGGGAAAATAGGGGTGATTTATTGTTCACTCACAGATTTTAATGCTGAGTTGTGTATTACAATTAAATAATTTAATAAAAAGTCACGACGAATGAGCTACTTCGTAAATTATAGAAAAATAATATTATAAAATAAAAACTTAAAAAAAAAAATTAAACCCCCCAAAAACTGAAAAAAAAAAAAACCTTTTTTATTTAACCTTAATGACTAAGTTCTTAAACTGATACCTAAGTCATTTTGAATCGGCGCCAAATAATCAGTGTCATTAAAGTTAAATAAAAAAGGTTTATTATTTTTTGCTTTTCAGTTTTTCGGCGGTTTTTTTTTTTTATTATGTAAAGTAGAAGTACCTACTATTTTTTTCCAGTCTGCAGTCGGCATCTTGTTTGTTTGTTGTCGAGGGGCTTGTGGCTAACTAATAACAGCCGCACGAGTCGATTGATCAGGTTAAGCTACGCTATCACACCGCCAACTTCCAAACTCCGGGCTGTTACTAAGAAAAATCCAATCATATTTTTCCTGACCCGGGAATCGCACCCAGAACACCACACTTAACAGATGCACTTGCGATCACGAGACCAACGGGGCATTGTACGCTGTCTAAAAATGCTTGTTTCAAAGAGCAAAATTATTGTACCTACAATTATCACACTAATAAAAATGGCGAAAGTTTGTGTGTGTGTGTGTGTGTTTATGTGTTTGTTACTTCTTCACGCTCAAACGGCTGGACCAATTTTAATAAAATTTTGTAGGAGGTAGCTGACACCTGACGTTGGATTAACATATAGGCTACCTACTTTTTATCCCGATATTCCCACGGGATCGAAACTTATGCGGGTGAAACCGCGGGGCGCAGCTACTATATAGTAATATAAATGTCAATGATTAGGTACCATAAAAACTAAAAAGACAATAATTTTTAGAAGCAAAAAAAGCAAACTAAGATGGCCGGACGTGCCTACCTAAAAATCATAACAAAAAAAAAACGCTGGAAAATCTTCATACAATAATTCAAATTTTTCCTACTGTAATAAATCTTACGCCTCGTTCCTTATAGGAGCACGTACAATATACACTGACATACGACTTACAATAACCCAATAAGCAATCCAAGTTACGTCTTCCAATAACCAGAGACATAATAATTCTATTTTTCATAAGAGTGCATAGACAATAATATTCAAATAAGGTTGGTTACCTCTTGGCTCTTAGCCAAGCACCTGTTTGGTGATACAGTAGTGATACGAGTGTGTTTAGTAAGTATTGGTTTTTGTTAGTACTTACAGAGGTATTGAAAAATATTATATTTATTGTATTATTGTGTGCTTTTGCTCACAACCTCGTCCGCTTGGAAATTAAACTAATATTATAAATGCGAAAGTAAGTTTGTTTGTTACCTTTTCACGCCTAAACCACTGAACCGATCATACTAAAGTTTTGCATATACGTTGTCAGGTGTACAGAAACAGACATAGGGTACCTTTCATCCCGAAAAAAAGTGCTGTTCACCACTACCTATGCATCTTCTAGAACCATAATTATGCTGAATTCATGGTTACCTACCAGTTACCGTCGTCGACCGTATAACCGTCAATGCCCTTGCCAGACTGAATAATCTTTAGTAGTTTGCCTTTTCAGCTCTGTCTCGTTGGTCATAAATTCATAATGCAATGACATTTAGAGGTCATACGCCATTTTAATAGTTAATAGTTAGCAAGGGAATTCTTAGTAAGCAATGGAATAATTAGTTTGACGCTGTTTTCGAAGAATTTATTTATTCATTGTAATTTTTATTATACTATTACGTGTCAAAACAAGGTCAAGAGGGGCTTTTTTTTTTTTCTTAGCTTCTAGAACATACGAGACGATCTACTAAGGTTACCTATGCAATGCAATCATTCGTATGCTGCACCGGTTGGACGCCATCTGTTGCTATAAACCAGCGCTAGGGAGTGCCCTCGCACAGCATAATGCTAAGACCCTATGCGAGACAGTGGTCTCGCATAGGGTCTTAGCATTATGCTGAGCGATGGCCGTTTTAAGTGAATGTGACGCATATTTTCCCTAAACTTGTTCTTTTTTTGCGTTTTTTTTTCTCTCGCATAAGTTTCGATCCCGTGGGAATATCGGGATAAAAACTATCCTATGTCCTTTCCGGGACTCAAACTATCTCTATACCAAATTTCATCTAATTCGGTTCACCAGTTTAAGCGTGAAGAGGTAACAGACCGACACACCTTCGCATTTATAATATTAGTATGGATTTTCTTTTAATGTCGGTTCGTGGTTGGGTGCAGACTATTGATTTCATACCGATACCCTGTACTATTTGTTCCTCGGAAAGCACGTTAAGTCCTGGCTGTCATTTGTAGATTGTTGACAGCAGAACAGTTACGAGAAGCATATTAATGTGCTACTCGTACAATCACCAATATCGCTCCATGTAAAATACTGGTATTCAGCTGTATCCGGTTAGACTGGAAGCCGACCCCAAGATAGTTGGGAAAAGGCTAGGCAGATGATGATCAAATTGATGGGATTAAATTTTACGCCGTAAAACTAATAGGAGGTACCACAGGATTAAAGCAAACTGCCAAATCAAATCCAGCTTATTTAAGGGGATATGTTGAAAAAAAAAATGTTTTTTCTGTTTCGTGTTACTTGTTAAATATGTGGAATAGGGATTTAATATTTTGGTATATGTTTTTTGACTCTTTGGTCTAGTATCGTGTAAAAGGAATACACGATTAAATGTTTTTTTCTGGATACAAAAAAATTGCAAAGTTATATCTATTTTTTTACTTTTTCGACATCATGGCGTAACGCTTAAAACTTATTCAATGGAATTTACTTTAAAACATAGAGAATTATCACATCAAACTTTACTCAAAGTAGTTTTAAATTATATTTATTTATTTTGTTAAAAAAGGAGTACTTAAATTCGTTTTGGTACATACGTCGTTTTATTCCGAGCGCACGCACATTATAGTCATCTCTCTTCTTTTGCGTTTCAAAATTAAAGTAATTGCATCACTTTCGCCCGCTTAGTAGGTTTCGAGGATTTTAGATTTTCGAGGTAGGGCCTTAACTAAAACAGTTAACAGAAAGGGAGGTTAAACTGTAAATATATAGGTAAGTATACGTAATTTCGAACAGTACTTCTTATCCGGCGGCGTATCGCTTTGATCTTTGAGCTTTGTCGGCGCTTTTGAAGTCGGAGAGCTTCAAGTTCAACTATCTTAACTCGTCTACTAGTGCTTCTTTGTGTAAAGTTGAAAAAAATTATAGCTTTGTTAGTTGAGTGGGGATTTTGATATATATTAGATACTTAAAGTATATTAATACTGTTAGCAATATTAAATTTTAATACTAGTTGCGCCCCGCGGTTTCACCCGCATTAGTGTTGATCTCGTGAAAATATCGGGATAAAAAGTATTATATGTGTTAATCCTAGTTATAAACTATCTGTGTGCTCATCCAAATCTGTTCAGCCGTATTAATCAAATGAAATCATTCAATTTGCAAATGGAACTACATTTAACAGACCGTGGTCGCGTTAGTGACCCATTTATTTTGTATTTGTTTACAGTTCCATCACACAGTATTAAAATACAGTTTACCGATACAGCGCTGATCTAAAAATATTTTCTAGAGTCATTCAACCGTTCCTGTTGAAGTCCTCACATGAATATCGATCCTGCAAAACCCCGATGATAAAAGAGAGGTGTACAGCCACTATGCTCTGTCCCTTTCATCCGTCAGTTTTGTATCGGTGTGCAAAATCAAGCGGTGTTTGCAATTTAAAGCGCATTAAGTGCTGTTTGGTCGCGTGATATTTTTTTGAATGAGGTTCATTATTGGGTTGAGTATTCAAACCTTGTATTTTCGTAGTAATTCGATTGTTTGAGCTCATTGACAGCCACGTTGCTCTAATGGATGTTAGCGTGACTGTTAAACCTGGGGTCTTTGGTTTTATGCTCGGGCCGAGAAAAGTGTAAGTACTTACCTAATAAGATTTTTTCATTACAAATTACTCTCTAGCAGCCTATAGCGCCATTATTGGTAATATAATTATGGGTGAACTAAAGGTACACAGCTTTATCTACCCTTTCAGGTAAATTTCATTGTATTTATTGTATGTACTAATTATCTAATTAGTTACCTATTTAAGCAATAGAAAACAATGTGTCAACATCAATGAAAATAATGTAATAATTTTATATTCGTCGGAATATAAACATAATAAATATGGCGTTCCACAGGGAAGTGTGCTAGGCCCAATATTATTCCTAATTTATATAGTGACATCTAATAAAAAACTAAATACCATTTCAAAACATGAACTTGACATTAATAATACAATTGACAAATTATTGCATTGGCTTGACATTAAACATTTGATGATAAATTTAGACAAATCCGTTTACAAACAATTCAATCCATCAAATAATTCCTAAAATGACATTAAACTCAATATTAATAAAATCAATGAAGTAACGCGTACCAGATGTTTAGGTATAATAATAGATAAAAACATTTACTGGAAAGAGCACATAGAAAATGTTAGCTCTAAAATTAGTAAATCAATTTATGCATTAAAACAAGTAAAAAATGTAACTATTAAAAAATGTAACTATTAAAAAATGTAACTATTAAAAAAACTGCTGTAATGTCATACCACGCGTACGTCGAATCGTTGTTACGTTATGGACTAATAATAAGGGTAACAGCACTGACTTCCAAAGAGCATTCATCGCTCAAAAAAAATGCATGAGAGCAATTTGTGGACTTAAGCCCGACGACTCATGTCGATCAATATTTAAAAAACTTGGTATGTTACCGTCACCGTCGCTTTACATTTACGAAATATGTGTGATGTCAATCCTCGGAACCGACGAGGTCCATATAAACTGATGTTGAATGATTTGCCTAGACTGTCTAAACTGCTTGGCAATGTGTATGCGCATTTATAAAAAACCGGCCAAGTACGTGTCGGACCACGCACAATGAAGGGTTCCGTAGTTGGAATGAAGTTATCCCAAGAACAAACTTAACATTGTAGTTGAAAAACAAGTTCTCCCATACATTCCAACTGAAAATGTAAGTTTGTACGCACAAGATTGAGAGATTTACCATGTTGTTTCAAGATCATAGACTTCTTATTAATTTTCCTGTAATCTATAGGTATAGAACTATTTTCTGTGTTTTTTTTAAATTTTAGGCTCAGTAGTTTCGGAGATAAGGGGGAAGAATGGTAAATTTCCATCTATTGTCTTAAATAACTTGAATACAATTTATTTTAAAATTATGAAAAAAAAAAAATTTGAGATCCTCACGGTAAGCCGTTTCATTTGATATGTCACACGATACAGATTGCGAAACTTTTTTTTTTAAATTGTCTATTTACCCCTCAAAAATGACTCCCATTTTTAAAACTCATTGTTTACGTTACACGTCTGTGTTTGGGTCACAGAGATTCATATGTGTACCAAATTTCAACTTAATCAGTCCATAAGTTTCGGAGCAAATTGGCTGTGACAGACGGACAGACAGACAGACACACGAGTGATCCTATAAGGGTTCCGTTTTTTCCTTTTGAGGTACGGAACCCTAATAAAATACCAAGGCATTTCAAAGCTTTAAATAAAAAATTATTTAAAATTAAATTTCATAAGTGGTTACTCGAGTGTAGTTTTTATAGCTTAAAAGAATATACAGATAAAAAATATTGATGTATTTTTTTATAAAAAAAAAACTATTGTTTTTAATATTTTGGATGCTAAGTTTTATCCTAGCTACGTGTTTGTGCCTCAATTTGTATTTAACACCCTTATATACCATGTTTTACGCAAATAAATATTCTATTCTATACACTAGGTACCAAATTAAATGACTAATTAACTATACAAATAAAGACAAAAACAAAAGGACTCTTAGGCATCGAAGAAATTCGAAAGAACAGATCGAAACGCTGAAATCCACCAAAGCAGAAGTCGATGACATATCAGTCCATGATATTCACCAGTACACCATTGTATACATACTGCTGGGAGTTGTACTATGCGTGCAGCAGCCTGGGTCTGGAGAAGAGTGAGAGGCTGTTCACCTTTGTCGTCCAGCCGGGCGGAGCCTCACCACAGACAGGAGTCTGTGGCGACTACATCGGAGTCAACCAGAGTGCATAGTGAAGTGCAACCGCGAAAGCAGAGTACTGCTGACCGTCAGCAAAGTGATAGTGAATCGATAGGTTTAAGTGCATATTTCGCCAGACGGTGGCCCAGTGCTATGCGTAGTAAAGGTAAAAAGGAAAGAGCTACGTTGCCTAAAGTAAGAAAAGAGCGTGTACTTACAGTTGAAGACTCATTAGTGTAAAGAATTTATGTTTTTATGGACAACCGTGATTAATACTTTACCTTTATTTATTTGTTTACCATTTGACTTGTATTATTATTTTAACTAAGGTGATTTGATGATTACTTTAGTCCTTTCTTACGAGTATCTCATCTTGTGCTCGGGAATATGTTCGGTACAATATTTGCAACCGAACAGCTCAGCACTTTTGCTTGCGTGCATTTCCATAAATGCATGTATCGCAGCTATTACCAGTTAGTGCGTGTTCGAATACCAATCGCGTAACTCAATCAAACTAGATCAAACCATCTTAGTGCTAATTTAGATTATTGTACCATTTTAATGACTATCACTAGTATTTAATATAACGTTTAAACCATATCATTTCGTATCATTAAACCAGTCTAATATAATACCAAACCAACCAGATATCAACCAACTCGGAAGTTAGTACTAAACCAAGCAGGCACTAAATTCTATATGGTTACGGAAACTCGTCCGCATCGCTTTCATCCGAAACAGTACTTTTCCCTTCCAGCGAACGTAGATTTGATTTTATATTGCGTTCATTGCGTAGCATATTTCAAAACTATGTCGAACTATGTCTGTCCGCGACTTTTTCCGCGTAAAATATCTTGTTTTAACATAAAATATACCCTAATGACTCTCACAAATAATGTGGCTTTCCATTGGTAAAAGAATTTTCAAAATCGGTAGTCAGTATCAGTAGATCCAGAGATTAATCCCTACAACCTCATAAACTTTACCTCTTTATAATATTAAGTATAATATAGCAGACTTATAAAAAAAGATGGACTCCGCGCCACGCATATCGAAAGTGAAGCACAGTAAGTATGCCGGACCGTTTGTACAAACACGCCTCACGCTCACATTTACATCGTCATAGTATGCCGACCGGCCGCCATTACGTGACACGATAGCGTCAATCGTCAATCACGCACACATAGATCGGTACGGTGCTTCACTTTCGATATGCGTGGCGTGGAGTCCATCTTTTTTTTAAAGTCTATGAATATTAGATATCCGTCGATAATTTTAAAAACATGTGCTGAATAAATTCTTTGTTACAGTTTGCGTACTGGTTAAAAATTTATCCTGTATTGGTACATCCACATTTCACCAGATAGGTTTTGAAAAAAACATCGCATGAAAACTCAACCCGTTGAAAACCCTACAATGTCCCCCCCCCCCTCCCACCCCCTATCGATCGCTAAACACTTAGTCATCCCTTATTAACGAGGAGGAAGGGGTGAACAGTTGAAACACGACAGAGGGGTAATTCTCGTAATTTTAAGAACGTTCACAGTCTGATCTCAGTCTCAATCTGTCAAAAATGCCTCTAATTTCCCTACATTTTGACAAGTTTTTGACATTTCTTTGTCGCCGAGATGAGACTGCGACTAGATTTTGAACGTTTTAAATTACGAGAATTGGCCTTCTGGCCACAATGTGCCAAACTGTTCGCGAATTCAGAACGCTTGTCATTTATTTTTCACTAGCTAAACCGGAATGAGAAAGTTTATAGTGGATAAGGCAGAGATTAAAAACAGAAGAAGAACTAGCAGGGGGTCGAGGAGGGGGGTGGAGGGGTTCAGGGAATCAGACCGGAATAACTCAACTAGGATTAGTTGAGTTAATGTTTAAGTTAGCTAATGCTTTGAACGGTTTTTTTTCATGTATGGTTAATAAAGATATTTATTTCTCAAAATAATTACA
This sequence comes from Gortyna flavago, assembly GCA_963669345.1. Classification (NCBI taxonomy): domain Eukaryota; kingdom Metazoa; phylum Arthropoda; class Insecta; order Lepidoptera; family Noctuidae; genus Gortyna; species Gortyna flavago. The sequence continues at coordinate 6,718,578 of OY770154.1, forward strand.
AATTCACCTAAACAGGGTCAGATTTAATTAGCTGGCTGTGTATTTAAAGATGGTCACCCATCCACGGACGCGTAGCTTAATCTCATCGATCAACCCGTGCTGCTGTAACTGTTTAGCCCCCGAGCCTCATGCAAAAAAACTTTTTTACAAAAAAAAAACAACCGACTTCCAAAAAAAACACTACAAAGTGATAAATAACTTTAATTTCGGAAGACGGTGTCGTTGGTTCTGCATTTTCGTTTATTGACACCGACTTCCGAAATTAAAGTTATTTATCACTTTGTAGTGTTTTTTTTGGAACTTTCAACTTGTTGGTTTTATTTTTCACTTTTTAGTGGGAGAGTTTGTAATTTATGTAAGTTACAATAGCCTTATGTCAACTGCTCATCACCTTTTACAAAATATTGCTTTTAAATTTTTAGATTTTTGTTGATTTTACAAAAACCGCTTGTCAGATTTCGATAAAATTTTAATGGAACCATTTGGGAAGTATACCCTTTCCAACAATTTTTTTTTTCAAATCGGTTATCAAACGACGGAGATATGCGAGAACAAACATAAAAAAAAAATACATACATCCGAATTGAGAACCTCCTCCTTTTTTAGAAGTCGGTTAAGAAAAAGATAACTTGGCAAAATGACGTTCCGATAAAAGCGATTACTGACCCTGACATGCCCTGAGATGGACAGAAATCCTTGTAATATTTTTTATTTCATTTCCACCTGGTTGGTCAAAGCAACTATATACCTTTGACTACTCGTTAGAAAAGTTATATTATCACACTTATTTATTATAAAGGCGAAAGTTTGTGTGTGTGTGTTTATGTTTGTTACTTCTTCACGCTCAAACGGTTGAACCAATTTTGACAAAATTTTGTATGGAGGTAGCTGACACCCTGGATTAACACATAGGCTACTTTTTATCCCAATATTCCCACATTATCGACACCTATGCGGGGGAAACCGCGGGGCGCAGCTAGGATTATGATAAAGCGGAAAAAGGCAGAATTTTCCGACCGCATTTCCTCAAGTCTTTTCACGACTGTATTTAAGTTCAACTGTCCAACTTTAACAGTCCAAACTGGTAAAGTGTGGCTACCTTGACGGAATGGCAGTGAGGTGTGATTGTGGAGCTATGCCACAAAACATGCTCCACCAGTATCTATCCTGCCCTCTGTGCCCCAAAACATGCAGTCAAAGTGACCTCTGCGCTGCCACAGACAACGCCGTGGAAGTGGCGAAGTTTTGGCAAACAAGATTTAAAATTATGTTCAGAGGAAATGCGGTCTTAAAGACGTTTGAAAGAGCCTAAGTAAAAAGTCATAATTCGAGGTTTGGCTCTCGCCTATTTTCCTCCTCCAATATTGGACCAATTTAAAAGATATATCATAAACTGAATAAGAAGGATAATATACGGTGTTCCTATGTTTTTATTGTGTCTATAAAAGGTTTAATTTGAATAAATGCTTTTAAGTTTAAGTTATTAAACTATTGGCATGCTGTCAAATCGAATAAATAAAAGTTTTATCAAAGTACCTACTACATAAAATTCTTTAAAACCTGACTATACTATAAAATGGCATTGAAAAAGAGCCAAACCCAACGACTTTTACTCATAAAAATTCCATGGTCCATCATCAAATAGGATAAACAGTATTATATGTTATATTGCAAGCATAGACTAAAGTATTTATTGGATTGCAAGGCGTGAAATTAGCGTCCGAGCGTGGCTAGGATGCTAAATTCCGTGCATTCATATGCTACTAAGTCACACGTCCTAAACCATTTTTAACCAACTTCAAAAAAAGGTGGAGGTTCTCAATTCGTCGGAATCTTGTTTTTTTATGTATGTTCCCCGATTTCTCGAAGACGCCTGGACCGATTTGGAAATTTATTTTTATCTACACCTATGCTATAAATCCTTCATAAAAGTTTCTGTTACAGTTAGCTTATTGCCAACATTAAAACAGCCAGTGTCATAGTAACCATAATATCATCCAAACGAGTGTTATAATGTTGTACTAAATTTCATTTTGCAACTCCTTTTTTCACTACCACAGCGCCGTAATTTAAAAAAATAACTTATAGGTTATTCGAATTCACGGCGTATCCCGCTGGCCGCCATTTTTGTTCGATATTAGTATTGCAAAAAACTGTTTCAGAACCTTTTAAAGAGGTTTCATATCATGGGTGTAGATAAAGTCTAGTATGCAACTGTCCATAATTAGGTATTAGAACACTCATGTGATACTATTATCACACAAACCCACAACGTGTATTAATATTTTCTTAATAAATTTATTTTCTTTCTTTTCCTTCTTTAAGAAATTTCTTCCAGCAGACCTGCGAAAGGAGATGTAAAAAAGAAATATAGACAATAGTGTGTGAGAACATGAAGAGAACAATATGAATGTGTGAAGTCTAAAACATTTGACAATACGCTCAATTTTCTACTGACTTGTATTAAATACCAATACGCTAAACTGTGCGACAAAAAACCGAGCGTATTACGGTGTCTTACGTTAGGGCAGCGCCTTAAACATAACCAAGCTAGCGTCCCCAAAATAACATCAAACGACAGAATACCTGTTGAGTTTGAGTGGAAAAACGTCATTCTTGACACAATGAAAAATATCCAAACATTCACCCAATTTACGATGACCCTAGCCACTATTAAAAATGTTCTATAGGAGGGCTCAACTCAAAATGTTACATTCTAACAAGACCCGTCAAAAGATGTTAAATTTCCTAAGTCAGGGGTCATGAACAATTGGTGTTGGTTTTCAATTTAGTGGGACGATCTTTGCATTTCGGAATCTTAAGAGGAAACACAAGGGCCGTTTTTCCGTACAAACATAGTCCCCTGTTTTTTCTCTGGATAATACCTGCAGAGTTATATTTTTAGGTATTTTCAGTATAAGCTGCAGTTGTCTCTATCGCGCTTGATAGCCCGCTTGTTTGGGCACTGCGCGATAGCATTAGATTTTAGAAATACTTATTTTTCATTTCTCTACGCCTTGATGTTTCCTCATAACTAGGTTGAGAGATCGATCAAATGATAGAAGTAGACGGACGAGCTCTTTGTTAAGGTGCTTACAGGACCTAAACGCAAAAAATGCATGTTTTAGAAACAATAAAAGTATATGATCGACTACAGTAAACAAAATCAGAAAAATATATGATATTCTTCAGGATATATGCTAGGTAGATACTCGTAGTGTTGAAAACATAATACAACTAATTTTATACGAAAAAAACCATACTATTAAACATACAATAATTCTGATTTTTTGTCAGATTATTCTACAAGCAGTACTGTTTTAATTTGTTTGGCCAAACAATAGATTTTTTTAGAATTCCGTACCTCAAAAGGAAAAAAACGGAACCCTTATAAGATCACTTCGTTGTCCATCTGTTAGGATCCTTCATCTCGGTAACGCGTGGAGTTATCAAGTTGAAATAAATAACAAATACTCAGGGCTGCAATCCCTTGAAGTAGTGATCAAATCATATTTCTAAGTCAACGCAATTAAAAGATACGATTGTTTATGTTCCAAAATCAAATCCTATAGGGTACTGCCCGTTGACCTAGTATCATGAAATTTGGCAAGAAGCAATGTCATGTAGCACAAGTAAAGGAAAAAATCCGAAAACCGTAAATTTGTATTTAAATTACAATTTATTTTTTAACCCTGACAGGCGCTTTACTTTTTTGTAAATTATTTCATCACCATTGTTCTCCAAACGGTGAAGGAAAACATCGTGAGGAAACTGACATGTCCTAGAACCAAAAATTCGAAGACATGTGACATCTACCAACCCGCACTGGACCCGCGTGGGGGCCCACTCCTTCTCACAGAGAGGAGGCCTGTGTCCCAGCAGTGGGAACGTTATGGCTGATTATGTTATATATATCTCTTGTATCGCATAGCGGTCATAGCATAATGCTGAGCGATGACCGTTGACACTTATTTATCCCCAACTTGTTATTTTACAAGCTTTTATTTACCTTGCAATGCATGTATGTATGTAACTATGTTTGTTCGGGTGGACTCTTGCAACTCAATTTTGAAGCAGATATCTTCAACCGATTGAGCTGAAATTTTGTATGCACGTTTAGTTTGGATGACAATGCATGGTTAGCTATGTGACGTCATTCTAAATCCAACATGGCGGAACACTCAAGATGGCGGACTAGTTATTTTGTGTTTGTGTTCGTTCTCTGTATCATGTTTACTGCAAATAAATAAACGTACTTTCTTTATTTTCTGTTTCTCTTTTAACTCGCTGGTTATGTTTAAGTCAACAATATATATATTTTAAATTAAAAGTGTCCATGGAGTTTCTTGCCGGTTGCTCTCCAAAGAACTTACTACGGTTTGGAATGAAAGAAAAAAAATACAGTTTTTTAACACAGACTAAAACACATTAAATACACCAGATAAATACTTACATCAAATGCATCTGCCTAGCCTTTTCCCAACTATGTTGGGGTCGGCTTCCAGTCTAACAGGATGCAGCTGAATACCAGTATTTTACATGGAGCGACTGCCTATCTGACCTCCACAACCCAGTTACTGGGAAATACTTACGTCAGATAAAGAACAAAAAAAAAAGATCAAGTTAAAAGTGTAAGTTCCGATGTAAGAAACGGCTGCGCCAAAAAGGCCCAGTTCAGCAGAAATGCCAGACAACTAGTGCCTGACGCCGGCTCGGCAATTAGCTTCATCCAATAACTCTTTGCTCGACTTGGGAATAGAATCGAGGACGTTATTTTCAGCAGTAGCGCTTGCCACAACTAAACCAACGAGGCAGTTCGTCTATCATGTTACAAAAAACCGTTTTCGACCGAAATTCAAACTGTCACTGAGAACGAAAAAAACGAGTGTTGCGCAAAATGAATATTTATTGTTTGTAGTTTAACGACCCCGGCCTTCGTGCCTCGGAAGGCATGTTAAGCGGTTGGTCCCGGCTGTCAATCGTAGATCTATAGAAGTATAGAGGTATGAGGAACAGGGTGTAAAGTTCGCTCTTCCTCCCTAATAAAAGGGAGGAGCCTTCGTAGTGTTGAGTCGGTGGGCTACTGCGCGACGATTGATGTCAGGACGTTGTATAATACCTAGCATATGTCCTGACGATTATCATATATTTTATTGATTTTGTTTACTGTAGTCGATCATATACTTTTATTGTTTTTAAAACTTGCGTTTTTTGCGTTTATTTCCTGTGAGCCCCTTAAATAGTTTGGGGCCAACAAGTGACCACAGAAAGGATGTATGCATACAACAACTGGTGCTGGTTGGTTGTGGTTGTGGCTTACTACTTAAAAAAAATAACAATTTGATTAAAACAAAAAAGAGGAAACCCGACTTAAACATCGCCTTATTACACAAAACTGAGAAATAAGTGCTTTTATAAGGAAAAAAACGGTACGTTTGACTTAGGTAGGAACGGAACCCGAAAATAATGTGTTGCTAACACGCATCAAACCAATTTACTATATCAAATAACCAGTCAAAAAGTTAAATCTACTCGTAACTTTATTTTTATTTCGTGTGGTATCATAACTATGTGAGAACAGTGGTGGCCCAGTGCTAATGGCCGCGACTTACGAGTTTTAGGTCGTAGCTTCGAACCCAGACAGGGGCTTTACTTTGAGTAAATTATTTCATCACCATTGCTCTCCAAACAGGGGACCCGTGGCTAAATAAAGACAGTCGCACAGGTCAATCGCTCAGGTTAAGCTTAAGCTACGCTTGCCGCGGTTGGTCTGTGGATGGGTGACCGTCTTTACATACCAAGACCCCTCCGTGCCTCGGAAAGCACGTTAAGCCGTTGGTCCCGGCTGTCATTCGTGGATCTTTGACAGTCGTTACGGGTAGTCAGAAGCCCGAAAGTCTGACAACCAGTCTTACCAAGGGGTATCGTATTACCCAGTAACTGGGTTGTGGAGGTCAGATAGGCAGTCGCTCCGTGTAAAATACTGGTATTCAGCTGCATCCGGTTAGACTGGAAGCCGACCCCAACATATTTGGGAAAAGGCTAGGCAGATGATGATGCTCTCCAAACGGTGAAGGATAACATTGTGAAGAAACCGGCATGTCCTAGAACCAAAAATTCGAAGACATGTGACATCTACCAACCGGCACTGGGCCCGCGTGGTGGATTACAGTCCACTCCCTCTCACAAAGAGGAGGCCTGTGTCCCACCAGCAGGAACATAATAGGCTGATTATGCATTACCGTCCCACTGCAAGGCAAACGCCTCTTTTCGGACAGCGAAGCCTCGAGCATTGATCATCACGGTTGCTCACGACGGGTTGGCGATTTCAGACTTATACTAACTATAATGAGTCCAGATTTCTTTAGGATGTTTTTACTAATTAATAAAAGAAAATTATATTTTTTTTACATACAACTCAGAAAGTATACAGGATGGAAGGAAATCGCGAAAAAAGAATCAGCTGTTCCCTACATTTTGACGAGTTATGCGAACATAAATGTAGGGAACAGCTGATTTTTTTTTCGCGATTTCATGTTTGGTCCTATAGTAAAAGTTGTTCATAATGATAAGTACAATGACCCCCCAAGAGGTTATTCATTAATTACGACACACCCTGTATATGTCATGTATACAATATGTAACATAATTAACGCAAGACCTCATACACTCCAATTAGAATATTGAGTTAAAAGCATAATACAAAGACCAAAACTATTTTAAAGCTAACTATTATTATCAAGAAAATCGTGTTGACCCTAGCATTACTTTATACATTCAAAATTTAGTCTTATTGCCTTAAAATAAAACTTAATTTTCTTTGGCTCAATCGGCGGTCAGCATGGCATATTAAAATTGATGTATTGCACATTCAGCGCCCAATGTGGAATACGTCTTAAAAGTTACTGATAATGAACAAACTACTTTCAGGACTTGCGTTTATTCTGTTACACCTTGTTTATGAATATTATACTTAATTGAAAACGTCACATTGGTACTTTCCTGGATTTGAACCCACAACGTCGTGCATGCGAGGTGGAGCGTTAACATTTAGGCCATCACGACTTAATAACTGCCCCTATTACATGAGAATTAAAATCAACTGGCGAAATGAGGGTACTTTACTCCTCTGCCTTACCCTCTTGGGGAATACAGGCGTGATGGTCTTCTCCGTAAATTAATTTTACAAAACAGTGTTTTTTTTGTCAAAGTTAAGCGTCAGTGGTCAAGGTCTAGAAAAGGATGGGTGCCCAAATTCCTCGCTGACCGTTGAAATGAGACGTATCCGACAGTAAACTGGCGCCATTTGTGAAACAGAACCATTAGTTATTATTCTTCGATTAGTTTTCACGCAAACTTGTTGTAAGGTATGTTGTGTATTGAAAGCTATTTTTATTTGGATAATATACAGGGTGAAATTTTAATCACTGTTTTCCTCTTAAGAGGTCATTGTACTCATCATTATGAACAACTTTTAATAAGGGATCAAACCAGTAATCGTGAAAAAAAAATCAGCTGTTCCCTACATTTACGTTCGCATAACTCGTCAAACTGTACCCGGCCCACTCCCTCTCACAGAGAGGAGGCCTGTGTCCCAGCAGTGGGAACATTATAGGCTGATGATTAATAAGAAAATATCACTTTTGTTGTAATAATCGTTTCTTTTATCAATTACCTTACAGAAAGTAAATACAAACAAACACCCTTATAAATTAGGATATGCGGTCGCAGAGACTTTTGAAAGAGTCTAAGTAATAATTCATAATTCTAGGTTTTGCTCTCGCTTATTGCCTCCTCCAATATTGGACCAATTTAAAAGATATATCATAAACTGAATAAGAAGGAAACATACTGCGTCCCTTTAATTTTTTTTTTTTTTTATGGATGGGAAATCATCAAATGACCCCTCCCGCTCTGGGTGGAGCGGAAGGGAGTGTCAGACTCTTACTGACTAAAACCCATCCGTGTTCCTTCCTTAGCCCTTTATGTTCCGGGGCAGCGGTAACCCTTTCGGACAATCCCGCTGCATGCTGTGTCCCTATCTCACTATGTCTATGTGTGCTGTGTGTGTGTCTGTGTGTGTGTATCTTGTTGAATTTGTACACTAGGATTCTGTTGACAGCGGTTTAAATCGGCTTTTTTTGAGGGTTCTAACGCTTTTAAGAAGAAGAATAATGTATCATCAAAAAGTAAATCATAGGGACATACAATTAGTTAATACTTTATTATCTTTGTATATAAAAATGAATCGCTAAATGTGTTGCTAAGCGCAAATCTCAAGAGCAGCTGAACCGATTTCGCTAATTCTTTTTTGTGTTCGGTATTGTCAGGACAAGGTTTCTATGAAAGAAAATTTAGTAAATTCGAAAAAAAATTGCACCCAGCCAGTGCGAAGCTGGGGCGGGCCGCTAGTTTTTTATAAAATCATTGCTTTATGGTCATTAACCATTAAGAAAACAGGCGAGAGCGTTTATAGGGAGAAAAGACCACAATTATATTATAGCTTCCACATTTCCACACTGGAACTCAAACTTATTACATTCAAATCACGCGATGTGGTTATGTCACATAAAAATATATTATTTATATTAGAAAAAAACTATTATTACAATGAATTTGTTAGCTGATATCACGCTACCCCAACATTGAGGAAAGCTGGGAATTATAATTAATTATGTTTATATTTATTTATAATTTTATTTATTTTATAATTTTATTTATTAATTAACAGGTTTGATGTATGTTGCTGTAACCTGTATTTATGTTAAGGCGACTACATGACCTAAAAGCGCAGTCTTTGTCGGACTGCATAGAAAAGAAAGAGAAGCGCGATGACACAACGCTGGTAATTTATTGCAAAATATGAAGCAATTATCTATTTACAAAAAATCTATTGCTTGGACTAAAAAATTAAAACACTAGTGCTTTAAGATGTTGCTTGTAGAATAATTTGACAAAAAATCATAACAATATGCGTGACGACAGTATCAAATAATCAAGGATTTAATGATTTTAGGGGAAAATACATGTTAAAAGGATTTAAAACACTGATTTAGTTTTATTAAAAAATTTGAGATTAATCGGCATTTCATTAAAATAAAAGACTAAAATACTGCAATCGGCCATTTTGACTGAAACAACACTCACAGCGCATGACGTCACGCCTATGTAAACATTGTAAACTTCAGTGTGTTCTTTCCTCTGACTGCGCGTAGACACATTTGACGTTTACCAAGGCGTGACGTCAAACCCGACGCCATGACACTGCGAGCTGTTGTCGCGCACTATTGATACAATATTTGAAAAATGGCTTTATACTTCGTTAAACTTTAGTTTATAACCGAAATAAAGGTTTTTTTCGTAAATAGTAAATGTGTACCTAAATTACGGAAGAGGATTTAAAAATCTTTCGTCATGCCTATTGTATGTATACAGTGTGTCAGGTTAAACGAGGGACATACTTTAAGGGAGTGTAGTACCCATGAAAATTAACAACTTTTACTAAGAGACCAACACTGAAATCGAGAAAATAAAACCAGCCGCTCTATACATTTATGTTCACATAACCGGACAAAATGTTGGGAACATCTGGGATTACACGCCTGATGGCATGTGTTATTTAAAGTCTTCTGTTTCAAATTGATGTTATTTCAAGTTAAAGAAATATCAACTTTATTTTAATAGAAATTAGGTTGATTTCAGAGTGACTAGCGCTACTGAAATGAAAAAGTTATAAAAATGTTTGAAGTTGTAGCGTAAACTGCACTTTATTGTGTCGGAATTAAAGTTATTTTTCCATAAACTCATATTTGTTTACATTTTTGGCAGATAAGTCGCGAATGCAGATTACATACGTGAGAGTAGACCCATATATTTGGCATCAAAAGACAACCCTTTTGGCTGATCCCAAGTTATAACCTTCGACCCCTGGAACCTATATTTATGGTAATCCGCCTTGCCTTTTTCCAACTATGTCGTCATTGGGTTCCAGTCTAACCAGACACGAATTTACCGGTACATTTTTTGTATTGTCTCGAAATTTTTACAGGCTGTTCTACGCATGAATATGAACAACTTTCACTACGGGACCACATCAGAAACCACGAAAAAAAAATTCTGCTGTTTCATACATTTTAGTCTAGTAGATATTGAACTTTTGCATTAAACAGCAGATTTCTTTTTTTCATGATTTCAGAGTTGGTCCCATAGTGAAAGTTGTTCATATTCATGAGTAGAACAGCCTGTAAAATGATATATGTATTGTGTGCCTTCTAGTCTGTGCTAAATAAATGTATTTTCTTTCTTTCAAAAATTTGGAACCGGTAAAAAAAAGTCATCCGTTATAATGGATCACCCATCCAGGAACCGCCCGCGGCAAGCGTAGTTTAACCGTGGATTGACCCGTGCGGGTGTTATTATTTAGCCACGAGCCCACTGACACTTATAGCCATAATTAATATGTCATGTTACAATAAATTTTTTATTTCTTGGTGTAAAATCGCAGGACTATAGCCAGCCGCATCAAGAGGGCGAAGGTACAGCATAGTCCACGCCACCCAATGCTCAAGGAGCAGTGATGGCCCAGTGGTAACGGCCCTGGGTTCGAACCCAGACAGGCACTTTACTTTGTGTAAATAATACATCATCACTGCTCTAAAAACGGTGAAGGAAAACATCGTGAGGAAACCGGCATGTCGTAGAACCAAAACTTCGAAGACATGTGACATCTACCAACGCGCACTTGGTGGTGGATTCTAGCCCACTCCCTCTTGAAGAGCGGAGGCCTGTGTCCCAGCAGTGGGAATATTATTGGCTGATTATGCTAAAGCGCCTGTTTGGCTTCGAACCTATGACCTACAACTCGTAAGTCGCGGTTATCACATCATCATCTGCCTACCCTTTTCCCAACTATGTTGGGGTCGGCTTCCAGTCTATGTCTATTCAAATCAATTTAATACAAATATTTTATATGGAGCGACTGCCTATCTGACCTCCACAACCCAGTTAGTGATACCCCTTGGTAAGACTGGTTGTCAGACTTTCGGGCTTCTGACTACCCGTAAGGACTGTCAAAGATCCTTGAACGACAGTCGGGACCAACAGCTTAACGTGCTTTCCGAGGCACGGAGGGGTCTCGGTATGTAAAGATGGTCACCCATCCACAGACCAACCGCGATAAACGTAGCTTAAACTGATCGATCGACCTGTGCAGCTGTTATTAGGTATTTAGCCACGGTTATCACGTATCAAACAAAATACTTACGTGTTAGACGGTTATCCTTTCGATCACTACCAACGAAATAAGGATAGAATCATTTTAACAAGGTATATCGGGTGTCCGAGAATTGGAGCTCCCACCCTACTTTCAGGGACCGTTCACATAAATTTCCTTAGGGTGGAGGGACCAACTTTCGACCTCAGCTTGCAATTATGAAAGGGAATTAATTTGGAGTTTTGCTACCGTCAAATTTTGGTGGACATAGTTTGGGGTTAAGAATGTTTTGATGTTATAGTATCGTGTTTATGTTGCGTAGTTTTGTTACAAGGACTAGCTGTTGACCGCGATACATAGAGAAGCCTCCTAGTGTAGCGCAGTTTGTTCCGCCAGTTACCTAACTGAACGCTTGCGCTCGGCGCAACCTGGACAGTCACATCCAACAGCTTATTTGACTGGCCAATTCTTCCCTTGCGGTGGTAGGGCTAACGCCCGCCTGGCTTGCGGCCACCCTCCCACCGGAGTCAGGCGTCAAGCAGTCTGCTGTATTTCGTCGATGCGTGGGAGTTCCAGTGCCTTAGGCATCTTCTGGGCACGCTCGTTCCATCATACACCTTATCCATCGCTTTCCATCTCGAGGTCAAGAGCGGGCCATTCAGCAATAAAAAGAATAAAAGCCTTTTTAGGACTAAAAACATCTACAAATAGCTTTTACCTGCGGCTTCGCCCGCGCGGATTTCGACAAGTATCCCACGTTAACGTGCTACCGGGAGAAAAAGAAGACGATGTCGTTCCCCGGGTTGCCATCTATCTCCTTACCAATTTTAATGGAAATCTCTTCAACTGTAAGTTTTGTTAAGAAAAAAAAATAAAAAAAAATGGTGTTACTCCTTATAACATCAGCTATCTGCCAATGAAAGTCCCGTCAAAATCGTTCCAGCCGTTTCGGAGATGATCTGTAACAAACAGACAAAAAAAAATTAGATTTTTAGTTATAAGTAGGTCCGTTTTGTACTTTCATATGCATTTAGTAAAAAGTTGTTATTTCGAAATTTAGAACAGACACTTCAATTTTATTTCTTTGTATGTATGTACGTACGTACGTATAAAGGATCAAATTAAATTAGCTAGCGAAACTCTCAAAGTTTCGAAATCTAAACACTATGAATAAAAGTGATAATTAATTAATTTAATGAGACCCTGTATGTATAGATTTAAGTTTTAGTTGATTCCTCTTGAAGTTAGCCCTTTTTGATGTTATCGCGTTACTCTGGTAAATGTCAAAATAGACTAGCTTTTTATTACCTGTGGGGCTCTTCTAATTTTAAGTGTTTGGGTTAATTCCAATCAAATTTCAGCTTGTTTTCGGTTTTAGGCAATTATCGAGCAAAAAATCTATGTTCCGTAATTTTTAGTTTCGACCAAAAAACATGATTTGCGCACGCGGGCGAAAAAATATGTGGTTGTAAATCAACTCATTTATTCAGAATAAATTTCTATAGTCACAACTAAAAGCACAAGAACTGTGAACATGCAAAACCAAATGCATTTTGCCTCATACCTACAACATCAGAGTTCACAGTGTGGTGTCAGTCTCGAATCTGTCGAAAATACCTCTAATTAGCCTAGATTATTTTTAACAAGTTTTTGATATTGATTGTCGCTGAGACGAGATTGCGACTACATTTTGAACCTTTTTAATTACTTGAATTTTCCTTCTGATCCTTTGATTATTAATACTTAAGTATTTAAGAAAAGTATAAAGTTTCGTGTAATTTTAGTTTATCGATCAAGTACTTTTACCAAAGATAAACCTATTAACATTAATTAATCCTAGACGGGTTATATTATATACATTAATTTATGCAAAATGGTTTATCTACACTACGAAATTCAATATCAAGATACATGTTCGCATTTATCAGATAAGTTCCGCCAAGAGAAACGACCTTCGACATTACAAAAGAAACAATTATTTAGCAAAACGATACGTTTTTAAAACATTATCCGCGTACTGCTAACTCATTACAGTTAAACATACATACAGATTCTATCTGTACACCCTTACACAAGCCAGGAACAAAGAAATTCGCACTGCGCTTGCGTGGGCAGAGAGAGACGGCGCTACGGTCGAACACTATTAAAGGCAACACGTTAGAAAAGGACGGCGAACGTCATAAATTCAACAGAGAATTTGCTGGGTGTGTTAGATGTTATTATTAAATAATTACAAGTTATGCTTTTTGCGGGAAAATGTAAGTTTTTTTTATTGATAAGGGCTCGTCTGGGAAGGACTTACAAATGTCTACCGTCAAGCCCCAGATCAAATAAAAAACCAAGACAGAGCGCTGAGAACGATACAGTGAAGCATGCCAGAACTACACCTCCGCTCTGTGCATACACGCTCACACGCACACATTTACAATTAAACTACACCTCACTAAGTGCACACATATTTACGAAACCGGCTTCACTTTACTGTTGACAGGCCTCTGTCTTGGTTTTTTATTTGGTCTGAGCGTCAAGCATAGCTGTGTTCTAACTGTTCTAAGTGTATAATTACAATCATACGAGAAAAATCATCTTTGTTTTTATTTGTAAGGTCATTGCCCGTTGTCTAGAGTTTAAAAATTTACTTCTGTAATGTCATCATCAGCCTCTCCTATTGCACGCCATTCAACTCGATTTTCGGCAACTCTCACCCAGCTGCTACCAGCCATCCTGTGAAGATCGTCGCTCCACCTAGCCTGAGGGCGTCCCACCTTACGTTTACCGATTCGCGGTCTCCACTCAAGAACACGTCTACCCAAACGGTTATCGGTTCTGCGGCTAATATGGCCGGCCCATTGCCATTTCAGCTTCAGCACTATAATGTTAATTACATTGAATTCGGGGTGAGAGCCTGGTGATCTAACACACGGGGCACCTAGTCTAGGATGGACGTCAGTCTCTCACAAAGGATCGTATTTTCTGCATTGTTATCGTAACGCTATAATTCTAAACATTTTGTGCAGAAGAGAGAAAATTAAAGATATATAAATTGTTTCAAATCAAATCAAAATCATTTATTTGTATAAATGTTACTTTTGTTGGGTGTAAAAGATGTTACATTAAAATTCAGTGCAAAGACACATTCCGCCATGCAGTGATGGCATGCAAATATTTAGTGCATAATCATGAACATAATCAGCCTATAATGTTCCCACTGCTGGGACACAGGCCTCCTCTCTGTGAGAGGGAGTGGGCTGATAATCTACAACGCGGGCCCAGTGCGAGTTGGTAGATGATACAACAGTGCTGGGCGGTAGGCAGCAATAGTTTAGGTTTTTGCTTTTTACGGCGAAAATAATTGTAATTAAAAAATAAATAAAACACATAGTCGCTGCTTTATAGTTAGTTTAGTTATTATACAAAGTTTCCTGATCAAATTTGAAGTATTTTTTTAATACCAGCGGTTTATTGTTCAGTTTCGAGGTAACTTTGGATTTTTTTTTCTATCGAGAAAATTTTATGGAATCGTGTTTTCGTCACATAGTACCTTACATTAATCCTCAACTTTACCATATATTTATTTCAAACTTAATGCTGCAGTATTTTCGACATATCGGAAAATCAAGCTAAGCAATTTGAGGTAGTATAGGCCCTTAAGTCGTAAGTCGGGGCATATACAACTGGTTCACCACTGCTGTGCAAATATTTATTGGATGTTATTCAGTTAAACAGTAACATTCAGCTTCGACTGACCCTTGTTGTTGAAGAGGGCTTGGACAAGTGACAATCACTTTCAAAGCGTGTCGTATTTCCACAACTTATTTCAAGAGGATTGACATTAGCCTTTCAGTAGATTATGTCGGTCAACCGCGTCGAACCCTGACAGGTGCTTTACTTTGTGTAAATAATTTCATCACCACTGCTCTCAAAACGGTAAAGGAAAACATCGTGAGGAAACCGGCATGTCCTAGAACCAGACATTATAAGACATGTGACATCTACCAACCCGCACTGGGCCTGCGTGGTGGTTTACGGTCCAACCCTTCTCACAGAGAGGAGGCCTGTGTCCCAGCAGTGGGAACATTATAGGCTGATTATTCATGTCAGTCAACATTTTTAATTTTCCAGCATCGTTAGATGATATATTGTCACTTAGTTTCTAAGACTGATGTCTGTAGGTGGCCACGACTTTTTATCAAGTGGAAAATGACTTTTTAATGTTATTAAATAATTTAACACGGACAGTATTTATACAAAGTCACAATACAGCCACAACCGTACCAACAATATCACGGAAAATTATATCGTTTACCTAGAGCAGTAGACGGCTGCAATATCCGTATATCGCGTTGTGGATGAAATCTGTTTACATGTGTGTATGGCACACATTGAGAGCTCGTATACCACTGGTTTTTTTACAGTATATCAACGTGATCTCAGCCTACACTAACCCCCTTACTAATAAACGTTGCATAGCGTCTGTATAGTTACACAACGCTTTGTCTTCTTCTTTCGAAAGTCAAATTACAGACGACTGAAAGAGAGAAATCGATGTGTAACTGTTCATCCATACTAATATTATAAATTCGAAAGTAACTATTCTGTCTGTATGTTACCTTTTCACGCCTAAACCACTGAACGGATTTCGATAAAATTTGGCAGAGAGATAGATTGCATCCCGGGACATAGGATAGTTTTTATCGGCATACCTCGCGGGCGAAGTCGCGGCGGAAGCTAGTCTGATATAATACGTTTATTAGTAAGGGGGTAAGTAAATAAGTTTTACACTGCGGTAGCCGTGTCTGACTTATAGAAAGTACTAAATTATACCGCTGTCGCCCACTGTCACTTCATGAACTTCGAGAAGGGGGGGGGGGGGTGGAGGGGGGTACTCAGGGGATCAGGGTTTTTTACTCTCGAATATAATTCCGATAGATCGACATTGGAATTGTCAGTCAAACGTCAGGGATTGGCTGGACTCACTGAGTCTAGCCAATCCCCGACGTTTAACTCAACCAACTGACGTTTGACCAATGTCGATCTATCGGAATTATATTCGAGAGTAAGCACCCAGACCGGAATAAATCTTAAAATACGGTTACAGCCGTCACCGCGTCGGAAGGTGTTAAGGACATGATGGCTATATTCCGGAAAGGATAGGCAGAAGTGTAACTCAGTAAATATAAATAATCGTATCATCATCATCTGCCTAGCCTTTTCCCAACTATGTTGGGGTTTGCTTCCAGTCTAACCGGATGCAGCTGAATACCAGTATGGTATACCATGGAGATACCAGTATACCATGGAGCGACTGCCTATCTAACCTCCACAACCCAGTCACTGGGTAATACGATACCCCTTGGTAAGACTGGTTGCCAGACTTTCGGGCTTCTGACTACCCGTAACGATTGCCAAAGATCCACGAATGACAGCCGGGACCAAAGGGAAGGGAGGGGTCTCGATATGTAAAGATGGTCACCCTTCCACAGACCAACCGCGGCAAGCGTAGCTTAACCTGATCGATCGACCTTTGCGGCTGTTATTATTTAGCCACGGGCACCCTCTCCCTCCTCTCTCCCTCCTATATAAATAATCGTATTTCAAGAGTTATTCTTACGTCTTTCGTATTAAGGAGTAAGCTGATTTCCATAAGCCAGACACAAATCCAGACGCCACGCTTACAGGGGTCGGTTCATAGAAGGGTGTTTGATCTATACTTATCGAGAACCTTTCGTGCCTCGGAAAACACACTAAGCCGCTGGTCCCGGCTGTCATTCATAGTTCATTGACAGTTGTTACGGATCGTCACAAGCCAGACAACTAGTCCTACCATGGGATATCGTGTTATGTAGGTCGTCGAGGTCAGATAGGATAGCTTCATGTAAAATACTGGTATTCAGCTGCATTCGGTTAGATTGGAAGCCGATCTCAATATAGTTGGGAAAAGGCTAGGCAGATCATGATGATGACGTTTTCCATTTCTTTTTAAATTAAAAAAGAGAATAAAAATATATACGCTGGATTTATAAACTTCTTGTCCTAAGAGCAGATTTTTTATTAGGGTACCGACCGATAATTTTTTTTATTCGATGATTAAATTTGACGTCTGACAGTTTTTGTATGAAATAACTGTCAAAAATTCAAAATTATTCCTCCGTTAAATTTTTCTGGAAAATCAGCCATACACTAACATCATCATCTGCCTAGCCTTTTCCCAACTATGTTGGGGTCGGCTTCCAGTCTAACCGGATGCAGCTGAATACCATTATATTACATGGAGCGACTGCCTATCTGACCTCCACAACCCAGTTACTGGGTAATACGATACCCCTTGGTATGATTGGTTGTCAGACTTTCGGGCTGCTGACTACCCGTAACGACTGTCAAAGATCCACGAATGACAGCCGGGACCAACGGCTTAACGTGCTTTCCGAGGCACGGAGGGGACTAACAAACTATTAAAATTAAAAACTAGAAACTAAAATATGGCGTCGAAAAATTCATCCGCATCGCTGTCGACTGGTAATGTACCCAAGAGACTGGCAGCATTACCACGTTGTATGGCAATGCATACCCTCTGGCCAAGCTAAAAGCCAGCCCTTGGGTCACGAGAAGTGTCAACCAGCTGTTTGGAGATTTCGTTGAACAAACCATGACCCGGGGGTTTGAACCCCAAACGGCTCGAAATATAATTACTGATTAATTTCAAAACGGCTGGTTGACACTTCCCGTGACCCAAGGGCTGGCTTTTACCTTGGCCAAAAGTTAAGCATTACCATACAACGTGGTAATGCTGCCAGTCTCTTGGGTACATTACCAGTCGACAGCACAATTTTTCGACGCTATATTTTAGTATTTGTATAGTTTTAGTTAAGTTAGGATTTAAATTTGTTATTTTTATTAATTACCCATATTAGCAAATAAAGAATAATAAGACTGATTGAATAGAATATAATAGATATACAGCCTTCGAACCCAAGTCGGCCGGAGCAGACAACTCCACTGATGGGGGTTCAAGGACGGCTCAGATCTCATGTGCGTATGCGGCACCTCCCCACAGACAATGCCCACCCTCCATCCTGCGCCGCATGCCTTTCGCCTGTGCATTTAATGTACGTATGACTGCGTCAGTGAGCGGAGTTCGCGCAGCTGAGTTTTGGGCCAAAAATGTTTAAGCTTTCTCCGTCGATACGCCGATATGTTTACTCTCTCTTACTTCTTACAGTTTCCCGTGAGAATATCTTGGTAATATCTATCCTATCTTCTTTTCCGGGACTCAAACTACCTCTGTACCAAATTTCATCTAAATCGGTTCATCGGTTTAAGCGTGAAGAAGTAACAGACAGACACACTTTCGCATTTATAATATTAAAGTATGGATTACTTAAATATTAAAAAAAATCTCTATTTTGTTTCAGATTGCTGCCCCGTATTGAAAGGGAACAAGGATCAAGGTTACTTTTGTTTATTTATCAAACTATAATAGAATAAAGTTTACCAACAAAACAAAACTTTATTAATCAATTAACAGATGTTCTCAAAAACAGTTTAGGTTTGTTAACTACGTACAAATATTTGTTTAGACTATTTTTAGATGTGGTTTTCAAAGTTACCGAATAATATGTTCTATGTTATGGGTTTGGTTTCCGTACTTAGTCCTTCAATGGACCATTATGCGTGGGCCATGGCGGCCGTCGGTGGTTATTCCAACAAGCTTTGTTTCGTTTATTCTCAGCAAGCCCTTTCATTTGATACCCATACTGTAGGAGTTCATTAAAAATAACTAGTCTGCCATCTTGGGTGTTCCGCCATGTTGGATTTAGAATGACGTCACATAGCTAACCATGCAGTGTCATCCAAACTAAACGTGTATACAAAATTTCAGCTCAATCGGTTGTAGATATCTGCTTCAAAATTGAGTTGCATGAATCCACCCGAATAAACATACATACATACGCAAGTTAAATAAAAGCTTGTAATAATAAGATGGCAACCTAATGAAATGACAGCATCGTTATTTGACGTTATGGTGCCAAATAACGCTCTTACTTAAGAGAACGGCGGTCATTATGTCCGTTAGCTTTAGGTCAGTTTTACAGAACATTCCTCAAGTCCAGTTTGATTGTCAATCAGTCAATCACTGTTAAGTATATAATCCGTACTTGAGCATCGTTTTTATCAGGTACTCTAGCGTCTACCATAGACATCCCAGTAAAAAAAAACACCCTGTATACACCATAAATAGTTTAAAAAACATCCGATAAACAAAACATTTCATGAGCGAACTTCAAACCATGTCCCTCGGGCTGCTGGTATTCAAAATTTCATTACTAAAAGCCGTCAAGTCACTAATTAGAACAAGTAGGGATGGGACAAAGGTTAACATCGATATCGATAATGGGTTAACTTTTGTTTGCGTGATTAACATTTTTTTAGGTTAATTATTTTTTAAGGACACATTAACGTGTCTGTGTTTTTTTATGGGTTTTGACAACTTTGTTAAATGGTTGTGAAATAGAAAATACGACCTGGACCTTGAAATAATTTTGTCATGGAAACGAATTATGAAACATTTTTGTCTTTAAAATGATATTGTGCAGTCTTAGATTTTAAATGATCAGCCTGCCTAACCTTTTCCCAACTATGATGGGGACGGCTTCCAATCTAATTAGATGCAGCTGATTAACAGTATTTTACATGGAGCGACTGCCTATCTGATCTAATACGACACCCTTAATGGTTAACACGATACCCCTTGGTAAGACTGGTTGTCAGACTTCTGACGAACCGTAACGACTGTCAAAGATCTATGAATGACAGCCGGGACGAACGGTTTTACATGTTCTCGGAGGCACAGAGGGGTCTCAATAAGTTATAGATGGTCACCCATCCACGAACTGACTGCGGCAATTGTAGCTTAACCTTCAATCGACCCGTGCGGCTGTTATCATTTAGCCACGAGCCCCTCCATATAAAAGACTGTACATACGAAACGTCACTGAATATACAGAGTGAAAGCAATAAATCACGTCAAATTTGACAGACAGGACGCAAAACGTCCCCTTTAACTGAATATATATTTAATTATAACAACATAACATCCCAAGGGTCGCCATGAAAGGGTTGTTTCGAAGATATTGGTAAAAAGGGTATAATATTTTTCGTCAATATTATGTTTCAATCCACTCGGCCAGTCCTCGTCCACTACTGGATGGTATTTCAAAGTACCCTGTATACATTTATTTTTTAAGGTAACCCTTGAGGTGCTTGTTATATTTTGACTTTTAATATTTTTGACACGGCAATATAATTATGTCTCTTGATAGCCATACAAATAAATAAAATGAAAGTCTTTGTAAAGTCAAAATAACAGCTTTTCACTAAATGCACATGAAAGTATAAATACGCTATTTATAACAGCAAAACAATATTTTTATTTTTTGTCTGTCTGTTTGTTCCGGCTAATCTCCGAAACGGCTGGACAAATTATGACGGATAGCTCGGCAGATAGCTGATGTTATAAGGAGTAACCTAGGCTACTACTACTTTTATTTTAGAAAAAGACTTGGGTTCCACGCAAAAAATAAAAACCAATGAAATCCACATGTGCGTAGGTAGGTACATGTCGAAAAACGAAATCAGCTAGTAATTTAATAACAAACATAGTCTTACTCTCTAGGTCTTATTAGTTCTTCTCCCCAGCGAAAGCACTAGGAAGTGGTGAAGGGCGGGCGTTTAGGGAGACTGTCTTTTGTAATTTTGACGTTCGAAAAATGCTGATTCTCAGCCTAGTTTGAATAAATGACTTTTGATTTTGATTTTATGCATTTGAATACCAGTATTTTACATGGAGCGACTGCCTATCTGACCTCCACAACCCAGTTACTGGGTATTACTGGTAAGACTGGTTTTGAGACTTTCAGGCTTCGGACGAACCGTAACGTCTGTCAAAGATCCACGAATGACATTAACGTGCTTTGATCGATCGATCCGTGCGGCTGTTATTACTTAGCCACGAGCCCCCTTAACATAAGTAATGAAATATAATATGTATTTTTTTTTTTAAGGATGGGAAATCATCAAATGACCCCTCCCGCTCTGGGTGGAGCGGAAGGGAGTGTCAGACTCTTACTGACTAAAACCCATCCGTCTTCCTTCCTTAGCCCTTTATATTCCGGGGCAACGGTAACCCTTTCGGACAATCCCGCTGCCCCGGCAGGCTTCGGCCCTGACGGGCCCCTCCTTGTCTGCTGACATCTCTTTGAGGCGCGCGTGGAACACATACGCGCCGTCCGGCACGGGCCTGGTCCTGATCGGACGGCGAGCTACCCATTACTCGCCGTCCGCAGGCCCGCGCCTACGGTGGCCGGGAGTCGTCACGCGGCTCCCGACGCCCGGGGCGTCTACTGCGGCGGCTGGGACGGGCGGCTCTCTCCGCTCTCTCCCTAAATATAATATGTATGATATACACCTCTGTCCACCACCCCTTTAAGGATTACAGGCGAGATGTTAAGTGTTAAGTGTACCTACTTAAAAACCTCCCTAGATTAGCACAAAGTCCAATTAAATCAAACATTAAAATTTAATTTTATCGATAATTCCAACATTGTGTCCGCTACCCTAGTATGAATTTATTAATGAATATTTTGCCGGGTAGAGGTTGAAACTAAAGTCTGCGGCACAATAAACAAGCTGGCCATGTTTGGCTACATTGCTCTTATGTAAGAAATATCAACTTATAATATAGATGAGTACTTTACTTTGTATAAATAATTTAATCACCATTGCTCTCAAAACGGCTAAGAAAAACATCATGAGGAAACCAGCATGTCCTAGAACCAAAAATTCGAGGAACATCTACCAACCCGCACTGGGCCCGCGTGGGCGCGTGGTAGATTACAGCCCACTCCCTCTCAAAGAGAGGAGGCCTGTGTCCCAGCAGTGGGAACAATTTAAATACAGATGGGCAACAAAACAATATACCAGAAGGCCAATCTCCGTTCAAAATCTAGTCGCAATCTCATCTCAGCGACAATCAATGTCAAAAACTTGTCAAAAATGTAGGGAATTTAGAGGTATCTTTGACAGATCACACTGCACACTGTGAACGTTCTTAAAATTACGAGATTCAGATTTTTTATTCTTGATTTTTTATTGATTTCTGTTTTTTTTTTTTTCTCTGACTTTTTATTCTATTGATTTATGCTTACTACCTGTATGTGTACACAATATGGATGCAATAAAGATTAATTGAATTTAATTGGTTTTAGGCTGATAAGTCAAAAATTTATAACTCATAAGAATCTATGAAATATGATAGTGTGCTTATTTAGAAAATATGATTGTGAACGGCGGGGCATAACACACAAACAGAATGTTTTTTTTTGAAGGTAAACAATTACTGCTGTTGATCTTTTTACCATTAAAATTTGTTTTCCTAAGTTGTGTAACGTGTTTAGATATTTATAATACCTACCAAACATAACATAACATACATAAGCAGCCTATAATGTTCCCACTGCTGGGACACAGGCCTCCTCTCTGTGAGAGGGAGTGGGCCGTAATCCACCACGCGGGCCCAGTGCGGGTTGGTAGATATCACATGTCTTCGAATTTTTGGTTCTAAGACATACCAGTTTCCTCACGATGTTTTCCTTCACCGTTTGGACAGCAATGGTGATGAAATAATTTACACAAAGTAAAGCGCCTGTCTGGGTTCGAACCTACGACCTACAACTCGTAAGTCGCAGCCGTTACCACTGGGCCACCACTGCTCTCATAATACCTACCACGTCAGTAAATATAACATAAATAAACAGTCTTTTAAACTCAAGGTCCTAAAATAACAGCGGCCAAACACCCCACAAAAAATAACATCAAATTTTTTGTTCTATTATGTTTAGATTCTCGTATCGATACCCATCGCGTCTGCGGAGTTTAGCTAGCCAATTTAAAATAACCCAGTATTAGTGTTCATTAATATTTTTACGAAAACAAAACGGGTTTTGAAGATCCGTTGTGTACCTACCAAGCGAGCCATCTTTTTTTTTCAAAATGGCGGCCACGCAAGGTGCCTATATAAATCAATAGCTAATATCAATACAAACAGAAAGAAAAAGAAGTTTGCATAGATGTCAGCTATCGATTTATATAGGTTTCATGCGATGCCGCCATTTTGTTTTGCCGCCAATTGCAAAATGGCGGACCGGTATGCCACGGATCTTCAAACCCCTTTGTAATTCGATTAAATCCTTGCCCAACTTAACCTCCTGTCTGAACGCGCTTTACTTTAATATCTAGCTATTTCACTCATCTGAGTGTTAGCAAAACTGTTTAAGTATTCCGTTTCAGTCTCTGTGTCAGAAATAGAGTTTTATTTAGCCTTTAAATAGTCAAAAGGTTTCATTTTCAAAGTAAAAGCTTTATGTTTTTTATTGGTTTAGTTGTAGACACATTTCTTTTTATTTGACAAGCTCCCTTCATAATCAGCCTATAATGTTCCCACTGCTGGGACACAGGCCTCCTCTCTGTGAGAGGGAGTGGGCCGGAATCCACCACGCGCGCCCAGTGCGGGTTGGTAGATGTCACATGTAGTCGAATTTTTGATTCTAGGACATGCCGGTTTCCTCACGATGTTTTTCTTCACCGTTTTGAGAGCAGTCGTGGTGAAATTATTTACAAAAAGTAAAATGCCAGGCTGGGTTCAAACCCACGACCTACAACTCGTAAGTCGGGGCCGTTACCACTGGGCCAAAACTGCGCTAGCTCCCTACATTTTTATCAAGGACTCAAAAAAATATTGTACATAACATGTTATGGCTATTTAAGTGTGTGGGCTATATATGGCTAAATAATATAACCCGCACGTGTCAATCCATGCTTAAACTACGCTTGCCGCGGGCAGTTCCTGGATAGGTGATCCATTCTACCGGATGATTTTTTTACCGGTTCCAAATTTTTACACGGTACTCTACCCATGAATATGAACAACTTTCACTATGGGACCAACTCTGAAATCACGAAAAAAAAAAAAACAGCGGTTGTATAGGTCAGATTGACCGTCGCTCCAAGTAAAATACTGGTATTCAGCTGCATGCGGTTAAACTGGAAGCCGACCCCAATATAGTTGAGAAAAGGGATGGCCCCATCCACAGACCGACCTGACTGCAAAAAAAAAAACATTTGTACGCCCTCTGGCTTAACATGGCGCACTATTATATCTGTATGTAACATCATTATTGTACCTATGTTTAACAAATTAATAAATGACTTATGACTTATGACCTCAACAAGCGTTGCTTAACCTTGAAGATCGACACGTACGGCTGTTGTAACTAAACCACAAGCCCTTAAGATTGTCAGACTTCCGGGATTTTGATTACCTTTAATGATTGTCTTAACAGGCTCGCAGAGGCAACTTAATAAATATTTGAATATATAATACATAATGTATGAAGTTTCAAATACATAATTTTCCTTCGGGTAATTCTGCGAAAAGGGTTGTCTACCCTCAAGCGAATACGGACTCTGTTTATTTTCAATTAAGATATATAATAATAATGTTAAACCCACAAATTGTATCATTAATTATTAATAATAATAATATGGATTTTCGTGTAAAGCCTAAGGTACTTTAGAAGTAGGTTGTAGGTTGAAAACCGGGTGTCTACCAATAGGATTGTGCTTCATGTGCTAAGTTCATGGTTACAGTTTGCGAATTATTACAATAATTTTATGTGAAGGAGTATTTCATAACCCTAAAGGGTTTGGCAGAACTGTATATAGAACATTGCATTACGCATGTTTGGGATGCATGAGGAAGCCTCCTCGTGTAGCGCAGTTTTTTCCGCCAGTTACTCAACTGAACACTCACGCTCGGCGCATCCTGGACAGTCACACCCAACATCTTATTTGACTACCATCTTATTTGGTGTGCGACCACCCTCCCACCTTAGTCTGGCGTCAAGCAGCCTGCTGTATTTCGTCGATGCGTGGGAGTTCCAGTGCCTTAGGCATCTTCCGGGCACGCTCGTTCCATCATAGACCTCATCCATCGCTTTCCATCAGGCGTGATCGAGGTCAAGAGGGGCCCCCTTCAGCAATAAAAAAAAAGTAAAAAATATCGTTTGAGAAAAAATAGAATACTAATTCGTAGAATAATAAAATTGAAAATACTCATATTACATATTATCATTAACTTAATTTTAATACTTTATTAATTTCTATGGGTGATATAAATTGTGCTTGTCGCCAAAATTTAAACCAAAATTCTATAGATAGTATTGTATTTTCGAATCAAAAAACGTTCCAATGTATGTGTTATGTTTACGGCGCACGGTCATACTGAAGCTACAGTTTCCTAACGGAGCGATTGCCGCAACATAACGTCTGCAATTAACCGGCGAATGACATCACTGAGACGTTATTAATTAAAGTAAGTTGGTGTGTTCTAGAAAGCGCTTTGACACCGTAAAGTCAAAAACCGCTGCCGTCATTTTTATGAGAGTCGTCACAGCGGCCGTTATATGGCGGCCACCAGTTTTATACGAACCCGTAGCTTTAGACGCCACTTATCACAATAACAAACATCACATTTGTATATTTGCATGAATACTGTAGCTAAACGCTCTCTCAACGCGTCGTTCGCGAAACAGATCGATAAAAGGGGTAGCCATTCCGCCACGATCCCGTGTCACGGCATGTCACAGTTAAAAACCACACCCTGTACTCATACACCTTTAATTTAACTTGTCCTCATATTTAAAAAATTCCCGCTGTATAATTAGATTTGAGCTTCAAATGTCAGGCTACGGCGTAGAGGGTTACGCCGTAGAGGATGCTGCGCCGTAGAGGGTTTAAGTGTATTTTTTTAGCTACCCTCAATTTCAGTAAATGTTGTAATAAAGGCCTTTGTAAAGGGTTGTTACGTCGAATTTGGAGCTTTTTTTCGTGAAAAAAGGAAAGAAAGGCTTTTGTGCTATGAAATCCTGTTTATTGTTTAGATTAAAAACGACTTATCGTTTTTATTGTGTTTTATTTCGTAAGATTAGAAAAGACTTCTGTAGACTGTGTTTGACATTTATAAAAATAACAAAACATTAAAAATCTTTCAAACTGGCATTTATTGAAGCGTAATTTAATTACTGCTCTTTAACCAATATTGAACCCCGTTCCTTTTTACCCAACTACGGCAAAACCATAGTACGGTTCTGATTTTGACAGTCTATGTATGTATATATGTTCATCTGTATCCTCATAACTCCTAAACTGCTTGTCGAATTTTGATAAACGAGGTATCGTTGGAAGCGCCATGTTGTTCCGCGGGTTAAAGGGTACATGACAACATAATGGATTATAGCGGTTGTAAAGAGCTACCAAAGAAAAAAAATTTTTAAAATCAATTTAAGTTAAGCTGTTGATATCGGCGGTCATCCGTAGATCGTAAACACTCGTTACAGGTAGCCCGACGCCCAAAAGTCTGACAACCAGTCTTACCAAGGGGTATCGTGTTACCCAGTAACTGGGTTGTGGAGCTCAGATAGGCAGTCGCTCCATGTAAAATGCTACTATAGGCTAGGCAGATGAATTTTGGCCAAAAAAAACTTACTTTATTTTTTACGTGAAAATATCGTAGAACAAAGTCTTATGGAGTGTTATCTATTTCCTCAATTCGTTCGATCAAATGGCACTGCTCGATCAATTCGGCCGGGAGGAAGGACGAAATTGACTTCTTCTAACATGTCTCTTAAAGTAACCAATTATCACATAGCATCACGCCTGAATCCTTGAAGGGGTAGACAGAGGCGCATAGTGCTGTTACGGGAGGATCCTGTCAGCTTCCAGCCTAACCAGTTGCAGCTGAATATCTGTCTTTTACAAGGAGCGACTGATACACTATACCTGACCTAGATTAAAGGCGGTCGCTCTATGTAAAATACTGATATTCAGCTGCATCCTGGAAGGCTGGAAGCCAACCCCAAAATAGTTGGGGAAAGGCTAGGCAGTAAAAATGATGATGATGATCTACAAAAGACAGCCGGGACTAACGGCTTGACGTGCTTTCCGAGGCACGGAGGGGTCTTGGTATGTAAAGATGGTCACCCTTCCACGGACCAACCTCGGCATGCGTAGCTTAAGCTGATCTGTCGACCCGTACGGCTGTTATTAATTAGCCACAAGCCCCTCAAACAAGTACCAGGTATGTCTGTCTACAAAGCCTATATACTTGGACTTTTTCGCCTTTTTTCGACACAAAAACCCCGCTATATTTTTTGTCCACATTTGACAACCATACGTACATTCTGGCCTTGTCAGTTAAATTAATTTGTTCACATTTGTTTGGGGTGTACAATCGTGGGCACAAAGTATGTATGTAAACATTTTAAGTGTGTTTTGTGTTTCACGGACTGTGTGAATATATATTTTTTTTCTTCTTTAGGTAAACACAAATTAGATTATTTCTGAAAGTTCTTTTAATTTACACATACTCGTATTGATAATTTTTGATAAAAAAATTTGACTAACCGTTTGAAATGTTATTCCGCGTCATGACGTTATTTTAATTTGAAGTTATATACTAATCCCTTAACAAATAAACGTTGTATAGCGTCTGTATAGTTACACAACGCTTTGTCTTCTTCTTTCGAAAGTTAAATTACTGACGACTGAAAGACACATCGGTGTGTAACTTTTCATCTGATATAATACGTTTATTAGTCCTTACTAATAAACGTATTATATCAGATGAAGAGTTACAAATGACATAAAATTAAACTAACCCCCTTGGGTTAGTTTAATTTTATGTCATTTCTATACTTATTTCATTTTATATTTGCACGGATGTTTATCTTTACATAATTATTATAAATATATGATTTTCGTGTCTGTGTAACCGCGTTGTTGATCCAAAACGCGTCCTGGCTGTCGTTCTCAGAACTTTGACAATCCTTACAGGTCAGGAAGCCCAAAAGTCTAACAACCAGTCTTACCAAAGGGTATCGTATTACCCAGTAAGTGGGTTGTGGAGGTCAGATAGGCAGTCGCTCCATATAAAATACTGGTATTCAGCTGCGTTCGGTAAGATTGGAAGCCGACCCCAACATAATTGGTAAAGGGCTATTCAGATGATGAAATAAACATTGAAATATGTCTGCCCTTCACTGTACAAAAATGGAGTATTTATATTAGGTATGTCAGATCACGAAAGCTCGTGAAAAAAATAGTACGTCAAGGAAATGTGACAAATTGGAGATTATTAGTCACGAGAAAGATCGGGAGCTATAGTTTTTTTTTTTTTTTGATGAATGAAACTTTATTACCTTTCTAGATTACTTAAGAGCGTTTACGACGTACGGCATTTCATACAAACTTTCAAGCCCTTGTTTTTCGAAATGAATGAACCGATTTTAATGAAACTTCGTACGCATAAGCAGGATACAAAGGTCTAAAAAGTTAGTGAAGAACATTACATCAACAAACAATGATAAATCATTCTTCAAAATGATTTTTAATTGTTTAAAAAGATTTAGATTCATTTTAATAACAAATAATGCTACCTCCAGAATATGAAGTGAGAGAAAGCTTAATAATTTAAGGGATACCTGCGTCTGTGTTTCCGAACGCATACAAGCCGAATCTCTTCAGAGTGAGATTGAATAGGCTTCTTCTGAGTAAGCTCACTCCATCGTCGACTTTGTCTCTGTCACCTCTGACCTAGACTACAGTTAAGAGCAAAACCATTTCAAATTAAAAAATATATACAGCTGGGATACCTATGAATACAGCTGTCTGTTGAATTAATGCCGGTCATTCATCTAATGCAATATTTTTGGGCTCTGAATACCCTTTCTCGTTTACAGCATCATCATCTGCCCAGCCTTTTCCCAACTATGTTGGGGTCGGCTTCCAGTCTAACCGGATGCAGCTGAATACCAGTATTTTACATGGAGCGACTGCCTATCAGACCTCCACAACCCAGTTATTGGGTAATACAATACCCCTTGGTAATACTGGTTGTCAGACTTTCGGGCTTCTGACTACCCGTAACGACTGTCAAATATCCACGAATGACAGCCGGGACCAACGGTTTAACATGCTTTCCGAGGCACGGAGGGGTCTCGGTATGTAAAGATGGTCACCCATCCGCAGACCAACCGCGGCAAGCGTAGCTTAACCTGATCGATCGACCTGTGCGGCTGTTATTATTTAGCCACGGGCCCCTCTCTCTCTTCTCGTTCACAGCAATTCCCCCAAAATACTACACTCGTTCCACTAAAATCCCCTAGACCAGTCCCCCAGGGGACTATACAACACTCAATGTTCCACTACGATCTCCTAGGGGATTATATAAAACTCCAATTTCCTTTTCAATCCCCTAATTGTTTGAGAAACTGAATGAAACCTATTTACAAAGTAGCACTGGCTAATAAAGCAGACCATACACGCTAGGGTGTACCTGACAGGTTTGCCTATACAGGCAAACCCGAGCGTATATATTATGTCACACAACTGTGCAGGTTTCCACGCCTAAACAGGCAAGTATCAAAATATGAATTTTCATATATTTTGCCTGTGGGTATACTTGTACAGTTTAACTGTGCAAGTAAAATTGAGCGTGTGTGGCGGTCGCCTGCGCAGGCGATATATTTATTTATACGCAAATATATTTTAGCGTTATTTAGTAATATTTATTAAAAGTGAAAAGTAATAGAATAGACAGAAGTGAACATTTCCCTAAATAAAATAATCTTGCAACGGCAATTTGCCTTCATTATCGAAGTAATTTGCGAATTCAAGCCTCACATTTTTTTGCATCACTCATAATATTTCCTTGAGCTCGTGCCGTAAATTTTAAAATTTAAATTGTTTCAATAAGTGGACATGAGAGAACTGTTTTCTTTGCAGTAACCATGCTTTGCACCATTGTTCACGGTGTTTATATTTCCTTTTCTTTAATAAAACAAACAATAAACCTATTAACGCTATTGTGTCGAGATCAAGCGTCGCTGGCGGGGCCATGGTTTCAACTGAGTTTTTGTACAGGTTTACCGATACATGTATGGATTCTACCCAGCTCAAGTTTACCTGTACGGTTGAACTGTAGAGGCAAACCTGTCAGGTACACCCTAGCGTGTATGGCCTGCTCAAGGATAACACTGACATTGACTGATATTTACCGATAGATGAATTTTTATCGCACAAGGATATAATTATTATATTCAACGCCACAAATTATTAAAAAATTAAATTGAATTTATTTAATTACATAATCAACTTCATGTCTGAAGAGTTTAAAATTATACAAAGAAGAGGCGAAGTGCTATTACACGATGGTTACAAATACAGTAAACCAACGCTGGTACATGTTTTGAATGTGTTAAAAAGAGAGCGCCGCCCAATGGCTAAACAACGAAGACCAGAAGATATACTCAAAGATCAGTGGATTCAAGAGTCACAACTGAAATTACTGAATGGGCAAATATCAGTCGGTCATTTTCTAGAAATGATGAAGTAAATAATTATTATTTACTTTTCATACATTCAGGGATAAATAACTTGCAATTATTGAGATAATTAAGTAGAATTACAACCTTTAATTTTGTAAGTAGAAGAGTTAATTTTTTTTTTGTATTTTGCGTTTATAACGTTAATTATACATAAATAAGTTAAACGTTGAAAAAAATCGAACGCCTTAGGTGGGATTTGAACCCACGTCTTTCACTATCTAGGTGAACGCGATTCGAACTACGCCATCGAGACGCTGCACTGATCGAACCTGCAAAATTCTTTATAGCTTTTGGTACTTTTTTTTTCAACATCTAACTTATTTTAGGAAAGTGAATTTACGTCGTTGTTATCCCCTCTGTAGACAGATTTTTATTATACGTATCACATATTGTTATTTTGTAAGCGGGTATTTTATTTAGAAGGGGACTATAAAGGAATAGCATTTATTAGTACTTAGAGAATCCCCAGCATAGGGGATCGTAGTGGAACATTGAGTGCTGTGTAGTCCCCTAGGGGACTGATCTAGGGGATTTTAGTGGAACGAGCGAAATACTACTCCTTATCTAACATACGAAGATGCTGCGGCTAGTGTTTTATATAAAGTTTTATAAACAAGAAAGCAGTATTAGAGTCGGCGTTGTCTTAACTCAAAGCCTAGCCGTCTGCTTCATTATTACCCAACGTTATAATGCTCTCAGCAGGGGTTTGGGTACTAAAAGGATTCTGTAGTTCACTTCTATTTTTAATGAACGTACATCTGATGCCTTTTTTTCCTGAAAACAGTGTAGAGGTATGAGGAACAGGGTGTAAAGTTCACTCATTCTCGAAAGAAAAAGGAGGATCCTTCAACTAAGACGGGTGGTGTGTCTGGTGAGGAACTGCCCGATGTCCGACGTTGTAGGTATACGTCGCAGTCAACAGGTTAAATTAGCCTTTCAGTTAACCGCCTGGCTTTTAGAAGTAGTGCTCGCCTCGCTTCGCTCTTTCGGCTCGCACGCGGTTGATCACAGTTCTAACCTAATCCATTTGGTCGGGGTGCCCTGGCTTAGTTACTGCGACCAATTCGGCTCGCGCATGATTGGTTACAGACTTCCAACCTAAACTGTAATTGAATATCATTCAGGCCGTTAGTTGAACGGTCGCCGTTTAGTTAAAGCTGTGGATGCCGCCATAACAGAATCCCACTTATTATGATCCTGACACCAATATGATTATCAGTAATTGACAGATTTTCAACCTTCGTCCTTATGGTATAGCTGTATAAGGAACTTTTTGCGTGTGGCCGAAACAGAAACTAAGGGTGAAGCCAGATGAGAGAATCGCGTAATTTCTGCTACTTTCTATTTCATACAAAAATCCAGTTTCTGTCAAACGGCGACGCAAGATTAGTTGTTGCTGTGTGTATTGTTGAAATTAGGCGAATCACAACTCAAAAAATTACGTTCGTCTGGCTTCACCCTAATACTGCCATCTTGTTTTTAGAAAGATGTTCGTAACAGTGTAACTATGACTGGCATACAATTTATGAGGATTAATTCGAACCTAACCTATTTTTATGACGCTCTCGACAGAGGCTCGGGTACTAAAAGGATTTTGTAGTATACAGCTATTTTTAATAAATGTATCTGATGTCAGATAGGCAGTCGCTCCACATAAAATTCTGGTATTCAGCTGCATCCGGTTAGACTGGAAGCCGACCCCAACATAGTTGGGAAAAGGCAGGCAGATGATGATGTACATCTGATGTCTTTTTCTTGAAAACAAAAATTATAGAAGAATCTTACTTGCTATGAACCTTACACCAATATGACATCAGTACTTGACAGATTTCAAACCTACGCCCTTTAAACATGGTAGGTATACCTAAAGTTTGCCGCGACAAAAGATTCAAGCGAGGCCGAACGCCATCTTGTTTTTTTAATAGTTACCTATTACCATAACACAAAACAATTGTTTACAATCGTTCGAACTCATTTTAGCACCAGAAGTTACTTGTATCAGTGTTAAACCTTACCGCGACCAGCGTGACGGCGTGACTTTATCAGAACAATTTCTACGAAAACTTTATGGAAATTGTTCTACCAGAATCATGTCGCACCGTCGCGTCGCGTCTGTGTGCCTGAGCCACTGATATATAATTTATACGTACCGGTATTGTATTCGGATTTTCCGGGGTTATTTGGTATTAAATTTAAAAAAATATATATTGAATTGACATAAATTCTACCAAAACACCATAAACATCTTTTTTATTATGTCAAAGTGTGACCAGAAATAATTAAAAATATGTCTATGGTGTTTTGGTAGAATTTATGTGAATTCAAATATTACAATTAATTAATACCAGATGACCCCCGAAAATCCGAATAGCCCCGTTCTACGGTAACAAATTTTTACTCTTCTTACTTATGAGAAATTAAAACTTTTTAATTAATAATAATCACAACTACAAATTTATAATTAAGCGTTGAAAAAAAGCCACAATTCATACGGGATGTCATGCGTATATTTTTTTTATAAAAAAAAGAAATAATAAACTACCGCATCCTAATATTTTGCGCTCAATACAATTTAATTTTGATACGACTCAAGTACTTGCAGAACCACAATGATTGCAGAATACAGCCTCATCTTTTATTGATCCTTTGTTTTTACACAGTTTTCGAACATGTGCAATAAGTACCTACAGCATTACAAAATACGCCATTTTCATTATGGCATGAGCTATTTTGTCCTGTGTTTGCCAATAAGAGAGAAAATAATATTCAAACTCAAACTCAAAGCATTTATTTCAATTAAACCATTTACAGGCACTTTTGAATTGTCAAGAAGTCGGTCAGTCAGAAAATATGAAGCTAGTTGCCCATTCCAAAGCGTAGGTACCTATGGAGAAGAACGGGCAAGAAACTCCATGGACACTCTTTTAAATTATATTTTTACAAAAATATTAGTTACATCATTAAAGTTGAACTTATAATTATATGTGAGAACGATGTAATAAAATAAAAAAGACGTACGTGTCAAGAGCATCCAGAGTACAGCAAATAGTACTTAACAAAACGACAATCCAAAAATAAAACAATTAAAAATGAGCCGAGGCAGCCAATTGACGACCAGCCCCAACTGACGGCGCCCGTTCACGAACATGACGCATAGATCGGCACCATTCAGCTCAACCATTTTTCCTTGCTATCTGTCATAAGATCAAGCTATCCTAAATTAAACAGTGAAATTAATTTCCGATTCCAAGTACGGCTATATTCTGCAAATACTTGCACTACAACCTGCAAGTACTAGATATTCTTGCTAACCTGTTCACAATTACGCTAAATATGCGACAACTAAGCAGACCGAGCTCAAATTGTTTAGTTAATAATATACTTGCAAGTTTCCTGTAATATTCCTGCAACGCTTTGATTTCATGATATAATATTAAATAGTTACTAATCTTCTTTCATTTGTGAAATAACTGTACCGAATTGTGGGGTTTACTTTCTAACGTCACTTGGAAATTCGAACGGTGCCTCATTGTGAATCCGCGATGATTTACTTTAAAAACAAATGAGTTCGCTTTCAAATTGTGTGCGCTCACTTGAATGAGGTTCCCAGTGAAAACAGAATAGTACTGTGCTATATTTGGTCAGTGGGTCGTCTTCGATCTTTAGCATATTTGAATGGGTTAACAAGAATATTAAGTGAACAAATTTTGAATACAGAGTGGCGATTAGGTTAAGAGCATTAAAATCTGATTTTTCTTACGCCAGATAATTTTATTCGAGGATTTTATTTTGAATTTTTGACAGTCCATATAAAATCTGTCAGACGTCAATTTTATTCCACGAAATTAAAAATATCTGTCGATGAGAAATCAGCCCTAATTAGTACAGCGGTTATTACAAGTTGTTATCAGTCTGTTAAAATAATAACATAAACAATTTTAATAAAAATAGAAAACTTAATTTTCCAAACAACATTTTTAAACGAAACGAAATAAACTACCCTTGATAATAAGGCACTAGACACGCGCGGGGTGATGATATCAACAATTTAACACAAACTGTATGGTATTGTAACCAAATAATCAGAAATCTGAGGGGCAATTCTGATAATTTTAAGAACGTTCACAGTCTGATCTCAGTGTCAATCTGTCAAAAATACCTCTAATTTCCCTACATTTTGACAAGTTTTTGACTTTTGTTTGTCGCTGAGATGAGACTGCGACTAGATTTTGAACGTTTTAAATTACGAGAATTGGCCTTCAGGTTAAATGTTGTTAAGGCGCTACCTTGAAAACCTACTAAGCGAGCGAAAGTGATGCAATTACTTTTGAAACGCAAAAGAAGAGAGATGGCTATAATGTGCGTGCGCTCGGAATAAAACGACGTAAGTGCCAAAACGAAATTACTCCATTTTAAACAAAATAAATGAATTCAAACTACTTTGAGTAAACTTTGATATGATAATTCTCTATGTTTTAAAGTAAATGGCCATTGAATAACTCTTAAGCGTTACGCCGTGATGTCGAAAAAGGTAAAATAATAGATATAACTTTGCAGTTTTTTTGTATCGAGAAAAAATTCATTGAATCGTGTATTCCTTTTACATGATACTAGACCAAAGAGTGAAAAAACATATACCAAAATCATAAATAATAAGTTACACGAAATAGAAAAACCACATTTTTTTTCAACATATAACCTTCAATACCAAAACGAAAAAAAGTCCCACGGCTAGAGTATTAATTGTTATTAATTATTCTAATGGTGTATGTTTTAAATACGCAATGTAGAATACGTGGTTTCCATTAATGTAAAAACCTAATTGCCACCCTGTATTATTCTTTAAAAAATTTGTAAATTTTCCAATTTCCACAGATCTACTATAGTTTAGATGTTAAACATAAAAAATAAATAATTATGTCAGTGAATAAAACTATGTGATTTAGCTATCTATAAAAATACAACAGTAGTTATATACATCCAAAAGAAAATATATTTAAAAAATATATGATTACAATTTTAAACGCAAAAAACATCCAAAAACAGTGAACGCAAAAAAGTTATCCGTCAAAAAAAAATCGTGCGGAAAAAAGTGCGTGCGGAAAAAAATGGATTTTTGAAACTCACATTAGGAAATACGGTTTTGTTAAAATTGCGGGCAATTCAAAATGCTAACGATGTCGACATTGATGATGCCCGCTGCCACTATGACAACGATGACGAACGCTGGCCCGATCCCTGTTGCTGCTGCCACGAAGCTGGAACCAAAGTTACTGCAGCTGCCACACCCAGCGTTGGTGCCACAGATGCAACAGCAACCGCAACCGCAGCCGCATCACCATCAGCACCCGCATAACAATAGTAAAGTTGGTAAGTAGTAGGATAAATGCTTTTTTTAATGACATTTTATGTGTACTAGACGTGTGCAGATTTCATGTTGAGTTCGAAGCAACTGTCAAAAAATATTATTTTTAGTCTGCACTCACAAACGTTTGATTAAGGGGACTACATGACCTAAAGCGCGGTCTTTCTAAGACTTCATAGAAAAGAAAGAGAAGCGCGATGACACAACGCTGGTAATTTATTGCAAAATATGAAGCAATTATCTATTTTCAAAAAATCTATTATTTGGAGTAAAAAATTAAAACACTTGTGCTTTAGTATGTTGCTTGTAGAATAATCTGACAAAAAATCGGAATTATTGTATGTAGTATGGTTTTTATTGTAAAAAGAAAGTTTTAGCGGTATCTTCATGATTTTTTTTTCTATCGTATCAAATTTGTTGTATTATGTTTTCGACACACTATCTACCTCGCATTATATCCTAAAGAATATCATATATTTTTCTGATTTTGTTTACTGTAGTCAATCATATACTTTTAGGCATCATAAAACTTGCGTTTTTTGCGTTTAGGTCTTGTAGTTAAGTTGATGTATTGTCTTAGGCAATTGAGGAAAGAATAGGCATTAGAGTCATTGTTTAGGTTTCTTGATATATAGAGCCTGAAGCCACCTCCTCCCGCACGATGAGGTGTAGAGGTGGCAGTTCAAGCATTGCCTGTAGGGCAGCGGTGGTTGTAGTTTTCATACAGCTGGAGATTGCTACACAAGCGAACTGCTGCAGCTTTTCGAGATCTCTTTGGGCTGTGCTCAGGTCTGTCCTGGTCCACCAGACTAGTGAGCCGTATGTGATGACTGGTCGGATGACTGTGGTGTTTATCCAGTATGTGACCCTGAGGGGTCCCCCAATTCCTGCCAAGCATTCGCTTGCACTGCCACAAGGAAATGCTGACTTTTGTAATAATGTAGTTCGTATGTTTTGCCCGATTCAGCTGTTTATCCAGAAAGATGCCCAGGTATTTGTTCCAGTGGATAGGCTTAGGGTAGTTCCAAGAATCGTGGTGGTGGTAGTCCGTCAGTTTCCTCTTTGTTGTGAAGAGAATCCATTCAGTTTTTTTAGAGTTCACTGATAGTTGGTGTTTGGTGTAAACACCGACTATCAGTGCCAATATTCCCGTAATTAAAAATGTTCAAAATCTAGTCGCAATCTCCTCAGCGACAATCAAAGTCAAAAAACTTGTCAAAAATATAGAGAAATTAGAGGTATTTTTGACAGATTGAGACTGAGATCAGACTGTGAACGTTCTTAAAATTACGAGAATTGCCCCTCTGTTCTCTACTATTTTCAGGGCCTGGCGCATCAGGTTATACAGGTGCTTTCATGTGTGCCGTTTATTATTATGGTTATGTCGTCAGCGTAGCCTAACGGTGAAGTAAACTTTGTCATGATATTGCCCAATATCGGTATATTTTAGTTCAGGGGACATACAAAGGCCACTTTGGCAGAATCATAAAACAATTCATATCACGCAATTCATTTATTTGACAGTTTCACACCTATACATATATCCCTGAAGGGCTAGGCAGAGCTCCATACAAAACTGTCATACAGATGAAATTGCGTGATATGAATTGTTTTATGATTCTGCCAAAGTGGCCTTTTTAGGCATCCAGGATCTCTATTTCGCCACATAAGCTAGATAAATAAGGATCAATCAGTTTATCTATCTAGGGCGTCTCGTGAAGGCAGGCGGCGAAAATCAGTTCCAAATACAATTTTGCGAATTTTGAATAGAATACGTGTGCTCTATAGCCTTTCCTCATGTTTTTTTGTATATATTTATTTATTCATTACGTGTATATATGTACTTATGTCATGTGAAATTATTTTATTTCTTTCTTTATTTCTATGACTTGGTTTGATACCAATATACAATAAAACACTAGGAAAAAAATAACAAATAACGATACAAGTAATCGGCGTGCAAAATTAAAAAATCCTAATGTGTGAGTGCAGACCTTTAATTTGTATTTTGTGTCTAAAAACTTTTAGTACAACATAAATGTAATTTGTAATGACTTCGAGGCCCTTTATTCTCTAAGACAAACTCACAAGTAACACAACTTGGATACCAAGTTCGTTTTTTAATCCCAGAGACTAATCTGACAGGTGTAATGTCAAACTTCAATAAATACTAAAAACACGCAAACACAAAACACTCAAATGTCAGATTAGTCTGTGGGATTAAAAAACGAACTTATGAATTTACTGAATTTGACACAATGATATTTAAATGTCCTTGACAAGAAGCGCCATTGAAATTAAACGCAAAAAAAAAACTTAATCATTTATTACATTCCACAACAATTCGAATTACTTGTGAATTGTCATAGCCAATCAGGACCATAGATTTTACGTGTGGTAGGTTTAATTATGTTGCAAAATATAGTCATACAAGTTTGGTTATATCTAAAATGTATGTTTAATAAAAATACATGTCAGTGTAAAGTGAACTTAAAGATTGTGTTTAATGCACAAGACACTTGCAGTTTGCGTGTATGCAATGTACACTACTTGCATAGCTAAAACCGTTTCAATTAAAGTAAAATCCATTTACTTCCTTTTAATAAAGAGACTTAAATGCTTTTTTTATAGTTCTCAAACCCTATTCATTAAAATCTCATAACAATGTCGTCGTCAGCAGCTAACATAACTGATCTGTGTTACAGAAACTTGAAATAGATTTGCCCTCTAAACTATTTCATAAAGAAGTAAATTGGCTATTTAGACATGCCTGAAAAAATATATCTAAACTTATATGACTAATAAAATTTTGACTGTATTTCGTTGTATTTAGCTGACTGTTAATGTTGTCGTATTTAAAACCTGTATTTTCCTACCATTTGGCAAAGGCCCCATTCCTTTTCAGGTGTCTTGAATTCTCGCAAGAGCGTTACCCAAATTTATTCTACTTAAAAACGATTTTTTCGTCTTTAAACTTAATATTTTAAATTGTTCTTAAGCATATTATCTACAGCTAAAATGGTTTTATATTTAGGGTAATAATTTGATATAATACCCTCCCGACCGATTTCGGTCACGGTCGCAAATCTCAACGAAGATTAGCCAGGTACGCAAAAGATATTATAGTGCACAAGTGTGTGCGCAAACACAGGTGCACTCTCTGTTCCTTGTGCGGTGATGCCTGTATTTTATCATTATTTTTATTTTATGTTATTTCTTTTTGTTTTTTGTTATCTGTAATATAGTTGTAGTTGCTAATTTTAAGTACCGTTTTTTTTTTTATTATGTGGCCAACATTTAATCTGACTTGATTTCCGTACGTCTTTTTCGGGTAACCACTGAAAATCAGCGCTGTGCTGTGGGTCCTCTATAGCACAGCATCATGCTGAGTGGAAGCCTTTCTGTCACAGTCATGACGTGCAGTCTTCGACTATCATGCTTTGTGCTTGTATTGTTAAATAGTATATATTTTGTTGTTATTTATTTATTAGAATTAATTTTATCTTTTTGTGTGCACGTGTTTCTGTGGCAAATAAACCTATTTTTCTTTCTTTTCTTTCTTTCACTCTCATAGTCCGATGGGACGGCAATCCGACACGACCGGGACGAGATCAGGCGCAGGACCAACGGCTTTACATGCTTTCCGAGGCACAAGGGTATTAAACCGACAACGTAGTAGTCTGTAGTTGGCTACAGACATCGATGTACATGGTCTTCATATAACCTGACCAAGATTATAGTCTGAACTTTAAAAGAGACTGTGACCTCTGAGTTTATCTCGGCCTTTCTTCTCAGAGTAGTCAGATAGGAAACGCCAACCTCATCTAGTTTAAAAAAATGTGATTGAGAGGTAAAAATACCTATGATTGATTCTGTGAGAGGGAGTGGGTCGAAAACTCATCACGCGGACACAGTGCGGGTTGATGGGTACTACAGTTAAATATTTCTTTATTGTCGGGGTCGGTCCCTGGATGGGTAACCATCCATTTCATACCGAGATCCCTCCATACCTACCAACACGTTAAAGATTTCATCTCGGCTGTCATTCGTCAATTTATGACAGTCGTTCGGGGATCGAGGAGGGGGGTTGGGTGGACGGGGGGCTCATGAGATCAGACCGGAATAAATCGTCAGAAGAACCAGTAAATACATTGCGGATGTCAGATAGCCAGTGGCTCCATTAAATGCTCACATTCAGCTACATGGGCCGCATATTAGCCGTAGAATCGATGACCGTTGGGGTAGACGCGTTCTTGAGTGGAGACCGCGAATCGGCAAATGTAAGGTGGCCCTCAGGCTAGGTGGAGCGACGATCTTCACAGGATGGCTGGTAGCAGCTGCATGAGAGTTGCCGAAAATCGAGTTGAATGGCGTGCAATAGGAAAGGCTGATGTCCAGCAGTGGACTTCTATAGGCTGATGATGATAATTCAGCTACATCTGGTTAGACTGGAAGCCGACCACAACATAGGCAAGCTTAGCAGATGATGAAATAATTAAAGGGTCTTGCAGGCACCAAAGTAATCAGCCTATAATGTTCCCACTGCTGGGACACAGGAGGCCTCCTCTCTGTGAGAAAGAGTTAGCCGTAATCCCAGTGCGAGTTGGTAAATGTCACAAGTCTTCGAATGTTTGGTTCTAGGACATGCCGGTTTCCTTACGATGTTTTCTGTCACCGTTTTAAGTGCAGTGGTGATACAATTATTTACACAAAGTAAAGTGCCTGTCTAGGATTGAACCTATGACTTACAACGCGTAAGTCGCGGCTGTTACCACTGAGCCTTCACTGCTCTACCAAAAGTACGAGTAGTATGGCGTCGAAAAAAAAACCGGTCTAGTGGAAGTCGGATTCGCGCACCGAGGGTTCCGTACAAATTTGTAGGTATGTAACTATAAATTTACGGTTTTCGGATTGTTTTTCCTTTACTTGTGCTACATGACATTGCTTTTTGCCAAATTTCATGATTCTAGGTCAACGGGAAGTACCCTATAGGTTTTGATTCCCTTGCGAGTGTCTAAATATGCGGCATAAACGGAACAGAAACGCCCGTAACTTTTGATTGCGTTGAGTTAGAAGTTCGATTTTTTCACTGTTTGAAGGGATTGCAGCCCTGAGTATTCGATATTAATTTCAACTTGATAACTCCACGCTTTTTTGAGAAAAAGGGTCTTGACTGACAGACAGAAAGACGAACGACGAAGTGATCTTATAAGGGTCCCGTTTTTCCTCCTTAAAACAAACATATCCTGCTAAAATCGGCCTTGTGGTACTCCTAAGTGGGTTATATATCTTCCTGGCCCCACATTAACTATAATATGTGCGTATTATCACCCTCATTACTTTTGCGGGACAAGCAGACGCAGCGCTAGTGTTTTATTTTATTTCTGGAAGTTTATCTGGATTTTTTGGATCACATTTTTTAGAGTAAATGATGCTTCTTAAATTGGAGAAAAGCGTGCTGCGTCTTGATAATTTATTAAATTTATTATTTTTTGACAATTATTTACATTCTGTTAATACTTTATCTCACATTCTGAGGTATTACTTGTTTTTTTTTTGGTAAAAATGTGAGCACCAAGTATCATCAATTCATCATCTGCCTAGCCTTTTCAAAACGATGAGTTACTTCCAAACTACGAGTGGTGTTGGGGTCGGATTCCAGTCTAACCGGATTTAGCTGAACACCAGTATTTTACATGGAGCCTATCTGATCTCCACAACCCAGTTACTGGATAACACGATACCTACTGATTAGACCGCTAACACGGCGTATAAAGTAAATAAATAAATAAATGAAGCCTCTCAATTTAAGTCAGAAAGCCCAAACCAACGAGCGACTCGACGCTTTCCCACCATAAAATACCAATACGTACTATTTTACGGCATTTTTATAACCCAGGTATAACGTAAACCATGAAAGTTCTGACATAAATCATGAAAAGAACATCTCTTTATATTATTTTGACAACATTATTAGCAAACCTATTGAAGTGATCTTCTATCTTATGACTATACTGTGTGTCAGGTTAAACAAGGGACTTACTTTAAGTGAGTGTAAAGTTCGTTTTTTAATCCCAGAGACTAATTTGACATTTAAGTATTTTGTGTTTGCGTTTTTTTTGTATAGAAGTTTGACATTACACCTGTCAGATTAGTCTCTGAGATTAAAAAACGAAATTTAGTAGATACCCATGAAAATGAACAACTTTTACTAAGAGACCAACACTG
Source organism: Gortyna flavago (assembly GCA_963669345.1). Lineage (NCBI taxonomy): Eukaryota > Metazoa > Arthropoda > Insecta > Lepidoptera > Noctuidae > Gortyna > Gortyna flavago. Next base: position 6,760,882 of record OY770154.1, read on the forward strand.
AAATCGAGAAAATAAAACCAGCTGCTCTATACATTTATGTTCGCAAAACATAAATTCTGGGAACAGCTGTTTTTTTTTTATATTTTTGAGTCCGCCTCATATTAAAAGTTATTCATTTTCATGAGCACTACACTCCCTTTAAGTATGTCCCTCATTTAACCTGAGACACTGTATAAATAAAATTCAAAGTCCTGACTGACTAATATATCAACGCACAGCCTAAACCGCTGGTCTTAGAGACATGAAATTTGGAGGGTGTGTGTGTTCTTTGTGAAGAGTAGGTTTCCAATAAGACAGGGTTTTTCGAAATTCCACCCCTAAGAGGGTGAATGGGGGGAGGGTGAAATTTCACGCGGACGAAGTCGCGAGCTGCAGCTACTATAAATGGATGCCTCAGGATCAAATTAAATTAGCTAGCAAAACTGTGCAGGCATTATTGCCATCAAAAGGGGTAATGTTATCAACCGGACATAAATCCAGACTTCGGGTGCTACTCCGAAATTCCTGATAGAAAAAGTCAATAACACTTTGCCCGAACTGGGAATTGGATCCAAGACCTCATGCACATGCGACCATTAGACCAACTACTGCCCCGTTGGGCAAGTGGTCACAAGAATATAATAGAATACTCTATAATATGCACACCATATAAATTACAGACATAAATAAAGAAACTGTACAAAGGGTGACACAATGGGCAGTCTTATCGCTAAGAACGATCTTTTAAAGACAACCTTTGGATGGATTTAAAAGGGGAAGGACAGACAAATACTGAAAAATACTTACTGTTTAATTTGACAGGACTAAACTAAAATTTATATTCTGTCCTTTTAAAGAAATAGAAAGAAAAGTATGCACTGAACTTATATTTAGTTTAAAGTTCGTTTTTTTATCCCAGAGACTAATCTGACATTTACTCGTAAGTCATTTGTGTTTGCGTTTTTTTAGTATAGAAGTTTGACATTACACCTGTCAGATTAGTCTCTGAGATTAAAAAACTAACTTTAGTTTATGAATAACAGAATATGCGTTTTCTGGCGAAATATCGTATTTGACCACTTGCGTTTTTGACGACATGCTAGTCTGTACGAGTTCCAAAAATGTTTCTTTACCGACAACGACTGTCAATATCATTCTGGAGGCCTACCAATGATCTATTTAAAAACGATTCAAAAGCAAAACATTTCAGTTTAGGTTCTTAAACTGCATCGCTCACAGTCGTACCATGACAACCAATACGCTCAGCGGCATTTGGATCGTTGAAAGTGAATGAGCGAGCTCGTGGTAGGTATCCAGGCCACAAAAGATTCTTGTAACAGTATTTATTCAATCTAGCTTCTGCCCGCGACTTCGTCCGAGTGAAGTTTTTTTCATCGCGTCGCATCGCATCACCTGCCCGCGATATTACTTCCTTTGCACTTAGCGGTATTTCTGACTTTATTTATTTTTGCTCGGCCCTTAAGAGTCCTGGCGTGGAAGGGGGATTTCAGGGGATCAGACCGGACTAAATCGAATGTTTGAAGTTGTAGCGTAAACTGAACTTTATTGAGTAGGTTTTAAAGTTATTTTTCCATGAACTCATATTTGTTTACATTTTTGTCAAATAAATCGGGAATGCAGGTTATACAAATCTGCCTCGGAAAATACTGGCGTGTTGTTATGACGTAGTATGATCAGCCTACAATGTTCCCACTGCTGGGACACAGGCCTCCTCTCAGTAAGACGGCGTGGACCGTGATCCACCACGCGGGCCCAGTGCGGGTTGGTAGATGTCACATGTCTTCGAATTTTTGGTTCTAGAACATGCCGGTTTCCTCACGATGTTTTCCTTTACCGTTTTGAGAGCAGTGGTGATGAAATAATTTACACAAAGTAACGCGCCTGTCTGGGTTCGAACCTGCGACCTACAACTCGTAAGTCGGGGCCACCACTGCTAATTAGAAGGAGGGCCATATAATTATAATATTCACACTAGCTGCGCCCCGCGGTTTCACCCGCATGAGTGTCGATCCCGTGGGAATATCGGGATAAAAAGTGGCCTATATGTTAATCCAGGGTGTCTGCTACCTCCATACAAAATGTTATCAAATTTGATCCAGCCGTTTGAGCGTGAAGAAGTAACGAACATATAAACACACACAAACTTTCGCCTTTATAATATTACTGTGATTATATTTAAATGGAGGCTTATAAAAGTTAATAGCTGTTAATTATGTGTAGTATGTGATACCGCTACGTTCATTTTGTAGATAATCATGGCTTTTGTGTGTCTTGATAATCAAAGCCTTGATTATTAAAAAGCGGCCAAGTACCTACGAGTCGGACTCGCACACGAAGAGCTCCGCACCACAATGCGAAAAACGCCTAAGAAAACACGTTTCTTGTATGGAGAACCCCTTTATTTTATTATTTTTTGTAATAGTTGTCATCTGCCTAGCCTTTTCCCAACATGTTGGGGTCGGCTTCCAGTCTAACCGGATGCAGCTGAATACCAGTATTTTACATGGAACGACTGCCTATCTGACCTCCACAACCCAGTTACTGGTTAATACGATACCCCTTGGTAAGACTGGCTGTCAGATTTTCGGGCTTCTGCCGACCCGTAACGACTGTCAAAGATCCACTAATGACAGAAGCCCGAAAGTGTGACAACCAGTCTTACCGAACAGACATATTTTTATACAGAACCTCCTTTTTTGAAATCGGTAAAAAAAAACAGAAAAGACGCCGTACAAAAATTTTACAGCTCGCAGTTTTTTCATCCTCCTGAAAAGTTACTTTTACACTTACGAGGTTTTCACTCCAATGCGTCGCTATGGAGAAGAACGGGAAAGAAATACCACGGGCAATCTTTTAAATAAATAAAAAATCAGCACCTGAGCTTACAACCTACCATTTTATCTCTATAATTAGTCCTAGATCTGGTTAAAAAAGTAGTTTAGCAAAAAATGGGGTTAAAAATATGTAACCTATGTGGAAAGGTGGGGTCACCCCCCGTGCCCCGAGGGTGGGGCTCCGTCGTAAATTTAACTAATTATAACCGCGACCTATATTGTGCCCCGAAGAGGGTCATTCTCACATGTTTTAATTATATCACGCTGTTTTTTTTTTGTTTAATATTTTTATGTAAAATTTTCTTTTAGGTGATTTTTTTTTTGATAATGTATGGGAAAAGCAATGGTTTTGTTGTTCTTGTCTTGAAAGACATAAGAAAGAAAGAAAATACATTTATTTAACACAGACTAAAAAACACAATATACCAGATAAAAACAAAAATAAAGATCAATTAAAAAGTGTAAAGTAAAAACCGATGTAAGAAATTAACAGGAAAGTGTGCCACACGGCTGCGCCAAAAAGGCCCAGTTCAGCAAAAATTAGCCAGACAACTAGTGCCATTAAATGGTTGCAATTACCAAGCATGGCAGTCAATGCAGTACTGGCAGTAGACCATCAATGCATTTCCAAAGTAAAATGACAAATAAAAGGCACTTTTTCTGTATGGAAAGATTCATTAATCCTCATCATCTCAGCCGAAATTTGTCCACTGCTGGGCATAGGCCTCCAAGCACTTCCACGTCGACCGGTTATGTGCTTCTTGCATCCAACGGGTTCCTGCGGCCTTCACAAGATTGTCGGTTCACCTTGTGGGAGGCCTTCTAACGCTACGTCTTCCAGCGGTCTTCTTCATTAATCCTGGAAGAAGTCAATTATAGAGCCATTTATAATTATAATCATTGCATGTACAGACGCCAGCACATCAAGCTACTACAATCTGTCAAATTACTTTGATAGATTTTCAACTTTATCGCTAAAGGATAAGGTTCAAAGTTGAATGGGAAAATTTTGACAGTACAAAGTTGAATGGTTAAATTTGACAGTAACCTACCCGAGGTTGATGTGCTGGCGTCTGTACCACAGAATCACGAATTACCGACTTTTTTTTTGTTTTCGTGTCGATTCTCTTCCTCGTTGTTTTTTTTTTTTATAAATATACAAGTTGTAACAGATTAAACGCAAGTCCTGAAAGTAGTTTGTTCATAATTGACTACTGAATCGATTTCAGTAACTTTGAATATAGGTAGATATTTTTTCCAAAAATTAAGTATTTTGCCTTACTGCCGCAGATTGAGTCATAGGAAATTAAATCTTATTTCAAGGCAATAAGACTCAATTTTAAATGCATAAAGTAATGCTAAAGTCAACACGATTTTCTTAATAATAAAAGCTTTAGAATTCAAGTTTTGGTCATTGAATTTAAACTTTTAACTCAACACTCTAATTGGGGTGTATGAGTTCTTCAGTTAATTATGTTACATATTATATAGTTTATGCCCAGTAGGCGGCCACTTTGAAAGAAAAGAAAGAAAGAAAAAACGTTTATTTGCGGTAAACATGACGCAAAAAAAAAAGAACACACAAAAAAGAAGTAAAAAAAAGGTAGGGGGAAACATGCGTCACATCGCGTCTTTGATTGCGGCATCTGTGGCATTATTTAGGTCATCCAAGATGCTGGCGCACAACGAGCACATAGGACACTCCAGCAAGTGGGGCATGGTGTGATCTCAATGCCTGACTTATGAAGTCCTCAGATTCACTCTCAATTGCGAATTTCTTCCTGAAGGTGACTACAGGACCTAAACGCAAAAAAAACGCAATTTTTATAATGCCTAATAGTATATCGACGGTAAAAAGGAGGTAAGCTAAGTTATATATGCCATCCTACGTAAAATTTTCCGCTCTTTCGAATGCGCTTACTCTCATGGCTCTACGATGACTTTTTTTGGCGTTGAAGCCCTAGCAAAAAAAAATCATAAATGACAAAATACATCAGTTTTTCTAAAATTTAAAACTTTGAACGGCTCTCCTGAACATTTCATTTTTTGTCACTTATACCCTATTTCCTCTTAACCGTCGATTATGATCGACTACAGTAAACTAAATCAGAAAAATATATGGTATTCTTCAGGATATATGCTAGGCAGATAGTGTGTTCAAAACATAATACAACTAATTTGATACGATAGAAAAAAATCATGAACACACCTCTAAAAACTTGCTTTTCACAATAAAAACCATACTAATATACATACAGTCATTATGATTTATTGTCAGATTATTCTACAAGCAACATAGTAAAGCACTAGTGTTTTAATTTTTTTGTCCAAACAATAGATTTTTGTAAATAGATAATTGCTTCGTATTTTGCAATAAATTACCAGCGTTGTGTCATCGCGCTTCTCTTTATTTTCTATGCAGTCCGACAGCGACCTACCTTTAAAATCTAAAAACCTCGAAAACCTACTAAGCGAGCGAAAGTGATGCAATTACTTTTGAAACGCAACAGAAGAGAGATGGCTATAATGTGCGTGCGCTCGGAATAAAACGACGTATGTGCCAAAACAAATCTACTTTTTTTTAACAAACTAAATGAATTAAATTTAAAACTACTTTGAATAAACGTTGATATAATAATTCTTAATGTTTTAAAGTAAATTCCATTGAACAATTCTTAAGCATTACGCCGTGATGTCGAAAAAAGTAAAGAAAAAATATATAACTTTGCATTTTTTTTTTGTATCGAGAAAAATTTATTGAGTCGTGTATTCCTTTTACGCGATACTAGACTAAAGAGTCAAAATTCTTAAACCAAAATGTTTAATCCCTATTCCACATACTTATCAAGGTACACGAAATGGAAAAACACATTTCTTTCAACAGATCCCTTTAACTAAGTGTTCGGAAACATAACATAACTTTATACCTGTTTCCTCGAATGGTAAAGCCGAGATGCACTTATAGTATATTTAAGTCCCATATAACGACGATCCTTTGCCATTAACACTTCACAAATAGAATAAAACACTTTTTATTATGCTGCCACTATCCTATCTTTATCCCAATTTATTTGGGATCGGTGCAACATGACTTTTTCTTCCATACTTCTCTATCAGTCGTCATCTCGGTAGTCACCCCCTTTCTAACCATATCATCATTCACACAGTACATCCATCGTTTCTTTGGTCTTCCCCTACTCTTATAGCCATCGACATTCATACTCAAAACTCTCCTCACGCCATTTACCTCATTCCTCCGTAACACATGCCCATACCATGACAACCGATTTCCACACAACTTTTCAGTTACCGGTGCCACTTTCAAACTTCCTCATTTCTTATTCTATCCATTCGTGTAACACCACACATCCCGCTGTTTTAACACGTAGGTACACTTTATAAATTACAAATATAAATGTAAAAATTTTACATAGGGTGACACAATTGGCGGTCTTATCGCAAAGAGCTCTGAAAAATTCATACTCCAGGCTCTTACTGAGATATTCCTGATGGAATAACCCAATTATTAGAAACTCTCTGGCTTTTGGTAATTGGATTTTTCGTCACTATCGAAAAAACCTCAGAATCCAGTCTCTTTAACTGACTTCATTATTGCTACACACTAGATTCACAATTCTCAAACCCCAAATAGTTAACAACAACAAAAAACTGTTTATTAACAAAATTTTTTGTCAACCAAACATAAGAATGACCCTGTTAGTTAAAATTATAAATTACTTAACGCGGGCGCGGCTGCGTGATACAAACGTGTTAAGTTTTAACTGACAGACGTACTTTATTATGTTGCTTGGTAGGTAGGTAAGTAACTAGCTTAGAAAAAAGTAGTTTCGATAAAAAATTGAGCATATAAAAAGTAAAAGGAAAAAGAATCGCTATTAGCAGCTCACCGACCTGAAGGCCAAATCTCGTAATTAAAAACGTTCAAAATCTAGTCGCAATCTCATCTCTGCGACAATCAATGTAAAAACTTATAAAAAAATTTAGGGAAATTAGAGGTATTATTGACAGATTGAGATTGAGATCAGAGGGGCAATCCTCGTAATTTTAAGAACGTTCACAGTCAGGGGGCCTAAAAAGGCCACTTTGGCAGAATCATAAAACAATTCACATCACGCAATTTCATCTGTATGACAGTTTTGTATGGAGATTCGTAAAATGCAATAGGTACACCTCTGCCTAACCCTTCAGGGATATATAGATGTGAAACTGTCAAACAAATGAATTGCTTGATATGAATTGTTTTATGATTCTGCCAAAGTGGCCTTTTTAGGCCCCCTGATCTCAATCTCAATCTGTCAAAAATACCTCTAATTTTGGGTCTCAAAATATAACCATTTTGAAAGGCAACAAAATGTAAAGAATTACGAATAGTAAGATGTAGTTATCCTAACTCAAATCTGCTAAAAAATGAGATAAGACTGTTAGTCAAGCGAGCGACGATAATTATGTCCTCTTAAAGCGTGCCCTCTCGGCGACAACTGTAATGATCTTATTCATATTTTTGGTCATAGAGAATGGAATTGTTCAAAGGGTGAATAATTCAATTCACAAATTTTTTATTTCAGACATGACTCCATAGTGTTGGTATCAACAAAATAACTTATTAACTAGAGTTAGTAATAGGAAGATAATTCTTAAAATATCAACCGATATGGATTCTTACCCAGTGGCGCAGCAAAGGGGATTCCCACCGATCTGAGAACACGTGACCGTTGGTGGGGGCCCGAAGCCGGCCAGCTATAGAGGCGGTCCTTTTTATTATTATGGCGTAAAAGTCGTCTGTGCGCGCCCCCGCAAACATTGTGGATGCACTACAACGCCACGACAGCCCCAACAGTACCATAAACGCGTTATTAAATTGGACACGCAGATCACTGTATATCCTCTGCGTAAAACCTGTCCTAAGACTGCACATGTAGAAAGACTGATAGAAAGCTTTGAAAAGAGCGGCTTTAAGTTGATAAAGTCTTAATGCATCCCCAGTTGAAGCACAAGCAGTACCTACCACCTACCTAATCATATCTTCATGACAACTTAGTCCAACTGTCTAACAAACTGTGTCCTTTACAACTTTCTCAAGTTTTTGACAGTTTGTGAATGAGATTAGAATACGAACGCTTAGAGTCAGGGTAGCCTGGAAAATTCAAATATTTTTATAATTTGTAGTATCAGGTTGTATCATCATCTGCCTAGCCCTCGTGGCCTAGCCTTTCCCCAACTATGTTGGGGTCGGCTTCCAATCTAACCGGATGCAGCTGAATACCAATATTTTACACGGAGCGACTGCCTATCTGACTGTAATACGATACCCCTTGATCAGACTGGTTGTCAGACTTTCAGGCTTCTGACGACTCGTAACGACTGTCAAAGATCCACGAATGACAGCCGTGACCAACGGCTTAACGTGCTTTCCGATACACGGGGGGGGGGGGGGAGGGGTGTTGTATGTAGATCTGAATATAATTCGCGGTCGTAACAAATATTTATTTATAGAATCATAATCATAAAAATCATATCTCTAAGTTCATATTACTGTATTGAATGACATTTCATGAAATCATGACATTTAAGGCCAATTCTAACTCAAGGAGTTGTATTGCTGATTCTAATGATAATAATTATGTAAAGTCATAATTTCGTTACCGTCACGAATCATATTTTAATCAACATGCAGCCTGGCACTGACCTAAATTGCAAAAATAGTATAACAAGAAAATTTGAATTTTGTTGGCTAGCTTAGCGCACCTCTTTTAAAAACAAGGAGATTGCCTCTATGGTCAATTCATAAGGTTTGATTTTGTATATAACCACTCACACGCCCGGTTTTTCCGTGACGTCGTTTGAACTGTCCTGAACACTTTTTTTCTACGCGCCGCGGGTGGTCTCGCCACTTATACACGACTCCTACACAAAAAATTTCTACGGAGCGATGCTTACTGTTTATTGTTTCATCAAAGGGACAAAACAGGCAACATTACAAAGCTTGAAATGAATTTGATTTTTTTTCAATAAATGTTAATTTTTTATGTTTGTTTACATTACGTAAATAAAAAACAAAGCTAATTTTCATTCAAAATCTAAAGCGATGACCCTATTGTTTTATTTACTTAAAAAATATCCCCTTTAATACTGAATCCAATGACATATAGAGGGTCGAATTAAATTAGCTAGCGAAACACCGCAGACGTGATGAAATCAAGTCATTTATTCAAATTAGGCTGAGAATCAGAACTTTTCGAACGTCAAAATTACATAAGACGGACTGTCTTATGTAATTATTGTAATTCATCATTCATAAATCCCGGCACGCGCGCCCTTCACCACTTTCTAGTGCTTTCGCTGAGGAGAAGAAGTGGCGCAACAAACTCCCCAGCAGCACAGCTGTCTGTTCAGTTAAAAAAACTTGCTTATAAACAATAGTAGGTACGCAAAGTAATTGACATTACGAGACACAACATTACGAGTAAATTAAATTACCTATTTGTCATTATGTCAGCTTGCCACGCCTGAGTACCAATGTAATCATGTATATACATGTTATAAAAAAAAACAAAATTAATTTGATGTTTTTTTTTGTGACGTCATCGATCGCAGTTCTAACTAGTGAGTGTCATCATCTGCCCGCCTTTTCCCAACTATGTTGGGGTCGGCTTCCAGTCTAACCGAATTCAGCTGAATACCAATATTTTACATGGAACGACTGCATATCTGACCTCCACAACCCAGTTACTGGGTAATACGATACCCTTTGGTAAGACTGGTTGTCAGACTTTCGGGCTTCTGACTACCTGTAACAACTGTCAAAGATCCACGAATGACAGCCGGGACCAACGGCTTAACGTGCTTTCCGAAGCACGGAGGGGTCTTGGTATGTAAAGATGGTCACCCATCCACAGAGTAACCGCGGCAAACGTAGCTTAACCTGATCGATCGAGCTGTGCGGCTGTTATTATTTAGCCACGGGCCCCTCACATTGCAGTTCTAGTGTAGTTACTTGAAACATTAACTTATAAAATCAGTTTTTAGGGTAAACTTCACAGACGTGATCTATGAATATTAAACACGACAAGAAAATACTAGCGGTCGTTGACCCAAAAAAAAAACTGTTTCTTTTTTATTTATCGTGTATATACCTATCGATGTCCGTCACGTCCGCAGAGTTTCGCTAGCTAATTTAGTTTACCATCAGACCAAATAAAAAACCAAGACAGGGATGTCAACAGAAAAGTGAAGCCGGTTTCGTAAACATGTGTGCACTTAGTGAGGTGTAGTTTGATTGTAAATGGTTGTAAATGTGTGCGTGTGAGCGTGTTTGCACAGAGCGGAGGTGTAGTTTTGGCATGCTTCACTGTATCGTTCTCAGCGCTCTGTCTTGGTTTTTTATTTGGTCTGAGCCCATGGGTCACGCACGAGAAGTGTCAACCAGCCGTTTCGAAATTTCCTTAAAAAGACCATGAGCACTCGGATCTCACGGCCCGAGGGTTTCAACCCCAAACGGCTCGAAAATATAATTTCCGATACCGTTATTTCAAACACCACTTGTTTGAAACATTATTTTTATTTCGTTAATTTTGTGTTATTTTTTATTTTGGGTTTCACGAACTGTGTCCAAACCAAATAAACTTTTATTCTTCCTTTAAAACATCGTTTATGAATAAACCCCATAATGTATAACTATAGTGCATTGAGAAACATCTCTGCGATGAAAAACATACGTTTTTTATTTCTTCCTATTTTTGTACTCAAAATCGCATGTATCACAGTATCGTACTCAGCGCTCTGTCTTGGTTTTTATTTGATCTAAGGTTTGACTCTGTATTTAATTCGTGTGAAATCCATAATTTTGAACTATTTCGGAAGTCGTTGCCAAATAAAACCAACTCAAAACCAAAAGCAAAATCAAAAAGCGTCCTTCAAAATCTTATTTTCCCATTTTAAGCTGAATTTTAAGCCATAAAAACAAACCAAACACAGAACACGTACAAAATCTATAAAAAAAAATAAACCTGAAACCCTGCCCTCCCTCTATACACCACAAGCGTGTGTATACAAGCTCTGTATCATGCAACAGATAGCCGGTGAAGATTTCCCTGCGTTGCTCGCCCAACTTAAATCAATACTGATACGCGAGGAGTTCACACAGTGGGCCACGCTGGGCCATTGTTTTGCTTTAATGAAGTGAATGCGAATTTTTGTACAAATTTTGTTCTACATTTCGCTGATATAGTTATTTAGATAAGTTAGTCCTAATTTGGTCTTACATTCTCGATCTGTCTGACTTTATAATATATCGTGATTGGTCTAATTTTGCCTAACTATGGTCTGACTTTATTGGTGATTGGTCTAACTTTGCCTAACATTGGTTCTGACTTCTGCGGACGGTTGTTCTGACTTTATTTGGTTTTCTGACGCCTAACTTTTTCTTGAGGTTACCATGATTTAGATCTGACTTGGCCAGACTTCGCCTGACATTTTATTATGTTTTTGCGACAGTTTTTCTAACGGTGCCTGTTTGTGATGAGTGGTTTATTTTATACTAGCAGCACCCCGCGGTTTCACCCGCATAAGTTTCCCGTGAGAATATCGAGATAAAAACTATCCTATGTCCTTTTTCGGGACCTCAATACTCAATATATTTATTGCTCTCAAACTGGGTACCTAAAAAGGCCACTTTGGCAGAATCATAAGCAATTAATATCACGCAATTTCATCTGTTTGACAGTTTTGTATGGAGATTCGTAAAATGCTATATTTACACCTCTGCCTAACCCTTCAGGGATATATACTTAGGTGTAAAACTGTCAAACAGATGAATTGCGTGATATGAATTGTTTTATGATTATGCCAAAGTCGCTTTTTTAGGCCCTTAGAATTCAAACTATCTCTATACTTATCAAACTATTTAAATATATCAAACTATCTAAATCGGCAGACAGACACACTTTCGCATTTATTATTAGTACTAGCTTCCGCCCGCGGCTTCGCCCGCAAGGTATGTCGATAAAAACTATCCTATGTCCTTCCCCGGGATGCAATCTATCTGTCTGCCAAATTTTATCAAAATCCGTTCAGTGGTTTAGGCGTGAAAAGGTAACATACAGACAGACAGACAGTTACTTTCGAATTTATAATATTAGTATGGATGTGCTTGTTATCAATATAATTTATTACTTAGACCTAGTTACTTGCCATTTTATTCAATTAATATATACCTAAGTAGAGGTATTTTAATTCTCACTCGCTCGCTCTTGTATCCCAATATCGACAGCGCATAGACTATACAACATTATTTTTAGTATATGCGAAACCTGAATATAGTTGGTTCAGAATAAGTAACTGAATCGATTTCAATAGTTTTTACACCATGTTATATTTTGTCCCAAAAATATTTAATTACTTACTAGTTAATTACAATAAAATCGCCGTACAGTTAGGTACCTACTGCCAAACTATTATCAATGAGCGTACGATGCTGGAGGAGCATAAAACATGGTCACCACGCGCCGCGCCGCGTGGTGAGCATGTTTTTGAACGGACAACCAGGTAACATAACAAGCTTATAACTTTGTGATTTCTCATGATACAGTTTTGAAATTTTTTACATAGATTCTTTACATACAAATACTAGACACGTGTCTCGGGTTTTAGCATATACTAAAAATAATGTAGTATATAATAATAACAACATTAAATAACATTGTTGTATTTTACCTACATTTACAAGCTCCAACTAATTAAATTTGATCATCATCATCTGCCTAGCCTTTTCCCAACTATGTTGGGGTCGGCTTCCAGTCTAACCGGATGCAGCTGAATACAACTAATAAAATTTGATACCAACATGAATGTTTTATTTTGATTCTGATTTATTTACAAATGTCAGTGGCCTGAAGGCCACTAATAACTTCTTCTTGTGCTGACTTGCGGTGTTATAGTATAGCGATAAAGTTTCCATATATTTTTTTTTTATTTATGGATCAAGGTCGATGTCAAAAATATAAAAAAACACCACTAACAAATCTACTTAAATAAAAAATGTTTATTATGAGACATGGATGTTTGGAGACTTGACTATTTTGCAACTTGAACGTTTCGAGATGTAGATATTTTGCAACTTGGAGGTTTCGAGACTTGGGTCTTATGAGATTTGAACTTTTTGCTACCACATGTTATTTTGCAACTTGAACGTTATGAGACTGAAGGGCATATTTCTGTGTAAAGAGTTTAAAGTAACATAGCCAAACTTAACTTCGGGGTGTCCTTCGCTCGCTTTTTCATCCTACGTCAACGCAATACAGAGAGGGGCCCGTGGCTAAATAATAACAGCCGCACAGGTCGATCGATTAGGTTAAGCTACGCTTGCCGCGGTTGGTCTGTGGATGGGTGACCATCTTTACATACCGTGTCCCCTCCGTGCCTCGGAAAGCACGTTAAGCCGTTGGTCCCGGCTGTCATTCGTGGATCTTTGACAGTCGTTACGGGTAGTCAGCAGCCCGAAAGTCTGACAACCAGTCTTACCAAGGGGTATCGTATTACCCAGTAACTGGGTTGTGGAGGTCAGATAGGCAGTCGCTCCATGTAAAATACTGGTATTCAGCTGCATCCGGTTAGACTGGAAGCCGACCCCAACATAGTTGGGAAAAGGCTAGGCAGATGATGTCAACGCAATACAGACGTGATGTTACTTGTTATTAAAATATATGTTCCAAAACTTGACGAGTCTTTCAAGAAACACCTTTCACTCAAATTAAAAACCCTTGCTATTTTTCATACTTTACTCAGCACATTTACAAAAGAAATTGTTCGATAAGCTATTTAACAATCTATAGATTTCATGTGTCAGTGTCCACAATGACCGGACCTTGTGATTATTGTTCGTATAATTGAATACTGTATGAAATATTGATGTTCCATGCATAAATAATAATATAACAATAATAATAATCCAGTTATTTCAGGCGACGCAGGCCCATAGAAATACATATTTTTTTATTATAAAAACTAACTAAGTATAGTGCACGCACTTCACAAGCTTCCTCTTGTGCTGTTCTGTGGTACTTGTCCGCGGAAGCGACGGAACACCACGTCCTGCGGCCAGAAGTCTTCTTCCATGACGACGGGCAGATAACAATTTGGTACGCGCACCACGAACGCCTTGAAAATGACGTTGCGGTACGACTCCAGTAACTGCGCCCTCGGCGTGTTTAATAAAGCTGGCTGTAGGTTATTTTTACTGGTTATTGTGAAAAATGACTGTTTTGATGAGCTAATTGAAAATGGGTAAACTTGTAAATAACTTAGTATGATTCTAGAAAAATTTATCGTTTTTTTTTACGTTGTTGAGCAGACAAATTTTTCGAACATATGAAGCAATGGATTAAAACAATATCCTTCAAAATCATGTAATCTCTTCACCATTCTTGGTCGACTGGTAGAGAATGCCTGAAGCCTTTGTAACTTTTTTTGTGTGCGAGAAGTTTATAGTACATTACTGCAGCGGCCAGCAAAAGAGGCATTGATTGACGAACGTGTAAATGCGGGCCGAGGCACACATACGTAAGTCCATCAATGCCTAGTTGTGGCCAAGGCTTGTATAGTACTTTTCTCAAATAATGCGCGGAAATTAAAATACAATTACAAACGAACAACAATCATTTTTCCCGCGATAGTGTTCATTTGTTTTTTTTTTTTTTTTTCAATAAACAGTTTTCTAAGTAATACCTTTGATAAGTTACCTCCCTTGGTTGGCATGTTTCGGAATAAAAGATCGTTCCGTTTTTAAATTACACGACAGATTTGAGGGTAAGTAATTTATTTGGCCGCTAAAACACGACAGATATGGATTTTTGCCGGCCGCTGCTCGCATGTATTTGACCAGTACAGCAATTTCGATTTATATCGAAGGTTGTCAAAATAATGCTCACATTTCCAAGCATGTTTGAGAAAATTAATAAATGAAACGAAACAGGCATGGTAAAAACAACCCGTCAATAAATTAGCCGCAGCAAATGTAGCTTAACTTTCATATAAGCTTCACATTCAATGAAACTATTCAACTTTTATACCGTATTCAGCAAAAAGGTTTTAACAGTATACAGGCTGATTCCCGCCGCCTCTCGTCACTTATACAGGGTGATAGTAAAAGGATGGCTTAACGAACCGAGCTCCGCTTGATGTTATAATTTACATATATACAGGAGGAGTCTATTGGTGCGAGATTATTTTAAAATTCAGTTCAGTTGGCAATTCGGCAGTTGGGTTTTAAATATTATGGATTTTATTTTAATTTTTGACTGACTGTTTGGCTGTGAAATGGGGCTCTGCTCATACAGAAGCGAGCTTTGGTCAGCACGGTTGCTCACTGCGTGTTGATGATTCCAGACTATTAAGTTGTTATGACATTTTCTTGCACCGCAAATCAATGATATCTTATTTGATTTAGAAAGTGTATTTATCGTTTTTGAAGAGAAAACATCTATAAGCGCGTTGAGCGTTTTTTTAAGTATGGGAAAATCTTATGGGTTCGCGTCAGCGGCATGCTAATTTTTACAGCATATGTGTAGTTATAAGGGTATCCACGGTTATTTCATAGTTCAAAATTTTCCCTCCTGGCGGCAGTCTATATGACTACCTATTTTAGTGTTATTTATTTTTTTAACCGACTACCAAAAAAGATCAGGTTATATGTTTGACTTTATGTATGTCCCAGCATCGGGAAAAGCAATATTTTGTAAAAAGTGATGAGCAGTGGACACTAGGCTATTGTAACTTAGATAAATACAAACTCTCCCACTAAAAAGTAAAAAAATAAAAACTTTTTTACAAAAAAAAAAACAACCGACTTCCAAAAAAAAACACAAATTAAAGAGAAAAATAACTTTTAATTACGGAAGACGGTGTCAATAAACGAAAATGCAGAACCAACGAGACCAACTTCCGAATATAAAGTTATTTTTCTCTTTGAAGTGGTTTTTTTGGAAGTCGGTTAAATTTTTTTTTTTTTTTTAAGTTTTTATTTTTTTTATAGTCATAAACGCTTTTTCCTTAAAAAACAATTTGCTCACAAACAAAAGTCTCACACAAACCCGGAACAGTATGTTAGTCAAACTACTAATTTCAAACGAAAATCAAATCAGTACTAAGCCAACATTCGCAAGAAAGGAAACACCCAATTATAAACATCTAAAAAAACAAAACTAATTAATATAAACCATCTTCTAATGAAGCCCATACTTAAACATTTAAACACCATACATAAACTATTGCCACGCAAATTACATGACGTCCACTTTCCAAGTCTGCTAAGACCCGCAAGTTGGAACATAAAGAATTCATACTGTATATCTCCTGATCTTTACTCAATCCTGGACCTTATACTGACGCCGATAAAGTCGATATTTCAATGGAGGAGTAATAACGAAATTTTGAAGGGGTGGATTCTGCTGATGATATTTGAACTTTTAGTCAATAAGGTGAAGGTGTAAATTCGAATGTAGGGAGTCTGGTTGGTAACAGTAGGTAGGTATATTCACGGTGAATTAATTTTTCGGTATGGGTAGATAAGACCTTTTCGGCCGGTTTGGATGGAATATAATTTTAGCCTACCCTCATTCTCTAAAAGTTACTGGAGCAAATTTTTTGATGGTTTTGCAACAATTTTACAAACATAATACTAACAAACTCTTTGCAGTGTTTACGCCATCACTTTCTTAACAAGCGGTGTCATCTGAAACGAATGGAAACCACATTATCCATACCAATATTATAAATTCGAAAATAACTCTGTCTGTCTGTCTGTATGTTACCTTTTCACGCCTAAACCACTGAACGGATTTCGATGAAATTTTGCAAAGAGATAGATTGCATCCCGGGGAAGGACATAGGATAGGCATAGGAGTTTTTATCGCCATACCTCTCGGGCGCAGCCGCGGGCGGAGGCTAGTATGCAATAAATTATACCACATACTTGTTATCGCCTTTTCTAACGATATACAAATAAGTAAAGAAAAAGGTCGCGAAAAAAAATTTGCTGTCTAGCCTTTTGCCAACTATGTTGGGATCGGCTTCCAGTCTAACCGGATGCAGCCGAATACCAGTATTTTACATGGAGCGACAGCCTATCTGACCTCCACAGCCCAGTTACCGCGTAACGATGCACCTTGGTAAGACTGGTTGTCAGACTTTCGGGCTACTGATGACCCTTATAAGGGGCTACCTCGAAAATCTAAAATCCTCGAAAATCTACTAAGCAAAGTGATGCAATTACTTTTGAAACGCAAAAGCTATAATGTGCGTGCGCTCTGAATAAAACAACAAATGTGCCAAAACGAATTTACTCCTTTTTAACAAAATAAATGAATTAAATTTAAAACTACTTTAAGTAAACTTTGATATAATCTAATATATAAAATTCTCGTGTCACAGTTTTCGTTGCCATACTCCTCCGAAACGGCTTGACCGATTTTGATGAAATTTTTTGTGCTTATCCGGTATTTATGAGAATCGGCCAACATCTATTTTTCATCCCCCTAAATCGAAACTTACGCGGGTGAAACCGCGGGGCGCAGCTAGTAATCTATATTTTAAAGTAAATTCCATTGAATAACTCGTCGAAAACAGTAAAAAAAATAGAAATAACTTAGCAATTTTTTTTTATCGAGAAAAAATAATTTAATCGTGTATTCCTTTTACACGATACTAGACCAAAGAGTCAAAAAACATATACCAAAATGTTAAATCCCTATTCCACATACTTAACAAGTTACACGAAATAGAAAAAAGTCATTTTTAAGGTTCCATACCTCGAAAGGAAAAAACGGAACCCTTATAGGATCACTTTGTTGTCCGTCCGTCCGTCTGTCTGCTTGTCAAGACCCTTTTTCTCAGGAACGCGTAGAGGTTTCAAGCTGGAATTTATATCAAATACTAAGGTCTGCTGTCCCATGGTGCTGTGAAAAAATCGAACTTTGAAACAAACGCAATCAAAAAATACAGCCGTTTATGCCGCAAATTTCCGCAAATTTTCGACACTCGCAAGGGAATCAAAACCTACAGGGTACTTCCCGTGAACTCAGAATCTTGAAATTTGGTACGAAGCAATGTCTTATAGCACAGATAAAGGAAAAATTGCGAAAACCGTAAATTTTTAGTTACATCAGATAATAAAAATATTTTTACTTATATACCTACAGGTTTATACGGAACCCTCGGTGCGCGAGTCCGACTCGCACTTGGCCGGTTTTTTTTTTTTTTCAATATGTAAGCAGTAGGGGGGATCCCTTACTGTCAAAGATCTACGAATGACAGAATATCGTCTCTTTCACGAATCCCGGCGTGATGTTAGATTGTATTTACCTTATTAATACAGATGTCTGTATATATTCAATTTCCTAAAATTATACTGTTAATTATTAAGTTCATTTATACTCGGAGCTATGGAATTAGCTTCAGGGAATTAAGGCTTACTCGCACAGGAGCGGTTAGTCGAGCGAGATGTCGCGTTTCGAGTCTCAAGCCGCTATCCCACTGGCGTTTTACGAGCGTCGGCATCTCTCTAACGTCTGCGCAGCGTCAACGTTGCGTCGTCGCGTGACAAGCATTAACGTCCGCTGAACGCGACGTCAACGTCGCGTCTGCGCAACGTTAACGTCGCGTTTGTTGGCAATAGTATCACGTGCGCGACGTTAACGTCGCGTTCAGCGGACGTTAATGCTCGTCAAGGGCAGACGCGACGTCAATGTCGCGTCTGCGCGGCGTCGACGCTGCGCAGACGCGACCTTGACGTCAACGCTCGTAAAACGCCAGTGGGATAGCGGCCTCAGGCGCCGCGATGATATTAAGCAGAACATCGACGCAATACGAAGATGCTGACTCGCACAGCACATTTTGTAGTTAAGAAATATAGCATTTGAATAATAAGAAACATATTAAGGTGTACAAAGACACTTAACAAAGCCGAGAGTCACTTTTAATCCCATTCATTGGAATGTTTTTTTGGGGTATTCCTCGAAATGCACCAACTTTGAAACGCACCAAATGAAACGGCTATCGATATAATTTATTATGAATACTTCATGCTCTTCTCTTTGTCTCATCGTTGATGCATTTTGAGGAATAAAATTATAATTATTTTATTATTATTTATCATTATCTGCCTAGCCCTTTCCCAATTATGTTGGGGTCGTCTTCCAGACTATTCGGATGCAGCTGAATACCAGTATTTTACATGGAGCGACTGTCCATCTGACCTCTAAACCCAGTTACTGGGTAATACGATACCCCTTGGTAGGTGGTTATGAGACTTTCGGGTTTCTGACTACCCGCAACGACTGCCAAAGATCCGCGAATGACAGCCGGGACCAACGGCTTAACGTGCTTTCCGAGGCACGGAGGGGTCTCGGTATGTAAACATGGTCTAAATCTACTAATGGGTCAATGTTCCATTAGGCATGCGATTTATCTAGTTTATTCTGCCCGTTTCTCCATAAGAAACTATTTTTAACTGACTTCTGAAAAAGGAGGAGGATCTCAATTCGGATGTTTGTATTTTTTTTTTATGTTTGTTCGCACATAACTCCGTCGCTTGCCAACCGATTTGAAAATTCTTTTTTTTGTTGGAAGGGTATACTTCCCAAATGGTCCCATGAATTTTATCGAAATCGGAGAAGCGGTTTTTGAAAAATCAACAAAAATTAAAAGCAATATTTTGTAAAAGGTGATGAGCAGTTGACATTAGGCTATTGTAGCTTAGATAAATTACAAACTCTCCCACTAAAAAGTGAAAAATCGTTGGTTCTGCATTTTCGTTTATTGACACCGACTTCCGAAATTAAAGTAATTTATCACTTTGTAGTGTTTTTTTTTGAAGTCGGTTGTTTTTTTTTGTAAAAATGTTTTTATTTAAATTACCAACAATCCATCCAAATAATCTGTTACTTAAAAAAAAACATACCTACATAAAGTCGAACATAATATTATAACCTCCTCCTTTTTGGAAGTCGGTTAAAAAGTGCCTTTTTACGGTCTAGAGATTTAACTTTGACATTCCAACAAAAGCAGCTCGCTGAAGAGAATCTCCTCCGAAAATAATTTATTTATGTTCGTTTTCGCCACCCCTGTACACTCACGAAATTGAATTCCTGCTCAATCGATACCCTGAACTAGGGAGGTGCTCTCGAATCCCCTTAAATCGCTAGAGGGGCGCCCGATACTGGGGCTTTGCTACATTCCCCGGGATCTTTATAATAAGTGAAGATCTGTTTGTTGGGTTTGGAAGCTAATACTTAAGACATAGGATAGTTTTTATCGACATACCTATCGGGCGAAGCCGCGGGCGGAAGCTCAGTCAGAAAAATTCCGTTAAATCGTTTGATATGGGTATTGGGTAATGTCCGCAATGTCAAAGCCACAACGCAAACATAGCTTTGCGTCCACGCGACGACAATGTCACAGCCGGAGTCGATCTATCTACAAACACTAGCCACAATGTAATCACATCGCAACTACTAGCGACAACGCAACCACATCGAAATGTTATAGATACGACAACGCAACTGTAAGGAACTGCAGCGGCACTATTCACACGTAACCACACCTTGCCCACATTTTGTGGCTGCAATGTGCTGTGGTGTATAGGGAGCACTGGTGGCCTATTGGTAACGGAATCAATCACATTTAGATTTCATCACCACATGCTCTCAAAACTGTGAAGCAAAACATCGTGAGGAAACCGGCATGTCCTCCAAAAATTCGAAGACATGTGACATCTTCCAACCCGCACTGGGCCCGCGTGGTGGATTACGGGCCCTCTCACAGAGAGGAGGCCTGTGTCCCAGCAGTGGGAACATTATAGGCTGATTATGTTAAGAAGCTACAGAGACACTGCTCACACGTAACCATTGCTTGCACACAGTTAGTGAATGCGATGTGGTGTGGTTAAGGTATAATGTGTTCAGGCTCTTAAACAGACGCTCATTTAATGCGTAACAAAAAAGCAAAACAAAAGCAGATTCTCTACAAAAAAGAGAACACAGAAAACTGTCATCTCATATTCGTATTCAAAACAAAAAAGAAACCGCTTCGTTTGACGCGCCCGCGTCAATTCAATGGCCGCGTGTTTCCGCTGAATAAGCCAGTGTGCCTTTGAGAAAAGATTCGCAGTGAAACATTAAAAAAACAAGAGGTTTTAAAAAAAGAAGCAAAACGAACATCCTGGCACGCTTCGCCGGTCGGGAGCGGTGCGAGCCATGAGCGGGGAGCGAGCTGAGCCTAAGTCATCTTAGCGCATCGATTAGCAATCTAAATGGACTCGGCCCAGAATTCGGGCACTTTTTTGGCGCCATGAGCTGATTATAGTAAAAATAGGTTTTTTTTGTCGCAGAAATACGTGTATAACATAATCAGCCTATAATGTTCCCACTGCTGGGACACAGGCCTCCTCTCTGTGAGAGGGAGTCGGCCGTAATCCACCACGTGAGCCCAGTGCGGATTGGTAAATGACACATGTCTTCGATTTTTTTTTGGTTCTAGTACATGCCGGTTTCCTCACGATGTTTTCCCTCACCGCTTGAAGAGCAGTGGTGATGAAATAATTTACACAAAGTAAAGCGCCTAGACAGGCCAGAACCCAGACGGGTTCGAATCTACGACCTACAACTCGTAAGTCGCGGCCGTTACCACTGGGCCACCACTGCTCTCCCAAATACATGTATACAAAAAGATAATTAACAAAAACCCACATTCGTGTTTTAATACCCCTTATTATACAACAGTTTCATAAATAACTATAAATCTAACTTAAACTGCTAAGTAACTATAATATTAAAAAATCGTCCAATAACGTCTAATTTCTTATTAACAATGTTAAGGGGAATAAGTTTTTGGATCAAAATCAATCTGCCTAGCCTATTCTAGAATTTTACATGAAGCGACTGCCTATCTGACCTCCACAACCTAGTTACTGGGTAATACGGAACCACTTGGTAAGACTGGTTGTCAGACTTTCGGGCTTCTGACGACCCGTAACGACTGTCAAAGATCGAAAACGACTGTGATTTTCGAGGGACGTCTCGGTATGTAAAGACCCATCCACGGACCAACCGCGACAAGCTTATCTTAACCTGATCGATCGACCCGTGTGGCTGTTATTACTTAGCCATAAGCCCCTTTTTTTCGACACAACAATCAAAAATTAAGAACCATATATAATTCATTCGCGCATTCAGCAAATAATAACGAACATCGTTTTCCGTTACTAGTTTATTATTTACGAGTTTGTTCATATACAAAGTTCAGCACCCTATTTGGCCCGCTAAGGCTGAGGTCAGGCGAGCGCAATTTTGTGAGCTGTGGTTCGCGTTTCTTGGCATTGAATAATAAGCGTTGCATTCTATTTCATACATACAGAGTTACAAGTTCCAGAGGGGCCCGTAAATAATAACAGCCGCACAGGTCGATCGATCAGGTTAAGCTATGTTTTCCGCGGTTGGTCAGTGGATGGGTGACTATCTTTACATACCAAGACCCCTCCGTGCCTCGAAAAGTAAGTCGTTGGTCCCGGCTGTCATTCGAGGATCTCTGACAGTCGTTACGGGTCGTCAGAAGCCTGAAAGCCTGACAACCAGTCTTATCAAGGGGTATCGTATTACCCAGTAACTGGGTTGTGGAGGTCAGATAGGTAGTCGCTCCATATAAAATACTGGTACTGGTACCATGTTGTATGGCTTAGTCTCTAGCCAAGGTAAAATAAAGCCCTTGGGCTCAGACCAAATAAAAAACCAAGACAGGGCTGTCAACAGTAAAGTGAAGCCGGTTTCGTTCTAGTTTGATTGTAAATGTGTGCGTGTATGCGTTTATGTACAGAACGGCGGTGTAGTTTTGGCACGCTCCACTGTATCGTTCTCAGCGCTCTGTCTTGGTTCATTTTTTAGTCTGAGCCCTTGGGCCACGAGAAGTGTCAACCAGCCGTTTCGAAATTTCCTTAAAAAGACCATGAGCACTCGGATCTCACGGCCCGAGGGTTTCAACCCCAAACGGCTCGAAAATATAATTTCCGATACCGTTATTTCAAACACCACTTGTTTGAAACATTATTTTTATTTCGTTAATTTTGTGTTATTTTTTATTTTGGGTTTCACGAACTGTGTCCAAACCAAATAAACTTTTATTCTTCCTTTAAAACATCGTTTATGAATAAACCCCATAATGGATAACTATAGTGCATTGAGAAACATCTCTGCGATGAAAAACATACGTTTTTTATTTCTTCCTATTTTTGTACTCAAAATCGCTTACCGCTCGCTTCTTAAACACTGCGACCCAAACTGAAATACTCAAATAGGGTACAGCAAAGACAATATTATTTAAATTATCTTTAAGACGGGACCCCGGATCCGTCTGTAACACAATGGTAAATATAATAATATGTATAACTTTACCTCTTCATAATTTGTTTGTAGGTCTAACGTATTTTAAGAAAGATGTTTGGATATCATTTCTTCTTTCACAAAAAAGGAGATTCTTACGAATGGAAGTGTTTTTTGTGCGTTCGTCTGCGGTACTTCAATCTTTTTGACGTCATGTTACGTCTTATAAATCGATGAACGCCGGCTGCACGCCCGTAAAAGCATCTGCATGACTCATTGTCACGTTCTGCCTGAGCCGAGCGTGCAAGCGAGAGCGCGGTACAAGCAATAGAGAGGCACGATCGGCCTAATCGTTCGGTTTGTGACGCTTCTTACTCTTATGAAAAATTGTCGTCCTTAAGGAGGCGTTTACGAATCTAACAAAAATAAGCAGTTTTTCGGTACATTTTGCGGGAAAATGATACGAAACCAAATCTAACTAATAATTACCACAGATAGATTGCTCCTTCATCTTCAAATATAGCAAAATTTTTATTCGAATAGTTTGGTTTATAATATTGTAAAAAATTATTTCCGTTGCCTCTTCACACAAAATTTACGATATCGTAATGACTTTAGGTACATTTTTCTTCTATTTATTAACATAAATTTATGTATTTAAAAATATTTTATGTAAGCAGACATGTTCAAATCAAAATGATTGTATAAAGAACTATCAAAATGTTACCAAATGGCTCAGAAAAAAAATAAAAATCGAGTCTATTTTTTCACATATTTAGCTGTAACATGTGAATCTTAATGCACTGTATTAAGGGTTATTTTACTGGTCACTGTCTTGCTTTATTACACAAAAATTTGTAATGAAATATTAGTCTGCGCTCAGCCGCCGTCGTGGGTGGACTCTGTGTCGGTTGTAAGCAGCAGCTTGTGCTGAAAAAGATCGCTGTACGGATAGAAAATATTTGACATACCAAACTTGATACTTCACGCATTCTGTATGACTATCGTATGAAAGATTTTATTCACAGTCTTATATTATTTTTTTAGAAGTAAGTAGGGATTATTCATATTTCGTTTCGGTCATGATGGAGTCACCTGAAGGTGTACTTCGAAGACTGCTGCTGGAACTAAAAGACGAGCTGAGCTAGGTGTGCCGAGTTTGGGCTCGTATTGTTAGTTATGTTGAGACCTTACCTTCGGAATTGAGGAAGTGACCTGCAGGTGTACTTCGAAGACTGCTACTGGAACTAATAGACGAGAAGAGCTAGGTATGCCGAGTTTGGGCTCGTTTTGTTAGTTATGTTGAGACCTTACCTCCGGACTTGATGAAGTGACCTGCAGGTGTACTTCGAAGACTGCTACTGGAACTAATAGACGAGCTGAGCTAGGTGTGCCGAGTTTGGGCTCGTTTTGTTAGTTATGTTGAGACCTTACCTCCGGACTAGATGGAGTGACCTGCAGGTGTACTTGGAAGACTGCTACTGGAACTAATAGACGAGAAGAGCTAGGTGTGCCGAGTTTGGGCTCGTTTTGTTAGTTATGTTGAGACCTTACCTCCGGACTTGATGGAGTGACCTGCAGGTGTACTTCGAAGACTGCTACTGGAACTAATAGACGAGCTGAGCTAGGTGTGCCGAGTTTGGGCTCGTTTTGTTAGTTATGTTGAGACCTTACCTCCGGACTAGATGGAGTGACCTGCAGGTGTACTTGGAAGACTGCTACTGGAACTAATAGACGAGAAGAGCTAGGTGTGCCGAGTTTGGGCTCGTTTTGTTAGTTATGTTGAGACCTTACCTCCGGACTAGATGGAGTGACCTGCAGGTGTACTTCGAAGACTGCTACTGGAACTAATAGACGAGCTGAGCTAGGTGTCCCTGAGTTTGGGCTCGTTTTGTTAGTTATGTTGAGACCTTACCTCCGGACTAGATGGAGTGACCTGCAGGTGTACTTCGAAGACTGCTACTGGAACTAGTAGACGAGCTGAGCTAGGTGTGCCGAGTTTGGGCTCGTTTTGTTAGTTATGTTGAGACCTTACCTCCGGACTAGATGGAGTGACCTGCAGGTGTACTTAGAAGACTGCTACTGGAATTAATAGACGAGAAGAGCTAGGTGTGCCGAGTTTGGGCTCGTTTTGTTAGTTATGTTGAGACCTTACCTCCGGACTAGATGGAGTGACCTGCAGGTGTACTTGGAAGACTGCTACTGGAACTAATAGACGAGAAGAGCTAGGTATGCCGAGTTTGGGCTCGTTTTGTTAGTTATGTTGAGACCTTACCTCCGGATTTGATGGAGTGACCTGAAGGTGCACCTTCCAAAAAGTTATTTTTTACTTTGTAGTGTTTTTTTTTTAAATCCGTTGTTTTTTTTTTTTGGACAACAATTTTTATTTTTCATTTTTTATTTGTACCTGCCCAACACAAATTTAAATTACTTTAAGCAAAATTCATAAAGCTATACCTTATAAAGGTATACCTTATCCTGAGGCATACCTAATATTTATTCCTCAATTTTCATTATTGCACCTACCATTGTTTGTCTCTGCATCACCCAAAGGTTGACTGGTAGAAAATGCCTATGGCATTAAGTCCGCCTCTGTACATTTTTGTGCTTGAAGTATTAAATAAATAAATAAATACCTTATCCATTAAAAAATGAGAGAATTTGCAAATCCGTCTATAGAGATATGACGGAGCTATGCCCGAACATACATAAAAAATAATTACTCCTTCTTTTTTGAAGTCGGTTAATTATTAAATCAATTCATAAACTTTTGTTTGAGAGAATTTGCAAATCCGTCTATATAGATATGACGGAGCTATGCCCGAACATACATAAAAAGAAATACTCCTTATTTGAAGTCGGTTAATTATTAAATCAATTCATAAACAAAAAGTTATGCCCGAATTTACTTGCAAGATTAGAGGTACTCCAATAACAACTTTGACAGAAATGAGGGTGTACCGTGGTATACTTAACACATCTGCGTACCCCTTTAGAGGGTACAGGCGTGATGTTATATTGTGTGATTGCGTAAACAATGCATACATATGCGATAGCAGCAATCGCGGTTGATTTGCTGGCATTTATTGAAGCCTTCGGTTGTCTGTCTCCGAAACTCTTCATCACTCTTCATCACTTTATTCCGGAATGGTCTATTTCGGAATAAAGTTAAACCTCTTTCGAACAAAAAAGATTTTTGCAAGTCCGTCTATATATTATTATGACGGAGTTATCTAACCTAACACCCTTACATTAAAAAAATATATGTATAAGCATCCGAATTGAGAACCTCCTAATTTTTTGAAGTCGGTTAAAAATACTAGATAAAACGAATATAAATAAGCTTTTTTTAAATTATATGTTTCAAAAAGCTTGTCGCGCAAATTGTTAATACATAGGTACTTTGGCATGTACTTGCTTACCAATCAAGTAAGTAAATGGTATCTACTTTTATGAACATTTCAAGGTACAAACTTTTTGACAACAACGCATAGTAAGCTTAAAATAATACATGCCTAAAAATTAAATAAAAATAGGCTCAAGTATCAAGTCGTGTCAGTTTACTCATAATTTCGCCGCTTCGCGCATGTCGCTGTGTGTGTGAGCCGTGCACGTGTAGTAGTAAGACTCAATACCTAAAATTGAAGCGCGTCAATTCGTAAACGCGTCCTTAAACCGAATTTACAGACAATCAATTATTTTTTTTTTTTTTTTTTTTAAGATATATTGTTATTGCCAACTAGAACGAATGTTAAACATAATGGTGGAAATAGGTACGAAACTAAATCAAATTACGTTTTTTTGTAATTATGATTAAATACTTTTGAAGCTGTTTTACGTACTCCATGGTGCGTTATTTTGTTTGTGTGTTTACGTCGTTTTTTCTTTTTTTTAGGATACTTTTACAAGACTTATAATTATTAACCAAACAGTTACCTATTAGTACTGACTTCAGTGATATTTACCTCATAATCTCTGGTCCAGTTGAAAACCAGCGTCAGGCACTAACCATCTAATTCGAACTAGGCCAAAACCTTCGAGCCAGTAACTCTTGTGAAATTTATCCCGTCGAACTTAAAGTTGTCAATACAATAAAAAAAACGACGGGTTGCACTCCGGGAGTGGCGACAGAAGTGAAAACTTGAATATTAACGTTGTGCATTTTTGATATTTTGGAATGGTTAGGGAATAATTTTGCACGAATTGCTTTAATTATCAATATAAAAGTACTATCATTTATGTGATAGAATACAATATTTATTTATTGCGCTATCGTACACAAACATGACAATAAACACACACGAACATTTGCGCAAGCGCCCTGCGCCGCCTAAACGAAACAGCAGGCGCAGGCATACATTTTCGCCGCGCCGTAGAAAGAGAGGGGGATACTTCCTCTCCCACGCCGCGCCGGCTGTCTACCACGGTCTACTCTCCATCCGTCTTACGAATTTTCGATCAGGGTCACGTGTCCTGACGCGAGTTTAACATTTTTAACCCATTACAAAAAAAGTGTACAACGCCGCTAAAGAAATTTTCACTTCAAAAATAGACCCGAGTCTAATTTGTCAATTTTGTATTAGGTAAGAACTTTACGTCACTTGGAATATGGTTCAAAACGCGGTCAAACTTAAACTAACTGTTTGTAAAGATGATAATTGTGTGGCATATTTGGCTTAGCAGTAAAGCACACAAAACGTATTATATCCAAAAACTGATGTTCCCTAAATAAAACCGCTAGTGTAATCCAAACAGAACTTGTGTTATAAAACTGAACTCTGAACTATTGAAATAAGATCCCCAATCCCAAAGCATGATAACCTAAAAATGTGGTGTAGTTAGTTGAATGTTTAGATGTCTTATAAAGTGTCTATTTTTCATCTGATATAATATTTTAGTTATTTGTCATCCAGGATGGGAAGAGATGCGTCGTCCTGGACATAGCTGGGGACAACACGGAATATCTGTCCAAGGTACTAAAAACTTAATTAATTTATACCGCCGTTTCCTATCCGGAATCCGGAAGTTTTGTTTCCGGAATCCGGAATTTTTGTTTCCGGACTTTTTAAATTCCAAACAAGGCTGTCTATAGCCAAAATACTTCGTAAGTCTACCTGACCCCTGAACCTGCTGTTATATTTTGAATCCGAAACTTTTTGGGGTCAAAAAAGTTCATTCAGTAGTGTTGTGGCTCAGTGGTATCGACCCGACTTGCAAGTGAGTGGGTTGGAACCACGAGGCACTTTACTTTGTGTAATTAATTTCATCACCACTGCTCTCAAAACGCGAAGAAAAACATCGTGAGGAAACCGGCATGTCCTAGAACCGGAAATTCGAAGAGATGTGACATTCCCCAACCCTCAGTGGGCCCTCTCTCTCTCGAAAAGAGGAGACCTGGGTCCCAGCAGTGGGAACATTATAAGGTGATTATTCAGAGGCCAAATATTACCATCTGACCGGTCAGTTTCAGATATCCAGTGACTGCACTTCAAAATTCACTAAAAATATAACCAAATTAGTTTCTAGACAATTCTCTGAACACCTGTAAGACATTGTGTCGATTTTTTTTAGGTTATAGAAATTCGATTCAATGTTATCTATATGTCGCAGCCAACTGGTTAAATTAGCCGTTCAGTTAACTGCCTGGCCTTTAGAAGTAGTGTTCGCCTCGCTTCCTCCCTCGGCTCGAACGCGGTTGATAACAGTTCTAACCTAACCTAACCTACTTGGTCGGGGTGCAATGCCTTAATTACTGCAACCAATTCGGCTCGCGCGTGATTGGTTACAGACTTCCAACCTAAACTGTAATTGAATATCATTCAGGCCGTTAGTTGAACGGCCGCCGTTTAGTTGAAAGGCTAGGCAGTTAACTGAACGGCTAATTTAACCAGTTGGCTGCGACATATATAACAATCTCTTCAATTACGAAGTCCACCAGAAACCCTTAAGGCGCAGATATACGACTTCTAATGATTTTAAATTCAACATTACGTCTAATCGAACGGACTGATTTCTTTGAAAAAAAAAAAATGTTAAACTAGACCATTTGCTTCGTAATTTGATATGTGAATATTTGCAATTATATTTTTTTAACATATTGTAATTAATTTGTAAAGTAATGTCTACCGCGGACATAAAAACGATAATCACGCAAACACTATCGGGTGTATTTTCATAAAACTTTCACCATATAAAAGACAATTTAATTCCCCGAATTTTAGTATACGGTTTTTATTTGTTTGGTGTTTGATAAATCAACAATAGATGATTGTTTCATATTTTGCAATAAATTACCAGCGTTGTGTCATCGCGCTTCTCTTTCTTTTCTATGCAGTCCGATAGTGACCGCATTTTAGGTCATGTAGTCGCCTTAAAGGTCTGCACCAAGTTATTTGGCCCTTTGAATTAATATTAATAGCGAAAAAATTTAAGCAATGTTTGAGACTGATATCAGACTGTGAACTTTCATAAAATTACTAGAATTTCCCCTCAGGACCATGTGCATTTAAAAACAAATTGTTTCAATCTGCATTTGGTCAAAGAAATAGGGTCAACAAGGGTTTCCAAAGGTTAAAATTAAAATGTCCAACCTTGTCACGAGTGGCCGGTTCAGACCTTTTTCGTCAAGACTCTTCACAACTCGATTTACCCTTGGGGTGTCGTAAACGGCAATAAAGCTTTATGAGAAGAGGATAAATGAAGTAGCGTCCTCCTGTCTACATCGCGATCATCAGAGGGGCATTTCTCGTCCTTTTAAGAACGTTCACAGTCTGATCTCAGTCTCAATCGGTCAAAAATACCTCTAATTTCCCTACATTTTTGACATTGACACCCTTATTCACAAACATTACTATGAGGTTTCACAGTGCGCACGGACGCACAGGGGTCTGAAATCTATTCATAAACAATACTTATATACTCTTTGGAACTTATATGTTTGAGCCGTTTGGGATTGAAACACTAGGGCCATGCATGGAGCCCGAGTGCCCACTTTGTATTTCGAGACATCGCCAAGCGGTTGGTCGACTCTTCACGTAACCAGAGGGCTGGCCTATTTTTTGGCCGAAGAATCAGCATTGCCATACAACGTGGCAATGCAGCCTTTTGGGCACGTTTCCTGTTGACAGCGATGCGGACGAATTTTTTGATGCCCTTTAATTATTTCCCCTCCCCTTTTTACATACTTGTACATAATATTATTTCAAGACTGTTAGCTTTTAAATTATGTAAATATTTCAAAATAAATAAATAAAAAGTAAGCCTGAATTCCTGTTGACGTACGCTGACGTCGGTCGCGTACGTCTGTCGCGCGTGTGTTCTATATAGCACCATACTGCGATACTGACGTCAGCGGCTTGTATGTTGGTACTGACCGTACGCGACCGACGTCAGCGTAACAGGAATTCAGGCCTTAATGTTTAAGTATGAATTGAAAGGCTTTTCATAGGGAACGCATTGAGAAATGCCTTACTTCGCATAGTATACTGATACTTTACTTAGACAAGTATTTGCTTGTGAATACGGGTGTGAGTCTCGCTGAGATAAGTTTGCGAATAGATTTGGAACGTTTTTAATTACTCAAAATCAAAATATTTTATTTCACATAAACCTACATGGGCACTTATGAAACTTTAGAAGCTAGGTGCACGGTTCCAATTGGTCGTTTCCTATGGAGAAGAGCCGGCAAGAAACCCCACGGTTACTCTTTTAAAAATAGTTGGTTTTATAATGTTTTCAAATTACAATAGGTATGGGAGGACAGCGTAGGCCTGTCAACAAGAACCAGGTACTTGATAAAATAAAAAGTGGTCTACAGATCCAAAGTCTACAAGGCCTACAAAGTCCTCACATTTACAAAATACAAAAGCCGGGACCAACTTCCAAAGCACGGAAGAATCTCGGTATGTAAAAATGGTCACCCATCCACGGACCAACCGCGGCAAGCGTAGCTTAACCTGATCGATCGATCCGTGCGACTGTTATTACTTGGCCACAAACCCCTCCGGATAATGTATATTATTATGTATAGTTAAAAAAAGATAGCCAAAGATCTCCTTACACTTCACTGCCGACAGCCGAAAAGATAAAAGATTCCTTTGAAAAAAGATTAAGTTAAAAACTTTTTATCTCGACGGGTGTAATCTGCAGAATTTAATGGTTTTCGTTGGCGTTAAAAGTTACAGACTTTCTTTAAGAGCGTTTACGCCGTGCGGCGTTTCGTACAAACTTTCAAGCCCTTGTTTTTCGAAATGAATGAACCGATTTTAATGAAACTTCATACACATAAGCGGGATACATAGGTCAAAAAAGTTACTTAAGAATATTTTCGAAATTACTTATTAAAAAAAAGAAATCCCTGTTTCTATGGAAACTTTAAAATCGGTCTAATTTGGCTGTAACACTATTTTTCGAAAAATTTCTTAAATAACTTTTTAGACCTTTGTATCCTGCTTATGCGTATGAAGTTTCATTTAAATCGGTTCATTCATTTCGAAAAACAAGGACTTGAAAGTTTGTATGAAAAGTCGTACGGCGTAAAAGCTCTTAATTAAGCAGTACTTAAGTAATTCTTCAATACTGTAGATTTTCTGGGGCGGGCAAAGAACTTCGAATCCCCCTCCCCCCCTCCTAGCTACGCCCATGTGTATAGGTAGATAACTTATTCTGAAGTGTCACAAAAATATATGTTGGAAAAACATAGGTAGGAAAAAATGGTACACACGGCTACAAATCAAGCTATACATTTCCAGTTTTAGCTGACCTCGCATTGTATAGGTTTTTCGTACAATCAGAAGTCAGCTTATACTGGTTATGTATACCTTGATGTATACAATATAGTAGGTTGTCTTGTTGTACAGACCGTTAAACTGAACAACTTTTTCCATAAGACTATTATCGTAATCGCGAAAAAATAATCAGCTTTCCCATACAAAACTTCAATACCTTAATAAATATAACCATACTTTTCTGATACACGTTGTATAAAAATTCCGATACATACCCATTACGTATCGTAACTGCTTTACAACTTTTTGTATGTCATAAAATGACTACAGTAATATATATTATATAAAAAACAACGCCCATCGAACGCAAACATCAAACAAAACTTATAACATAATCATTATTTTCTGAAGTCTTCAAAGAAAACAGTCGTACAATAAAGTCGTTTACAAAAACACATCTGTAACAATCAGCGATCAAACTCGAAGGTTATAAAAAGCAAACTTTTTAAACTGCTATAAAAAAATAAACGCGCGAACGGCCGAACTTCAGTATTTTGTTAAAACGGTTAAATACTTTATCAAAAAATAAATTTTGTAACAGCTCCCAAGGCCGCCATCTTGTTTCCACGATTTGTGACATCAATAAACAGCGTTGATAAACGAGAGTTGTCGGAGCACGACGATAGATGGCGCTTTTATAAAAAAGAAACCTAGTTGTCTTATAGATAACACAAAAATAATATTATAGAGCGTGTAAAAACACTGTTACCGAAGTCAAGAGTCACTTGTAGTCCTCGTTACTGCAATGATTTTTTTTTTTTTGTACTGGACCTGAGAACCTAGTGGTTACGGAGACATTGAAGGTCAAAATTCAAACTATTACTGACTTTTTTTTTACGAAAACAAGTTTTGAATGATAAAGCACAACTTCAAATACCCTCACGATCCATGTATAATTGCATGCACACATAAGCAACATGTTTTATTGCGTGCAATACGTTGCCCGCTACATACAACGGTTTTTCACACCAAAACTTATTTACAAAAAAAAAAAACAACGACTTCCAAAAAAGACACTACAAAGTGGCAAACAACGAAAATGCGAACGCAACGACACTGACTTTCGAAATAAAAGTTACTTTTCACTTTGTAGTGTCTTTTTTGGCAGTCGGCTGTTTTTTTTATCTTGAAAAAAGTTTTTATTTTTCACTTTTAAGTTGTACTTACCCCACAAAAATTCTTATAACACTACTTCGTTCGAAAAGTGCTGATTCTCAGCCTAGTTTGAATAAATGACTTTTGATTTTGATTTTGACTTGCTATGTAATCAGTGACAGGAAGTTATTATAACATCATCAATTTATATAAACTAAGTGGCAAAAATACCTATTATGGGGTTTACAGGAAAACGTAAATTTTAGAAACAATAAAAGTATACGATCGACTACAGTAAATAAAATCAGAAAACTATATGATATTCTTCAGGATATATGCTAGGTCGATAGTGTGTTGAAAACATAATACATCTAATTTGATATGATAGAAAAAAAATAATGTCGATACCTCTAAAAACATTATTTTTACAATAAAAACCATAACAATATACATACAATCATTATAATTTTTTGTCAGATTATTCTACAAGCAACATACTAAAATTCGATGTTTAATTTTTTTAGTTCAATTTTTTTTTTTTTGTAAATAGCAATTTGCTTCAGATTTTGCAATAAATTACCAGCGTTGTGTCATCGCGCTTCTCTTTCTTTTCTATGCAGTCCGACAAAGACCGCGCTTTAGGTCATGTAGTCGCCATAATGAAGCTAACTTGAAAACTGCCCAAGCAAAGTTAATAAAATTTATACAGGACCACCCCTAAGGCATACCCCATCCATTAAAAAAATAAGTTTTGAAATTACTTAATTTGATGTACAGAATGCGTATTTAACGGCTATGTTATGGGTATTTTTACATCCTGTACATAACTTCTTCTTGTTTTTCTTTTTAGGGTTCCGTACCTAAATTGTAAAAACTGGACCCAACAGGGTCCCGTTTGAAATTAGGTTTCTCCTAGTGACCACGTGGCGCTATAACTTTTTCCC
This sequence comes from Gortyna flavago, assembly GCA_963669345.1. Taxonomy (NCBI): domain Eukaryota; kingdom Metazoa; phylum Arthropoda; class Insecta; order Lepidoptera; family Noctuidae; genus Gortyna; species Gortyna flavago. Next base: position 6,794,925 of record OY770154.1, read on the forward strand.
ATATCAAAATCAAATCAAAAGTCATTTATTCAAACTAGGCTGGGAGTCAGCACTTTTCGAACGTCAAAATTACAAAACACAGTCCCCCAAAACGCCCGCCCTTCACCACTTCCTAGTGCTTTCGCTGGGGAGAAGAAGTGGCGCAACAAACTCCCCAGCAGAACAGCTGTCTGTTCAGTTATAAAATAATCGACTGTTTACAATACTAGATCTGCAAAGTACCTATCTAATTAACATTACAGGACACAGAACATTCAATTAAATTATTTGCCATATGTTAGCTAGCCACGCCAATATACCAACAAATACCATAAAATCTATACGTACTCAAGCTAAAAAAAAATACTAAATAAAATTAAAAATGTAATTTAAAAAAAACTTGCTACCTACATAAAAGCCTCTAGGTATAAAATTCACAATCAAACTTGAGTGAAAATTCACACTAAGGCCACTGTGGTCAAACTTAAACTGTCGCTTTAGCACTGGTTAGCGCTTTAATTTCGTATACATAAGAGCTATTTTCGTACTTCAATTGTTACGTCTAACCGTAGCGTTAACTTCCAACAAACCGGTCAAGCGTGAACTGTTGCTTCAGCATGGGTTCCGTATCTCGGTAGATAAAGACAACACTGTGTTTGTATTGAACACAAAGCTCATACAATATGTATGAGTAGCAGTCATGTTTATTAATACACAAAGGATGATAATATTGATACTGTATTGTTTTATTTAGAGGGATGTATGTATACAGGATTACGCCGTATTGTTTAGCCCCGGTTGTCATTCGTGGATCTTTGACAGTCGTTACGAGTCGTCAGAAGCCCGAAAGTCTGACAACCAGTCAGATATCCATCACTTAGCTGCCTCGGCTTATTTTTAATTATTTTTTATTTTTGGATTGTTGTTTTGTTAAGTACTATTTGCTGTACTCTGGACACTTTTAACTCGTACGTATTTTTTTTTACATCGTTATTACATATAATTATAAATTCAACAATAATGATGTACTCGTAACTAATATTTCTGTAAAAGATAATTTAAAAGAGTATCCATGGAGTTTCTTGCCCGTTCTTCTCCATAGGTACCTACGCTTTGGAATGGGCAACTAGCTTCATATTTTCTGACCGACCGACTTCTTGACAATTCAAAAGTGCTTGTAAATGGTTTAATTGACTGTAAAGTTTCATCAAAATCCGTTCAGTAGTTTTTGCGGGAGAGAGTAACAAACATCCATCCTTCCTCACAAACTTTTGCGTTATTATAATATGTTATTAGGAGTATTATTCACTTGGAACCTCACTCAAGTGACAATTCGAAAGCGAACTTATTTCTTTTTACGCTCACTCACTATACTCCGACTTATAAATTAGCTTCAGTTAAATGACACTTCATAATGACTCATTCCGGACTGCGTATAGAGATATGCATGTCAAATAAGTTTCGTTTGTTACACTATTCTGTACTAGAAAAACAAGATTTGGTTGATGGCCGCGAAAAAACAAAAAGACGCCAATTTCAGTCATTTAAGTAACACTTAAGCTGTCATTTTACTGCAGCTAATTAAAAGTCCGACTAACTATAGTGACAATTCGAAAGCGAACTCATACGAACATAAATGTAGGGAACAGCTGATTTTTTTTCACGATTTCAGTGTTGGTCAACAACTTTTACTATGGTAAAAGTTGTTCATAATGATGAGTACAATGACCCCTTTTAAGGATTAAAACGATCAAAATGTAACGGTGTATATTTCTATCTGAAACATAAATTTTGTAATAGTATTTCTACATATATTTTCGAATGGAATTGAATCGAGTCCCCGGAGATAAGGGCTATATTGATTGGCCGGGTTCGACCCGCGGGCGATATATAATTGAATCAAGTATATATACATATTATGTAAACGATGACTGCAATATATTGTCGGTAATGTTGAATATATTAATATTCTGTATACTTCGAACCTCATTTTGAACGCACACGATTGGAAAACGAACTCATTTGTTTTTAAAAGTTAATAATAACAGATTCATAAAGGTAACGTTTTTCTAACTGAACAGACAGCTGTGCTGCTGGGGAGTTTGTTGCGCCATTTCTTCTCCTCAGCGAAAGCACTAGGAAGTGGTGAACGGCGGGCGTTTGAGGGTACTGTCTTATGTAATGTTGACGGTCAAAAAGTGCTGATTCTCAGCCTTATTTGTATAAACAAATTGCACTATATCGTTTTATAAGCTGTCGAGGCAAGCCTCGCAGCCTCACGTCTGTCAATGGAACCAATTTTGTTGGCGCATCATTTAGATCCGATTATTGCAATCCTTTCTCTCTAAGCTAGCTGATAAACTAGCAGAGGAAGGTATTCACTTTCTCTTTACGCCTGCAGCCTATTCCCAACCTTGCCTTCATTTCAACGGGATTGCCGAAGCCACCGTTCGTTCTACAAAGCATCTTTTACGTGGAATTTAACTTATGAAAAAATGTCTACTAACTTTTTACCTGCATAAGTGTCAATCCCTTAGGAATATCGGGATAAAAAGTAGCCTATATATTAAGCCAGGATGTCAGCTACCTCCATACCAAATTTTATCAAAATTGGTCCAGCCGTTTGTGCGTGAATAAATATAAATAAATAAATATCCTTGGACATTTCACACAACGCCATTTAGTCCCAAGCTAAGCAACCTAATGCTTGTGTTATGGTGACGAGATGGCTGATAAACTACTTATATACATTTTTTTTTGTAAATACATACACATATAGATAAAACACCCAGACCCGGAATAAATACTTGTAGGTCGTACAAATATTTGTTCCGTGCGGTAATCGAACCCGCGACTTGCTGCGCAGCAGTCAATCGCTCAACCACTGCGCCAACCGTGTGAAGAAGTAACAAACATATAAACACACACACACACACTCACAAACTTTCGCCGTTATAATATTAGTGTGATGTCACATCTAACTTGCGTAAAGACACTGTAACACAGGTTTAAAGGAGATTTTTCTACATGATGAGATGGCATGCCAAGTTAAGGCAAAGCTTTTCTGTAAGTAATGAGGCTCTTAGACCTAAGTTTGCAATGTACAGGGCCAAATTAAATTACTTAGCTAGCAAAACTCTGCACACGGGATGGATATGATCTAAACGTAGTAAAATAAAAAAATAATTAATTTTACGACTCTGAGGCCTGGAGTCTGGAGTCCACTGAAGCGGAGCGGAGACGTGCAGGAGTCGTCCAATCACAGACGAGAGGAGTGACGCGATGAGGATTTCAACCATTGTGATTGGTCGATTCCTGCACGCCTCTGCTCCGCTCCGCCTAGCTCCGCTTCAGTGGAGTCCGGGTCTTATTGTGGGGTCATTGACCGCAGTTAGTCACTTGAATAATCGGTTTAAAAATCTTTTCATTTTTTTGTGTATACTTCTCCGAAATATCGTTATCGAAACACGACAAAACAAAAGAAAATAAATTTTCTCAACTCGTACTTCAAGTTACATCACTCCCAGCGTTCGTTGACCCCCCAAACAAAACATCAAATATTTTAGATACCTATTTATTTTATCATGTTTAGACATCACCCGAGGGGCCCGTGGCTAAATAATAACAGCCGCACAGGTCGATCGATCAGGTTAAGCTACGCTTGCCGCGGTTGGTCTGTGGATGGGTGACCATCTTTACATATCGAGACCCCTCCGTGCCTCGGAAAGCACGTTAAGCCGTTGGTCCCGGCTGTCATTTGTGGATCTTTGACAGTCGTTACGGGTAGTCAGAAGCCCGAAAGCCTGACAACCAGTCTTACCAAGGGGTATCGTATTACCCAGTAACTGGGTTGTGGAGGTCAGATAGGCAGTCGCTCCATGTAAAATACTGGTATTCAGCTGCATCCGGTTAGACTGGAAGCCGACCCCAACATAGTTGGGAAAAGGCTAGGCAGATGATGTTTAGACATCACTCATCATGCCTGGAGAGTTTCGCTAGCTAATCTAATTTGTACCCTGTATATGAAACGACACTATAAAGTCGGAACTTCTTCTTAAATTGACATATTTACGGGTTGCAAAAGAATGATAGGATATAAACAACTGTTGAAATATCCCCTCAGTTCGAAGATAAAACCTTGTTTTCACCAAGGAGTAACAAAACCCATCTCTTAATACAATATCTTAGGATATCTTATGACACCCTTGGGACTGGCAAGCTCGCCGTTGCCATGGCAACGAAGAAATATACAGAAAAGTTTTTATTATGATCTGAACGACAGTCTGTTAATAAATATAACCCCCTCGGTTATATTTAATTTCATATCGATGAAAGGCGATGTGACTGACACCTTTTTTTAAGTGAAAATTCATAAGGTGTCCTATATGTCAAAGATGCCTCACTACGATATCTCGTCATCGCGTTTTAGCTTGCTTCCTCGATGTCACCTCCATGTAATGGTGCATCCAGACAGTGCGAGGCATGCGCCGTAAATGATTTTTCTTATATATACCGTTGCCTCAGCCTGAGGCAACCTGAGGCAACCGTACATATAATAAGAACACTCCCGACTAATTCACCTTTAAAGCAAAAAAAAACAAAAACAAAATCACACACACACACATACACACAAATACACACACACACACGCAAACGCACACACACACACACACGCGCGCGCACACAAACACAAACACGCACGCACACACTCACACACACACACACACGACAAACTTATAAAACCCCGTCGTTTTTGCGTCGGGGGTTAAAATAATCATTTGCGGCGCATGCCTCGCACTATCTGAATCACAGAACAGTTCACTGTTCTGTGGTCTGGATGCACCCTAAAACAAATGTACTTAAAAAGGTACTTACTATTAGCATGCATTTGTGTGCGCGTCTATATACTAGCACGCACATGCCAGGTGTCGAGGTAACCCCCAAGCAGCCCGCGATGTATCGCAGTGAGGTAGTCTTCGGCATGCGTGAGTCTATTAGTATGCATGACATGTAGTTTGTTAAGGAGGTGACATCGAGGTCGAGGCGAGTGAACTGCGAACGGGAGGCGTGTGTAATTACCCATAGACGGCTATTCGATAATCCGACGAGAATTGAGAGTAAAATTTCACGTTAAGGACGCGTTTACGAATTGACGCGCTTCAATTTTAGGTATTGAGTCTTACTACTACACGTGCACGGCTCACACACACAGCGACATGCGCGAAGCGGCGAAATTATGAGTAAACTGACACGACTTGATACTTGAGCCTACTTTTATTTAATTTTTAGGCATGTATTTTTTTAAGCTTACTATGCGTTGTTGCCAAAAAGTTTGTACCGTGAAATGTTCATAAAAGTAGATGTGTTTAGTATACCACGGTACACCCTCATTTCTGTCAAAGTTGTTATTGGAGTACCTCTAATCTTGCAAGTAAATTCGGGCATAACTTTTTGTTTATGAATTGATTTAATAATTAACCGACTTCAAATAAGGATTATTTTTTTTTATGTATGTTCGGGCATAGCTCCGTCATATCTCTATAGACGGATTTGCAAATTCTCTCAAACAAAAGTTTATGAATTGATGTAATAATTAACCGACTTCAAAAAAGAATCAGTAATGATTTTTTATGTATGTTCGGGCATAGCTCCGTCATATCTCTATAGACGGATTTGCAAATTCTCTAATTTTTTAATGGATAAGGTATTTATTTATTTATTTAATACTTCAAACACAAAAATGTACAGAGGCGGACTTAATGCCATAGGCATTTTCTACCAGTCAACCTTTGGGTGATGCAGAGACAAACAATGGTAGGTGCAATAATGAAAAATGAGGAATAAATATTAGGTATGCCTCAGGATAAGGTATACCTTTATAAGGTATAGCTTTATGAATTTTGCTTAAAGTAATTTGTGTTGGGCAGGTACAAATAAAAAATGAAAAATAAAAATTGTTTTCCAAAAAAAAAAAAAACATCGGACTTTCAAAAAAAAAAACACTACAAAGTAAAAAATAACTTTTTGGAAGGTGCACCTTCAGGTCACTCCATCAAATCCGGAGGTAAGGTCTCAACATAACTAACAAAACGAGCCCAAACTCAGAACACCTAGCTCTACTCGTCTATTAGTTCCAGTAGCAGTCTTCGAAGTACACCTTCAGGTCACTTCATCAAGTCCGGGTGTAAGGTTTCAACATAACTAACAAAACGAGCCCAAACTCAGCACATCTTCCTCTACTCGTCTATTAGTTCCAGTAGCAGTCTTCGAAGTGCACCTGCAGGTCACTCCATCACGTCCGGAGGTAAGGTCTCAACATAACTAACAAAACGAGCCCAAACTCGACACACCTAGCTCTTCTCGTCTATTAGTTCCAGTAGCAGTCTTCGAAGTACACCTGCAGGTCACTCCATCTAGTCCGGAGGTAAGGTCTCAACATAACTAACAAAACGAGCCCAAACTCGGCACACCTAGCTCAGCTCGTCTATTAGTTCCAGTAGCAGTCTTCGAAGTACACCTGCAGGTCACTTCATCAAGTCCGGAGGTAAGGTCTCAACATAACTAACAAAACGAGCCCAAACTCGGCACACCTAGCTCTTCTTGTCTATTAGTTCCAGTAGCAGTCTTCTAAGTACACTTGCAGGTCACTCCATCTAGTCCGGAGGTAAGGTCTCAACATAACTAACAAAACGAGCCCAAACTTGGCACACCTAGCTCAGCTCGTCTATTAGTTCCAGTAGCAGTCTTCGAAGTACACCTGCAGGTCACTCCATCTAGTCCGGAGGTAAGGTCTCAACATAACTAACAAGACGAGCCCAAACTCGGCACACCTAGCTCAGCTCGTCTTTTAGTTCCAGTAGCAGTCTTCGAAGTACACCTTCAGGTGACTCCATCATGACCGAAACGAAATATGAATAATCCCTACTTACTTCTAAAAAAATAATATAAGACTGTGAATAAAATCTTTCATACGATAGTCATACAGAATGCGTGAAGTATCAAGTTTGGTATGTCAAATATTTTCTATCCGTACAGCGATCTTTTTCAGCACAAGCTGCTGCTTACAACCGACACAGAGTCCACCCACGACGGCGGCTGAACGCAGACTAATATTTCATTACAAATTTTTGTGTAATAAAGCAAGACAGTGACCAGTAAAATAACCCTTAATACAGTGCATTAAGATTCACATGTTACAGCTAAATATGTGAAAAAATAGACTCGATTTTTTTTTTTTTTTCTGAGCCATTTGGTAACATTTTGATAGTTCTTTATACAATCATTTTGAGTTGAACATGTCTGCTTACATAAAATATTTTTAAATACATAAATTTATGTTAATAAATAGAAGAAAAATGTACCTAAAGTCATTACGATATCGTCAATTTTGTGTGAAGAGGCGACGGAAATAATTTTTTACAATATTATAAACCAAACTTTTCGAATAAAAATTTAGCCATATTTGAAGATGAAGGAGCAATCTATCTGTGGTAATTATTAGTTAGATTTGGTTTCGTATCATTTTCCCGCAAAATGTACCGAAAAACTGCTTATTTTTGTTAGATTCGTAAACGCCTCCTTAAGACCTCAGACTAAGGAAAAAAGGTTTAAAGGCACATTTCGTTACATGAGAGAGAAGAAAGATATAACTCTCTCTGTCACTCACACCAAAACTCTCTTATTATTTGCTTTTTAAGGCGACTACATGACCTAAAGCGCGGTCACTATCGTACTGCATAGAAAAGAAAGAGAAGCGCGATGACACAACGCTGGTAATTTATTGCAAAATATGAAACAATCATCTATTGTTGATTTATCAAACACCAAACAAATAAATGATAAATGATAAATGATTTATTTTCTGTAAGTAGGTTTGTACAAATATGGTGAAAGTTTTATGAAAATACACCCGATAGTGTTTGCGTGATTATCGTTTTTATGTCCGCGGTAGACATTAATTTACAAATTAATTACACTATGTTAAAAAAATATAATTGAAAATATTCACATATCAAATTACGAAGCAAATGGTCTAGTATAACATTTATTTTTTTTTTTCAAAGAAATCAGTCTGGTCGATTAGACGTGATGTTGAATTTAAAATCATTAGAAGTCGTATATCTGCGCCTTAAGAAGTTAGCGTTGTAACTTGAAATAATATTAATTTGAAACATTTCTTTATTTATTTATTTAAACCACAATTATAACACCTTTACAGAATCATCCAAGGCGATGTTATAAGTCACAATATCTATTCCTTTACAATAATAAAATAAAATCACCTGCCATGTTAGCAAAATTGCAACAACGTTAGATATAAAGCTGCTGTGACCCCGCCCACTTGGCTTGAATCAATCATTGAAAAAGGTTTGATATTATAATATCAGACCTTTAAACGATGAACATAAGTTTGAATAGTCTTTACATTTCACCAGATGTCTGTAAGTTCCATGCAAGTGCTCGTACACACGAGCGACACGCGTCAACGGGAGAAGAAACTGCAGACAAGTGTCTCTCGTGTGTATAATGTCGCAGCCAACTGGTTAAATTAGCCGTTCAGTTAACCGCCTAGCCTTTTAACTAAACGGCGGCCATTCGACTAACGGCCTGAATGATATTCAATTACAGTTTAGGTTGGAAGTCTGTAACCAATCACGCGCGAGCCGTATTGGTCGCAGTAACTAAGCCAGGGCACCCCGACCAAATCGGTTAGGTTAGAACTGTGATCAACCGCGTGCGAGCCGAGAGAGCGAAGCGAGGCGAGCACTACTTCTAAAGGCTAGGCAGTTAACTGAACGGCTAATTTAACCAGTTGGCTGCGACATATACACACTTACAGAGGCGAGCGTATGCTATTTTTTGTCATTAACTCAACATAAAAATGGTCTCTCTTCGCAATGAATCCTAAACCGTTAATTTTTTTTCCTGCCTATTAACACTCCGTCGCTCGCGTGATTATTATACATTCCTTTTAATTATTGAGGTCATTGCGGCCGGCTGTTTGTTATAACTAGACACGCGGGCGGTTATAAAGGGGTGGCTAGAGTTTAAGGCTTTGTGAAAATTGGTAACGATTTTTGATATTTGAGTAATTTTAATCGACCGTGTTTTTTACACTAAAAAGGGCTCTGAAGGTCCGTTGCATACGTACCTGTCCGCCATTAAGTTTTTTCTTTTTTCAAAATGGCGGACGTTAGGTCGTCGGCCACCGATTTATATAAGTTTCATGCATGGCAACCATTTCGAAAAAAACAACAAAATGGCGGCCGCCTGTCCGCCATTTTGATTGTTTTATCCATCATTAGGTATACCAGGCTCCATTATAAAAATATTCAATCCCTTACATTTAGTTTCGTTTCGTTTCAAAAGCAATCGCAAATCGCTAAAAATATTCTGCGAATTTTATCAAACCTTACTTAAACATCCTACATGTGTCCTATTTAAAAAAAATTCTATTCCGTTTGCTGTGGTCTTCTTTATGCAGTGTGTCAGGTTAAACGAGGGACATACTTTAAGGGAGTGTAGTACCCATGAAAATGAACAACTTTTACTAAGAGACCAACAAATCGAGAAAATAAAACCAGCCGCTCTATACATTTATGTTCGCATAACTGGACAAAATGTAGGGAACTGGTGTTTTTTTTTTTTCATATTTTTGAGTCCGCCCCTTATTAAAAGTTGTTCATTTTCATGGGTACTACACTCCCGTAAAGTATGTCCCTCGTTTAACCTGACATACTGTATATATAAAATTCAGTCCTGCTGACTGACTGTTCTATCAACGCACAGCCTAAACCGCTGGTCCTAGAGACATGAAATTCGGAGGGTATGTTCTTTGTGAAGAGAGAGGGGCCCGTGGCTAAATAATAACAGCCGCACAGTTCCATCGATCAGGTTAAGTTACGCTTGCCGATGTTGGTCTGTGGATGGGTGACCATCTTTATATACCGTGACCGCTCCGTGCCTCGGAAAGCACGTTAAGCCGTTGGTCCCGGCTGTCATTCGTGGATCTTTGACAGTCGTTACGGGTAGTCCGAAGCCCGAAAGTCTGACAACCAGTCTTACCAAGGGGTATCACTAACTGGGTTGTGGAAATCAGATAGGCAGTCGCTTCATATAAAATATTGGTATTCAGCTGCATCCGGTTAGACTGGAAGCCGACCCCAACATAGTAGGGAAAAGGCTAGGCAGGTGATGATGATGTTCTTTGTGAAGAGTAGGTATCCACTAAGAAAATAACCCCTAAGAGGGTGAAATTTCAAGCGGACGAAGTCGCGGGCTGAAGCTAGTCTGGTAATAAAAGGGACACATGCCAATTTGTAGAAGCACTTACAAATTAAGTGCTTTGATTTGATTATTTAAATTCAAAGTTAAATGACTTGAGGTTAATTTTATAACCTCAATTTACGGTACTTGAGAAGTTTTAACCCTTCAATATACGGCAACCTGACGATCAGAGGGGCAATTCTCGTAATTTTAAGAACGTTCACAGTCTGATCTCAGTCTAAATCTGTAAGAAATGCCTCTAATTTCCCGACATTTTCACAAGTTTTTGACATTTATTTTATTTGTCGCCGAGATGAGACTGCGACTAGATTTTGAACGTTTTAAATTACGAGAATTGGCCTTCTGCCGAGCGATTCTGTAGAAATCTCACTGTGAGATATTAGGTGAAGTCTGCTGTCAAAAGCCTCAATCCCTCTGTCATCGTTGAATGACAGCTCACTTCACATACGTTTTCACGGTGAGGTTTTTATAGAATTGATCCCCTGTTCTGTAAAGATCTCACCGTGAGAGCTTTGGAGAACTGTCAATAGTTTGAATCCTTTGCATCAAGTAGAATGACAGCTTACTTTTTTTATAAATGGCATCTCGCAGTTCAACCTATGGTTTGTCGTCTGCTTAACTGGCTTGCCTATGGATGCCCCAATAAATTAGGCCTTAAAAAACTTAAAAACTAATCGACTACACGCTAAAGGTCATAGCACACATATCAACTCGGAAAGAGATCGTCACCGTATCGCCTTTCATCTCACCGGCAACCTAACGCAAGCATGTAACCAAAACAGAGATGACCTTCAAAAAAAAACAAAAGATATTCACTTCACATTAAAAACACCAAAAAACATCGTACTTACACCCTCATCATCATCATCTGCCCGCCTTTTCCCAACTATGTTGGGGTCGGCTTCCAGTCTAACCGGATGCAGCTGAATACCAGTATTTAAATGGAGCGACTGCCTATCTGACCTCCACAACCCAGTTACTGGGTAATACGATACCCCTTGGTAAGACCGGTTGTCAAACTTTCGGGCTTCTGACGACACGTCTCGGTATGTAAAGATGGTCACCCATCCACAGACCAACCGCGGCAAGTGTAGCTTAACCTGACCGATCGACCAGTGCGCCTGTTTTTATTTAGCCACAGGCCCCTCTCCACCCTTATACTCACGCCATCTCAAAAACTCGCTCCAAAATATAATGATATGTAAACAAAAGAAACACGAGGGCCGACAGAAAAACAATATGGACGCCAAACTTTGGTGAAAAATTTGACCAATCATGTAATTCAGGCACACTGGGGAAATTTCACAGTACGATTGACAATTCGTTGAAAAAAAAATTTTTCTTTTGAATGTTTTTTTTTTGTTTGCTCCGACATTTTCTCGATATAAGCCAGTTGGGGACGATTTACTTAGTTTAAATTAAAAAGTTCATATTTTTGTTTCTTTTTTATTTGTTCGGTACGGATACAGTACGGGAGGGGCTCGTGGCTAAATAATAGCAGTTGTACGGGTCGATCTTCAAGGTTAAGCAACACTTGCCGAGGTCGGTCCGTGGATGGGTGACCGTCCATTACATACCGAGACCACTCCGTGCCACTGTCAATTGTAGATCTTTGACTGTTGTTACGGGTAGTCAGCAGACTGATATGAAAAGTCTTGCCAAGAGTTATCGTTGTTACCTATACGCCGACTTTTAATTAGCTGCAGTAAAATTTCTTGATAACTCGATAAGGGTTGTCCCCTTATCACTTAGGGGTATGAAAAATAGATAGTAGCCGATTCTCAGATCTACTGAATATGAATATAAAATTTCATAAAAATCGGTCAAGCCGTTTCGGAGGAGTGTGGTAACTAACTTTGTGACACGTGAATTTTTTATGTTAGATAAGAGATTTTGTATCCAAGTGGGTTTTTGAGATGCTGCTCTCTCAAAAACCCACTTAAACTGAAGATACAAGGTAAAAATAACACATTTTGAACTCAAGGTAACATACCTGCTGCCTTGTAATGCAAATAATGTACTTAATTATGAACGGGCATGCGTCTGTAGGTGACCCCGATACATACTAATGCGCTACCTCCCGAGCAGACGGGATTTGTAACAGATTTGAGAGAATTTGAACGTAGTTTGAAAAGTTATCACATCTTCCGTGTAAAGTTATTCGATGTTATTTCAAGTTAAACAAATATCAACTTTATTTTAATGGTTATTAAGTTGATTTCAGATTGACTAGCACTATTGAAAAAGTTATAAAAATTTTTGAAATTGTAGCGTTAACTGAACTTTATCGTGTAGGAATTAAAGTTATTTTTCCATAAACTCATATTTGTTTACATTTAATCGCGAATGCAGTATTAGTGTTTATTGTTAATACTAAACATAACATCACGCTTGTATTTATCGCAGGGGAGACAGAGGTGGTAGGTGGAAAATACACCCACATTTCGCCAGTTATGTTTAAGAGCGTTTACGACGTAAAGCATTTCATACAAAGTGTCAAGCCCTTGTTTTTCGAAAAGAATAAACCGATTTTAATGAAACTTCGTACGCATAAGCAGGATACAAAGGTCTAAAAAGTTACTTAAAAACATTTTCGAAATGTCTTATTTAAAAAAAGATAACTAGAAATCTCTGTTTCTAGGGAAATTTTTTGGTTTAATTTGGCTGTAACACTATTTTTCGAAAATGAAAATGATGAATACAAATTCAATAAATGTGAATGATGATGATAATTTTTTAAGTTTATTTAAAAAAAGAACATCAGAGTCTTAACTGGTGTTTAAAAGTCTCAAGAGTCTTAACTTAAGACCCTAATGTGTTAAACCTACAATAATATATAGACAGCGCCATCCACGAAGACGCGCCCCACTCTTCTTACAAATCGCTAGTGGTTATCGCTAGTTAATTCCGCTAGTTTTTTGATACACACTAATTACCCACTAATAAGTAGTTACTGTGTATCGACAAAACTAAAACACCAGCGGAATGTTGCACACTTGTACTGTCAGCGATTAGGAAGAAGAGTGGGGCGCGTCTTCGTGGATGGCTCTGTCTGTACACGTAGATGCTCTTATATTGCACAAAAAAAAAACATTGAAAAAGCCGTAAGTATACCCTAAAGTACTGTAAAATGCTTCTTTGTACGATTACTAAAAATAATATTGTTTTTCAACAAAAAAACATTCCAAAGTAATTGCAAATTCTTTTGATTCTGATATCTATTGTGATATTAACCCATTGCTTTTCAAACACAATAGATAATGACAAGGAGCTAGTGGCTATGTAACAGACGCACGGGTCGATCGATCAATTACTTAACCTGGGTTAAATAAACTAATTTTTTTTTTGTATCGATCAGGTCAAGCTACGCTTGCCGCGGTTGATCTGTAGATTTGTGACCATCTTTACATAACAAGACCCCTCCGTGCCTCGGAAAGCACGTCAAGCCGTTGGTAACAATTCATATCACGCAATTCATCTGTTTGACAGTTTCACACCTATATATCCCTGAGACAGAGGTGTACCTATAGCATTTTACGAATCCCCATACAAAACTATCATACAGATGAAATTGCGTGAAATGAATTGTTTTATGATTCTGCCAAAGTGGCCTTTTTAGGCCCCCAGAACTGCACCCACTATAATTGTTGCATATCTGTAATTTTACCATGTATAAATTATATACCCATGTACAGCAATACTTGTAAAAATGATCAATAAAGATTTTTATTATTATTATATTGTAATTAGGTATGTTATTAATATTTAACAAAAACGAGGGGGCCGTATAATTATGAACGTTCACATTCCTCTAAACTTATTTCCGACACGTTTTGACATTGATTAACGCTGAGATGAGATTGCGACTAGATTTTGACGTTTTCAAATACGAGAATTGGCCTTCAGGTCGGATTTTTCAATAAGAAATTTCTATTCATAGCCGGAGCCGCTAGAATTAGTATTCTTAATTTGTGTTCAGTTGATATACCTAATAGGCTCGCTCTATTATATCACACTAATATTGTAAAGGCGAAAGTTTGCGAGTATATGTGTGTGTGTGTTTATATGATTATTACTTCTTCACGCTCAAACGGCTGGACCAATTTTGATAAAATTTTGTATGGAGGTAGCTGACACCCTGGATTAACATACAGGCTACTTTTTATCCCGACATTCCCCACAGGATCAACACTTATGCGGGTGAAACCGCGGGTCGACATAAACATAAACACTACTGGCAAAATGTATGTGCACAATATATACACTTCTGTCCATCTCTTCTAAAAAAACTAGCGCAATAATATGTTATGTTAACAGAAACCCATTACCGAACAGTTGATAATAATTCCACCAACATGTTCCGGTAATGTAAACTAGATAATATCATTGAACTGTCCAGTAATATCATCAATTTATATTCATGGAATACAAGAACGTTCCCGAAACAATTTACATTGGTATATTGCTCTGCAATTGGTCATTTAGCTGAGCTGGAGGCTAAATAACAGTGCGTAATATAGCTCCAGGTATTTACTAGACAGATGTGAGTGTTGATGCCAGGAGGGGTCACCTTAGAAGGACATAAATAGTGACCTTACTCGCATGCGTGTATGACTAGCGTGGTAATTACTATCAATTACTTCAAAAACATTCATTGCGTTGCTTACGTTGTTGAGCAGAAAATTTTTTTAGCAATTAGAAATCTGCCTAGCCTTTCCCCAACTATGTTGGGGTCGGCTTCCAGTTTAACCAGATGAATACTAGTATTTTACATGGAGTGACTACCTATCTGACCTCAACAATCACCAGTCTTCACCAGTTTTAAGACTACACCAGACTAGATTAGGTTGTCAGATTTTCAGGCTTCTGACGACCCGTAACGACTGTTAAACATCCACGAATAAGAGCTGGGACCAACGGCTTAACGTGCTTTCCGAGGCACGGAGAAGTCTCGATATGTAAAGATGGTCACCTATCCACGGACCAACCACGGCAAGCAGAGCTTTAACCTAATAAAATCATGCATTAAGAACATAAACTAACAAGCATTAAGTAACTATTGATATGAGGGAGTGCCATATATATCTGCCTAACCGTTAGAGAAGTAAAAATATTTATTTTTTTATCAATTTATTTCCTACTAGCTTCCGCCCGCGGCTTCGCCCGCAAGGTATGTCGATAAAAATATCCTATGTCCTTCCCCGGGATGCAATCTATCTCTCTGCCAAATTTTATCAAAATCCGTTCAGTGGTTTAGGCGTGAAAAGGTAACATACAGACAGACAGACAGAGTTACTTTCGAATTTATAATATTAGTATGGATGGAGAAGAAATAGCAAAGTCAAACCCCACATTTTACTCGATTAAGGTGACTACAGGACCTAAACGCAAAAAACGCAAGTTTTATAATGCCTAAAAGTATATGATCGACTACAGTAAACTAAATCAGAAAAATATATGATATTCAACAGGATATTTGCTAGTTAAATAGTGTGTTGAAAACATATTACAACTAATTTGATACAATAGAAAAAAAACATGAAGATACATCCAAAAACTTTCTTTTCACAATTAAAACCAACAGACAATCATTCTGATTTTTTGCCAGATTATTCTACAAGTTACATAAAAGCACTAGTGTTTTAATTTTTAAGTCCAAACTATAGATTTATGTAAATAGATAATTATTGCTTCATAATTTGCAATAAATTACCAGCGTTGTGTCATCGCGCTTCTCTTTCGTTTCTATGCAGTCTGACAGTGACCGCGCTTTAGGTCATGTAGTCCCCTTAAAAAAGCGTCTTACAATATTCTACAGGATCTTATCGATTTAACCTGGACTCCTGCCTACTCCCCAACGTAACAGGCGTTAGTATGCAACGCTCTCATAGTGAAGTAACATTTTATGATATAATCCGAGGAGCGACGATTGAATTTAATTCAGACCCTAAAAGCTCGCTTCAGAGCTTAAATAGGGCTGCTACCTACGATATACGAATTTAAATATAATTTATACTACCTTCTGCTCGCGACTTCATCCACATGAACGAAGCATTCTTTAATATAGCAAAAGTGTAGCTTTCTATTAGAGAAAGTATTTTTTTGTAATTGGATCAGTACCTACTATCAGTCAAAGTCAAAGCATTTATTTCAAAACACACTAATATTGTAAAGGCGAAAGTTTGTGAGTGTGTGAGTGTGTTTATGTGTTTGTTACTCCTTCACGCTCAAACGGCTGGACCAATTTTAATAAAATTTTGTATGGAGGTAGCTGACATCCCGGCTTAATATATAGGCTATTTTTTATCCCGATATTCCCACGGGATCGACACATATGCGGGTTAAACCGCGGGGCGCAGCTAGTAGGCACATAAAAGGCACTTTTGAACGTCAAAAATTACAATAAAATAGAATTGATTCTTGTCGCTCGGTTATTGGTAAAACATTAACAACCTCTCAGGATATTAGGTATTACTAAAATCATAAACAACAACTTTTGTTGTATGACTTTTAATAATTCATCAGACTTTCATACAAAAATGAAAATATTTCAATACAAAGAATTGAAATATTCGATTTTCTGTTACGAACTCCGCACGAAGCAAAAGAAATTGCTAGTTAGGGAAACAAACTGCCATGTCTAGTAAAAAATGCAGCGGAGGGGAACGGGGGGGTTAGAATAACGAAATCTTAAAGGTTTGTTTTTGGTAAATATGTTATGTTTTGTAAAAAGTCATAGAACAAAAGTTGATGTTTATGATGTTAGTAATCTAGTCCTGCAAGGTTGTTAGTGTTTTAATTCAAACTCAAACTCAAAGCATTTATTTCAATTAAACCATTTACAGGCACTTTTGAAGATAAAAGATAAAGATAAATTTATTTGTTCAAACATGTGTAACACGATACATAGATAATTATGCACATGAAAAAAAAATTGCTGATTCTCGGTTCAACATGTTTTGCCATAATTGTCAAGAAGTCGGTCAGTCAGAAAACATTAAGCTAGTCGCCCATTCCAAAGCGTAGGTACCTATGGAGATGAACGGACAAGAAACTCCATGGACACTCTTTTAAATTCTATTTTACAAAAATATTACTTACATCATTAATGTTGAATTTATAATTATATTGTGAGAACGATGTAAAAAAAAGACGTACACGTTAAAAGCGTCCAGAGTACAGCAAATAGTACTTAACAAAACAACAATCCAAAAATAAAATAATTAAAAATAAGTTGAGGCAGCTAAGTGATGACCAGCCCCAACTGACGGCGCCCGTTTTACATATAACCCTGTTGAAGCAACAAGAATAATGTACCCAGGAATTTGTAATACCTTGATTTAAAAGAGTGTCCATGGAGTTTCTTGTCCGTTCTTCGTCTTACAGATAAACACGTTTTGGAATGAACAACTAGCTTCAGCGACTAATAGACCGACCTTTTACAATTCAAAAGTGCCTGTAAATGATTTAATTGAAATAAATGCTTTGAGTTTAAACTTTATACCGAACAACCGATCGAAACTGCAACTTAAAGGTCGGAAAGGGATCGTCACCGTATCGCCTTTCGCCTCGCCGTCAAACAGGCGTCAACCTAACGTAAGCACGTAACCAAAGCGGATCAGCAGCTCCGATACGTCGACTCGACTACGGCTAGGCGACGCCGCACTTACGGCTCGCCGAATGCTGGTTGATGGTGCAGCAGGCAGGCCGGAGGGGGGAGAGGAACAAGGGTGTACGAAGAGACGTAAGCGGGGGACGACGAGCCGTTACGCACCGCACCGCGGTTCGTGAGCTTGTCCCGAGGCGAGGCGATTACGTTACGATTACGATTAGTGTGCGTTGCAGTAGGGAGTTTCTTACAAAGAATACTGAACGGCTCGAGTTGATACGGCGCCGATCCCTTACCGATTTGATACGTGTGTGATTTGATACCTTTATAGTGATAATCAAATTAAAATAATTCAGACGTCGCTTCGGTGTCTTTCGTTTGTTTATTCGTCACACATATTACATTTTAAACTCGTCTAGTTCCAAGTCGCCCCATTTTTTTTAAGTCTGTTAAAAAACATTTACAAAAAAAAAACAGAAAAAAGAACCTGCAGAAAATTTTTTTTCATCGAATTTTTGTGCCAACCCTATAGTGAAAGGTATTCTTAATACAAGCATTGCTTGATCAGAGCTGAGCGCAGATTGAAACCGGGACATACATACATATATAAAGATGCTGCTTTCATACAGTTTTCTTTGCTGAAATATCTGTAATACAGGCGGGTTCAAGATTATTGCTTTGATTTCAAAGACGGATAGGTAGGGTGTATTGAAATGGCCTAATGATATATAATAATGTTCGCTCCTTGGAGCCCATTTAATAAACCCGAAAGGCTACAATTCACAAGTTTCATAAATACATTTTCTGCTTTATGAACACTTCTCGTGAAAATGTGTTAATATTGTAACATTTTGAGAAACATTTATAAATATTGTTAAAGAGTTTTAAGGATCCGTGGCATACCTACCTGTAAGCCATTTTGTTTTTGTTTTTCAAAATGGCGGCCGCACACTTGCATGCATCTTGTTGCATCTGATGTTTGAAATAATCACTCTGAATGTTTAAAGTACTTAAGCATCTATGCAACAAGATCTAAGGTAAGTTAAAAAAATATATATGTCACGTGATCAACTTTGAATGTTAATATATCAGAAACATGACACTACGGGGTTTGGTGTTATTATTTTTTCTGTTTGCATTGATGTTAGTTATCGATTTATACAGATGGTTGTTTTAAGAGCAGTTGTAATTTTTTTTTCGAAATGGCGCATCAGCTACAGTAGGTATGCCAGGGCTCCATATAAAAATCTTCAATCCCTTTAAAAATAAAATATTGTCCAAGGTTCGGTCAACGAAACCAGAGCCATCCAAAAGCGCGTTGGGTTGACGATATCGTCTAAGTCGCGAGAAACACCTGGATGAACGCACAGAAGGCAAACCAAAGGGGAGGCTTATACCCAGCTGTCAGTGTTTCCAGACTGAAATGATGAATAAAAAAAAACTTAACGATAAGGGAGAAAAATTAAGAGAGAGATCATAAAATCGTAGCAGCGAGGCTACGTCGTAGCATATAGCGAGCTACGCCGTAGCACAGAGAGCGACTGCTCGGGCTAAATTGTAGCATAACGAGAGCTACTCGTACGTCGTCTTACTACTGCGTGAGATAAGTCGTAACAAGTGCGAGCTACGCCGTAGCACTGTTTGATATACGCCATACTGTGTGAGCTACGCCGTAGCACTGTTTGATATACGCCATACTGTGTGAGCTACGCCGTAGCACTGTTTGATATACGCCATACTGTGTGAGCTACGCCGTAGCACTGTTTGATATACGCCATACTGTGTGAGCTACATCGTAGCACTGTTTGACATACGCAATATTGTGTGAGCTACGCCGTAATCGTTTTATCTTCAATTTTAATACTATCTAAATTAACTAACGTACTATGACCCGCGCCTTTATTGCGTAACTCACTATCAATCTCAATCCGAATATTTTTTTTTTAATTACTTTGTGAGTCCGATCTTTGATGATTGAAAGCGATGGATGAAGGATATTACTTAATTCATTGCACCATATATTCCAAAAATTTGTCGTAGGACTGCCAAAATAAAAACCATTGCTACTCTTAGTAAGCAATTACCCCGGTGAGTCCCAACACTGGGAGAATTATAGGCTAATTACTCTTGTATATAGCGATCTAATCGATTTCCACTTCGATTCTTTGACTAAGCAGAAATCTAAAATCTTGAGTTTTTTGTCAGAGGTGTTGTAAATCATTCATTATCTTGTTATTACTCATAATAATTTTACATTCATAACTAAGTCTTTATTTATACTTAGGCTACATATTTTTTCTTTACTTTTAAGTTGGCTTGTAAACTGTACATGTACAGAGGCCAGCACATCAAGCTACCCCAATCTGTCAAACTTTCCCAATTGAATATGAACCTTATTCCTTTGTAGTAAAGTTGAAAATCTATTAAAGAAATTTGACAGATTGGGGTAGCTTGATGTGCTGGCCTCTGTACCTAGGCTTACAAATTAACATAATTTTAGTTCTTGTTGTGTTTACTTTTAAGTAATTTTTACACTGTTCAAAGTTTTTTCTTTAAAGACGTTATTTTTAGCAAGATGTCAGTGTAAACAATTGTTGGTGAACCAAATAAATAAATATATTAAACTCAAGATAAATCTTATTGTTGCAGAGCACTATCACATCTTCGTCGGGGACTTGAGTCCGGAGATCGAGACCCAGAGCTTGCGAGATGCCTTCGCGCCTTTTGGAGAGATTTCGTAAGTATATTTCTTTATTCTGTGTTCTTAATGATATTATTCTAAAAAAATGTAGAAAATTAACATAAAAAAAATATTGTGTTCTACCCATGAATATAAACAACTTTCACTATGGGACAAACTCTGAAATAACGAAAAAAAAAATGAGCTGTTTAATACAAAAATTCAACTAGACTAAAATGTATGAAACAGCCGATCGTGATCGAGGTGCTGTTCGTGATTTCAGAGTTGGTCCCATATTATAAATAAACTAATAAAAAATTAACCCGTGATAAAAACGTCCAAAATCTAGTCGCCATCTTATCTCAGCGGCAATAATAAATGTCAGAAATGATGAATTTTTGACGCGGTATTTTTGACAGATTAAGACTGAGATAATAATGCGCGAACTTTCTTAAAAATGCGGAAAGAAAAAAATAAAAAGAAAGAAACTGCTTCTTACCAGACTGCGCCTTGGTCTAAATTTCTAAAAGGAGGGTAATGTCTTTTAATATTAGAGTTGCTAAGTAATTTAGAACTTCAATCTGGCGTATAATCCTCACTGAAACTTTGTTTTCCTACAAAAGCGATGAACGCACGAAAACGGCTGTCCAAGTACAGAGCGTTTTTTGACATATTAATGTCAAATACTGGTGAAAATTACATTTACATTTGACATTGGTTTTTCATGACGGCCAGCCATAATATACCAATTTCTTTCTTCTGTTCCCGAGACCCACCCCGTCGCATCGCATCGCATCGCCTGCCCACGCTATTACTCCGTTTTCGCTTAGCGTTTTTTCTAACTTGTTTTTTGTTTTGTTTGCCCTGCTCTTAAAGATCGTAGTGTGATGTTAACCTATAGGCTTCCTAAAGAGTTAGGCTATCAAATGCAAAAAGATTTTTTCAATTCCGACTAGTATCACCTGATTTTTTTTTATTGCTGAATGAGCCCGCTCTTGACCTCGATGACGCCTGATGGAAAGCGATGGATGAGGTCTATGATGGAACGAGCGTGCCCAGAAGGCCCTAAGGCACTGGATCTCCCACGCATCGACGAAACACAGCAGGCTGCTTGACGCCGGACTCCGGTGGGAGGGTTAGCCCTACCACCGCAAGGGAAGAATTGGCCAGTCAAATAAAGTGTTGGGTGTGACTGTCCAGGATGTGCCGAGCGCGAGCGTTCAGTTGAGTAACTGGCGGAATAAAGTCCGCTACACGAGGAGGCTTCTTCATGCATCCCAAGATTAACGCGTTCAAGCAAAAAAACTTTTCACTTTTTTTTTTAGTATAAAAAGGTAGATGACGGATCCTTTACAAACTCTAAGGATGTGCTCCTAGTTGAGCTGCACGATTTCGGACAAATGCGTGCACTGATTGTACAGTTCCTCTCAATCTATGTTTTTCTTTCGTCAAAAGACCATCTCAGACATCGATCTACATGGTCTTCATATAACCTGACCAAGATTTTGTCTGGACTTTAAAAGAGACTGTGACCTTTGAGTTTGTTTCGGCCTTTCTTCTCAGAGTAGTCAGATAGGAAACGCCGACCTCATCTAGTTTTAACAAAAATATGGTTGGTCTTGTAAAAGTGTTTGTGCAAACCTAATTACAAAAATAAAATCATTTATCTCACGAAGCACATTGTCAGTCAGTCAATCCCAGACTTAATTTATAAATTTAAATATATTTGACAGCTTATACTCGCATTAGTAAACCAACAATAAGTCGGGACTCATCTTCTGTTGAGTGCTCAAAGTATGGCAAGACATGTAGCTACGGATAGGCCTTGGATTATCGCCAACAGGGTCGGGGCGCAGTGTTAGCGGGGTATAAGTGTCGCGTATACCTCGGATTGAAATCGTGTAGTCGTCACAACGCAACTGCGAGAAGCTGTACCGACCTATTTAATCTGCATTCGCGAATTATTTGTCAAAAATGTAAACAAATATGAGTTTATGGAAAAATAACTTTAATTCAAACACTATAAAGTTCCGTTTACGCTTCAACTTTAAACATTTTTATAGCTTTTTTTAATAGTGCTAGCTGTGTCCTGGCATTGGAAACATTATGGGCTGTTTATGTCATGTTATGTATACCTTTTTTTTTTTTTTTAAGGATGGGAAATCATCCAAATACTCCTCCCGCTCTGGGTGGAGCGGAAGGGAGTGTCAGACTCTTACTGACTAAAACCCATCCGTGTTCCTTCCTTAGCCCTTTATGTTCCGGGGTAGCGGTAACCCTTTCGGACAATCCCGCTGCATGTTATGTATACCTAAAGCATCGTTTCTGCCCTGAGTAGCAAATTAATTAAAATAGAAATTGGCTTGTAAAAAATATAACACAAGGATTTTTCACTTGTCTTGCTACAAAACACAAGATAAAGATATTCGCTCCGCTTATGAGCTCGCTGTCAGTGGCACCACACCCCTACCCTAGTGACATAGTTCATATTTGTCAATAAGCCAAAAATGCTGGTTTGTGCCCATCTTGAGACTGGCAAATATTTTATCTTTTATCTTTTTTTCTCAGTATCTTTCGGTCTGACGGGCTGGATATCAATATTTTGCACATACGGACGAGTTCATCTTCTGTCTAGCCTTTCTCCTAACTATGTTGGGGTCGGCTTCCAGTCTAACCGCATAACAGCATTGTAGCGGTATCTACAACGCCACATGCAAACTACGCATCCTACGAATCCTGCATCTCGCAAGCATAGTTTACCGCGCAACTAGCATACATACAACGGCCCGACATGAATCATCGGGCAGTTGCCCGCCAGACACAACACTCGTCTGGTCGGAGGATCCTCCCTTTTCTATGGAGTATGACTGAACTTTACACCAACAGGGTGTCTTTACCTCAACTTGCTTATACCTGCATACTGGTGACCCCGAACTGGTGACTGGTGACTTGAACGTCAGCGCAGCCGTCGTGCAAATACTTCACCATGACGTCATCATCACCATCACTCCCGCAATTATTAATATATTTGTTCATCGTTGCTAGAAAACGGTTAACAATAAAAACAACGTTGGGTTTACAATATAATGTTAATATCTATTGTAGACCCAGCATTGATTTTATTGTTAACCGACCATTTGTTGTGTTAACGAATATTGGGACCTAATTTATTCTAGAATTTTACAAATTATTGTCAAATACAGACTATTTTCATCTAGTACATTGATGTCTAAGATTCATTTTGAAACGTTTGGGCACTGTTCCTGTTGACAGCGATGCGGACGAATTTTTTGATGCCCTATGATTATATTTTCATATAAATGTACAAATTATTATTTTAAATGTCATTATATGTAAATACAACAAAAATTATCACTAGATGTATGTATTATTTTCAACAGATTTTGAAACATAACAAATCTCGTTTGTATACCCTGAAGGGTCATGCAGATATATTATAGTCTAAAAAAATCGAGAGGAAACCGGCATGTCCTAGAACCAAAAATTCAAAGATTTGTGACATCTACCAACCCGCACTGGGCTCGGTCTATAACAGCCCACTCCCTCTCACAGAGAGGAGGCCTGTGTCCCAGCAGTGGGAACATTATAGGTTGATTATGATACAAGAACAATTTGGTCAGACAAATGGACACGAAAAGCGACTTCGTTTTAAACTTAAATATTGTTTTTCTTTGTTCTCAGTGACTGCAGAGTGGTTCGTGACCCTCAAACTCTGAAGTCCAAAGGATATGGATTCGTCTCGTTTTTGAAAAAATCGGTGAGTACTAGTATTTTAATGTCAAAAAAAAAAATATTTCACATAAACCTACATGGGCACTTATGAAACGTCAGAAGCTAGGTGCACGGTTAAAATTGGTCGTTTCCTATGGAGAAGAACCGGCAAAACTCCACGGTTACACTTTTAAAAATAGTTGGTTTTTACAATGTTTTCAAATTACAATAGGTATAGGAGGACAGCGTAGGCCTGTCAACAAGTATCAGGTACTTGATAATATTAAAAATGGACTACAGATCTAAAGTCTACAAAGTCCTTACTTACTTAGTTAGCCGTTACTTTTCATGCCGATTATAAACGACGTATTACAACATTTCACTATGACAGCTTTGTAGTAAACTATTCGCGCAACGGCACGAGCTGTGGGAAATACTGCAGTTTCTATAAATATTTAATGAGAACTATCGATTGAAAGTCAACACGTCAAGTTTCATAGAACTGTCCAGTGTTTTATGTTGAGGAACTTTTCTAGCAAAAAATGTGAAGGAGAATGTCGGACATTGAGGCAATAATTGTTTAAAATGTTGATGTTAGTTTGTAGGTATGTGAAACTTTTTAGTTGACAACCTTTTTCGAACATGTTTGTTTTTTATATAATGACATATGTCTTGTGAAAAACTATATTACAAATAAAAAAATCTCTGTGCAAACAACGATTTTACTCGATATCCTATAGTTATCTAGTTTATTACATCAAAAAGCTAAAAGAGTGGTACATAAGTCTGTTGACTTCACATTAAATTCAACTATTTATTAATTAATTAATAGTATTTGATTTTGAATTTTAGTTTTTTTTTTCTCCTCACTTTTTCTCATATCAAATCTGACATTGACAGAATTGTTGACATCAGCACCGTTGCCATAGAGAAAATATAGAATAGAATAGTGGTACAGACGCCAGCACATCAAGCTAGCTACTACAATCTGTCAAATTTCTTTGATAGATTTCCAACTTTATCGCTAAAGTATAAGGTTCAAAGTTGATTGGGAAAATTTGACAGTTTCGGATAGGTTGATGTGCTGGCGTTTGTACATAAGCAAGCCATTCACGGAAGCTAAACGGTTCGAACGGTTGTATTTGTTCAGACAACTATAACATTTATCTATTTCGAGAGACCGGCCAGCTGAAAACGTAAAAAAACATATTTTTTTCCACCAATGTTTTATGCAATAATCACGTACAAATAATTAAAAACTATATTTTTATATGTAGATAATAATTAATTATTAATTGTGTAAAGTAAACTAAAATGAGTCTTCAGCAACTTTCATCCAGCTTCTACCAGCTTGTGAACGAAACGTCGAAAACGATGCTTCTTCCAGCCTTTCCTAAAGATTTTCTACTAACTGCGTTCCTTTATTTTTGTTACAGGAGGCTGAATCCGCCATCACATCTATGAACGGACAATGGCTAGGATCCAGATCAATCCGAACCAACTGGGCCACACGGAAGCCACCAGCACCCAAGAATGAATGTAAGTAAAATAAATAAAAGTCCTGTAGACTGTATTTACATACGACGTAATCTCAACGGAGACTATAGATATTTTTGCGCGCCACAATTGATGCCTAGTACATGTCATGCTGACATTAGTTATCACTAGCGCCATCTAGTATCGAGTAGCAGAACTAGTAGGGTCAAGATCCTTCTAGAAATTACGATGCTAGAACTATCGAAATGTGGTCAGTCGGGGCCGGTATGTACTCGAACATTCTAGATGTTTCTACAGTAGAAGGTTCTGGAACTATCTGAGGCCCTAAGGCAGGTATGGGCCGCGACCCGGGTCAGTATTTGGATAAGCGATACAATAAATATATAGGAAATTAGGAAGTGATCTTCGAGGCGACTTTAAGTGATCAGTAGTGCAATTGTGTTTTGTTATTAGTGTGTTTAAAATTGTAATTGGTGTTGTTAATTAGTCACATTTTTTTTTTAAATCGGCAGTTTTTATTATTATCAACCCCAAGCTTGTAACAATATTATGCCCCGTGCCTCGGAAAGCACGTTAAGCCGTTGGTCCGGGAGAAGTATTCTGTAAAAATTTCATGGTGAAAACTTTAGTGAAGTGAGCTGTCATTCCACCTGATGCTAGGAATTGACTATTTACAGTAGTGCTATTCTTTAAAAATCTCACCGTGATAACTCGTGTGAAGTGAGCTGTCATTAGTGTCAATCCCTAGGCATCAGATGGAATGACAGCTCACTTCATCTAACTTCTCACGGTGAGATTCTTACAGAATCGACCGGCAGGCTGTCATTCGCGGATCTTTGACAGTCGTATGTAAAGATGGTCACCCATCAACAGACCAACCGCGGTAAACGTAGATTAACAAGATCGAGCGACCTGCGCGGATGTTATTATTTAGCCACGGGCCCCACTAAAAATACTGATCCGATTATAAAAAATATTTTACTGAAAAAAAGCTGCACGATTCTCGAGTGTCATAGAATATGTTTTATTTATACAGTTGAATTCTACCCAGAAGAAGTCGCGGGAGAAACTAGTGTTAAATAGAATTGAGTTTTTTTACATTAATGTTAAATAAATTCGAAAGAATTCATTTTCTTTGAGACATTAATCTGAAAGGGTTGTGAGAACGAACGTTTTGGTAAAATCCGGACTAAGCTGACAACTTAAGAATTCTCCGTTTTTTAATGACGCCTAAGTAATCTTTAACGGGGATTAGCAGAAATTGTGGTCTGTTTAAAAAAAAATTAATACATTTTCCCTTTTCTTGAAAAACATTTGAACAAAAGAATATGTTTCAGTTCCATGTAAGCTTTGAACGAAAGCACTTTGAGAGATTACGGGATGAATGCAATATTCTAAGTACAACATGCTACAAGAAATATATCTCTAATATTAAAAACAACATTACAAAAAACCCTAAAACATTCTGGTCTTTCATAAAAAATAAAAGTTAGCGGTACATATCTGGCACAAATTTTACAAACAACAAAATGGCATCAGAAAATTTGTAGAAAATTTCGCCGGATAGTCCAAATCTTACAAACACTGTTTAATGACATGAATATTTACTTTGTAAAGTATTTTTTATTTAATTGTTGTGAATGTGAGGACTATGTGGGCATTTCTTTTTTCTGTTTTCCTTCTTAGTTAGTTTTAATCATGATCTGGCAGTTTGAGTCATTTACGCGTCCTACCCAAATGTCCTTTCTTTGGTATTGTTCGTCGAATCGTTGAGCTCCTCAAGTTCTGAGTTGAGCTGCGCGATTTTTGACAAATGCGTGCACTGCCTAGACAGGTCCGCTCAATCTGTGTGGTTCTTTCCTCAAAAGACCATTTCAGACCCAATCTACATGATCTTCACATGATCTGACCAAGATTATGTCTGGACTTTAAAAGAGACTGTGACCTCTGAGTTTGTTTCGGCCTTTCTTCTCAGAGTAGTCAAATAGGAAACGCCGGCCTCATCTAGTTTAAAAAATATGATTGACATGTAAAAGTGTTTGTACAAACCTACTTACAGAAAATAAATCATTCATCATTTATTCTCTCACGTCGCCAGCACTGTGTCACTTGGAAACCCTGAATTAATTAGATTGGATGAAACTAAGGACGCGGGTAGCGATGCTATTCCTTGTACATTTATTAAACGATGTGCAAAGGCATGTCCTAGAACCAATAATTGACATGTGACATCTACCAACCCGCACTGGGCCCGCGTGGTGGATTACAGCCCACACCCTCTCACAGAGAGGAGGCCTGTGTCCCAGCAGTGGGAACATTAAATAGGCTGATTATGGGCATCCATAGACCGATTTCGGTTTGCTGGATCGATCGACGAGTGCGGCTTTTATTTAGCCTTGTTTTTCTACCAATCTTTCTTTAATAATAGGCAGCGATAGACTTTAGGGGCGGCAAAAGGGGCTAACATTTTTTTTATGTCTTACTGAAATTAAAAAGATTGATATTTATATACCTACTATGTTTTTTTGGAAAGAATAATCAAAGAGGATGCTTAAATTCAGGCTTCTACCGTAGATTTGATCACAGTTGCCGATCTTTACAAATCTATTTAGCAGGTTTTTCGTGGCTGAACATGAACATTTTAAGTATTTTGGTAAAAAGGCTATGGAATTAAGCGTGTCGAAGCAGTATACAAAAGACATAGGACATTATTGTAGAGGTCGGTAAGGGCGGCAAAATTTGAATAGCCTACTGGCGGCAAATGTGTAAATCCGCCACTGATAATAGTTAAGATACTTCAGGTTGTGTTCAAACTCACGCCTTTACGTCATAACAGTTCATCTTCATTCATTAAGCTCTCAAAGGGAATATAAAACAAATGTTTAAATTTTAATAGTTTTGCCATCCTTTGATCTCGCCGTTAATTTAGCACAAAGCGGGGAACATTGCAGAGAGGCTAATACCCCCTCATATTATTTATTGTTTGTTAATTTAATATTCTCTTTCAAATTGATGAAGTTAAGCTTTGAAAATTATTAATTTATTTGTTTATCGTGCAGCGTGCTTGTAGCTAACTAATAACAGCCACACGGGTCGATCAAAGGTTAAGCTATACTTTTCAAGGTCGGTCTGTGGATGGGTGACTATCCGATTACATACCGAAAACCCTCAGTGACACGGAAAGAACCATCGCAGTTGTCATTCGTAAATCTTTAACAGTCGTTACGGATAGTCAAACTCAGAATCTTCGGGTTTCTGAGTCAGTCAGACAATCTTGAGATTTTGAGAAAAGGTATTCGTTTCCCTGTTGCTAACTGGGTTGTGTTTGTGGAGATAAGATACACAGTCGCTCCCTCAGACCAAATAAAAAACAAAGACTGAGAACGATACAGTGAAGCATGCCAAAACTACACCTCCGCTCTGTGCATACACGCTCACACGCACACATTTACAATCAAACTACACCTCACTAAGTGCACACATGTTTACGAAACCGGCTTCACTTTACTCTTGACAGCCCTCTGTCTTGGTTTTTTATTTGTTCTGAGGTCGCTCCATGTGAAGTACTGGTATTCAGCTGTACCGATTCGATGGAACTGGAAGCTAAACACGACAAAGTTGAAAAAAGGCAAAGCGGGTGATGATTGGTCTCGCCATAATACCAGTTTGTTTGCGTTATTGCATGGCAAACAAGTCAACGGCCCACTTGATGGTAAGAGTTCACAATAACAAGTTGGGGGAAACATGCGCCACATCCACGCAAAACACCCATCGCTCAGCATAATGCTCAGACCCTATGCGAGACAGAGCCCCAGCGCTGGTTTTCAACGACAGCCGGCGTTGACGTGATGACGTGAACTGCGTGAACTAGTGCAGCATATGAATAGATATAAATATAAAAAACAACAATCAAAATCCTAACTAATACCTATTATAAATGCGAAAGTAAGTTTGTTTGTTTGTTACCTTTTCACGCCTAAACCACTGAACCGATCATCGCGTTTTCTGCACATTAAACGTTTATTAAACAGCACTTGTAATGATAATATTTGTAATGTTTTTACTTGTAAAATTCTTCCATAATTGTAAGGTTTATTAAACAGTACTTGTCCTACAACTGTACAAATATGTCACTTATTTACAAAGTTGTCGGATTATAACGTTCATATACTTTGTCAGGTGTACAAAAACGAACATAGGGTACCTTTCATCCCGAAAAAAATGCTTTTCCCGAGGAAAACAACAATAACGTTATTATGATAATAGATGGCGCCACGTGTCTTTGTCCTTATCGCAGACGAAGTTGCGGGCAATATCTCATTACCTAGTTCTAAAAGTTGGTAATAAACATGATGAATGTCTATGGACTTCTGTAATATCAGATGCAGTTTATTACCCCTGTAAAATATTAGTATTCAGCTCGTCACTCCATAACGACTGCCTACCTCTGACCTCCACAACCCAGTTACCCGGTAACACAATAAAAGGCGAGCTAAAAGTAGCCTTTCAAAATAAAATACACCATTTCGAACTCACAGCTCTATAGAAATCCGCTGTGAATGTTAATATCCGGTGGCGCGGTAATTCCTTCCGAGCGGCTATGACGTCACGTCCTGCTGTGTTACCTTACATTACTCAGTACTGATTACTGAGTTCTGGTATTGATGTGTTTTGTGGGGTTTATATGTGTTCATTTGAATGTGAATGGACTTTTCCCTGAGCCCCCCTCCTCGATCCCCTGCTAGTTCTTCTTCTGATTGTTTTTTAATGCATGACGTTTTATAAAAATAAGTTTGAAACTAAATCCGTCTACTGAGAAGGATGAAACAAGAAAGTACCTTCCCGTGGTCGCATGCCGCTGTACTAACATATTATAAGCTATGGTAGCATGCGACCACGGGAAGGTACTTTCTTGTTTCATCCTTCTCAGTAGACGGGTTTTAGTTTTTCAACTTATTTTTTATTTAATTATTTTAGGGCTTATTTCAGTAATATTTATATTTTTGAAATGTGCTAATTAAGCCCTTTCATTTGATACCCAACACGGCATGATTATTTTTAGGCGCCATAATCAATTTAATGTGACATCACATAGCCTATAACCAGCGGACGATCAAGACGCTTCCAATGATACCTTTTTTTTTTTTTTTTTTTTAGGATGGGAAATCATCCAATGACTCCTCCCGCTCTGGGTGGAGCGGAAGGGAGTGTCAGACTCTTACTGACTAAAACCCATCCGTGTTCCTTCCTTAGCCCTTTATGTTCCGGGGCAGCGGTAACCCTTTCGGACAATCCCGCTGCCCCGGACAATCCCGCTGCCCCGGTCCAATGATACCTCATTTGTCCAATTATGACAAGGAGTTTAGAAGTTATGAGGGAACAGATGAACGTACATACCTACTTACATACATACCGGTCAAAATCATAACCCTCTGCCGTGGTCGCGGTAGTCGGATAAAAATTACGCCTGTTTTCGTCCGAAAAGTTAGGCAAAGGTACTCCTACATTTACATAGCAGTGTGGCCCAGTGATATCAGCCCCGACTTACGAATTGTAGGTCGTGAATTCAAACCCCGTCAGGCACTTTAATTTGTGTATTTAATTTCATCACCACCGCTGTGGAAAACGGTGAAGAAAAACATCGTGAGGAAACCGATGTGTCCGAGAATAAAAAAATTCGAAAGCACGTGACATCTGCCTACCCGCGCTGGGTCAGGGTGGTGGATTACGGCCCACTCCCTCTCACAGAAGAGGGCTGTGTCCCAGCAGTGAGAACATTATAGGCTGCATATGCTTATTCTATTTTAACTTTATCCAGTGAACTCAAAACCCCTGACTTTTGACGAGGTGTACAACCAGAGCTCGCCCACAAACTGCACCGTCTACTGCGGCGGCCTGACCACCGGCCTGACCGAGGAGCTGATGCAGAAGACCTTCCAGCCCTTCGGTACCATCCAGGAGATCCGTGTCTTCAAGGATAAGGGATATGCTTTCATTAGGTAAGCGGGAGGACACTTGGAGTAAACTGTTAAGATTGTGTTACCAAATACGGTTTATAACAATTTATTTCGCTCAAAACAATACAGTTAATCACTTCTATGAGGGAAACATTAGTTATTTATGCAACTGTTGAATAAGAAGGGGTATTAAAACACGAATGTGTGAATAGAACATGAGTGTTTTAATAAGTAATTATGAACAGTTACATACAAGACTTTATCTACACCCATGATATGAATCCTCTATAAAAGGTTCTGAAACAGATTTTTGCAACACTAGGTAATATCGAACAAAAATAACCTGTAAGTTCTTTTTTTTAATTACGGCGTTGTGGTAGTGAAACGCGCGTGCTTGAAAATGTTCTTTTTTTGAAAACGATTTGCATAATGAAATTTAGTACAACATTATAACACTCGTTTGGATGATATATTATGTTACTATGACACTGGTTGTTTTAATGTTGGCAATAAGCTAACTGTTTCAGAAACTTTTATAGAGGATTTATAGCATGGGTGTAGATAAAATAATTAAGATAAGCGACGGTTTCGCTAGATTCTAAAGTAAAAACTTACAATTCAAACATTATTCAGAACTTGGTGCTTTAATAGCCTTTTAAAACTTGGAAGTGTTTTCGATTCCTAAATTACTTTAGGTAGGTACTTATAGTATAGTTATAGATTCTTATCAGTTTATTATATGTACCTATAGTGTTAAGAGCGTTTACGCCGTACGGCATTTCATACAAACTTTCAAGCCCTTGTTTTTCGAAATTAATTAACCGATTTTAATGAAACTTCATACGCATTAGCAGGATAAAAAGGTCAAAAAAATCTCTGTTTCTATGGAAAATTTAAAATCGGTCTAATTTGGCTGTAACACTATTTTTCGAAAATGTTCTTTTCAGACCTTTGTATCCTGCTTATGCGTACGAAGTTTCATTAAAATCGGTTCCTTCATTGCGAAAAACAAGGGCTTGAAAGTTTGTATGAAATGCCGTACGTCGTAAACGCGCTCTTAAGTCAAAAGCAAAATAATAATATTAATCTAAACACGAGGTTTTCTCGTGGTGATATAATTTATGAAGTATGTGTTTGTGATTGATGAGAGAAGTTTCCGTAAATATATGATAAATATTAAAATATATATTTGATAACAGTACCATAAAGTTTGTGTTAAATTGTTGATACCACCGCCCCGCGCGCGTCTAGTGCCGTATTATCAAACATAGTTTATTTCGTGACAATTTGTACACTATTTATTTTGTTTGAAAAATTCAGTTTTCTATTTTTAGTTAAATTGTGTATTTTATTATTTTAACAGACTGATAACAACTTGTAGTAACCGCTGTATTAATGTCATAACCTAATCGCCACTCTGTGTTCTCTACCTCCATCCACAGATTCTCCACAAAGGAGAGCGCGACACACGCCATCGTGGCCGTGCACAACACCGACGTCAACGGCCAGCCCGTCAAGTGCTCCTGGGGGAAGGAGTCCGGGGATCCTAACAATGCTCAGGCGCAGGGACAGGTACGATTTAGAAAAGAAAGAAAAAAAATACGTTTATTTGCGGCAAACATGATGAATGAGAAAACATGCGTCACATCCACGCAAAACACCGTCGCTCAGCATAATGCTAAGACCCTATACGAGACAGAGCCCCAGCGCTGGTTTTCAGCGACAGTCGGCGCTGGCGTGATGACGTCAGCCAGTGCAACAATGCAGTTAAACTTTTTATTTATATTTTTAAATTGCTGAATGGGCCCGCTCTTGACCTCGATCACGCCTGATGGAAAGCGATGGATGAGGTCTATGATGGAACACGTGTGCTCAGAAGATGCCTGTTCACTCTTGCTTTGAAGACTGACGGGTTAAAATGGAAGGGAACACAGACGCTGGCAGACACAAAGAAGAAGCACTGAGTACGACTGGTCGAGATACTCGTATATCTTAAGAAATCTGTTGTATGATCGTTTTCCTGGATTAAGGGCCAAGGATCGTCATCATCATCAGCCTACATCAGTCCACTGCTGGAAATAGGACTCTCCAAAATCATGCCATTCAACTCGATTCTCGGCAACTCTCATCCAGCTACTACCAGCCATCCTGCGAAGATCGTCGCTCCATCTTGCCTGAGGGCGTCTTACCTTACGTTTACCGATTCGCAGTCTCCACTCAAGAACACGTCCACCCCAACGGTCATCGGTTCTACGGCTAATATGGCCGGCCCATGTGCATTTCAGCTTGCTTATTCTGTGAGCTAAGAAGAAAGGTCAATTATAACTTACTTTTTGAATATTTAATCAAAGAAAATTTGAAAGGTTAAAATGGACCCATTGGATTGTAAGTTTGGCCCATTGCATTGTTCGTCTGACATGCGGCAGATGTGTCCAGCCCAGTTCCATTTTAGCGTGGCAGCTTTCCAAGTGACATCAGTTATCTTTGTGATGGAACGGATGGTCGTATTCCTAACCCGGTCTGTTAGTTTGATACCCAGAATACTCCGTTCCATAGCCCTCTGGCAAACCTCAAGCATAGGCCTTTGTTGTTTTGTGAAAGACCATGTTTGACCACCATATGTGAGGATGAGAAGTAGGTAGGCATAAGTCCATGAGTTTCCTCCTAAGGGACAAAGATAAGATCACCCTTCGTTAGATCCTTCATGGCCTAATAGCTGTTCCAGGCATTTTCGGTATGTGTTCCACGCGCGCCTCAAAGAGATGTCAGCATCAGAGGAGGGGCCCGTCAGGGCCGAAGCCTGCCGGGGCAGCGGGATTGTCCGAAAGGGTTACCGCTACCCCGGAACATGAAGGGGCTAAGGAACACGGATGGGTTTTAGTCAGTAAGAGTCTGACACTCCCTTCCGTTCCACCCAGAGCGGGGGGGTCATTTGATGATTTGGCATCCTAAAAAAAAAGCATTTTCGGTGCGTTTTGCAACTTCTTTATGTTGTCTTGCCTGAAAAGAGATCAATAGTAACCTTTTAATTAATTATATCTGTACTCATTACAATGAAAAAGACACGGCTAAGTTCGCCATTAATACTTAATCAAATTATCACAGACAGAATTCATTATTGTATCATTATGATTACAAAAATTCTCCTAAAGCTAAAAATAAAAAAGGCCCGTCCTTATTACTCCTAATTTACATTAAAAAGATAGTCAATTAGCGTTAGCAATTGTGATTTTTCATTTGTGTTGCCATGGATTCAATTCATGATTCCGAACCTAGAATATTTTCGAAATAACTTATTTAAAAAAAGGTAACTGGAAATCTCTGTTTCTATGGAAACTTTAAAATCGGTCTAATTTGGCTGTAACACTATTTTTCGAAAATGTTCTTAAGTAACTTTTTAGACCTTTGTATCCTGCTTATGCGTATGAAGTTTCATTAAAATCGGTTCCTTCATTTCGAAAAACAAGGACTTGAAAGTTTGTATGAAATGCCGTACGGCGTAAACGCTCTTAAAAGCACCTCTATACAACTCTGTCTAACCATTCAGAGAACTTGCCACTAATATTCCACCTTCTCCCCCAGATCCCGACTGCCTACAGCCCCTTTGGCGCTACCTACACTGGCGGCGTGCCCCCCACTTCGTACTGGTACAACACCTACCCTCAACAGCTTGGGGGCTTCCTGCAAGGGGTGCAGGGGGTTCAAGGATACACCTATGCAGGGCAGGCGTTCGCTGGATACCAGCAGCAGTACATGGGGTGAGTAAATGATCCAATAAAGACCACATATCGTCCGTGATCATCTATCGTTCGTATCGTTCGTTTTAAAAGTACTCTGTGTCCCAGAGACTAATCTGACAGGTGTAATGTCAAACTTGAAAAAAATTTTGTATGACTTCAATACTTACTAAAAAAACGCAAAGACAAAAGACTTAAATGTCAGATTAGTCTCTGGGATTAAAAAACGAACTTTACTTACAAACAAATTTTACAGGAGGAACGTAAAATTAATTTAATAATTTTTCGTGGAGAACTTTGATAAAACAAAAAAGTAGTTGGTTAGTGTTTATGTCTTTTATTATGTAATCATAATTAAATGCATTTAGTATTACGTTGTTTTTTTTTTTTTTAATCGTAAATACGAGAGATTTTACATTTAAAAGATTAATGCATTCAATTGATTCTGACCTTTGCCAAAAGATGGCGTAAAATAAAGTTTTTCGAAAAAATGCTAGTTAGGAGGTATCAGAATTTCACGGACAAACATCAAATGAAAGTTTATATCATAAGCATCAATTTTCATTACGAGCAGAAGGCTGTGAAATACCGGGTTAAAGAGGTATCAGACCTGCAAGTACCATGTCAACGTATTAGTGTATGACACTAATGTTCACTGCAGTTCTCAATACTTAATGTTTGTTATTGATTCATAACATTGAGGGAGCTTTTGGCTAAGTAATAACAGCCGCAGGGGTCGATGAATCAGGTTAAGCTGCACTTGCCGTGGTTGGTCCCTGGATGGGTGACCAGTTTTACATACCAAGACCCCCTGCCGTTGGTCTCGGCTGTCATTCTGGCCAGGCTCCATACAAAAATGCCCATCAGCACCATTTATCGCGACTTACGAGTTGCGAACCCAGACAGTCGCTTTACTTTGTGTAAATTATTTCATCACCACTGCTCTCAAAACGGTGAAGGAAAACATCGTGAGGAAACCGGCATGTCCTAGAACCAAAAAAAGCTTAACCTCCTATTATTTAGCCACGGTCTGAACTACGAGTACATCTCTTTCCCTTTGTCTATAGTAGCAAGGACTACAACCAGTGGGCCAACACGACCGCGTGCTCCAGCATGGGCGGCGTGCAGCTGCCGTGGGCGCTGGGCGCCGGCGTGGGCGGCGTGGGCGGCGTGGGGGGCGTGGCCGCCATGTCGCAGCCGCCGCAGGTGCTGCACTATCCAGTGCAGCATTTCCAGGTGCAGCCGGTAAGTGTTGGTTAGAGTGCGGTTTTTAGAAATATGGTTGGGATTTTGAAAATATGGTAAGGTTTTTGAACTATGAAACGAAACTCAACAATAACCTCACAAGCACAAAATAATAATCTTACCTGTAATTAACTTTACGATTAATCAAAAAAATAAAATTATTTAAAATGTTCTTTACTAACTTTTTAGACCTTTGCATCCTCTTATGCGTACGAAGTTTCATTTAAATCGGTTCATTTATTTCGAAAAACAAGGGCTTGAAAGTTTGTATGAAATGCCGTACGTCGTAAACGCTCTTTATAATAAATAATATTGTCGTACCACTTTTTTTAAGGCTTTCATAATTTTAATGGTAAGCACCTGATGTATCTTTTCTAGATCGGTGAAGACGAATGGCTTGCCCCAAGCCTCTTGGTGTGAGGACAAAGACATCAACCGCCTGTTTCCTGTTGTTGCGTGCATAAAGACTGGATTTAACTTATTACCCTTGGTTTATAACTACTCCGAGTCTCTTTTGTCGAGTCTTTTTATAAAGTCTTATTTTTTAAGGCTTAAGTTTTAAAATCGTTTGAGTCGAGTCCTTTTTTTAGTTTGACGCCTTTTTGTAAAGGCTTCAACTAATTTGAGAACTTGTGTTTAAATGTTGTGACTTATGGTATGGTTTATTTTCCAGATTCTGTAAAGTTTTAAGTGATTCTGTAAAATTATTTTGTTATGAGTCTTGTTATTATAATGAGGCGAATTGATGATATTTATTTGATTGAAGACAGTTTTACTTCGTCTTATGTTTAAGCATTATCAATTATCTTTTTTTTTGTGATACTCTTAAAATACATTTAATTATAAAAAGTTTTATGAAAACATTTTGAAAAAAAATCCTGTTTTGTTTTTTTTTTCAATTGTTACTTAAACACAAATGCTTTTGTTAAAACATTTTGGAGTTGACACAAAAAAATATGTGATTTTTTTGTTAATTTTAAAAGTTTAAAAAGCGTTTTGGAATTACAAAGTGTTTCTCAAAGAAATATAACTGTTGTTGCCAGAATCTAGTCATATTTTTAGTCGAGAAGTCAAAGATTTTTGTTGTATTTAGTTAAAGCTAAAATAAAAAAAGATGTTATTTGTTATTTATTAAAGAAATAAATATGACAGATAAGTTAAACATTTTTGTTATCCTTTAAGAAAAGACATTTGGCTGTCTTAAAATAAATTGTAAGGTATCTTTTTAAGAAATCTTGAACTCATGGTTATGGCGTTAATATATAATTATATCTTTATTTTTTAAAGATAATCCAAAGATTCTCAATCAAATCTAGTCAATTAATGACTTTTTAGTTAAGCTATTTTTAATTTAAACCAAAAACTTTTTGTGTTTTCTCAGATTTTTATTTAACTCTTTTTTTAATTTCTTTTCTTTGGGAAAACAAGAAATACACAACAGGAATGAGTTCGCGCGGTAAAACGGCTTAGAGCATCACCCTTACAATGGGACAAGAAGAAAAAAAAAACTAAAAAAATGTGAGTCAAAAATATCGAAAGATTACTCTAATTGCTTCTTATGAGTTCAAGGTAAAAGCGTACATAAAACATACTTTTAGAAAATATATAGAAGTTAAACGTAAGATACATTATAGGTTAGTCGTAAGGAAGTATCACCACGCGGGCCAAACCGGGGTTGCGAAGAAAAATAAATGAAAAAAAAAAAAACTTTTTTTTACGGTCGAACCATCTGTCAGCACAAGTTGTAAAAAAAAATAAGAAAAAAAATATTGAGTAAAAAATTAGATTTTTGGAGATATGTTTAGTACTAAAAATAGAATGAAACATCCGAGTGAGAAAAATTTTATAAAAAAAAAACTTTTATATGTATATGCCGAATGCTAGGAATGGTAGACTATGAGTAGGTAAAGACATTTTTGAGATGGGCTGGGAAAGAAGTCGACTTTATGACTTTTCCGATTTGAAGTCGGGAACCATTTTAACGGTGGGGGTTTTAGGAAGTTGATCGCCAAGTAGGCTTATTAAAGTCGAAAATATCGACACTTATCTATGAGTAGAGCTTGATGTGAGTTGTATGTCGGTTTCTTGACTTCAACTCCGATGTTGAGTAAAAGTCGAAGTTCGAAAAGTCGTTCAATACGACTTCAAAACGTCTTTAGACGAGGTTAAAAGTCGGCAATTTACTTATATTTAAAAACATCGAGAAATCTGTTCTTTCTCTTATGCGCACACTTTCAGAGTTTCGATTAGTTTAGTGACGGAAGTTTACAAGTCGGAAAAACGACTTATGAATGATTTGAAGTCGACTTTCAAAGTCGCCCATCTCTAATTTTAGTCACGATTTTTTTTCTTTCCGGGAAGCCATTGCCAAATTCAGAAATCCGTAAAATAAAAAAAATACTGTTATAAAATGGTTGTGTCTAGATAAAGATACACTACTGATCCGAGAAAAAATGTAGAGAAAAAAAATTAGATTTATTTATTAATATTAACGTATAAGTGAAAAGAAAAAAATATTTATTGCCTAGATAATAAGTATAATACCCGTTTACTGTAGTTAGAGGAAATTATAACAAAAAAAAAGATCTTTTCTCTAAAAAAATGGTTTTGACGGCGCTGACAAAGCGTGATTTCGGCTACTTTTACTTTTTTTTATCGATTTTTTTTTTCTTTTTTATTTTCCTAAGAGAGTTTTTTCTCTATTTCCTTTTCATATTTCCCTCGTCGGAGGCTAGTGTTTGATAAAAAAAAATACTAAAACGCTGTAGTGGGGAACGTCTTTTTTGAAACATTTTAGTCGGCGGTACGCTAGTGCCGCCCGACGTATCTTTGTATAAAAAATCGTATTTTATACATTAATTATTAAATTAAAAACTATATTATATTTGTTTGGACGTTTTTTGATACTTTTCGCTTAGTTGGTTATGCGAAGGTTGAAATGATAACGGTTCTCCTTGCGACAATTTAAAAAATAAGCTATCAAGGCCTTAAATTGTCATTAGATCAGCTTAGAAAGGTAAAAAGCGGCCAAAGGCGAGTCGGACTCGCACAAGTAGGGTTCCACCTCAAATTTTTATGACTTTTTGTTAAAGCTGTCATAGAAAATTTCAAATGTCTACCTATTTCTGTTCAAAAGATACAGCCCTGTGACAGACGGATAGAGCCTTAGTAATAGGGTCCCGTTGGCACCCTTTGTGTACGGATCCCTAAAAAAACACTATTCATGCTACTTTTCCCAGAAATACCTGTTTTTACTGGCTTCAAACGTAGAGAACCAGTGGTTTGGGTGAGAAAGTGATTGAGCCTATGTCAGAAGAGAACTGTCTCCTTTGTCTAGTGATTACAAGCGCTACTAATGAGCATGAGGTCCTGGGTTCAATTTCTCGGTTGGGCAAAGTGTTATTGGGTTTTTCCATAAGGAATTTCTGACAGACAGTCGGATGGACGGACAACGGAGGCTTAGCAATAGCCCCTGTCCAGTTCCTGCTGGCACCTTTTGGGTACGGAACTCTAAAATAAAGTATATTATTTTGTAACTAAAAGAAGAAGTAACTAAAAACATCCAAACTTTAGTTTTGACTGTTAGATTTTAATTTCGAAATTTAGCTGTTTTTTATTTTCATCTTCAGCGTAGAAAAATTTGGGCAGACATATCGCTAGAATCTTATAAATAAGATAATATATAATATATTGTACTATATACTAAAACTATTCTACATATATAGTTTATTTCATGACTTGAAGAATTTTCACACTTATTCTCTAACTATTGAACTGTCTATATATCTTTATATTTAGGTTTTTTTTTCTCTGTCATGTTCTTCAGAAATTTTCCTTCAACAAAAACTCTGAGCAATGCTCATCTTTTTTTCTTAAGCCGCAAATACACATGTCCTTGCGTACCTTGCATAAGGGTATGCGAGCTACTTGCAAACATATGTGCAAGTTACAATCATGTGTGATGTGCTTTATTTTATTAAGCCTTAACTTCACAGAAGGCTATAATATTGTCCTTAGTCCTATACATATAGTTATGTGTAACTAAACACCAAAATATAAAAAGTCCCTTAAAATACGACCTTGTGTGTAGTATATAGGATATAAATTTAAATACTATCTTGACTTGGCACTTACTTTTTCAAAGTATATTATGGGATATATATATCCAAAAATGTTAGTAAGTACATAAATTCTGATTTAAGAGATTAGTTGTAAAAGTCATAATTAATTCATTTAAGAGACAGTGAGCGATGATTTTCAACTGTAATTGTGTCTGAAGCCTTAAGGCAAGACTACACTTACCAAATACTTGCACTGAAATATGCAAGTAACTTGCATTCCATTGTGCCATAACAACTTCTG
This sequence comes from Gortyna flavago, assembly GCA_963669345.1. Lineage (NCBI taxonomy): Eukaryota > Metazoa > Arthropoda > Insecta > Lepidoptera > Noctuidae > Gortyna > Gortyna flavago. The sequence continues at coordinate 6,836,010 of OY770154.1, forward strand.
ATTCGTGATTGCCACAATGGGGAATATTTAACAGATCCTCTAAAAAATAAATTGAACTTCTAATGATGGACACTTTTTTTTTTATAATTGAGCATCTTTTTGACTTTCTGGCATCTGACACGGATGGTCCCAGTAACTTATCTATTTTACCCCGACCAAAGGGGTTAGATTAGGTTGGAACTGTGACCAATCACGCGTGAGCCGAAGTGGTCGCAGTTACTTGGCCATTTAGTATTTTAGGACCCCAAAATAGGAATTATTTGGGGTTCACAAAAAGGGGCGCAATAATTATATTAGAGGGTTCAATAATATTTTTAGGAGCGCGAAATGGTATTTATTAGAGGTTCGATATAACTTGCCACAACTGGCGTGCAAGCTACTTGCATCGCTCTGTGCAAGTTACTAGCTTGTATAAGCCTGGCTTTATTTAAAGCTATTCCAATGATGAAACGTAGATAAAAGGTCTATAGATATAACGTGTACATATATATTTTATGATTATCAAATTAGTTTAAAAATCAACCAGTATGGGGAAAAAAGGTTGGTTTGGGGTTGAATGGTTGGTTGGTGGATTGCGCCCTAGGTTATTTCTACATGAATTCTTTCTTCTCAAATAGCTTGAGCTGTGTCATGCAGGCTGTCTACAAATTTGGTAGCAGGTCTAATTGACCAATACACCAAACTTACTAGCGAATACTACAACTATCTTTTCAGTTGGTCAAAACGGCATTTTATGTTCATTCCTGAATTCCTGAACATGTCTGAAAAGACATTTCGACAGGATTCTCGAATATAAGTATGATATATATGATTACTTGCATGTTTTGACAGGAAAGCTTACAAATATATTAGTTTATAGAGATGCAAGAATATTCGTATATTGCGTATTATATACCAAGTTAGGTTAAGGTGAGATGGACAGTAGTTCAGCCGCCAAAAATGTATTTAGATTATAGATAAGTGTGAAAAATCTTTGGGAAGGAGAGTTGTTGCGTCAATTTGGGCATTCAGTCAATCAAGGAAGGCGGGAGCGTGTTTTGGGTATAGAAAAACGGATATTTCAAGATTTTTTTATTCCCTTTTTTTGGAAAATTTTACTGAATTATTGGAGTTTTCCGCGAACTTTCCATCTCGTACATCAGTCGGTTAATATGTATTAAAAATTATAAATAATATATATTATATCAATAATATATTTTTATGTTTTATTTAACTCACGAAATACCTGTGTCGGGATTAATTAAAACCACATAATATTATAAAGTGACAACGTACAATGTTTTCAAACAGACACGTGTGTTAAAATAATATATGTATATCTGATATTTGATGTATAAGCGCTATTGAGCATGAGGTCTTGGTTTCGATTCCCAGGTGGGGCAAATTGTTATTGAGTTGTTCTATCTAGAACTCCTCAGTAGCAGCCTGGAGTCTGTGTTTTTACCCAGTTGATGGCAATAGTCTCGCCCATGACGGATATATATACATGGGACTTAAAATATTACTGGTGAAATGTTGATGTACCTATACTTACACCCAACCCTTCAGGGACACAAGGCGTGATATTTTGTTGTGTATCCGTTTTTGCATACCCTCCACACGTCACCGGAGGTTCGACCTCTAATATCACAAATGTAATGTTAGCTAGTCAAATTTAGGTTATAGGTAACATACATATATGCTAGAAAAATCGTTTATGCCTAAGTGCTTCTAGATATATATAACCAATATATAAAAAAATGCCGACCGACACACGGTTGCTGCCTTTCAGACCTACTTCCTTCAAGTATATAATCAAGTATAATAAAATAAACTTAACATAAGGCTTTGCTCTCTTAAGGTATTTAGATAGGTGAAAATGCAAAATATATAATATTAATTAATAAAACAAAAACTAAGTTAGATAGGGTATTCAATTATTTTTGTGTTAAAAATTAAAATTATTTCGTTTTTAGTTTTTTTTTTTTTGTTTTAATTTAAATTATTCCTTGAATAAGTATAGTAAGCTCCCGAGAACACCAAATATTGTAATCCTTATTATATAAAGTAGAATTGGATATATATATGTATGTAAAGTATTTCGGACTTATCTAACTAAGATGCCTTAATTATTTTTGTTTTTTTTTTTTTTAGTCACAATTGATTGAGGTTGGTGTGTTTATTTTTAGTTTTGATTTCTAAAATTTTAATTAAATTCAGATATATTTTTAATTTCATTTTAAAAGAGAGAATAGTAATTTTTGATGAATTATGATGTATGCAGTTTCGAAAACTGTTGGTATACCTATTTCAAAAACGATGACAAAAATCCAGTTTTTTTTTTTTTTGTTTATTCACAAATCAACACACCAGTCTCAGCGAGGCGAGTGCCAAAAAATGTTTTTACACATTTTTTTTGTTTTGCTTTTTCCTCTTTTCGCATTTTGACATCCGTCTATTTCAGATAAAATTATAACACCAAACTAAAATGTATTCCTGTAAGGACGTTTCTTAAAGTACGTTTTTCTTAAAATTTTTATGTGTATTGAAATTTTATATGACAAATATTTTTTTCTGGGATAATGAATAAATAATATACATATCTTGGTACGGATAACTTAGCTATGCTAATAAAGTAACTTGACGAGTTTCTTTTTTTTTGTTCTGAAATATAATATCTTTTTTTTTTTTGTATTACAAAATACTATTAAAAGATACAAAGTATCTAAAATGCAATACAATTTTTCCCTAAAATATTTGTGTATAAAATGAGAATACATGTAAAACTATAAGAAAAATTATAGAATAGACATGAATAAGTGTTACTCAGTGTTTTTCTGTTCTTATGTCCTTAAGTGTGCGTCCAAATTTTGCAAAAAAAAAAATCCAAAAAAAAAGAATTTCACAAAAACTAAAAAAATTAAGGGTAGGTTTTTCAAATCTATTTTAAAAACCTATCGAAGTGAGAAAAGCGAGTTGTATTTAGAATTAAGTCATTATTTTAAAATATTTGAAAATCTACCCATAATTACTTTAATTCTTGACCGCTAGAGGCGCTGATTTGACGTGTATTTTAATTCTACCGTCGTGTTGTGAAAACTGTATAAACGCTAGTCCAACCAACAAAAAAAGGCGAAAAAAAAAACACTGAAGCTAAATACTATTGCGAGCCTCATAAACTATAAGTACTAACTCCAAGAATCATTTAAACAAATGTGGCCGACACGAGGCGCCCGGCAGATGTGAAATATCGACAAGAGCGGCGGCAGAGGGAGCATGACGGCATTAGAAAGCGTCATGGCGTCACGGCATACGAATAGGTCTTACACCCAAGAAGCGCCAACAGATGCTTCATATAAAAACAACCGCACTCTGAAGCCCAGGCAAAGATACCATCAATAAACGAAAAGTTTGCACACACTGACATAAAAAGTTTTAGCGAGATTGGCAAAAAGGCAGTTGTCAAAAATCAACACGAAAAAATACTACCAAGTACAACTAAATAAAAGCGTGTAAGAACAAATTTCTCTCAATTTTTGCAACGTCTGAACGCATGCGTGTAGTCGTTTTCGTTTTATTTTATAGAATGAGCTAGATTTTTGATGTTTTATAGTTAAATGTCCCAATGATGGCTAAGAGTTTGTGTTTAAACACAAAGCTGCGAACGACATGAAAATATAATGATATACATATTTTTTGAAATGTATAAATAAATAAAAATCTATGATCTGTCCCTTTATTTGTCTTTCGGATTGAGCCAGCAAAAACAAACCGAGAAATGATCTTTTGTGAAGAAAAATACGTGAATATCGAACTTGAATTTTAGACTACTGAGTAAATAACGACAAAACATGAGAAAAAAACATCTTTGACAGCTTTCAAACTGACAACTGATTTGCAAAAAACACAATTTTGCAAGTTGTTGTTCTCTGCAGTACAGCACAGCTGTTTGCTCACTGACTTGTCGTATGCATAGTAAAAATTTGCACAAAATATGCTCAAGAAAAAAGTTGACAAAAGTAGAATTTCTAAAGAAGATTGTGGATCACAGAAAATTAGCAATTTGGCTGGAAATAACAGCTGGCCCTCATAGGTTAATCTCTAAACAATAGGAACTTCGAAATTTGAATGTCGTTGAAATGTTATGAAAAACGAATGAGTTCGCTTTCGAATTCATTCGAATGACTGAATTTTATAGAATTGCACTTCATCCTCTATTCTGTAAAAACTTCATCGTGAAAACTTAGGTGAAGTGAGTTTGAAGTGAGCTGTCAATAGCTTCAATTCCTAGCATCAGATGCAATCACAGCTCACTTCAAGATCACTTCACCTAAGGTCTATTCTGTAAATAGACCTGGAATGGTTGAAAATTTGGAGGGAAATAAAAGTATCGAGCAACAGCTACAGCAACATTTCTAAAAAACTTTTGCTGGCTCGAACCACTTTCAGTAGAATTTGGTGTTTGTAACTCGTGTTTGATGTCGTAGTGATTTCTTTTTAAAATTCCTGATTAGCAATATCTTATAATAATAGTTTTTGTGGTAAAAATCGAAGTGGCGACTTGGATTGTTGGTATAGATTCTATGAGAATTTTTACTCGACATTTTTTTGTGAAATTAAATTTTCTTGTGTGTATTTTTGTGTAGGTTTCATTTCACTCGGTGAAAACGTACATTTTATAAATGTACGGAATATTTTGCTGAAGATTTTCTTTCAAATGTTTTCATTTACTTTAAAATACTTAATATAAGCATACGCGAATAGCTGTTGTTGTAATTTTAACAGTTTGTAAAAAGTAGTAAGAAGAATAAGCAGTAAAGTACTTCGATTTTTACCAACAAAATAATAAAAATAATTAAAAAACACAGCAATAATGACGCAATAGGTGTTGAAAGTAGATTTTTTATTTTTCGTACCGCTAGTAACAACTTCTTAAATCTTTAATTTCTATATCTCTTCCAAGTTCTGTTGGATATATTAAAAAATTACTTATAAAAAAATCTTTAAAAAATTATAGCACAGTTTTTCTTCTTTTACCCCCTTATTTCTACCGTCCATGGGTGTTGTAGTAGAAATAGGTTTTTTTTCAGAGCTCAAACGAATGTTTTTATTTTCAACGAAAAAAAAATTTCAAACGCACAGTTTTGAACTTTGGTAGTGACAAGAGAATGAGCTTTTTTTAATTTTTTCAAAAAAAAAATGTGATGTTTCGAACTTAAAACGACCACGAACGAGTTAGTGATTTTAATCTTCCCTACATCTTCATCTTTTTAATATTTATATCATTATTGTGATGTTAAGATCTTACTATATATAACCATACTGTAACGGACCCAAAAAGTTACTTTTTGGTCGAAAGCGGTTCAAAAAAATCAGAAAAAAAAAACATTTAATTTTTGTTATCTATAAGAATAATCCAAAAAGTTTTACTCATCAAAAGACAATCTAATACAAAAGATTGTACTTACGAAATCCATATATAAAAAAACAGAACGCGCTTTCGATTAAAAAAAAAACAAGTGTCCATAAGTTAGTTATTTTATACCCCCCCCCTGATATAATTTAAATAATTTCGCGTAAATATAATTAGGTGAGATATGTAGTGTATAATTAGCAATTAAGAATTAATATTAAGAACTAATGTATGCTTGTTATGTTTCAACTGACATTAAGTTTTAACTATCTTTTTGTTAAACTATTGACGTTATTGAAAAACGTTTTGTAGAAATACTTTTTCGATCAATCAACCTACTCAGCTACTGCTAGACATAGGCTTCTCTTGTGCCTCAACACCCGGTTCTCCGCCTTCTGTATCCAGTCTGTCCCAACCCCTATTTAAGGCCGTCGGTTCTTAGCTGTCAAAATCTGTCAAAAAAGTTTTGCGCAGTTGTCATTCTTTAGACAACTATTCATTGCCAGTATTTTTCTAGATGCTACCCTAGACCGAGTACCTGAAGGCCAATTCTCATAATTCAAAATGTTCAAAATCTAGTCGCAGTCTCATCTCAGCGACAAACAAATGTCAAAAACTTGTCAAAATGAAGGGAAATTAGAGGTATTTTTGACAGATTGAGACTGAGATCAGACTGTGAACGTTCTTAAAATTACGAGAATTGTCCCTCAGGAATTTAACATCTGTTAATGGGTACCTAGTATCGATCGATCAAATGCCTAACGAGGTTTTAAATTTCGAGTTTCTGTTACAAGTTAACTCCAGCCATGGGCTTATTCCCACTTCTCCATCATCAGCCTGCAGAATATAGGCCTCTACAATGGCCCGTCTTTTTCTTTAACCCTCAGCTACCCTCATCCAGCTAATAAATAAATAATAATAATAATAAATTTATGTATTTCAAATAAGTTACAGACGACAATTATTCACATGTAGTTGTTATGGTACCAGCCGCCCTGCGAAGATCGTCTCTCTACCTAGCTGGCTCACTAACATCTACACAATTCCTCGTTTCCACTCAAGAACACGTCTACCCGAACAATCTTTCGTTCTACGGTTTATCAGCATCCACCAGCCTTTTTTCAACTATGTTGGGGTCGGATCCCAGTCTAACCAGACGCAACTGAATAACAGTATTTTACATAGAGCGACTGCCTATCTGACCTTCACAACCCAGTTACTGGGTACATCTTTGACCTTGGTAAGACTGGTTGTCTGACTTTCGGCCTTCTGACTACCCGTAACAACTGTCAAAGATCTCCGAATAACAGCCGGGACCAGTAGTTTGACATGCTTTTCGGCGCACGGAGACTTTCAGGCTTCTGACCAAATTCAAGGAGGGCTATTTCCATAAATTTTTCAGTGACATAAAAAAAGTATTTCTAGAAAAAGTTTTGATGAAAAAAAATGTTAATTTTTACGATGTATTGTAACGTGGATAACGATGATATTGTACATTAAAAATAAGATGAAATATACTCTGTACCTATACTTATCTTAGCGAACTACATATGACTTAGAATTAAAAGTAATATATATTATGATGCGGGATTAAATAATAATATATTGGTGTTTTATTCTTTTATCCAGAAATTATACCCTGTTTTTTGAAGTGAACACTACTTTAGGCGCACTTTACGCTCTCACAGTGAACGAAACGGAAACGTCACACACCCTTCGGTGACGCTCAAATCGGCTGAATCACGTATACTTGGCTCCACTAGTGTTTACTTCTTTCTTGAGTTCATAAGGCGGATCTCACAAAACAACGCGCCATGCGACGGAGCGTGGGAAATGGAGCCAAATGGTGCGGAGGTGCGTTTCCCGCACCCCGTCGCGTGGCGCGTTGTAGTGTGACATTCGCCTAAGCGAACACCCTCTTCTTTAATATTAGGTAGGCTGGGGTAAGACCGTACGTATTTGATTTGTACAGGCTTATCCCAGCGCCGAACTTACCGCTAGTCTTTCATCTCTGGTGGACAAAGCGGACAAAGACAATTGGGCAGACAACCGACCATCTGCCCGCAGAATACACTGTTGGATATTCAACTCTCGGTGCTAAGCAAGCGTTGCAAAACGAGTGCGCGGAAACAAATCGTCCGTGCGTACCTGGGCACTGTGAAATATGGCGGTTTTTTTTTCAACTCTTGGCGCTCTTTGCGAACAGTTTCCCTGTAAAACTCATATTCGTAATAAAATGATTCCGTGTGAGCGAGTAGTGTGTCTATTAAAAAGTACTCTGATAAAGAACCTTCGAGTCAGCAATTGGCTGTTGGCGAAAAAAAAACTCAGAAAGAACGCTAATTCTTTCTGAGTTTTTTTTTATTTAAGGCGTAACACATCACCCTAACACAACTTTAACACAAACATACGTACACACGGCTACACATCAAGCTATACAATAACCAGTATAAGCTGACTTCTGATATCCTATACAATGCGAGGTCAGCTAAAACTGGAAATTTATAGCTTGATGTGTAGGTAACCGTGTGTACAGAGGCCAGAACATCAAGCTACCCCAATCTGTCAAATTTTCCCAATTGAATATGAACCTTATTCCCTTGTAATAAAGTTTAAAATCTATCAAAGAAATTTGACAGACTGGGGTAACTCTGTACATACAAACTACACTACACTCTACACAAACCTTTTAATTGCATGTTTCCTTTAGTTAAGTAAGTTTAAATATTGTTTAGAGTAAGTAACCAAACAGTCACTGAAGTATCCACTATACTCCGACTTTTAATTAGCTGCAGTAAAATGACACTTCTTAATAACTGATTTCGGATTGCGTTTAGAGATATGCATGTCAAATAAGTTTCGTTTGTTACACTATTCTGTACTACAAAAAAAAGATTTGGTTGATGGCCGCGAAAAAATAAAAAGACGCCAATTTCACTCATTTAGGTAAGTAACACATAAGCTGTCATTTTACTGCAGCTAATTAAAAGTCCGACTATAGATCCCACGACACAGGGTATCCTAGTGTGGGGTCTAGCGCTACTTTATTGCACATATAACTTTTTTTTTTCTATCTTTTGTTTGTGTATTACATGTGCTTACGTGTTACCGGCGGTCAGGGCTCCAGAGAGAGGAAACTCCTAACAATGCGGGCCGTGTCCAGAACTACTGCATTCTGAATCAAGCCCTTGATCCAGCTGCCCAACGAGAGCCTCAGGTGTTGGTCGAGGCATTAAAATTATTATCATTTTTGCTCAGCTCTCAAGGGTCTTCCTGAAGAATAGGCTATCAAATGCAAAAAGATTTTTTCAAACCCCCCTCCGAAAGGTCCCTGAAACAAGCGCGTTCAAACGAAAAAAAAAACAAACAATTATTTCTATTAAGCTTTATTATTAGTAGAAATACAGTATAATTTTGGTAATATCATTATTATACTTAAGTAAAATTTTAACATATCCTAAATATAAAGTGAAAATGCAAATTATAAGTTAAAACTCTCCAGATTTGGCAAGTTTCATGAGCAGGGCGTGATTCTCATCCTCCTTTCTCATGTTACCTAGTTCAGACAAACAGTTAGCAGCTAACTGAGCAGAACTATCGGTCAACTTCCAGTTCTGGCCAGAACAAGAATCTTCTTGAATTATAATGCCAAGGTAGGACGAGAAGATCTTTAGCCTCTCAGATTCCCCCGTTACTTTAGACAAGTAGGAACCACGATAATATCTCAAAATATTGATAACACTGGTTTTCCCACCCTGTCTGTGAAATTTATCGTCCAATTTAATCTGCACCCACAGCATCACAGGATGGAAATTGTTTTCTGCTTTTAAACTAAAGGGGCACACAGATTGCAACAACGGGCAGCAGATAGCATGGGTTTCAGGCTTTGTGCAACCCGGGAAAGTGTCATAAGGCACTACCCCTTTCACATTTTTCTTATGGTAATATTTGACAGTGATTGCTGGGAACGCTCTAATAATTCTTGGCAAAGTGATAACTCTGGATCCCAAGGACGTGCCACCATCATTTATGTCATACTTCTTCTTTAAGATGCAGAGAATATCCTTGGCATGTCGTTGAGTTTTCGTAATTGTCTTGGTGATGTGGCTGTTATGAACAAGGCCCGCTGTGATGAGGAAGTTTAAATCCTTAGATAACGTTTCCTTGTTGGTGAAATAGTATGTCTTGCCTCCAGTGCTTCCGATCTCATATTTTAAATCAACAGGTTTTTTTGCCAAGTACGAGGCTCTATTCTTAACTAGTTGATTAATAATCACGCGAGCGTCAAATTTCACTTTGCCGTTCCAGGCCTTGTCAGAATTGAAGCTCTGCGAAAACTCTTCTGCAGTAACGCCTTTAGCCAATGCCATTATTGCTGTTTTGAAATCATTGCCTTCAGCTATTTCCTCGTGGGAACGCAAAGAGAATAATAATTTAATGTCATTGTCGGAACGGAAATATTCAATCATTTCTGGAGAAATCCAGCTCTTTGCAGAAGCAGAAGACGAGGTGGACATAGTTCTCGGTTACGACAGTTACAAGTAAGAAAAAAGTTCAAAAGCGAAGAAATAATTATTTATTTAGTTGAAAATGGTGATGTCTTACACAATTTCCAATTTCCATTTACTCATACGCGGAGTTACGCCATAGAGGAAAAAAATTAATAGAGTTACGCGCACAGAGTAGTTTTTGATAGAGTTACGCGTCAGACGTCATTAAAATTTTTCCTATACGACTGTCATTGCCATGACACCGATCGGCGATGAAATCCACAGATAGCTACATACTACAAATCAAAAATACTGGCCACTGATTTTTTTTTGTATTAGTAGGTACTTCAGTGTGCCGCCTTGTAGCTATTTCCTAACACTCATATAATTAGTTATTATTTAATCGTGCCTTTGTATGTTGTGCTGTCTTTTGTGTGCACCAAATAAACGATTTATCTATGCCATCTATCATAATTCAGACTTTCAGTAGGTATAGCTATTTACTAAGGCTTTGCAATACTTTATCCTATACTTAACAGATATAAAGACCATTCCTAGGTACATATACATCTAGATCATAGGTTCTAGAGCCTAGGTTTGGATCACGGGTTCTGGATCGTAGACTCGTGTCCGATAACGCCCCCTTCAAAAGCAAAAGTTCGTCAGTGGCTCAATATAAAATACTGGTACCTATTCAGCAGCATACGATTAGGCTGGAAAAGGCTAGACAGTTGATGATGAAGTGCAGGTGTATGGACACAACATACGGGACATGGTTTGTTACTAAAATAATAAAAACATTAATCAAATATAAAGCTTTTTAATTCAATTCTTACAAAACTATTATTACGTATATTTACATTTTTATCTACACCCATGCTATAAATCCTATAAAAGTTTCTGAAACAGTTAGCTTATTGCCAACATTAAAATAACCAGTGTCATAGTAACCGTAATATCATCCAAACGAGTGTTATAATGTTGTACTAAATTTCATAACGCAACTCCTTTTAAAAAAAAAGAACATTCGTCATGCACGCGCGGTTATTCGAATTCACGTCGTATCCCGCCGGCCGCCATTTTTGTTCGATATTAGTATTGCAAAAACTGTTTCAGAACCTTTTATAGAGGATTCATATCATGGGTGTAGATATAGTCTTCTAAGCAACTATACATAATTAGGTATTAAAACACTCATGTGATACTATTATCACACGAGGCGAAGCCAAGTGTGATAAACCCACATGGCTTCGCCTGTGTGATAAACCCACATTCGTGTTTTAATAACCCATATTATACAACAGTTGCATAAATAACTATAACAACAACTTTTATAACATAGGTTTAGTTTTATTTATTTATTTTTTACAGAAAAACTTTGGCTCAAAACAAGCTTTGTTTACAGACAATACTGCTGCCACACAAACAAACACACAGGGATGTCGATGCTCAAACATGGACACATGATAGCGCATTTTGTTTTTCCATAAACTCATTTGTTTACATTTTTGTCAAATAAATCCCGAATGCATATTACACCGGGCGCACATACCCTTCAAAACTGCAGCAACGCTTGGCGACAGAAATAGAAGCTATTAACGCTATTTGACTGCCCCGGTGGTCTCGTGGTTGCAAGCGCGACTGCTATGCATGGGGTCCTCGGTTCGATTCCCAGGTTTGGGCAGTTTTATTGGGTTTTTACATTAGGAATGTCTTAGTAACAGCTTGGAGTTTGGAAGTTGGCGGTGTGAAACCCCCGTGTCTCGTGCGCACGTGTCGCCTGCGCCTGCGCCTGCTCTCTGCCCGCGAGTGTCGGGCGCCGTCCCTGAGGACGAGAGCAAAGGAACAGAGAGCGCACCTGTGTTTGCGCACACACTTGTGCACTATAATATCTCCTGCGTACCTGGGAACTAACTCTCGAATATAATTCCGATAGATCGACATTGGTCAAACGTCAGTTGGTTGAGTTAAACGTCAGGGATTGGCTAGACTCAGTGAGTCCAGCCAATCAATGACATTTGACTGACAATTCCAATGTCGATCTATCGGAATTATATTCGAGAGTCAGTACCCTGGGTAATCTTCGTTGTGATTGGCCACCGTAACCGAAATCGGTCAGGGAATTATTTTTCCTCTAAAAGCTATATTTGTGATCCCATAGAGATGCGTACATCGAGTTAAATTTTTTTTAAAGCTTTCGAGCTAAAAGTAAATTGTACATACTTAAAAATAGTCAGCAACACTAAAATATTAAATAATAATTTACTAAAATTAAGAGTTTTGATACATTTTTAAACTAATACGCTTTTGACAACATAACATAGGATGAATATAAGGCTCATAAGGGATATTTTCATGAAAGAAATGTATTTTTTCTATTACGTGTAACTTGTTAAGTATGTGGAATAGGGATTTTACATGTTGGTGTATGTTTTTTGACTCTTTGGTCTAGTATCGTGTAAAAGGAATACACGATTCAATGACTTTTTCTCGATACAAAAAAATAAAGTTATATCTATTTTTTTACTTTTTTCGACATCACGGTGCGGCGTAACGCTTATGAGTTATTCAATGGAATTTCCTCTAAAACATAGAGAATTATCATATCAAAGTTTACTCAAAGTAGTTTTAAATTAATTCATTTATTTTGTTAAAAAAGGAGTAAATTCATTTTGGCACATACGTCGTTTTATTCCGAGCGCACGCACATTATAGCCCTCACTCTTTTTGCGTTTCAAAAGTAATTGCATCACTTTCGCTAACTTTTCGCTCAGTTTTCGAGGATTTCCGAGATAGCGACTTAAATATCCTACGGGCACATCAGACCATTGTTCAGACCATTACCGCGCCCCCCGGTCTACTCCTTGATATGCAATGGTCGCTGTAGCACCATGAACATGAGGCTACAGGAGCTAACTGCGAATCTTGGGGTTCATTCGATTAATCAAGTCTGGTCAAACCACTCTATGGTCGGTGAATTTCATTCATTCATTCATTCATTCACATTTGACAACAGAACATACATTCGTGCGTGTTTCCCCAACGGAAAAAACGCTATCCATCCCTTTAATAATAATAATAATAAGACATAACCGTCCCGCATGATGAGAACCTCGTGAAAGCCGAGAAAGATAAACAAATCAAGTATCTTGACTTGGCTCGCGAGGTTGTCGACATGTGGGATGTAGACTCAGCAATCATTGTGCCGATAGTCGTAACAGCCAATGGATTAATAGCCAAGAGCCTCGACCAACACCTGAGGAGGCTCTCGTTGGGCAGCTGGATCAAGGGCTTGATTCAGAGAGCGGTACTTCTGGACACGGCTCGCATTGTTAGGAGGTTCCTCTCTCTGGAGCCCTGACCGCCGGTAGCTTGGACCTTGTTCCCGATACCGGTGGGCTACTATTTTTTATATTTTTAAATGTTTTTATATCTATATATCATAATATTTAAAAATGTAATTTATATGTGTATATATTGAAATAAAGAGATAATAATAAAAATTGATTTATGGGTTTATATTACGTTTTTTTTTTCTGATTTGATTACTAGTATAGACGTCAATTTATATTCAGGGATGGAAATTTTCACTTCAGGTATTCAGGATATATTTCACAAAGATCAAGGAACATTTTTTGTAGATGTGCCGATATATTACTAGGTGAGCGATATAGTCGTGATGCTGTTAATGTTCGTCATCAACTTAGCAACATGTTGATTAAACTTTGTTTATAAAGAAATGTGTACCATAAATACGGGGATTTAGTGTCACTTCAAAATATCTGACGAACATTACATAGCATCTCGACCATCCATGCTAATATTATAAATTCGAAAGTAACTCTGTCTGTCTGTCTGTATGTTACCTTTTCACGCCTAAACCACTGAACGGATTTCAATAAAATTTGGCAGAGAGGAACATTGCTTCCCGGGGAAGGACATAGGATAGTTTTTACCGACATACCTCGCGGGCGAAGCCGCGGGCGGAAGCTAGTATACCATAGGGGGTTCGTTATAGATCTGCATTTTTCTCTTCAGGAAATACAGGCATGGAGAGTACATGTGTGAGTTTTGTTTAAGAAAACCGCAGTTTCACGTAACTTTGTATACAATCTTTCCGGGCGTCGGGAGCCGCGTGACGACTCCCGATCACCGTAGGCGCGGGCCTGGGGGGTCATTCAAGTATTACGTAAGCACTACAGGGGGGCGGGGGGTCTTTGCTTTGCTTATTTTTGATGACATGGGGGATGGAGGGGTCTGGATGGTGATTACGCCAGCAGTATTTATTTTTTCACTTTTTCGGATTTTCTACAAAATTTAGTCGATTTTGGTTTGAACACATATATGGCAACCCTACTTGTCTATGCTTGAAAACGAAACGCATATAATTGCTGCTCATGAATCAATAAAGAAACCGGAACACTTTGAAAAATGCATTTACCAATGTTTACGTAAGCATGGGGAGGGGGGGGGGGTGGCAAAAGCTTTGCTTACTTTTGCTGACTAGGGGGATGGGGGGGTTAATAATTGCAAAATATCTGCTTACGTAATACTTGAACGGTCCCCTGCGGACGACGAGTAATGGGTAGCTCGCCGTCCGATTAGGACAAGGCCCGTGCTGGACAAGCGCATGTGTTCCACGCGCGCCTCAAAGAGATATCAGCATCGAAGGAGGGGCCCATCAGGGCCGAAGCCTGCCGGGGCAGCGGGATTGTCCGAAAGGGTTACCGCTACCCCGGAACGTAAAGGGCTAAGGAAGGAACACGGATGGGTTTTAGTCAGTAAGAGTCTGACACTCCCTTCCGCTCCACCCAGAGCGGGAGGGGTCATTTGATGATTTCCCATCCTTAAAAAAAAAAAGCGTACGATATTCAACTCTAAAACACATCAAACTCAACGGTACGCTTTGGTCTTTGCGCTTCGGTCTTTTAATATTTCCCGTCTACCGGTCTACTGGCTTTCAGGTCTTATAGATTTTTCATATATAAACCGTAGTCTTTTTAGTCTTTCAGTCTTCTGGTATTTCCGGTCTTTTAGGTATGCTTCAGTATATTTTCTTTTTTTTGTGAATCCAGTATCTTCTTTTATTCATTATTCATATTTTTATCAACTCGGTCTTCTCAGTCTTCTGGTATTCTCAACAGAAGCAGTAGTCTTTGCTCTTCGCTCTGAAGGCGACCTCTTCTTTCTGGAGTTGAACCCTCATGTCCTCAACGTTTTTCATGAACTCCACATCAGCTGCACAATCGTCCACTATCTTCTGAAATAGTTCATCTGAAAATAATAAAATCAAATATAATTGATGTAACATCACATAACGTCTTTGTTAAAAAAAAAACACAATTTTTTTATTTTTCATATTAAATTATAGGGTAAAATGGGCTTTGTATTTCACACATTTTAAAGATTTAATTAGAAAATTAAATGTCCCAATCTCAATCGCTTAAATCAATTTTCTTTTATAATGATCATTAGTTTCAAAGTACCGAATTATTTATTTACTACTAACTATGTTGGGGTTGGCTTCCAGTCTAACCGGATGCAGCTGAGTACCAGTATTTTACATGGAGCGACTGCCTATCTGACCTCCACAACCCAGTAACTGGGTAATACGATACCCCTTGGTAAGACTGGTTGTCAGACTTTCGGGCTTCTGACTACCGTAACGACTGTCAAAGATCCACAAATGACAGCCGGGACCAACGGCTTAACGTGCTTTCAGTGGCACGGAGGGGAATGATATGTAAAGATGGTCACCCATCCACGGACCAACCACGGCGAGTGTAGTCACCTGGTGAGATAGCTTCAAGCCCCTCAAGCTGTTAAGTGTCTAATATTACTAAATTAAGTTAAAGTTAAATAATCTTCACCTACCCACATTCTCCCCAGTTTTACTCGAAGTAAAGTAGTGTCCACACAGTCCTTGAGTGTAGGTCGCTATGGTATCTTCTGGCACTTCTCGATTGACGTAGCCGCCGTCCAGAAGATCTTTCTTAGTGCCGCAGAGGTAGACTTTGCAATTCTGGAAAAAAAATAAAAAATACAGGAAGATTTTTACCACATTTCAAATTTTTACATGAATATGAACAACTTTCATTATGGGACCAAATCTGAAATCACGAAAAAAAAAACTGCTGTTTAATACAAAAGTACCTACTTGACCAAAATGTATTAAACAGCTGATTGTGCCTGCTTGGGTTCGAACCCACGACCTATAAATCGTAAGTCGCTGCGGTTACCACTGGGCCAGCACTGCTCTATACTTTCCTGGGCCATCACTGTTCTTTCGCATGATGGTGTAGCGGTATCTACAAACGCCACATGCGAACTACGCGTCATGCTGACGTCAAGCAAAATCCTGCATCTCGCAAGCAGAGTTTACCGCGCAACTAGCATAGATATAACGGCCCGACATGAGTCATCGGGACCGCCGCGGGACTCCCTCAGGCAACTGGCGGTCTCACCTGGCGGGGACAGACCGCCAAGGTGTCGTGTAAAAAGCGACGCTGTGAATCAGCATCGCGGCACGCCTACAGAAAGACAACACGCAACCATGCAGTCATAATCATGCCCGCCAGACACGACACCAGTCTGGTCAGAGGATCCTCCCTTTTCTATAGAGTATGAGTGAACTTTACACCCTGTTCCTCATACCTCTATAATGGCATGGAAACCATACGTGCCCCTGCGCGAACATTCCCAAATAATGATAATGGGTTACCTCTTCAACACCTCTCAACTCCTGCAGCCAATGCCTCAGTCGTTTCCAGGAGGCTGCAGAAGAAGGCTCGTAGCATATAATAGCCGCGTGCGCACCTCTGTAGTATATCTTCGTCATGGCTTCGTATCTGAAAAGATTGAAGTAATTTTATTTTATTTATTTACTAGCTTCCGCCCGGGGCTTCGCCCGCGAGGTACGTCGATAAAAATCTATCTATCTATGTCTATATATATATCTATCCTGTGTCCTTCCCCGGGATGCAATCTATCTCTCTGCCAAATTTTATCGAAATCCGTTCAGTGGTTTAGGCGTGAAAAGGTAACATACAGACAGACAGACAGAGTTACTTTCGAATTTATAATATTAACGACGCGACTGCCTAGTCGATCCGTGTAAAATACTGGTATTCAGCTGCATCCGGTTAGACTGGAAGCCGACCCCAACATAGTTGGGAAAAGGCAGGCAGATGATGACCAGTCGGCGACTTGTACCCGCGCGAGTCGGCGGGTCTTCATGTCGGCGGGTCGGGTTGTGTAAGCTGCTTTATACCGCAGTATTTAGATTTATTAAAAATAGGCTAATATTTTTATTATTAACGAAGTATACCTTTCGCTGCCTGCCGTATCCCATATGCCTATGTTAAAGTTCTTTCCATTTGACTGCATTGCTTTAGCACAGAACGCCGCACCGACCGTCTGAAACAAATTATAAATAAATCTTAAAACTTTTCGCAACTAATAATATTTTAAGGGAAGGGGAACGTACTAATGGAATAAAATTATGTGATATAAAATGTCTTAACCCAGATAGGCATAGGATGCGTCCAGACAGATAGGCCAAAGTGGTCACACAGTGGGAGCCAAAAGACACGCTTCACCGAGCCAGGCCTAGGAAACGCTGGAGTCACGATTTGGGGTTAGTGGGTCGTCTTAGGGGCGAATTTGTTGGAGTTGGACTATACGCTTTGGGGCACAATGAGAAGCCAAGAAATGTAAAAAAAAATTTTGTTTAAAAAAAAATTGGGACTCGTAAATAATTTTTTTTTTCGGATATCTACATATATTTTACATCATCTCATGGTTTACGATTAGAGTAACAGTTTCTATCCAGAAAAGATTTTCATCCGAGCTACCATTTTGGTAATATAGAGCGTTTTATAAAAAAAAAACATACTTAACCCTCCTGGAACAGTCGGGTATAAAATCAAAAGCTCCTAACTTGGAAACGATGCGTCGTATGTCCATGCTTCTCAGAACCTAAATGGTTTTTATGGTCAAGGTTAACCCGATAGTGCAATAAAATTGTTAGATTTCCGAGAAAATAAAAATCTAAGTCCTCGCTCCTTAGCGCCCGTAAGGCTACACTCCAAACCGATTTGGACTCGTCCCTAACCGACTGGACGGAGAAGGCACAGTGCAAAGAAAAGTGGAAGAATAGGGGGAGACCTTTGACTAGCAGTGGGTCAAGATAGGTTAACAGAAAAAAATAGGTCATGGTGTACTTGTGTGCCAAATCCAACCGTTCAGCTGATAGGGTGTGAAAACGTAACAGAAAGAGAGCTTCTCTCGCATTATAATATTAAATATGGATATGAATATCAAAATACCGAAAAAATTAGACTTTTCCTGTTTACTGTACCTACCTAAAAACAGGGTGTGCTTATGACCGGACGATAGAAGTGAAAACATATCACTGGATCTGAGTATATGCGATTCAGCGTCACCGACCCGAGCGTGACGGTTCAGGGGGTCTACTCCGTAACCTGAATTCTGTAGTTTTAGACGAAGTTACGAGCGTTCCAAAGTCAAAAAATTCATTTTTAACTAGCTTCCGCCCGCGGCTTCGCCGGAGAGGTATGTCGATAAAAACTATCTTATGTCCTTCCCCGGGATGCAATCTATCTCTCTACCAAATTTTATCGAAATCCGTTCAGTAGTTTAGGCGTTAAAAGGTAACATACAGACAGACCGACAGAGTTACATTCGATTTTTTTATATTAGTATGGATAGGCACATAAAAGGCACTTTTAAACGTCAAAAGGCAGTATGAGACTCGTTACTTCGGTCATTACTACGGATCCACGGGTGATACGGAGAACCGCATCACGATTATTTAGGAGCGATATTATGCGACTGCTCAAGATATGATTTTGCCCGTTAAAAAAAAAAAATCACTTGTTTTGACGGACTACCCTCCGACGACCCCGTATCATCGTTGACGGACTTGAGTTGACCCCCAGTTTCGTTAACTGTTCAAAAAATAAATCGACTTCCAAAAAAGAACACTACCTACAAAGAGATAAATAGGTAACTTTAATTTCGGAAGTCGGTGTCGTTGGTTGGTTTGTCATTTTCGTTTATTAACACCGACTTCCGAAATTAAAGCTATTTTTGTCTTTGTATTTTTTTTTTGAGTCGGTTTTTATTTGTGAAAAAGTTTTTTATTTTTTACTTTTTAGTGAGAGAGTTTGTAGTTTATCTAAGTTACAATAGCTTAACGTCAACTGCTCATCACCTTTTACAAAATATTGCTTTTCCCGAAGCTGGGACGTTAATTACCACCACCATACACATTGACCATATACATTGTGACAAGCATAAATTGCTTAGCAACCACATTATTTATCACTGAGTAGTTCCGATGACCATCTGCGATCTTCAACCTTTCAAACAAAAAAAATAATAATTCAAATCTGTCCACAATTGACGAAAAAATCGGTGAACACACATAAAAAAATAAAGTCGAACATATAACCTCCTCCTTTTCGGAAGTCGGTTAAAAAGAGATTTACACTTCAAAACATTGCAACTGTTATCAATAAACAGTAGTTTACCTACTAATACATACATAATGATAATGGAAAAAATCACAACATATTGAGTAATTAAATGACTCATTAAGAGATAATCTAGTACAATAAATCTACAAAACGTGTTTGGTGTGAATCAGCCTTAGAATAATAATAACAAAGCCTATTAAAGCCACGATTAAAGCTGTAATTGAGTCGGTTTTGTTTGAAAATAGGAAATAATACACTGATCTGAAGAATATATAGTACTGTAATTAACCCATGAGGTGCATGTTCTATGTTTGATTTGATTTCCACACTTTGTCCTTCAAGTGGATAATTGTTTTATTGTTTTTAATCTGTGTGTTTATCATTGATTTTGTTATTCCAACCAACCCACCTCCTTCCAGAAGTTGATTACGTCTCCTGGCCTGTTGAAAACATCTGTGTAAGATTTGGGTGTCCTGATGATTTCTGACCTAATCTGGGTGACGCCTGTGCACTCACAGAGCACATGCGCAACGGTTTCAGCAGCCTCCATGCAGGCCCTGCATAGGGGACTGTCTGTTATGCCTATTGTTATTGTTAGAGTTTCTTCAGCGAGCAGTGCCCCGTGATGGTCCCAGTCACCAGGCGAGGCAATAAACAGAGCAATATTTTAAATATATTTAGTGATAAACACATTGAGTGAATTATGGTGTAGGCAGGCCTTCATGTATCCAAATATAATTAATTTATGTATTTATGTACTAGCTTCTTATTCTACTAAAATTTCATGTTCCCCAACCCTCACCGTCACATCGTATCGCATCGGCTTCCTATGCTATTACTTCGTTTTAGCTTCTTACTTTTTATTTTTTTTGCTCAGCTCCTGAGAGCCCTACATGATCTTAAATATAGCATTCCTCAAGAACAGGGCTATCAAATGCAAAAAAAAATGTCAAATCAGAGTGGTAGGTCCAGAGGAGCAATTCTCGTAATTTTAAGAACATTCAGTCTGATCTCAGTCTCAATCTGTCAAAAATACCTCTAATTTCCCAACATTTTTGACATTGATTGTCGATGAGATGAGATTGCAACTAGATTTTGAATGTTTTTAGTTATGTGTATTAACCTGCAGAGATTAGCGCAAAAAAACAAACTAACTCTTCTACGTTATTATTAATATGGATAGATATACAGGATGAAATTGAATACATGCGACAAATCGAAATGGGAGATTGTACTCATCATTATGAACAACTTTTACTATGGGACCAAACCTGAAATAGCGAAAAAAAAATCTGCTGTTTCCTACATTTATGTTCGCACAACTCGTCAAAATGTAGGGAACAGCTGTTTTTTTTTTTCGCGATTTCAGGTTTGGTCCCACAGTAAAAGTTGTTCATAATGATGAGTACAATCTCCCATTTCGATTTGTCGCATGTATTCAATTTCACCCTGTAGATTAGTATAGAAAAATGCAATCACTGTCATTCCAGGCCAATAATATTATGTCCGGCCCTCGGGGCTAGCTGGGCCGAACCAACATGTATGTATACGTACATCCGTGGTGGAGCGACTCAGACTGCCGGGCACTTCTTCTCTTGCAACCGAGCGGGTGGGCAGGTTGCGGATAGCCCAACTCCGGCTGCGGGACCGACTGCAGTCGATCTCGCACCTGGAGCATCTCGAAAGAGATCCCGGACAAGAGAAGTGCCCGAACACCAAGTCCCAGGTTTAGGGTAACCCACTCACCTCATCCCATGTACCAATTAATCCTAATCATTCCAACCCTTCCCTATCCATAAAAATCCCATCAATTCCCCAAATCCCTAGGCCAAATCCCAGACCTAGGGTGACCCCCAATGACCTTTACCCTACCAACAAACATCCTCCCTCCCATCCCTACATCCCATCGGTCCCAGAGGACGGGCAACCTCGATTCCAAAAAAAGCCCACCCCCCCTCGTCAATGAAAAAATGCAGAGAGTCAAAGAAACTACCCAGGTGGGTTCCGGCCAAGCCGGGGAATCCCACACCGCTACGGCGGTCAGCCCCCAACGTATTCTGGGGGGGGCAACTACCTGCGAAACCTTGCCGTGCTTCTCAGCGCGGCCGGCTGCTGATTTAGCGCCCAACACACAGGCAGCGACTAACGCGCCTGCAAACACAACTCCGGCTGCGACCAACGCGCCAAAAACAACAACCACGGCTGCGACCCACGCGCCTTTACCCACGACGAAGTGCTTGCCTCCCTCGAGCCTCTGGGATCAGAGCATCGTGCGGAACAGCACCACCAACCCAGACTATGACAGACACGGACAGGGAGTGCTGGGGAAGGCTAACGAACCTCACGACCCTACCACTCTCCCGGTTGATAGAGTACGACTGCTGAAGAAGCGCGGAAAAATCACAAACCGGGAGAGGAAAGTAGGCGACCGAAAGCGCGGCACCCGCGAAGGCACTAGCCGGCGCGAAGCGCGATCGGACGCCGAAGAGGTAGTACGCGACCAGCCCCGAGACCGCGACGGGGAAACCAGGCGCGAAAAGGGGCCGGACGCGGAAAAAAGAGAACGGCCGCAAGTCCGCGAAGGGGAAACCCAGCGCGAAAAGCGGCCAAACGTGGAAACACGCGACCAGCTGCAAGTCCGCGATGGGGTAACCCAGCGCGAAAAGCAGCCGGACGCGGAACCACGCGTGCAGGGGCAGGTCCGCGAAGGGGCAACCCAGCGCGAAAAGCCCTTGCACACGACAGAGTCTGCCGGGGACGCCAAGCGACCCCAACACTCAAACACAGACGCATCCCGCGACAAATCCCGACCGAGACACCACAGAGGAAGGCGAGGTGGATCCTTGCGCCCTGACGTCACCACCCAGCCTGGCATCTCAACGTCGCAGCCTGGACCGAGCGGTACAGGGCCGGCGAAGAGGGAGCGCCCTGATGACTCGGCTTCACCGAGCACGCTCCAGGGGGACGCCAAGCGTGTAAGGGTCCACTCCGCCCAGGGGGAGCCGAGGACCTACGCGAGGGCCACAAAGGACATTCCTGCGCGGCTCGCCGTAGCAATCTGCTTCCCTCCCCCCTCTAGAGACTTGACGCAAGACGAGGCCGAGCTGGTCAAAGCAGGCCTGGAGGACGCACTAATGGACACGGACTCGACAGCACCACTCCCTGCCTTCCGCGGATACCCACGGGTAGCGGAGGGCACAGTACAAATATGGTGCGAGGACGACCACGCCCTGACCTGGTTGACCAATAACGTACCCCTCCTCAAACTCCCCAACACTGACCTCACACTGACGGTACTGAGACAATCGGACGTGCCCACCCGTGTCAGAGCCTCGCTTTTCGTCCCTCGCTATAGAGGTGACATAAGGAGGCTCCACAGTGTTCTGATTCGTCAGAACACGTGGTATGACATGGCCAGGTGGTCCCTATACAGGGCAACTGCCGTCGGTGGCGACAACTACGGGACTCATTTGACCCTAGGTGTGCCACCGGAGGAAGTGAAAAGGGTCATGGAACGGGAGCGACGGATATCGTACCTACTAGGTTCGATATACGTGCGCTTCTGGCCCACGACCCAGCCCTCGGACAACACGACGGACCCGACGACGACACCGACAGCGACACAGACGGACGACACAGACATCGCCCAACTGGAGGAGGTCATGGCCCGCGCGGCGATGGCTGATGACGCAGCCAGCATTCCACCCGCATCTCCCGGCTGGTGCGAGCAACTTCTTGCTTCGTCGCCGGGGGATCAGCACGAAGGCCAGTACAGAGAGGAGGCGGCGGGGGTTTTGTCCGATGGATCCACCACCGACTAAACCCTCCCCCTCATCACCGTCACCACCACTCAACGTCATCCAAACAAACCTCCAACATAGCCAGACTGCCACGGCTAGCTTACGCAGGGCACTGGAGGTTTACCCCCGAACAATTGCACTGATCCAAGAGCCGTGGATCAGGAACAACAGAATATGCGGCCTCAGTAACATCGGAGGTAAGCTAATCCTCAACACACACAGCTCAGACAAACCCAGATCCTGTGTCTATATACCCAAAGATATCCCTACCACGCTGCTCACTCAATTCTGTTCCAGAGATCTGACAGCTGTCAGGCTCCACACCGTAGGTGAACTCCCAGATGTTGTACTCGCCTCGGTATACATGCCGGGCGAGGACATAGACTGTCCACCAAAAGAAATGGCCGACCTGGTGCAGCACTGCGAGAGCACCGATCTGGACCTGATCATCTGCACCGACTCAAACGCCCATCACCCGCTCTGGGGTAGCGAGGCATCGAACTCCAGAGGAGAGGTACTATCCACCTATTTATTCTCTACTAACCTAAACATCGTTAACCGAGGCTCTGAACCCACTTGGGTCACAGTCCGAGGACAAACGATCATTGACTTAACTCTTGCTACAGAAAACGCGACTAATCTTATAGCAAACTGGCATGTATCGGACGAACCTTCTTGCTCAGATCATAGAAGGATCCGCTTCACACTAACTACTAACACAAGGAGACCCGAACCGAGACGTAACCCACGGCGCACCGATGTGCCCGGGTACAAGCGCCTCCTAGCCTTTATGCTAGCTAGGCACCTATCACAAATAACCATAACAGAACCGGCACAACTGGAATACACTGTGACAAAGCTGTCAGAATACATAACCGAAGCATACCATGCATGCTGTAAACTAAGAGCACCAAAAACCAACAGTGAGAGAAATCCCTGGTGGAACGCCGAACTTGGTAAGCTCAGAAACACACTACGGAAGCAATTCAATAAAGCCAAAAACACCCGACTCCCGGAAGACTGGGAGCGATACAAAGAAACCCAATACACATACAAAAAGCGAATCAGAACTGCCAGAAGGACAGCATGGCGGAAATTCTGCGAATCCATCGAAACCAATAGTAAAGCCGCAAGAATAAGGAAGATCCTATCAACAGATCAGGACCGAACCCTTGGCGCGCTGAAAAAACCCGACAACTCATACACACTAACGGACCAGGAAACCAGCAAGGTCCTTCTCGAGACTCACTTCCCAGACTGCAAACTCCTAGAGGACAGGACCTGGGAAGCTGTGCCCAATTGGACCCCAACGGAACAGGACTGGTCCAGTGCCCACAGTCTAGTAACACAGGACCGAATAAAGTGGGCTATCAACACCTTCCAGCCTTACAAGTCTGCAGGACTAGATGGCATTTTCCCAGCCCTACTACAATGGGGGGTTGACCATATCACACCATGCCTGGTAGAAATTTATCGGGCCTGCATAGCACTAAGATACGTACCTCTAGCCTGGCGCGAAGTGAAAGTCATCTTCATACCAAAACCGGGAAAAGCGGACTACACACAACCCAAGGCGTACAGACCCATAAGCCTCACATCCTTTCTACTAAAGACCCTAGAGAGACTCTGTGATCGACACATCCGAGACGGACCTCTTCGGGCAAAGCCACTCCACAAAAAACAGCATGCGTACTCCACAGGCAAATCAACAGAATCCGCACTGCATAGTGTGATATCCAAAATTGAATGCGCAGTGGACCACAAATGCTCAGCACTGGCTGCCTTCATTGACATCGAGGGCGCCTTTGACAAAACCAACTTCAAAAGCATCAGCACGGCTCTAGAAAGACACAACATAGACCCGACCCTGAGCGGCTGGATCACCAACATGCTCAAACAGAGGGCAGTACAAGTGACCGTAAACGACATCACAAGGGCCATCGTGGCGAAGGGCTGCCCCCAAGGTGGCGTCCTTTCGCCGCTTCTATGGAACCTGGTCGTGGACAGTCTAATAAAAGATCTCAATGACAAAGGTTACTTTACTGTAGGATACGCCGACGACATAACCATAATAATAAATGGCACCCACGAAAACACACTGTGCAACCTAATGCGCCAGGCCCTGAAAATAATAGAAAATTGGTGTGGTAAACACCAACTATCAGTGAACCCCACAAAAACCGAATTGGTTCTCTTCACAAAAAAGAGGAAACTGACGACACTACAACTACCACGTTTCTTTGGTACAACCCTAAGCCTATCAACTGAAACCAAATACCTCGGCATATTTTTGGACAAACAGCTGAATTGGGCAAAACACACCAACTACATTACTACGAAAGCCAGCATATCACTGTGGCAATGCAAGCGAATGCTTGGAAAAAATTGGGGGATTAGCCCCAGGGTCACTCACTGGCTATACACCACAGTTATCCGACCAATCATCACATACGGCTCACTAGTCTGGTGGCCCAGAACAGACCTGAGCACAGCCCAAAAAGACCTTGAAAAGCTGCAGCGGCTCGCGTGTGTGGCAATCACCGGCTGCATGAGAACTACACCCACTGCTGCCCTACAGACCATGCTCGGACTACCGCCTCTACACCTTGTAGTGCGGGAAGAAGCGGCCTTGGCTGCCTTCAGGCTCTCTACATCAGGAACCCTGAGCAAAGACTCTAGGGTCAAACACATACGCTTAAAAGAAAATGCGATCAAATGGCAGCCAATGATGGCATCACCCTGCGACAAAGCCCCGAAACAATACTGCTTCCAAAAGCACTACAACATAATGCTTAAAGAGGAGCAGTGCGACTACTCAGGTTCGAAGGAACTGAGAATTTACACTGACGGTTCAAAGACCGACTGCGGAACTGGAGTCGGAGTCTTCTCACACGACCTCAACATAAGAATATCCAAACCGTTGGGAAAGCGCAACACGGTCTACCAAGCGGAGTGTGTGGGCATAACACAAGCGGCTTATGCCATAGCAGCCAGAGGAGTTGCGGACACCCATATTCGCATACTCTCTGACAGCGCCTCAGTCCTCCAATCCTTAGATAAAAAATGCATCACATCGAAACTAATACTAGAATGTCACAATGCGCTTGAACAGGCAACTGTATTGAACCGCAATATAGTGACACTACAATGGATAAAAGGACACAGTGGATCGCTAGGTAACGACGCAGCTGACGAGCTGGCCAGAAGGGCATCGAGCATGCCAGTCTGTGGACCGGAACCTATCGTGCCCATCCCCTTCAACCAACTACGCAGGTGGCTACAGGAGTACACCCACACACAAGCAGAAAGCTGGTGGACGTCGTCACCAGGCTGCAGGCAGTCCAAGGAAGCTATGCCATCACTGGATGGCAAGCTAAGCAGTCGCTTACTACGATTGGACAGGAAAGGCCTGCGCCTGGTGACGGGGACCATCACGGGACACTGCTCGCTAAACAAACACTTTCACACTATAGGCATAACGGACAGCCCCCTGTGCAGAGCTTGCATGGTGGCTGATGAAACCATTGCGCATGTGCTCTTTGAGTGCACAGGCGTCACCCAGATCAGGACACAAACCCTCGGGACACCCAGATCGTACACAGATGTTCTCAAAAGACCAGGAGACCTAATCAGCTTCTGGAGGGAGGTGGGCTGGTTGGAATAACCGCCAACGGCCGCCATGGCCCACGCACAATGGTCCACTGAAGGACTAAGTGCGGAAACCAAACCCATAACATAACATAACATAACATTATGTCCGGCCCATAAATTATTGATAAAAACAATGTATTTTTAACAAGTGAATATTAAACTTATCACCAATTGTGAAGGACAGAGAGATATCTCTTTATCTGAATGTTAAAACTCAATGGCTCTCGTTTTAAATAACAAATATGAGCTTTGAATTGTCAGACTGCAGGGCAAAAGCTTCTCACATAGAGATGGAACAAGTAGTGATCATCCACCATGCTTTCATACTGCTTGGAGATAATAAATTAGATACTAGCTGCACCCCGCATAAGTCCCGATTCCGTGGGAATATTGGGACAAAATAATTATATCCTAAGTCCTTTCCCGGGACTTAAACTATATCTATACCAAATTTCATCTAAATCGGTTCAGCGGTTTAAGTGTGAACAGGTAACAGACAGACAGACGCACTTTTACATTTATAATATTAGTATTGATGGATTTAGGCAGAGGTTTCTGCACATTTATATTTTGTAAGATAGTAGTTTGGTATTGAAGATTTCGAAATAACTGGACAAAAAGAATATTGCTGGCAAGGTCACTGCTAATAAAACTCATATTCATTTACTATTTAAATTAATTTACTGCCTAAGGTAAACCAATGTAAAAGAAACTGTTTTGCAATAATTTCATGCATAGATAATTAAATGATTGCACAACAGTTTCTTTTATAAATAACTAGCTTCCGCCTGCGGCTTCGCCCACGAGGTATGTCGATAAAAACTATCCTATGTCCTTCCCCTGGATGCAATCTATCTCTCTGCCAAATTTTATCGAAATCCGTTCAGTGGTTTAGGCGTGAAAAGGTAACATACAGACAGACAGACAGAGTTACTTTCGATTTATAATATTATAGTGTGAATTAAGGCAAAAACTAAGGATTTTTTTTTGAAAATGAATTCTTTCAAGGGATTAAAAATATCGAACGAAAGTTTGTATGGAAGTTCAATATTTTTGCTGATGGGAGTTCCCATCCAGCACACGGCTTATTAATTCAAAACTTAATAAAAAATTAAAAAATTTCTAGATGGAATTTCGATTTATAAAGTAAGACTTATAAGAAAGTCGTTAAAATTAAGTTAATGGCAACTCCAGCCCATGTGATTAGGTGTGATCACATGCATAGTAATTAATATACATAATAATTATGTTGAAATTACAATCATCACTCAGGTAGGTACTTATTTATATTTTCTTGTCTTATAGAAAATGAGGCTTTTACAATTTAGGGGCAGGCACAAAAGAATGCCACCAATTAACAAAAATAACTGAATACTGAGCTTAATTCTTTTTAGAATGATGAATGATCAAATAAGGATGTACTGCCATTAGACAATTAAGGATGAATGACTGTGCACTTCTGCCTTCAGAAAAAAAATACAGGCATGGCTATCCAATGTTTACAAAGTATATTTTTGTTAATTACTTACGTTTTGGTAAGGAATATCGGCATTGAATCTGCAATTTACGAATCTGAGAACTAAACTGGTTTTTCCCACATGTTCGCTGCCCAATAACACAATTTTAAAGTCACATCTACTCATTTTTATTCAAAGGTAAATCACGCGCGGTTTCTTTTTTTCTATTTTTCCAGTGCACGAAGGAAATTCAGGAAAATCCGTGCTAACGTGACTCAGAAATAAATGTTATGTATTACGAGATAAGACAATACACTTT
Organism: Gortyna flavago; assembly: GCA_963669345.1. Classification (NCBI taxonomy): domain Eukaryota; kingdom Metazoa; phylum Arthropoda; class Insecta; order Lepidoptera; family Noctuidae; genus Gortyna; species Gortyna flavago. The sequence continues at coordinate 6,864,619 of OY770154.1, forward strand.
AGCCTTAGGTAATTGGTTTACTTCCAATAACATTAGCTTTACAACTAACGGAATTAATTTTATTACAACAATATTATTATAAACAAAGCGCTTGTTTCGTTTTCACATCACAATTCACAATAGGCATTGAGTTTTTTTTGTAAATATTTTTGACGATTTTTTTTTGTTTGACAAGTTTGACGTTTGGCGTGACGTTTTCTAATACGTTTAGAAATTAAAAACCTATTATAGTTCAGAGAAAATTATTGCGAAAACAAAGTCCAATACCCAGCAATGAGAGAGACACAATATATCAGGGACTTGTTTTTGTAAAATAAAACTTTTAATTTTGGCTCTCTGAGAAGAATATCTTGGTAAATATCATGAAGGAAACAATCCCAAAATACATTGTAAATGTAGATTGGAACACTTTTATGACCACAGAGTACTTTTTCAGTCTTTTTGATAGACTGAGAGCTATGATGACGAAAAACAGTGAAACTATACTCGGACTTTTTATTAGCTGCAGTAAAATGACAGCTTAAGTGTTACTTAAATGACTGAAATAAGCCTCTGTTTTCTCATATCACATCTGACATTGGCAGAATTGTCGACATCGGCACCATTGCCATAAAGAAAAATAGAATAGAAGCCTCTTTTTGTTTTTTCGCGGCCATCAAAAAAATATTGTTTTTCTAGTACAGAATATTGTAACAAACGAAACTTATTTGACATGCATATCTCTAAACGCAGTCCGAAATGAGTTATTAAGAAGTGTCATTTTGCTGCAGCTATAAGTCGGAGTATAATTTCGTCGCATCCACCGCGCCATCTATGATGTGGAATGCGTAACTCACAAAATACATTATCCACCCAAGGTAACGAATGGCATAGCAACAAGGACTAAGTTCATAGGTTACTAGATACCAGTATTGATCGGTTCATATTGTAATAGATTGGTAAAAAAGCCGCCGCCTGTGTTCGATACGACACCAGTCTATAACAACATCATCCTCCACAGTCCACAGCCCGACTTTACACGTCGCTGGGCATAGACCTTCCTTTTCTTGTGGCAATCTCCAATGCACCTGTGCCAGCCTCAACCAAAGTTTACCCATGATGGCAATAATGTCGTCCACCTACACCGACGTCTTCATAATCACAATGTTCCGATAATATTTCGCCAGTTTCATTCTCAAACAATAATAAACGAGCCTGTGGCCATCAACCGAGCGCAATTTAGACTCCAAACCCAGGACCCTACGCTCAGCAACTGGGATTGCGCCCACTAGATCAGCGTGGCGTAATATATTATCCAACAGGTGGTAACCGCCGCGACTTCAGGAGTTGTAAGTCGTAGGTTCGAACCCAGACAGGTGCTTTACTTTGTATAAATTATTTCATCACCAATGCTCTCAAAACGGTTCGTGGAATAACCAAGATCTTGCAGGTTTCTCCACGAACCGTTTCAATCAAAACTTCGAAGACATATTAAAATTATGACATCTACCAACCCACACTGGGCCCACGTGGTGGATTACGGTATACTATCTCACAGAGAGGAGGCCTGTCCCAACAGTGGGAATAACAGATGTAAGATTTGCTGCCCACGGCTGGACATAATTTATAGGCCTCGGGTTATTACCACTTCAATAATAATATTGTAGTCTGAAGTTTGATGTTACTGTAACAAATACCTACTCTGTTGGAGCTATATACAGACATACAGCATGGCAAAGGCGTCGTCAAGGTTGTAGTACCTACAGACCATCAAACTGAACAACTTTCTCCATAGCATAGGAACAACATCGTAATCGCGAAAAAAATATCAACTGTCCCATACAATACTTCAATACCTACTCAAACCAAATGTATAGGACAGCTGATTATTTTTTTAAATATTATGTACCTTTATGACTACACATTTCTGTTAAACGCTGTATAACCTGTCAACCTTCAAGGAAAGAGGGAGCGCTGGTGAGCGCGTTCCCGCAGGCGAGATCAAGGTCAAGAGCAGGCCCAAACGCTTTCCAGCAAGCGAGATCGAGGTCAAGAGAAGGCCCATATTATATAGCAAACAGCAATAAAAATAAAAGAGCTAAGTTCTAGGGAAACGAGCATACTTTTCCATAAATACTGTCTAGTTCTCTGATGTCACCACAACTTTTTTTTTTGTAAACCAAGCTCATGCTGTGGTATACAGGAAGATTTTTTTATCGCCATCCAAATTTTTACAGGGTGTTCTACCCATGAATTTAATGATATCAGAGTTGGTCCCATAGTGAAAGTTGTTCATATTCATAGGTAGAACAGCCTGCAAAAATTTGGCTGGTGATAAAAAAATCTTCCTGTATAATGAAAATTTAGGGTGAAAAGTGAGAGATGACCCTTCAGTGTCCAGGATCAGTCGTCAAAAGGGGGGACTGCCGGATCAGAATCATCAAACCGATTAAAAATAATTTATAATGTCTTTCGAATTGTTAAGTTTACGGGTGAATGCGCAGTGGTAGAACGCGAAATTCAAATTTTTCTTACGTTTTTTGCAATTTTCAGGTCAGTCAGTGTCAGGTTGTAACTTGATTGACTATAGATACAGTCACAAGCATAAGTATGTATACATACACTTGGCTTTATTCAAAGCTATTTTCTCCTTTATTTTTGAATGAAATTTTATTTTATTACGAACACAGTATTTTCGAATCCATAGGTTTAAGTAAAGTGACGTATAAATTCAACGTTGCATTCGATAATTCACGAAAAAATCGCAATTGAAAGTTGCCAAGTGTTGACATATTAGTGCTCGTAACTGTACGTATTTACAGAATTATAATTCTTAGAATAATTAATACATTTTTCTAAGTTGGATTTGTACAGACGCCAGCACATCAAGCTACTACAATGTCTTTCTTTAATAGATTTTCAACTTTATCGCTAAAGCATACGGTTCAAAAGTTGATTGGGAAAATTTGACAGTTTGATGTGCTGGCGTCTGTACCATTATGAACTTTTCCAGATTTATTCTTATGGTATGTATAAATCTAACTTAGAAATTCGCATTCACCTTAAATAATCATGTGAGAAAAAAAACTGAAAAACCACAGACAAATAAATGAAAACAGTACTTGTCTATGTACAAGTTCATTGAACTTTTGACATTTCTAATGAACTAGTGAACGCCCTCTGTCAACAGCCTCGGTGCATTGTGCACTTTTTATTATATCACGGGAGTTGGGGAGTTACATTAATATTGCCATATTAAGATTTGAATTTTGCGCCTATTTTTACCGACTACAAAAAGAAGGATTATTTCTGCTTTTCTTTTTTCAAATGTTATTGTTTTTTTAATAAATGATTTAAAGAAGGCACAGGTAATCTTGGTTTCGACCTATGTACGTGCAGACAAAGTTTATTTAATAAAATATTACCTATTAGTTTTACGACTCAATTTTTTTTAAATTTTCTTAATGAGCCTAATTTTCTGTTACCTACTTATTTACTTTAATTACTGACGAGACATGCTTTATTCATTATACTTTTAACTAAGGATTATTATACTTTGCAAATATTTCAATAAATTAACAGTAATTCCTGTACTTTAATGTGCTCACGTTGGACACACATTATTGCCCCTATTGATGCTTTCCTGTTAACTTCCTAGGGAAAGTACCTAATTAAAATACTAAAATGTACTTAGCTAATGAGAGATCTAGCTTAATTTTCGAGCAAATCAATAGAGTAATGCTAACTGTTGCTATGGGACTACGCTGTTTTTTTATTATTGTAATCCCAATACCTACAATAATCCATTCTAATCATAGTACTTAATTTTTGAATGTAGAGCACTCGTTGTCTCTTTCTAATAATGTCTAACCCCGCCCCTACTTTTGTTCGCAAAACTATTGATTTTCGTTCAGACTGTGTCATGAAAACTAATCAATAATAAACTGACTAATCTCTTGTTTGATAACAGTAGATACAAACATTGACCGATGATAAAACGCAAAACCGTATGAAAACGCTCTGCCAACACTACTTATTTCCTTAAGAAAAGAACGATGATCTAATAAATATGAGATGAATAAAAATATATTCTAGAACATCATGTTGTTGCTACGCAGTTCTTTTTCATACAAGGAAATATATAGACTACTTATTAAAAAAAAGTAATATTAAGTTAACGTTATAACTCCATAGAATTAATAACTTTAGGTATCTCGTTGTAAGTTATGTTTAGAATGCCTCATAATCATAATGCAGAATTTAAATAAGTTACGAAACAGCCATCATGTGATTTTAATAGAAAATAAATCAATTACCATTTATGTTATGCAAGAAATATAATACTTTTAAATACAAACTTGAAAAACACAAATTAAAAAAATCACAGCTTGTTTTTAATTAAAAAAAAAATATAATTCTGATGAAATATGCTTAATGAAGTGGATTTAGAAATAATAAGAAAATAAACGATGAAATACGTCAGAGTTAAAACTAGTTGAAAGGCGACCGTAACAAGGTGAAACTGCACAAAGAGCTTGCGATAACGCGGCCGACGATAAACACGTCAAGTAGTTTATTACAATGCCAACTCGACGCTCGACCTACCTATAACTATCGCTATTTCGTACTGTCTCTCTTCTTGCCCCACACCCATAAATGTTGCTTGTTACTCGACCAAAGATAACAATATTTTTGTTATCCAACTTTTTTCAATGTAATTTTAAATGTTTGTAAAAAAAATAACAAGATTTTTGATGTTTTTCACTTGATTTATAAGGGTTTCGTTTAGATTTTGATCATTTTATTTATTATACGGAAAAAATGAAAAGATTATGAAGTCACTGTATTTGAGTGTAAACCTGTCAATCCAGTTCCGAAGTATGATATGAGAGTCACTATTCGCGCATAACATTGAATTAAAATTCATGAAAATACCGTACACACAAAAATTCTTGGCCAAATAGATCACAATAAACAGATCCTACAATTATTTTATATTTAAAAGGAAGTTCGGAAAGTGATTTGATATTCTTTTTTGTTCTAGACAAAATCAAAACTGTAAATATTTTAGTTAAACCAAGTGTTCATTAAGTGTTTACTGGTTGAAATTGTACCTAATGAACACAATTGTAAATCAAAAGCTCAAAAACAAATAAACATTTCATTTTGAGACAGTTATTTTTATTCTTCCATAATATTTTCTAATATGTTTGCTTTATGAATCGGACCAAGCCACCGTCGTTCAACGCGCCCAACGGGACTTTGCAAAGTAACACAGAATGTTGCCATAAAAAAAATACATTCGCTATCTCAATTCTTCTAGGGGCAGTAGCGTTACTGACGGAACAGAAATGGACGTATAGTTCATATAAAATACGCCGTGAAATTTGTTTATATCTTCGATAATCTACGCTAAAAACTTTTGTAATCACTTTTAAAAGCATTCTTATACAACAAAGATGTAGTAACGTTAAAAATCAACAGTGGAAAACGTTGTTTCCTTGCATATTCCCGTTCGCCTCGACATGACTTGTTGGGCAGAGAAAATTGATTGTACTTATTTTAGTTAATGTAACTTTATTTTACAATTTACGCGTTTTTTGTTGTTATATTAAGTTTGTATTGTGCGGAAATCTAATTAATATTGTTTTATCGTAAGTTTTAAGTGTAAAAGAGTGTTATTTAAGTGTTTTTTCTGTTTTTAAATGGAGTTTGATGAATAAGGTAAGGGTGATTACGCTTTCTGTAGTTAAGAAGTATTGATAAGCATTTAATTAGTTTTCCATGGTGTCCGTTGAGATAAATGCACGTTAGTGTGATTGGTTTGCGGTTTTGTTTACTAATTTCTTGAATTACTCATATTCTAAAATTAAAAATTTGTTGAAGCATTATTTATCATACACATCACACATTAACACATCTTTCCAACCTGACCGCTCAATTTTACTACCACAAACAATATTACAAATTGTTATTATACTAAAATCAACTTGTATCTATCATGGTCAGAACATTTAGAACTCAGTAACTCCTAAGCCAGCCAAAACCTGTTTCATCCTAACAGGTGGTTTGAATGTAGAAGGTACAACAACCTGTCAGTGTTTATGTTTGTCTATTATTATTTAAAAAAAAAGGTTAACACAACAATAGGCCCTTTGACCTGAGGTTTGGTTCAATTCACAGAGCACTATGGGCAAATTAAATCTGTTGTCAACTTTTATGATTGTTGTTCAGCTAATCAGAGGGGCAATTCTGGTAATTTTAAGAACGTTCACAGTCTGATCTCAGTCTCAATCTGTCAAAAATACCTCAAATTTCAGTACATTTTGACAAGTTTTTGACATTTGTTTGTCGCTGAGATGAGACTGCGACTAGATTTTGAACGTTTTAAATTACGAGAATTGGCCTACAGAACTGTTAACATGAGATTAAACATCAAATCAAATATATGCATTAACTTGAGAACCATCTCCTTTTTTCATCAGTTAATAATCAAATATTTTTATTTCACATAAACCTACATGGGCACTTATGAAACGTCTGAAGCTAGGTGCACGGTTCTAATTGGTTGATTCCTATGAAGAAGAGCCGGCAAGAAACTCCACGAATACTCTTTTACACGTAATTATAATTTTCCAAATGACAGTGTTAATACTGTATGGAAGGCCAATGTAGGCCTGTCAACATGTACATACCAGATACTTAAAATAGAAAATGATCATCAAATCTACAGTCAACAAGAACTATTAGCTTTCTAGCAGATTTATTGATCAGGCTTTTAGGGAATTGTCACCATGTAAAATACTGGTATTCAGCTGCATCCAGTTAGACTGGAATTTGACTCCAACATAGGTGGGAACGGGCTAGGCAGATGGTGTTCATGTCTTGATGTAAGGAAGGCTTTAGTGGTCACTAGTGCACTCATTATGTGTCATCTGCCTTTTGTATCTAAAAAACTCATTGCAGAGTTTTTCATCCCAATATTTTGATGTCAAATTTCATCCTTATAAGAATCACAATAAAGTAATTATCAAAAGAATAGCAACAATATTCATCTTTCTGAATGACCAACTCTTTTGACAATTCAAAAGTACCTCTAAATGGTTTAATTTGAATAAATGCTTTTGAATAAGCACCCATCACTACATTTGCTCACTGCCCGTTAGTAATTTTACACAGTTAAGTTCAGGTGTTTCAATTGTAAACATGTACAGGCATATTATGACACATTTCAGCTTTTTTTAGGATGACAATCTAGGTTAGGTGGCGGTGACGAGTTGATATTATGTGGGATTTTGGCCTGTTTAAAAGAACTGTCCAATTTGTAACTTTCTGATTGACTTGACATCATCATCTGCCTGCCTTTTCCCAACTACGTTGGGGTCGGCTTTCAGTGTAACCGAATGCCCCTTGGTAAGACTGGTTGTCAGACTTTCAGGCTCCTGATTACCCATAACGACTGTCAAAGATCTACGAATGATAGCCGGTACCAACGGCTTAACGTGCTTTCCGTGGCACGGAGGGGTGTCGGTATGTAAAGATGGTCACCCATCCACTGAACAACCGCGGCAAGCGTAGCTTAACCTGATCGATCGACCTGTGTGGCTGTTATTATTTAGCAGCAGGCCCCTCTGATCCTGGCCTGGATTCACAAATAATCAGTCTATAATGTTCCCACTACTAGGACACTGCCTCCTCTCTGTGAGAGGCTGACTTGACAATACCTTGTAAATCTATCTCCTGCATTGTAGTATTGTCCTGCCTGAATCCTCTCCATATTTGTGAGCACCATGTATCTATCAGATAATTAATTTATATGTCATGGTTTCATTTTTAATTCTTTTACCTATTATGGTATAGTAATTTTATTTTTTCACATATTATTATTATATAATTCATGTAAGTATGCAAAATTCTGTAAAACATTTTAAAAGAGTAACGGTGAAGTTTCTTGCCCATTCTTCTCCATACGAAAACTACCTTTTGGAAGGGGCGACTAGAATCAATTCTGCTTTATTGTAATTTTTGATGTTCAAAAGTGCCTTTTATGGACCTATTTGTGAATAAATCATTTGACTTTGACTCCTTATACACAGACTGACATCACCCACTGAAGGAAAGAAAGAAAAAGTATTTATTGAAACTTGAAAACGAACAAAAAAAGCCATTGGACCCACATGCCTCTCTTTCCCGCACATTTCAGTGTTGCTATTAATATTTAGTCCAGCACTTATACTTATTATGAACTAACTGACCCAGTGGTTGCTCCATGTAAAATACTGGTATTCAGCTGCATCCGGTTAGACTGGAAGCTGACCCCAACATGGTTGGGAAAAGGCTAGGCAGATGATGATCTGATCTGATCAGATGATTCGTACCGAATCATATTCTTTTTTCCCATGTTTTAATCATTATTATGCAATTGGGGGCGGAGACAAATCCAAGAAATCAAAGATCATACAAATCGGTCCAGCCGTTCTTGTGTTTTAAAAGGTGTAACTAACCCGACTTTGTTTTATTTATATAAAAGATAGATAGATTACCTTATTAACTAGTAACCAGGATTTTATACTAATCTATGTGTTGGTTGGGCAACTAGCTTCAATTTTCTGGATAACTGTCCAATTTGTTAACAATTCAAAAGTTTCTGCACCTTTACTGCCGGCAAAGGCCGCCTCCCTTTTCCACTCGTTAATACAGCTTTTATTATTGTAAATAGTCTTATTAGTCTGATCACTACAACATTTTTAGGGTTCCGTACACAAAGTGTGCCAACGGGACCCTTTTATTAAGCCTCCGCTGTCCGTTCGTCCTTCCGTCCTTCCGTCGGTCTGTCTGTCAGGGGACTGTATCTCATGAACCGTAATAGGAAGACACTAGAAATTTTCACAGAGCGTGTATTTCTATTGCCGCTATAACAACAAAATGATAAACATAAAATTATTGTACGTTGTTACGGAATCTTTCGTGTGCGAGTCCGAGTCGCACTTGGCCGGTTTTTTATCCAGTCTCACCCTCTTTTTTTTTAAACAAACTTGATATCCTAAGGGTCTTAATAACAGGTGCATAAGACATGTTTGAAGGGATCTATGATAGTGTGCCGTGCACCCTATTGTAAATACATTGTATATTGTGTTCTAATATGCCTGGAAGTGACAGGATACCTGTACCTGTGTCATTGGACTTATTGGGCTTTTTTGACATCTTCTATAAGTATACAGATAAAAACAAATAAATAAAATTGAAGTGTCTGTTTGTTATGTCAAAATAACATCTTTTTAGTAAATGCATAAGTATTTATGAAAGTATATGACTTAATATGGTAATTATAACTTTTATTTAAAATTTTGTTTGTTTGTTCCGGCTAATCTCCGAAACAGTTGGACCGATTCTGACGGGATTGGCAGAGATAGTTGATATTATAAGGAGTAGTAAACTACTAATGTTACTTTTATAAAATTTAAGAAAAATGATTAGGGTCCCTCGCAAAAAAGTGAAATTCCATGAATTGCGACATGTAAGTAAATAAAATTAAATGTTATTTTATTTTTGCAAATTGGTGTTAAAAAAGTTTTTTTTTTTGTTGATAAATGATTTTATTTTTTTGAGTAGATTTGCACAAACACTTTTACACGTTACTCATATTTTTAAAAAACTAGATTAGGTCGGCGTTTTCTGAGAATAAAGGCCGAAACAAACTCAGAGGTCACAGTCTCTTTTAAAGTCCAGACATAATCTTGGTCAGGTTATATGAAGACCATTTAGATCGATGTCTGAGATGGTCTTTTGAGGAAAGAACCACACAGATTGAGAGGACCTGTCCAGTCAGTGCACGCATTTGTCAGAAATCGTGCAGCTCAACGTGTCGTTAGTAGTACTTACTCGCAACTAGTGTGAGTGTACGACCAGATGTGTGACCGTAAACGAAGCAAAAGGAGTATGTAAGGATCGTAACAGGTGGCGTTTTGTGGTGCCCCTTTGTGGAGAACGCATGAGTTTATGTATGTAAAGTCTATATTCAAACTTATGTTTCAAATTAATATTATTTCAATTCAAACAAATATCAACTTTATTTGTAATGTTAATTAAGTTGATTTCAGAGTGACTAGTACTATTGAAAAAGTTATGAAAATGCTTGAAGTTGTAGCGCAAACTGAACTTTATTGTGTAGAGATTAAAGTTATTTTTCGATTAATTCATATTTGTTTACATTTTTGTCAATTAAATCGTGAATGCAGATTATGTATGTAAACTGCTAAGCATCTTCGAGTCCTGGTTACCTGTTCTTGCTAACCCGTCCGCTACATCATTCCACTCAGTTCCCTCGCCATCAGTTCATCCATGCCTTACAATCTTACTCGTAGAAACCCTGCAACAGCATTGTGATAACCCAACTTATTACAGATGACATGTACAAAAGATATATTTCCAGCTGGTTATTAGCTTTACAATTTCGTAGTATAATAATCTGTCAGTTTAGTATTGTACAATCAGAGGCGCTAGTGTGGCGTATAATATAGGATAATAAAAAATATTCAAAATATAATACTACACTAAGGTTTACAATGTTCTCCCTAAATAAATGGTATAATATTAGTAGTACTGTTAAGAATGTGTTGCCATAATTAATTCATTATTTGCTACATTGAAGTTTGATTAGTTCTATTATTGGAGATAAGCAAAGAGTGTTTATTGTAAATATAGGGTTCGTTAGAATAAATTAAATATAAACATACGTGTCCATGATGATAAGTAATTTTTGCTGATAAAATTTTTTAAATAAAAAGATCTTACATACTTTGGTAAGAATTTAGAGATATTTAAATATATGCCCTGGCAGCACTGGCAAGTAATAAACAAAAATGGCTGTTGTTGTTTTGATGTCGTTCTGCTGTGAATGCTGTGATCGTTCGTTGTCTGCTGTGATCGTTCGTTGTACCTATATCCCCCTTACTAATAAACATTGTGTATCGTCTGTATAGTTACACAACGCTTTGTCTTCTGTCGAAAATCAAATTACTGACGACTGAAAGAGAGAAATCGGTGTGTAACTATTCGTCTGATATAATACGTTTATTAGTAAGGGGGTGTGTAATTTAAATAATATCTAAATATGTTGTAGTAAACAGATTTTGAATACTTATATCGGTATAATTTTACTATCTCTGTTATAGAAAACAGTTGGACCATGAATGGATCTAGGTCGCGCGATTATAATACTGACACGGATGTAGTTTAGTATTTTAATCGCAGAGGGCGCCTTTTTAATGTTATCGTTCAAATCGCGCAAGATGGCTCTCTATTTCCGTATATACAAAGTACTCTTTGAGTTCATCTAAGACCATCAAACAGTCTACATGTAAGCCCACGCGTCGTGGACGCAAAATAATCGCGTCGGGATTTTATCTCTCACTGGATTTTCAACTCTCGGTGTTGAGCCGAGAATTCAGAATCCAACAGAGGCATCCTAGCGTAAAAAAAACCACTGTTGGATTTTCAACTCTCGGCGCTAATCACTGCGTTGAAAATCCAGTGCACGAAAAAAAATTGCTTTGGGAGAAACGCTTAAAGTGTAAATATGCTAAAATAAAATTATCTTTTTTTTGCTGCTTTGATCTGCAATCAATGGTAAATATTAGCAGATTATTTGCTTTAAAATTTAAGCTAAAATAGCCTCTATTAATAGCAAAAAGTTATATTTAAAGATGTCTTCAGAGTAAATCAAATGCCCCTATACAGGGTGGCAGGGATTTCGACGCACAAACGGTTACCATGAGATTCAGCACATGATTCTAGACACCCTACTGGCGTAGATTTTTTCGTCAGTTATAAAAAGAAAAATCTTCAGTTGTAGCGCTATCTACACCGCCACATACGTACTACGCATCATACTGACGTCACGCAAGCAGAGTTTACCGCGTAACTAGCTTTAAAGGTGTTTTTTTTTTTGATATCCCATAACTCTAGGGTATGAATGAGACCATATCAAAGAATCAACTGGCATTGAATTATTTTTCAATTATCATTTTTTTTTGTTTTCATTTTTCATACAAAATAATTCGACAACGTCACGATTATTATTAATGCAAAATATCCTTACGTGAGACATGACAACTTCGCTTTTTCTTAGCTTTAAATATGAATGATTGGTTTGAATGAAAATAAATTACATACTTGTCAATTTTCAATGTCAATGTAACTTAGATACAAATGATATCTTCGAAACTTAGACAAAGAAAAGCTTCGAAACTATGCATTTCTGGACAACATATTCTAGGACTTTTTGTATTATTTTTACTTATAGAATACTAGCGGCCCGCCCCTGCTTCGCAAGGGTGCCATATTTTTTTTTTTAATTTCCAAAATTTTCTTTCATACAAACCTTTTCCTGACAATACCGCACACAACGAAATCGGTTCAGCTGCTCTCGAGATTTGCGCTTAGCAACACATTCAGGGATTCATTTTTATATTATAGATTTTTATATTAGGTATAGATAACCCTAGAGTTATGGGATATAAAAAAAAAACATGTTGTAAGTATACAACGTGTCGACATCAATCGTTGGCCATGACCAGTAGCTCACCAGACACGACACCCGTCTGGTCGGAGCATCCTCCCTTTTCTATGGAGGATGAGTGAACTTTACACCCTGTTCCATTACACCTCTATACTGTTTCCTAGAAAAGTGCATTACCTACGCGGTCAAAATGTACTGAACAGCCAATATATATATATTTTTTTTAATATACGAAACATTTTCAACGCTGGGAAGCTACTGAATCCATGTCATCAGGTTGTGCATCGTTTTCCATGGCACTCTGAATAATTTAAACAAACTTTTAGGCTTGATTCATCCCTTCATTTGTCATTTTTATATTATAAATTCATCATGCACTAAGATTGTAAATATTAATATTAGCACAAACTCACTGTAAAGAATTTATCCCAAATTTTTTAAATAAAATATCAAAATTACTACAAGACAATTCCCTAGACAATATACTGAGAGAAATCATTTGTTTATATAAGTAATTTGATGCAGTTTTTTGATGTAGTTCATACGATATACGATACCATACAAATTATTTGTTTCTTACAAAGTTGCGCAATGGCAGACCGCGAAATTCAAATTTTCTTACGTTTATTACAATTTTCAGGTCAGTGTCAGGTTGTATCTTGATCAAAATTTGATTTGCGACTATAACAGGTACGTATTTACAGAATTATATATTTCTAAGTTAGATTTGTACCATGAGCACTTTTCCTTAAGAGATTTCTTACTATGGTACAAATCTAACTTAGAAAGATGTATTAATGATTCCAATGATTATAATTCTGTAAATATGTACCTGTTATAGTCGCGAATCAAATTTTGATCAAGATACAACCTGACACTGACCTGAAAATTGCAAAAAACGTAAGAAAAATTGAATTTCGCGGTCTACCACTGCGCATTCACCTTTACATATTTGTTAACCAAAACAGACACTTAGGCTGAAATCTATAGAGCGAACTTAAAGTTTAGTTAAGCCCAGCACAGTAGCGTTTCATACGAAAATGAACCTTATTTTCATATTGTAAAAATAAGGTTAATTTTTATATGAAACACTACTGTCCTTTGATTGAAGTCAAGTTCACTCTACAGCGGGTAATTGCGTTACATAGTATCAGTAGCAAAGGGTTTCATTTTAATGACAGATCAACAACATACATTGCGTTATTTACGTTGTTGAGCAGACACATTTTTCAAACATGAAGCAATGGATTAGCAATAGGTATCCTTCAAAATAATTCAGATTGAGATTTATAGTGTTAGGCAATTAGGGTGCTGATCAGCTTCAAAGAAATAATACACTATATTTTAATATGTTCTCGCAACTGATCACAAAAAAAAATATTCTTCCAGTATAAATTAAAAATCAACAAAAATGGCGCTATGTGAAAGTCAGCTGGACTCCGCATTGCCGCAGCTCAAGAGGGACGAGTCTTCGAGCAGCGAGGGCAGCCAGAAGCAGACGCCCGAGAAGAAGACGAAGATCGACCATAATGGAGAGATTTATGGCCTGAACCAAGGTTTGTATGTGGCCTTTGCGGGCCACTTCAGGCCCGCGAGCGGAGTGAGGTGTAACTCCACCCGCGTCGTCGAATAGAGGCGCGCGTGGAACTCTACCGTCTTTCAGTACCTGTTTACGGGGGCTATATTAAAGAGGGCGTTGATCGCCCTCCGCTGCTCGGTCCTCCTGCGGGTCGGGAGAGATTACTCGATCTCCCTCTCCGCAGCCTCCTATGACGGTCTCATCTCTGACTGAAGGAGGTTATCGTATATCACGATCATCAAACCTCTTCCCAGACTTTACGTATCTACATAATTAATCATTTGTGGCAGTGCCTGGCGGTCTGCCGCTAACGGTGGACTACCGCTCGCCCGTGTCACACTTCGTGCCGCCCGAGTTATATGCTGTGAGGCAGAAGCAGGAGCCGATAGCTACTGGTAAGTTCTAAAGAAAAATGAAAAGACGTTCACTTGCAATAACACAACGCAAAAAAAAAACACAAATAAAAAAACAAGTTTGGGGGAATACATGCGTCACATCTACGCAAAACGGCCATCGTTAAGCATCCTAGGCCATCGTTAAGCATCCTATGCGAGACAGAGTCCCAGTTGGTTTCAGCGACAGCCGGCGCTGACGTGATGACGTCAACCGGTGCAGCATACGATAAGATATAAACTATATAATGTATTTATGTAGACAGATCAGACAGGAGCTTTGCTTTGTGTAAATAATATCATCACCACTGCTCTCAAAACGGTGAAGGAAAACATCGTGACGAAACCGGCATGTCCTAGAACCAAACATTCGAAGACATGTGACATCTACCAACCCGCACTGGTGCACGCGTGGTGGATTACAGCCCACTCCTTTTGAAGAGAGGAGGCCCAGCGGTGGGAACATTATAGGCTGAGTGTGCTGAACTACTTGCTCAATTATCGTTTTCTTTCACAGCTGAACCCAGCGACCCGCCGACTCCTGTGAAGCGGAAGCGAGGCAGACCCAGGGTGGATAAGACGAGTCCCGAGTATCTGGCTAACTTGGCGGCCAGGAAACAAGCCAAGGAGATGGGTGAGAGGCTTTTCAGTTTTGACAGTCAAAAGTCAATGTATAGATAAACAAAGTCAAAAGTCAGACAACTGCATAAAAAATTAAAGTGTTAATTACTTAATAGAGTTCTCACATGTAAACCTCGTAAACCAAAGTCAAAAGTAAAAGTTAAAAGTCAAAAGTATTGTCATCAATGTCAAATCGTATAATCGTATTTTACCGATGTTTTTTTTTCTGTCTCGAAATTTTTATAGGGTGTTCTACCCATGAATATGAACAAAAACCAAAAAAATCTGCTGTTTCATATATTTTGGTCTAGAAGGTTTTAAACTTTTGTATAACCTAAACAGCAGATTTTTTTTTTCTTGTTTTCAGAGTTGGTCCCATAATGAAAGTTGTTCATATTCATGGGTAGAACAGCCTGTAAAAATTCTGTGACGGTAAAAAAATCATCCAGTATATTCCTATCAGACAGCACTTTTGGAAGCCCATTACCATCCCAAAATGCACGTGGCCCATTGGCTAGATTTTTCTGCCATGCAGCCTTACACAAGGAGCCACAAAATTTGTCACCCAATGTTCTGTTTTTTTTTTAAATTAATTATAAGCTTTGATTCTGATTTTGGATTAAGTAATAATAATATTGTAATTGTACATACGCCAGCACATCTATTACAATCTGTCAAATTTCTTTAATAGATTTTCAACTTTATCGCTAAAGCATAAGGTTCAAAGTTTATTGGGAAAATTTTACAGTTTCGGGTAACTTGATGAGCTGGCGTGTGTACCTTAGCTTTAAGCCATTGCCAGCTCTACAACATTATGGAATGCAAATAAATATAACAATAACATAAAAAAAGAAAATGTTTATTTGATGTCAATTTATTTTTTTCTATAAAGTCGATAAAATGATATCGGCCAAGTGGCATCCCCAGAATTGATGACCATTCCGATTATGGCCCGATTTATGCCAAATTCCATCACTCTTGCCAGAACTTCCGCCCATAGATCCTCGCATTCTTGACTTACGTTCTCTTTGAGAGCTTCAAAACTCTAGAGGTTGTTAAATAATAATAATAATAAATATTATAATAATATAGTGTATTCATAAAATGGTGCAGATTACAGTAACATAACTTAAAAATTATAGAGGACACAGTCGCTCATTTGCCTGAACTAGGTAGAACCTGTGTTTCAGGCTAGAAAATGCAAAGAATTTTAAAATATAAAATGCCAGTGCAAATGGCTAAAACGAGAGATCGACCCGAAACAATTATATTATACCTCGTTCGTTAGGAATATAGCCATTCATGTCATGTTGACGTGTATTTTGTATCTGTTTACTTTGCAAATGTCAAAGTAGAATTGACATTTGCCGCCATTTGCAAAAATTATAGCATCTTTTGATAGGGTGATGACTTTTGCGCCATCTTGTATTAAGTCCTGGCACGAGAAATACCTATTACAATGGGCACTCATACGAAGAGAAGTGTGGCCAATGCATTGCTCGGAACCACATAACACACACATTTTTTTTTTCCTTTTTTAACCGGCTTCTAAAAGAGGAGGCTTTTACATTATTTTTATATTTTGATTCTTTTTTTTTCAGCCGCTATGATGAATAACAGGACCCCAGAAAGTGGGGAAAAGCGTAAGCGGGGAAGGCCACGCGTGGACAAAACTAGCCCAGAGTATTTGGCTAGAAAGAGGGCACGCGAGTTAGGTAACAACTATCATATAAATTGCATCGTTTTGTGTTAACATGGAAAAGGTTTTTAGTATATTATACAGTATGTTAACTAACAGAGGGCGTTCCCGTTAACCCGCAATAGTATAGCATCCATACATGCTAAAAAAAATATTACCATTCGAAAACAAAATGTTTTTATTTTTTTTAATATTAAAATATTCACTAAAAGTGTTAAATTGATACGTAAAAGAAACACTCTGTACACGCGTACTTGAAGGACGGCAACGTCGCAATTTATTTATGAATGACGGGCTGCGTGTGCAGCGATCTAATTGATGTGCCTAGAACCGCCCCTTACCCCCGAATGTCCACCTAATTTTAGTCGGAACTAATCTCACGCGCTGACCGGACGCGCATTATTTTTGCATTGCAACATCTTGCGTCATTCGTGTGTGAAAAATGTCACGTTATCAGTTCAGTGCTCAGGAGTATGTGAACATGGTGCTCATTTATGCTGAGTGTAATTATGATGGTGCACGTGCTCTGAGGATGTATGCTGAGAGGTATCCCAATGCACATCAACCGCGGAATTCTCGTGTTATTGTGAGTGCCCTGGTGCGTATTCGTAACAATGAACCGGTAGTGCCGCGTCGTTCTGGTGGCCCCCGACCCGTGATCTCTGTGCGGCAGGAAGAGAACGTGCTAAGGCATTTTGAGGAGGAGCCCGGTTCAAGCACTAGAAGAGCCGGCCGCCTGTTAACCGCGGCGCGCCGGGAGTCACGTCGCAGTCTTTAAAATTTTAAAGAAAAACAAGCAGCATCCGTACTCACTTCAAAAAGTGCAAGGTCTGCTTGGTCCAGCTGACTTCGAGCGCCGGTTAACTTATTGCCAGTGGGCACTGCAGCGATGCGCGGAGGACACCCACTTCATCGAAAACGTCATATGGTCAGACGAAAGCCTATTTACGCGCAATGGCATGTGGAATCGGCGTGTATGCCATCACTGGGCAGAAAGAGGCCATAATCCCCGTGCCACTCGGCCGTTAGCACATCAAATACGGTGGTCACTGAATGTGTGGGCTGGGATAAAGGGAAACAAAATAATAGGACCTGTCTTCATCCCAGGAACTCTAAACCGTGTGAGGTATCTGGGTTTTCTTAACGGCACCGTCGCGCGCTACCTCGACAGATTGCCGCTAGCCGAGCTCCGAAATGTGTGGTTTCAACACGACGGAGCACCCCCTCACATTTCAGCAGAAGTGCGGTCGCGGTTAAACGAGTTGTTTGATAGCCGCTGGATCGGGAGGTACGGTCCCGAGGCGTGGCCACCACGGTCACCTGACTTAACGCCACTTGACTTCTTTTTTTGGGGTTGGGTCAAACAACTCGTCTATAAAAAAGAAAGCCACTCGCGGGAGGAGATGGAAATGCGAATCCGCAGTGCATTTCGTGTTATTAGGAACTGCATCCGCGAGGATCCGCTTTTAATGCGACGAGTGCACCAAAATAACCGTCGGCGATTGCAACAATGTGTAGACAGAGGAGGTCAACATATTGAGCAGTTCAAAATCTAGGTAGGTAAGTTTTTAACATTATTTAAATGTATCATAATACATAAAACATTTCGAAAACATTAAAATAAAAATACTAACACTAAACGACTGTGCCACAAAATGTATAAGTTCAAAAGGCCCACTCTTTCCTAAAACTGCTTTTATACTCAGGGAGTACCCCGTTCAACGAACGTGTTACTACTGTGACGTTACACGATTGCTATGATTGCTATGAATAAACGCAAGTACTTAGGTATTACGAAAGCAAATGCATAAAGTAAAAGTTTTTAAATTTCTGTTATTGGAGAAAACATTCACTTGCTAACGTGTAATATCGTCATTATCATTTAAATCCTAGCTTAAACTGTGGTTTAAATAAATGAAACTTTCTCCAAACTTAACCGCACACTATTTATTAGCGGTACATTATTTTTTAGATAAAATTTATGTTTCATAATTAACACTAAGCCTGTCGTAACACCGGTCTGAGTGGCTAGGTAAAACAAATTCGTGTAAAAATGTGTTGTTCCGTGAGTGGACCTTCTGTACTCGTATCTGTTTATTTTGTGGCCACGAGCCCGCGACGAAATGTTGGCAGAACTCAGAAGCGCTGCCACCACCCCGCGACCCCGCGTTCATTACTCGGCCGATGCGTGCAGCATAACTGTCTAATACTCTTTAATTTTAATGTTATTGAAACGTAGCTCAGATAGGTATGTACATGAATTTATGTTTTTTTTACTTAAGTACTATGTTTGCGAATAGGTCCTTCCAAGCCTAATGTGCCTCAGTGACGCGTTCCTTTGTCAGCCGGACATTTGAGACGGGTTGTTAAATGTTATTGCTAAAACTAAACATACTTATGTACATAAATGTTTAATTTTACTGATAACAACCCGACGACGTGTATTTCTAATTCACTAAGCCGCCTTTATTAAAGTCGCCGCTCGCCATTCGCCATTTAGTGCGGCGCGCGGGGGCCTGCGCGGCCGGTTCGCTCGGCTTCGTGAGTATTCGTGAGACGCTCGGCATCGTGTGCGCATTGCGCGTGACGTTGCCGGTTTGGGCAATGCTAGTACGCTAGGTACTGTTCCGCGCTACTATTTTGATTTTAAACAGGAGGTTTCGAATCTATTGTCAATAAATTATTTTTTTGAATTCGGATTATTTTATGCGCATTTTCCTATGCTGATATTTTTATTTTAATCCATTAATGATATAGATTAATCAGTTTAAGGGAACGCCCTCTGTTATTTAACAAAACATACTGTATATTTACTAATATTGGCATTTTTTGTATAATCAGTTGAATATCAGTGTAGCTTAAGCTTGATAACATTTAGGTACTCAAAGATGTTTATAATAAAAACAACATCCAGTAATAGACACGAAATCCAGAAAGGCGACATCAAATCCAGATTTACGACACGAAATCCAGAAAGGCGACATCAAATCCAGATTTACGACACGAAATCCAGATTTACGTCACGAAATCCAGAATTGTGGCACGAAAATGTCACTCAATGCTGACTGATATATGAGGCAAAATCCGAACTCATGACACGAAATCCGATAAAAACCCTGACTTGAAACACTTCACCACTTCCTAGTGCTTTCGCTGGGGAGAAGAAGTGGCGCAACAAACTCCCCAGCAGCACAGCTGTCTGTTCAGTTATAAAAGACTCGACTGTATACAAAACTAGATCTGCAAAGTATCTAATTAACATTACAGGACACAGAACATTTAATAAAATTATTTGCCATATGTTAGCTAGCCACGCCAATATACCAACAAATACCATAAAATCTATACGTACTCAAGCTAAAAAAAAAATACTATATCAAAATTAGAAATGTTATCAAAAAAAAAAAACTAACTACCTAAATAAAAGCCTCCAGGTATAAAGGGCGTGACAACTTACATATTTATGCAATGCTGGGTTCTGTTCGAAACGCTACACGAAATCCTAAAACACGACACGAAATCCAGAAACGACTTGAACTACAATATCTAGAAAGATGGCTTGACAAAGCTTACTTTATACCTAATCATGCAAGACAAAATGTAAATAAGCTGTGGCTTGCCTTGTGAGTTTGACGGCTTTAACATAGGAGCTTGGGGTACATCACTTGTCTAGCCTTTTCCCAACTATGTTGGGGTTGGATTCCAGTCTAACAAGAGCAGCTGAATACAAGTATTAAGGCAAAAGCGTCAGGTAGCCCGCGAAATTATTTTTTTTTACGTTTTTTGCAATTTGCAGCTTAGTATCAGGTTGTATGTTTATCTAAATTGCGATTCGCGGCCGAAACAAATATTTATTTATAGTATTATAATCATTAAAATCAGCAATACAACTTCTTGAGTCAGAAATGGCCTTAAATGTCATGATTTCATGAAATAGTCACTCAAGAGGGTAATATGAACTTGAGAGAGCTATATTGATTATTTTTATGATTAGAACTAGCTTCTGCTCGCGACTTCGTCCCCGTGAAATTTCACCCTTCCCCCATTCCCCCAGGGGTGGAATTTCGAAAAATCCTTTCTTAGTGGATACCTACTCTTCACAAAGAGCACACCCTCCAAATTTTATGTCTCTAGGACCAGCGGTTTAGGCTGTGCGTTGATATATCAGTCAGTAAGGACTTTAATTTTATATACAGGGTGTCCCGTAAGTCGACGTCAAGCCGGAAACGGGTAATAGGCCAAGTTATATTAGTTATCAGAAAAATAAATAAAAATTATAAATTATGTAATTTTAAAATTATTGGCATTTTAAATGTCACTTTTTGCCCAACCAAATATTCAAAATTAATACTTTGCCAAACTTTGACTGACTGTACTGACAAAAAAAAATACTATGCGAGTTTGGCAAGTAACATTAAAAGTTGGCGCATTTAATAAGCATTAAAAAAAAATCCAAAGATTTTTTTAAATATTTTTCTGATAACTATTATGACTTGGCCCACTACCCGATTCCGGCTTGACGTCGACTTACGGGACACCCTGTATACATATAGATTCTATAAATAAATACTTGTTACGGCCGCGAATCATATTTAAATCAACATACAACTTGATACTGACCTGCAAATTGCAAAAAATGTAAGACAATTTGGATTTTTCAGGCTACCCTGACGCTTT
Organism: Gortyna flavago; assembly: GCA_963669345.1. Classification (NCBI taxonomy): domain Eukaryota; kingdom Metazoa; phylum Arthropoda; class Insecta; order Lepidoptera; family Noctuidae; genus Gortyna; species Gortyna flavago. The sequence continues at coordinate 6,886,086 of OY770154.1, forward strand.
CGCCTTAAGGAGCTCAGCTGTACTCTAGGGGACCCTGTATGTAATAAATCTGTTATGCTATTACAATCATACTCAATCGTAGGCGAACAAAGTGGCTAACCGCCTACGTTAGCGGTTGTACAAACGCCAGCACATCAATCTACTACAATCTGTCAAATTTCTTTAATAGATTTTCAACTTTATTGCTAAAACATAAGGTTCAAAGTTGATTGGGAAAGGAGATGTTCCAAAATGTATGGAGCTTGGGCCAGGTCCTTGTACACTATACTAAAAAATAGGGAAATTCATTTAAAACAGTTCTCAACTGTCGAATAACTTTAAAATGGCTTGGTTTGCTGGTAAACACAAGAAATTACACTTGAAATTGCAACACACAACAAAAACCCGTCATGGTGGTAAGCTGTCAGTAATGACGTTTGACATGTTTAGTTCTGAAGTAAAATGACACTGTTGTGACAGCTGACAGTTCTCTTTCTATGATCTATGGTTTACTGTCATTGTTTTTAAGCACAGAGTAACTAAATCGGTGAGACGCCATGTTGAAAGTCGATAAAAATAATTGATAAATATCAATTCACTACCGCAACAGTATACATTTAATTGAATTATCTGTATTTTTCCCGAATTGTACGGATTTTTCTCATTTTTTTGAGTTACTGTACATAGACCTGGCCCATTTTGAAACATCTCCTTTGACAGCTTCGGGTAGCTTGATGTGCTTGCGTCTGTACATTCAGCCATTTTGTGCGTTTGAGTAAAATTAAACTTGCTTTCACGTTTACAAGGTTTGTTTCATGTTGGCGCTTGTTTTTATCAGTTTTGTTTTTGTTGTTGTAAATATTATGTGAATTGTAAATAATGCTGTGGTGCCCTGTGGTTCCCGGCAAGGAATAGGTCATTTCAACCCGATCGCTTATGATTCGGGTGCCGGGTTCGATTCCCGCACTGAACAAGTGTTTGTAGTTTTTGTCTATGTGAGATTTGTGTCTGTAATACAGGGGATGTGATGTACAGTTGGAGAATAAACAGTATAAGCACATTTTAATAAAATTTGACTTGCACTGTGATGCGACTTTTTTTTTTCATCTATAATCTGTCAACATTTTCACTTGGTTCTGTCACGTCTCTGGGGGCCTAAAAAGGCAACTTTGGCAGAATCATAAAACAATTCAAATCACGCAATTCATCTGTATGACAGCTTTGTATGGAGATTCGTAAAATGCTATAGGTACACCTCTGCCTAACCCTTCTTGGATATATAGGTGTGAAAATGTCAAACAGATGAATTGCCTGATATGAATTGTTTTGTGATTCTGCAAAAGTGGCCTTTTTAGGCCCCCTGATCAGTCTTGGAGATTGGTTCTCTTGAATTACCTGACATAATATTTGAAAGTAGATTAAATTGTTCAGGCTTCTGAATATTATTTATTATTAGCCATTAAAGTCCCACTGCTGGGCAAAGCCCTACTCTCTTTCCACCTCTTTCTGTCCAGAGCTACTGAGGACCAATCTTTATTAAAGGAGTCCAATTCGTCCCTCATTTTGAATTGACGAGATAAAATTGAAAAAGACAGTTCAAAATGGTGACGTGTGCCTTCTATGCCAGGCGGAAATTATTTATAAACTGCTTGACTTTTTCGTTCCTCAAGTGTTCATCATATCTGACATCTACTACTAAACAGAACCAAAAAAAAAAAAAAATTCGTGGTTTTTTTTTCACAACTGAAATTCTACATATATTTGTTAACAGAAGCGCTGGAGAGGAAGGCTAAGCGAGAGTATAAACGCCGCGCAACGGGAGGTAAGTCTTAGTTAATTAATAATAATAATTAACACAATAAACACTGTGTTATTAAACTCATTACTCTTTGTAGGGGGTGAAAGTACTCATAAATATAGATGGCAGGACATCGATGCGCAAACTTTAACCATGAATTCAGTATATGAATCTATCCTGAAAAATTGTGTTACAGCCAAATTAGACCGATTTTAAAGTTTCCATAGAAACAGAGATTTCCAGTTCTCTTTTTTAAATAAGACATTTCGAAAATGTTCTCTGCTAACTTTTAGACCTTTGTATCCTGCTTATGCGTATGAAGTTTCATTGAAATCGGTTCATTCATTTCGAAAAACAACGGCTTGAAAGTTTGTATGAAATGCCGTACGGCGTAAATGATCTTAAAACCGAGAACATTCCGTAGACAGACGAACACATCCGAATGTAGCGCGGTGTCGCTAACAGTGTCGCGAGTTCAAAGGTTTTTTCCCATCTCAAAAAAAAATGCCTAACGCACCTAAAGAAGTTTTCACTTCAAAAATCGTGTTTCATAGAAAAGTGGCAATACCTACGCGGTCAAAATGTATGGAACAGCTGTTTTTTTTTTTTTAATTAGCTGCGAAAATTTTCTTCGGCCATCCAGAATCATGTACTGAATCGATGGGAACTGGTTGCTCGTCAATGTTCCTTTCCACGCTGTATACAACTTTTACTACTAAACGACCCGACTTCGAAGTATCGAAAAATGTAGGAATAAACTCACAATTAAGTAGTGCTAAAAAATATCAACCTGTTTTAATATACAGGTTGGTTTATTAAAAAGATTTGGTTCGATTCCTGCAGTTTTAGTTACTTCAAAACCTTTATGGTTGCCTGATGAACCTTTTTGGTCATTTTTTTATGGTTGCGGCTTTCACCCTAAAGTCCCATCTCACAAAACTCAACCTGTATACTTTTTCTTTAAACAGGGTCAAATTAAATTTGCTAGCGAAACTTCACAGTCGTGAAGGGTAGGTATATCTAATGACGATATAATAAAAAGAAATGATTTCTTAAATTATAATTTTAAGTAACGACAGCTACTTATAATCAGCCTACAATGTTCCCACTGTTGGGCCACAGGCCTTCTCTCTGTGAGAGGGAGTGGGCCGTAATCCACCACGCGGGCCCAGTGCGGGTTGGTAGATGTCACATGTCTTCGAATTTTTAGTTCTAGGACATGCCGGTTTCCTCACGGTGTTTTCCTTCACCGTTTTGAGAGCGTATTATTATTAGCCATCTGCTGAACAATGGCCTCCCTACACTATCTCCACCTCTCTCTGTCCAGAGCTGACAAACACCAATCTCTATTAAGGGTGAACCCAGACGAGCGTAATTTTTTGAGTTGTGAGTCGCGTAATTTCTGCTACATTCGGTTTCATACAAAAATCCTGTTTCGTTCACACGGCGACACAAAATGAGTTGTTGTTGTGTGTGTTTTTGAAATTTCGCGACCGAAATTACGCGACCGAAATTACGCGATTCACAACTTAAAATATTTCGCTCGTCTGGCTTTACCCTAAATGAGTGTAGCTTCACTTGAAATTATGAGTTTGTAAATCTTTTTCTTTGTGTTATCGTCATTAGATATAATAATAATAATAATAATATCCTTGGACATTTTCACACAACGCCATTTAGTCCCAAGCTAAGCAACCTAATGCTTGTGTTATGGTAACGAGATGGCTGATAAACTACTTATATACATTTTTTTTTTGTAAATACATACATATTATAGATAAAACACCCAGACCCGGATCAAATACTTGTAGGTCGTACAAATATTTGTTCCGTGCGGGAATCGAACCCGCGACATGCTGCGCAGCAGTCAATCGCTCAACCACTGCACCAACTGTGTCGTCAATCTTGTTTGTGAACGCCAACCAGTCAATTTAATTTGACCCTCAAGATCACTCATTTGTAATATGGGCTACAATTGTTGTTTATTATCACAAAATTGTGTATTTGAAGTGTTCCACTAATCATGTACTAAACACTGACCATTTTCTTGCATTACCATGCAAGACTGACGCAAGAAAATGCAAGAAAAACGACTTCTTGTAAATGTTCGCAATTTTTTTTTGCAATTTAAAAGTTTTATGTCTTGCTTCAGTCTTGCATCTATGTTTTCTTTGCAGTCACTAAACAAGAAAGCGGAATTGCAAGACACTTTAAACTTTTTGGACCCTAAAGAATACGTATTAAATTAGAATCATACTGAAAACTCGTTAAAGCAAGAATTGGAAGATAATAATTGTATAATGGTACTTAATCCTGGGAGTATTGGTAACACAGTGGTAACGGCCCCGACTTACGAGTTGTAGGTCGTGGGTTCGAAGCCCGGCAGGCGCTTTGTGTAAATAATTTCATGACCACTGCTCTCAAAACGGCGAAGGAAAACATCGTGAGGAAAACGGCATGTCCTAGAACTAAAAATTCGAAGACATGTGACATCTACCAACCCGCACTGGGCCCGCGTGGTGGATTACGGCCCACTCCCTCTCACAGAGAGAAGGCCTGTGGCCCAACAGTGGGAACATTGTAGGCTGATTATGATAATCAGAAATATCTAAAGGTAATTTATTATTATAATCTACTTAATAAAAATCTTAAATTAACTGTCAGACAACTCACAGCCCAAACCGCTGGCTCTGTATGGCGGATCACACACTGCAACGTGCCACGCGACGGGGCGCGGGATACGGATTATTGAATTTTTATGTAAAAAATCACGCGCGTGGCACGTATCTGCGTCCCGTCGCGTGGCGCGTTATCTGCATCCCGTCGCGTGGCACGTTGTGGTGTGTGATCCGTTTAAACATTAAATTTTGCACAAGAGTACCCAATATTATATTAAATAAAAATGAGCAGTAAGGAAGATTTTTGAAAATTCATGCCCTAAAGGGAATAAAGAAGGGATAAGTTTGTAATTTTGGCTTTTGGGAATTATTATCGGGCATATATAATGTTCCCACTGCTGGATCACAGTCTTCCTCTCGGATTGGGCTGTCCACCACGCGGGTCCAGTGCGGGTGTTGGTGTATGTCAAATTGAAATTCAATGGCAGCTAAAACAAGTCGCATGCTTAATGGAATACTGATTTAACTCAAAACAGTCGATTTTTGGGAAAGCGCAAAGATCTCGCTATGAGGACTTATCTTACTTGTTGACGCATAAAATTAAAACTGATTGGATTTCATTAGATTAATTAATCATGAATGCTTGCATTTTGAATGTATGATTAACTAGTGTTGAGATCTGAGTTAAAAAAAAAAATCCGGAAATAATTCTGACCTATCTACTAATGGGTCACTGTTCCATTAAGCATGCGAAGTATTCCTTTTATGTGAATGCGTAGTGGTAGACCGCGATGTAAAATTTTTCCTAGGTTTTTTTGCAATTTGCAGGTCAGTGTCAGGTTGTATCTTGATATGATTCGCGACTGTAACTGGTAGGTATTTACAGAATTACAATCATTAAAACATCTTTCTAAGTAAGATTTGTACCATAAGAACAAATCTCTTATGGAAAAGTGCTTATGGTACAAATCCTACTTAAAGAGATATTTTAATGACTATAATTCTGTAAATACATTATCTATTATAATCGCGAATCATATTTGATTATTTTGATCAAGATACAAAACATAAGATTGAATTTCGCGGTCTACCACTGCGCATTCACCTTAATTACAAATCATTACTCAAAAGTCAACTTAGTCCACATTGCCCTAAAGTTGATAATTGAATACTTGTGGAAGTTGCTGTGAAATTCCGGTAAAACAAGTTGAAATCCGTCTTGCAACTCCGCTTCATAGCATCATCCGGCTTACTAACACTTGTAAATTCGTCTCTAGCAAAAACCATCACAAAAACTGCATTACAAATGTCTTCGCGCGTCAAAAAACGACAGTTGCCAGCAAACAAAAAAAAAATGGGTGTTGCCATGAGGAAATTACCGCAGAAAATTGGCAACACCGTCAGAATGGCTGGCAACACCGTCCGAAAGGTTGGCGATAGGAAGGTTTTAGTGAGGCGGACTGAAAGCCGAAAGTTTATTAAGCAAAAAGGTAATTTGTTGAATGATAAGAATTCTTATTTGCTTGAGTGCAAAGTGGTTTGAATTTTTGACATCTATTGTTAAGGAAAATAACTCCAAAATACGTTTTATTAAAGGTTCGATTTTAAATATACAGTAGTATCATAGGACAAATATACAGTAGTATCATAGGACAAATATACAGTAGTATCATAGGACAAATATACAGTAGTATCATAGGAAAAATATACAGTAGTATCATAGGACAAATATACAGTAGTATCATAGGAAAAATATACAGTAGTATCATAGGACAAATATACAGTAGTATCATAGGACAAATATACAGTAGTATCATAGGACAAAATAGTGTTTTAAAGATTTATTTAAACTAAACTTATTCACTGAAATATTGGTCCAATCAGGGTTAATTTTCTGATATGGGTACTAAAGTGCTTTCTGACGCTTTGTGTGACTCAATATTTTTATTTCATCCCTGATGCTGTAATAGCATAAATAAAAATAAAAAAATCGAGTAAAGATCTTCTAACTAATAAAAAAAATTGGGGTTTGACTATATTGCCCAATTTTCCTGTAATATAAAATGCATAGAAAAGAATTTGTAAAAAAAAAATAAAGTTCACTCAAACTTCATAGAAAAGGGAGGATCCTCCGACCAGACGGGTGTTGTGTCTGGCGGGCAACTGCCCGACGATTGATGTCGGGGCTTTGTATACAATATGTAACATAATTAATGCAAGACCTCATACACCCCAATTAGAGTACCAGTAGAACGGGACTATTCCGATTTTCGGGGGTTATGTAGTATTAATTAATTGTAATATTTGAATTGACATAAATTCTACCAAAACACCATAGACATCTTTTTTATTATTTCTGGTCACACTTTGACATAACAAAAAAAGATGTCTTTGGTGTTTTGGTAGAATTTATGTCAATTCAAATATTACAAATAATTAATACTAAATAACCCCCGAAAATCCGAAAAGCCCCATTTACGGTATTTAGTTAAAAACATAATATAATACAATGACCAACAGTATTTTATTTTAAAGCTGACCATTATTATTAAAAAAATCGTGTTGATCCTAGTATTACATTATGCATTCAAAATTGAGTCTCACTGCCTCAGTATGGCAAAACACATAAATGAAAAAAAAAATCTAAATTAAAATTTACTGAAATCGACTCAGTAGTCAATTATGAACAAACTACTTTGAGGACTTGCGTTTATTCTGTTATACCTTGTATATCATAGTCGCGCGATAAAGTATGCAGGATTTTAAGTGACGTCAGTGACGCGTAGTTCGCATGTGATGGTTGCAGATGCCGCCACTGATAAGTGACCAAAACTTAGATTATTAGAATCTTAACAAGAGATGTCAAAAATTTCCAAGATGGCTACTTTGTTCACAAGTTGATAATGGATGCATGGAAGTAGTTAGGCTTGTGTGGGTAGATCAGATAGTTAATTATGCCGTTTAAGTACCGTTAGCAGCTAGTGTAATTTTTTTTTTTTTTTTTGGAAAAAAATATTACTGACCTACCAACTAAATTACCAACTTTTATTGTCCGTATATTCAAATCACAATTGTTATTCTTTATTAGTTTTATGAAATGGCTAATGCTATACACACGCCGCGGTAGACGGCGGACGTTGACGCGTATCGACGAAAGCAGTTGCCTCTGCCGACGACACGTGGCGAAGCACACTAAGCCCACGTTCGAAAAATATCGCGGCGGAATTTTATCGCGCACTGGATTTTTAACTTTCGGTGTTGAGCCGAGCATTGAGAATCGAACAGAGCACATCCCAGCGCGTCAAAAAAAACACAGTTGGATTTTCAATTCTCGGCGCAAAGCAGTGCGTTGACAATCCAGTGTGCGAAAAGGTCGACGCGGGAAAACGCACCCGAGCGGACGTGGGTTAAGGATGACCTTTATTAATAGAACTCGAGCCATTCAGTATTCTTTGTATGAAACTCCCTATTGCAAAGCCTATTTTTTTTAAAGAGGGAAATTAGTGTATTTCTGTATCGCTGACGGTGCGTATTTTAAATTGGCATGACTGTATATATAGGTTTTATTCTTTAAAAAAAAAAACCTGTGTATGTATTCTTATTCAGAACATTATTACAGTTTTAATAAATAAAATTAAAGATATCTGCATGAACTTAGTAGAGTAATTAAATTCAGGCCTACCGATTTTTAATTAATATTTTTCTTGTGTATTCAATTACGTGTATTTTTATTAAACAATATTAATGTTTTCATATTATATTGTATCTGAAAAAAGTATTAATAGGTAGGTAGTAAATTTAGAAAATATTTTTATTAATTTATTTATTTAATATTTGAAAATGCATGAAAGTAGGTAGTTTTTTTTTTAGGTATGTAGACGTGACGTGTTTTCTTTGTATATAAGGTATAATAATTTTTTTAATAAACGTTGTAAGGACTTGTATAAAAATCAATTTATTGATGTAGGTAATCATACTTTTAATGAAAACAGGCAGTGTGAAATATTTAATTGATCCTCTATAAAACTTATTGACCTTCCATTGATGCACACTATTTTAAATAAACGAGCCTCTTGTTAACTTTCTGGCCTTTTCTCATATTTGGTCGCAGTCACTAATGATAGGGCGCCCCGACCGAATGGGTTAGGTTAGGTTAGAACTGTGGTCATAAGTGCGCAAGCCGAGCGAGCGAAGCGAGCGATGCCGCGGCAGCGCTCGATGAGCGCTACATCCAAGTTGGTCGCAGTTGGCTATTTAGTATTAATAAGACATCAACATGAGAATCGTTTAAGGATCACAAAATCTTCACACTTACTACATTAGATTTTTGTTTTAAAAGTGTTACACAAATAAATTCGGTGCGACGATTCATTGCCAATGATATTTTATATTATAACATTTTTATGTTGCATGTCATCTTCATTTTAGCGTATTTATACAAATCGCGTGTTGCTTCGCTTTTGGGAATAGTTTTAAGACAAAGGGCAATCTCGGCCTCAGCGCTAAACAAATATCAACTTCTTACACCTTGAAATAAAACATTAAAAACAAATAACTTCAACAGCGTGCCTCTAACCGCGTCACTAGTGCAAGTTTATTGATTTTCGACTTTATTTTAAGTTGTGTAAATGTTGATTTATGTTTTGCAATGAAAACAGTTAAAGCATTCTGAATTACAGAAGGCGTTAAACGGCCAAAAATGCATGAAAAAACTCATGACAAACTATTTTCAATCTTTTCAAAGCCTCATGGCGATATGGGCAACGCAGGCTAGGCATTATTTAATTTATATTACAGATTCGGCAGCTTCATCGTCTGCTGGGGAGACAACTCCGAGGACCAAGAGAAAATATACTAAGAGGACTCCGAGCGCTAAAAAAGATGCTGTGAGTAACATCTATACAACATTATTTTTAGTATATGCGAAACCCGAAACACGTGTCTAGTATTTTTATGTAAAGAATCTATGTACAAAATTTCAAAACTGTATCATGAGAAATCACAAAGTTATAAGCTTGTTATGTTACCTGGTTGTCCGTTCAAAAACGCGGCGCGGCGCGGGGTGACCATGTTTTATGCTCCTCCACCATCGTACGCTCATTGATAATAGTTTGGCAGTAGGTACCTAACTGTACGGCGATTTTATTGTGATTAACTAGTGATTAAATATTTTTGGCACAAAATATAACATGGTGTAAAAATATTGAAATTGATTCAGTTACTTATTTTGAACAAACTATATTCAGGTTTCGCATATACTAAAAATAATCTCATATACTAACCCCCTTACTAATAAACGTTGTATAGCGTCTGTATAGTTACACAACGCTTTGTCTTCTTCTTTCGAAAGTCAAATTATTGACGACTGAAAGAGAGAAATCGTTGTGTAACTATTCATCCATACTAATATTATAAATTCGAAAGTAACTCTGTCTGTCTGTATGTATGTTACCTTTTCACGCCTACACCACTGAACGGATTTCGATAAAATTTAGCAGAGAGATAGATTGCATCCCGGGGAAGGACATAGGATAGTTTTTCTAGTCTGATATAATACGTTTATTAGTAAGGATGTAAGTAGAAAAAAATCGTATTATTGAAACCAACTCAAAAACTACCAAAGCAAAGTTAATAACATTAATATGGGACCACCCTTGAGCCATACCTTATCCATTAAAAAAAGAATTTTGGAAATCGGCTTTTAAATAACGGAGTTCTGAGGTAACAAACATAAAAAAAACAATTGAATTGAGAACCTCCTCCTTTTTTTTTTGAAGTCGGTTATATTTTTTTTGTTTTTAGCCACCTTCGACGGAGCGCGTGAAGGGGAAGCGCGGTAGACCGCGAAAGGTAGACCAGCTTGCAGCTAACAACAAGCAGCAACAGCAACCTAGTGAGTTGTACCTTTTATTAATTTTTTTATAAAATTAATGTCTGTTCCAAAAGTATCAATTGAAAGTGTAAACAAACCCTGTTCAGATTAAATTCTTACGCAATCACTGACTAAAAGTAATTAGTAAACACATTTATGTGTATTTTATAAGGTTTTAACATTATATGTCACCACTTTTAATTCTAAAAAAATATTATTATTATTTGATTGATGATTTTGATGATCAACACAGGTATTGGGTAATACAATAGCCCTTGATAAGACTGGTTGTCAGATTTTCGGTGCAGCTCTTTCATATAAAATTATAATATTGAAATAGTGTTCAATACCATCCAGATGTTTATATCGCTGCCTCCGTTTCCAGAGATTCGCGTTAGAAATAACCTGATGCCCGTCAACTCTGAACCGATCACAGTGGACAGTGATGATGAACCGGATCTAGGTAAGTCATACGTTCACAATTACTACGAATAAATCTATACAAATAAATAAAATTGAAGTTTCTGTTTGTAAAGTCAAAATAACAACTGTTTACAATATGCATATACGGTACTTATAACATAAAGACCAATTTTTTTTTTGTCTTTCTGTCTGTTTCTTTGTTCCGGCTAATCTCCGAAACCGACTTATTGGCAAGTAGCTTATGTTATAGAGAGTAATTTAGGATACTTTTATTTTAGAAATATAATTAGGGTTCCGCGTAAAAAAAATTAAAACACATTATTGTTCGACACGCACGCGAACGAAGTCGCGGGCAGCATTAATAATATAATAATGACCAATAGTGGCCCAGTGATATCGGCCCCGACTTACGAGTTGTAGGTCATGGGGTCGAACTAAAGCAGGCGCTTTACTGTGTGTAATTTTTCCATCACCGCTGCTCTCAAAACGGTGAAGGAAAACATCGTGAGGAAACCGGCATGTCCTAGAACCAAAAATTCGAAGACATGTGACATATACACCAACCCGCACTTGGTCCGTGAATACGGCCCACTCCCTTCCACAGAGAGGACGCCTGTGTCCCAGCAATGGGAACGTTATAGGCTGATTATGTTATGTTGGCAGTACCGCGTGGCCAGTAAAATAAAAGACTTCTAACAATTTATTATTTTATTCTAGGGTCACCGAGTCAAGCATCAGACTCCCTGAGTTTGGACGAGAACCTGCGAGCGTTGAGACATATTCATGAGAAATACGCTAATATTGACAAGGTTAGTTTCCTTTATTTTAACGATTCGACAAACAATACCAAAGAAAAGATTTTTGGGTAGGCCGTATTACTCAAACTGCCTGATTATAATTAAAAACTGAGAGAAAAAAATATGACCCACAGTCCTCACATTAAAATAATAATATTGTCAGCGTATAAAAAGGTTAGCAAAAAAGAAAATAATATTTTGTATGTCAGTTTTGACAAACTGTCAGTTTTGACAAACTGTCAGTTTTGACAAACTGTCAGTTTTGACAAACTGTCAGTTTTGACTAGCTGTCAGTTTTGACATTCTTTGCAAATATTTCGGTCAAAAAGCTAGTTGACAGTAAGAACTTATGTAATTTGTTTTGTAGAATGGATCAGAGGGGCAATTCTCGCAATTTTAAAAACGTTCACAGTCTGATCTCAGTCTCAATCTGTCAAAAATACCTCTAATTTCCCTACATTTTGACAAGTTTTTGATATTTGTTTGTCGCCGAGATGAGACTGCGACTAGATTTTGAACGTTTTAAATTACGAGAATTGGCCTTCAGATAATTATCTTTTATGAAAAGAAAATGCAGTCGCTTTTTTAAAGCAAAAAATAGTTGTGTGTGTATTTTTATTTATACCTACTTACACTGTTTGCCCACCCGTGGCCCGTGGCTAAATAATAACAGCCGCACAGGTCGATCGATCAGGTTAAGCTACGCTTGCCGAGGTTTGTCTGTGGATGGGTGACCATCTTTACACACCGAGACCCCTCCGTGCCTCGGAAAGCACGTTAAGCCGTTGGTCCCGGCTGTCATTCGTGGATCTTTGACAGTCGTTACGGGTAGTCAGAAGCCCGAAAGTCTGACAACCAGTCTTACCAAGGGGTATCGTATTACCCAGTAACTGGGTTGTGGAGGTCAGATAGACAGTCGCTCCATGTAAAATACTGGTATTCAGCTGCATTCGGTTAGACTGGAAACCGATCCCAACATAGTTGGGGGAAGGCAGGCAGATGATGGTGATGAATTACATCTTTTATCTAAAATCTCTTCCATACAGGATGATCTGTACGACACACACTTGCTGGCCGCTAACTTCAAGAAGCCTCACGACTCCCAGCGCAGAGGTGATGACGATGAGGTCCTGTCTGTCAGGAGTTCTGAAGGTCAGTTTTATATGTCATGTCAGTTCAGTAAAGCTGGTATTGGTTGTTCATATTTGTCTTTCATTCAGCATCTTCCTCTAATAGTTAAACGTCTGAATACAAAACGGCCGGTTGTTTTTTTTTTTAATACTTTATAGCTTTTTTTTATTTACTAGCTGCGCTAAAAAGTATCCTATGTCTTAATCCTGGTTATAAACTATCTGTGTGCCAAATTGCATCCAAAAATCGTCCTGCTGTTTGAGCGTGAAGAAGTAACAAACATATAAACACACACACACTCACAAATTTTCGCCTTTATAATTTTAGTGTGATTATGAATATTGGAGAGCAGTGGTGGCCCAGTGGTAACGGCCCCGACGAGTTGTAGGTCGTAGGTTCGAACCCAGACAGGCGCTTTACTTTGTGTAAATTATTCCATCACCACTGCTCTCAAAACGGTGAAGGAAAACATCATGAGGAAACCGGCATGTCCTAGAACAAAAAATTCGAAGACATGTGACATCTACCAACCCGCACTGGGCCCGCGTGGTGGATTACGGCCCAGTCCCTCTCACAGAGAGGAGGCCTTTGTCCCAGCAGTGGGAACATTATAGGCTGATTATGTTATGTATATGAATATTGTTGCAGGATGTGCTTCGGTTAAAGAAATGGAGACGAGGGTCGAGAAGCTGGAAGATAGTTCCAATTCCGACTCCGACAGCAGTAGTTCTGGATCTGGTGAGCAATGGTTCCGTTTTTTCAAGAAAAAAATTCCGTAATTGCACGGCATTTTTTTTATAACACCAAAGAGATAATTCTCGTAATTAAAAACGTTAAAAATCTAGTCGCAATCTCATCAAAAACTTGACAAAAATGTAGTGAAATTAGAGGTATTTTTGAGACAGATCAGGGGGCCTAAAAAGGCCACTTTGTCAAAATCATAAAACAATTCATATCACGCAATTCATCTGTTTGACAGTTTCACACCTATATATCCCTGAAGGGTTAGGCAGAGGTGTACCTATAGCATTTTACGAATCTCCATACAAAACTGTCATACAGATGAAATTGCGTGATATGAATTGTTTTATGATTCTGCCAAAGTGGCCTTTTTAGGCCCCCTGACTGAACATTCTTAAAATTACGAGAATTGCTCCTCTGATTTCGTAATACAGTTCACACTTTAGAATAAATTTGTTTGGTTCGCATCGGATATCAAGCTGTTTTTTTAAGAAAAATTCTTTATTTTTTAACGTTAGTAAGCTTGGGTTTAGAATCTTAGATATTTATCAAGTTTTGGAACAGCAAACTCAATGTCATACATGACAAAGTTCAAATTTCATTGCTACCAAAATTAATTTAAGCGAGCAGCAAGGAACCCTTATAGTTTCGTCATGACCGTCCGTGGCTCAGAGTTTTGCAGTTGAAATGCATGGGAGAACATGTGTTGCAACAACAAAGCTATGTTTGTTCTTGGGATAAATTCATCCCAACTATGGAACTCTTCATTGTGCGTAGTCCGACACGCATTTGGCCGGTTCTGATTACAAATACTCACTTAAGCTACATAACGTGAACATATACGTAACGTCTTTTAAAGTGACGGCACGTGAACATATCCGTCAGAAATGAACCGCCAAGGCGGTCAACCGCTGTGCATAGAGAGTAGGTCATGTTTTGATGTGCTTGCGTGAAGTAGAGTGTGTATGTATGTTCACAATCTGTTGCCCTTATTAACAGAGCGACAAGCGGCCCCCTCTCAAAGTACGTCCGGATCCCGAAACATCCGTAGCAGTAAGTTCATTCTAAATTCGACTTTAGTTGGTGCAATATAAGGTGGCCATAGTGAAAGAAAGAAAAATAGGTTTATTTGTCACAGAAACAAGTGCATACAAAAAGATAATATTAATTCTATTAATAAGGAACCGACCGACCGTCGACCAATCTACATTGTTACAAAAATGCCCTAATTCAAACAATCCGTGGCGCCATCTACATCGCCACATGCGAACTACTGATCACACTGAGGTCATGTAAAATCCTACATCGCGCAGGCAGTTTGTTTGTTTGAATGCGCTATTCTCTGCAACTACCTATGATATTTGATTTGATAGCCCGGTTCTTGAGGAATGTTAAAGGCTATTTAAAATCACGCTGCGACTCTTAGGAGCCGAGCAAAGGGAAAAAAACGCAGAGCGAACGCTAAGCGATAGCGCGGGCGATGCGATGCGACGGGTTGGGTCGGGGAACGAGAAACTTCACGCGGACGAAGTCGCGGGCAGAAGCTAGATTTAATAAATACGTTATAGTTTGTTCGGATCTATGAGGAGACTAGCTGTCCCGGCGATTTTTTTTTTGTATTTTTTTTTCCCATGTTTTAAGAGTTATTCTGCTATTCGGGGCGGAGACAAATCCAACAAATCAAACATCATAAATAGTGTATCTAACCCGACTATGTAGTATTTATATAATAGAAGATTACTAGCAGCGCCCTGCCATAAGTTTCCCGTGGGAATATCGGGATAAAACTATCCTATGTCCTTTCCGGGGACTCAAACTATCTCTATACCTCATCTAAATCGGTTCAGCGGTTTAAGCGTGAAGAGGTAACAAACAGACGGACACTTTCATCATCTGCCCGCCTTTTCCCAACTATGTTGGGGTCGGCTTCCAGTCTAACCGGATGCAGCTGAATACCAGTATTTTACATGGAGCGACTGCCTATCTGACCTCCACAACCCAGTTAATGGGTAATACGATACCCCTTTTTTCTTCCTTAGCCCTTTATGTTCCGGGGCAGCGGTAACCCTTTCGGACAATCCCGCTGCCCCGGCAGGCTTCGGCCCTAACGGGCCCCTCTATGTCTGCTGACATCTCTTTGAGGCGCGCGTGGAACACATACGCGCCGTCCGGCACGGGCCTGGTCCTGATCGGACGGCGAGCTACCCATTACTCGCCGTCCGCAGGCCCGCGCCTACGGTGGCCGGGAGTCGTCACGCGGCTCCCGACGCCCGGAGCGTCTACCGCGGCGGCTGGGACGGGCGGCCCTCTCGGCTCTCTCCCTCTCCCATCCCGCCACCTCCTTCGCTAGCATGACTGCTTCGCAGAAGGAGGTGACTGCCTCCCACTCCCTCTCGCCCCGGACCATGGCTTGGACCAGGGCCGGGCGGGAGAGGTCGCCGCCGCTGCCGATCGCCTCTACGAGGACACGGCGGTGCTCTGCCCAAGCGGGACAGACCTCCACCGTGTGCACCACCGTGTCCTCTGGGCGATCCTCGCAGTGGTGACACCCGGGCGTTTCCTCCCGCCTGATTATGTGCAGGAACCTCCCGAAACATCCGTGTCCGGTGAGGACCTGCGTCAGGCGGTAGGTGAGGACGCCGTGACGCCTCTCTAGCCACTCCTCAAAGAGGGGCCTTACCGCCGCTATCGCGGCGTGCCCTGCGCTGGGTTGCGACAGTCGCGCTTTCCATGCCGCCATGAGATCGCGCCGGAGGTCCGTCCGCTCCGCAGCAATTTGCCGCGGAAGCGGGTTTTCCCCCCGGCGTAGTGCCTCCGCGCGCCACTCAAAGAGGCGCGCGAGGACTATCGCCTCCAGATCCCATGGCGGCAGTCCGGCAAGGCGGCTTGCCGCCTCGCGCGAGATCGTGCGGTACCCCCGTATCAGCCGTATGGCGACCACCTTTTGGGGCGCGTTCAAGTAGTGGGCGGCTCGAAGCCGCAGTGAACGCGCCCACACCGGGGCGCCATACACGGCCATGGACCGCACGACCCCCGCGTAAAGCCTCCGGCAGGAGGCGTTTGGCCCCCTCAGGTTGGGCAGGAGCCGCTTGAAAGCGGCCCCAGCCCGTTCCAGTTTGGGGGCCAAACGTCGGAAGTGCTCCACGAAGTTCCACCGGCTGTCGAGGACGAGACCCAGGTATTTCATCGTCGTCTCGACGCCGATGTGAACCCCTCCTACCGTCAGTTGGGATCCCGATGGTGGCCCGTTCCGAAGCCCATGAAATGTCATGGCTTCGGACTTGTGCAGAGCCACCTCGAGACCCAACTGCCGGATCCTCTCCACGACTATCGCAACCCCGCGTGTCATTACGTCGGCCGCCGCCTGATGCGACCTCCCCTGCGCCAGGACCAGCGTGTTAAACGCGTTAGCGTTGTCTAATGACACCGCCACGACCACCCCACCCCGGGACACCGCGTCCCCCGTCGTGAGGGCTCTCACGCGCATGATGGCGTCCACCGTAGAGCGCCCCTTGCGGAAGCCAAACTGGCTATCCGCAAGATCCGGCCCCGTCCTCACCAGGTGCCCGACGAAATACGATACCCCTTGGTAAGACTGGTTGTCAGGCTGTCGGGCTTCTGACAACCTGTAACGACTGTCAAAGATCCACGAATGACAGCCGGGACCAACGGCTTAACGTGTTTTCCGAGGCAAGGCCCCTCTCGATATGTAAAGATGGTCACCCATCCACATACCAACTGCGGCAAGCGTAACCTAACCTGATCGATCGACCTGTGCGGCTGTTATTATTTAGCCACGGGTCCCTCCGACAGACACTTTCGCATGTATGTATAATATTGATATTGATAGGAGAATGACCGCTATTGCTACCTTGTATTGCACCGACTAGTATATTCATCCCACAATTAAACTATAAAAAACGCAACTCCAGGGTCCCAATTCTGTACAGCAATTATTATTCCCCGTTTAATCTTACTACGTGCAAACCACGTCAATATCGTGTATTGTTAACAGCGTTTACGCCGTACGGCATTTCATACAAACTTTCAAGCCCTTGTTATTCGAAATGAATGAACCGATTTTAATGAAACTTCATACACATAAGCGGGATACATAGGTCAAAAAAGTTACTTAAGAATATTTTCGAAATTACTTATTAAAAAAAAGAAATCTCTGTTTCTATGGAAACTTTAAAATCGGACTAATTTGGCTGTAACACTATTAATTTTTCGAAAATGTTCCTAAGTAACTTTTTAGACCTTTGTATCCTGCTTATGCGTATGAAGTTTCATTAAAATCGGTTCATTCATTTCGAAAAACAAGGGCTTGTCTGTTATCAAATGCGATGAGGAATCAAAATGTCAACCGTACTGACAACATGTATTTTGACAGTTCAAACCACGCCATTGTGTCATAGAGAATTCGAGAGGAAATGCGGATGGTCTTTTCACGACCGTTTTCTTTATGGTTAATGACCATAAAGCAATGATTTTTTACAGAATAATAAATATTAACTGCTTGTATGTATGTCCCTATGTTTTAATTTTTGATGATACCATTATTTTTATAAGCACTAGAACCCTCAAATAATGCCGATTTAAACCGCTGCAGCTGTCAGAGGCCTAATGTACAAATTTGACAACTATTAATGAAAAAATAAAAACATTGGGACATTGTATACAATGTGTAACATAAATAACGCAAGACCTCATACACCCCAATTAGAATATTGAGTTAAAAGCATAATACAATGAGCAAAACTTTTTTTTTTTAAAGCTAACTATTATTATTAAGAAAATCGTATTGACCCTAACACTATTTTATTCATTTAAAATTGAATCTTATTGCTTTGTAATAAGATTTAATTTTCTTTGGCTCAATCACCATGGCAAAATACATAATTTTTGAAAAAATACCTTTTCAAATACTATCCAAGCCGAGCTCTGAAGATGCGAGAAAGTTGTTCGGACTTTATGGCCCTGACATATTAATCTCATTAGTTTGATGTGTACTTGTATTAGGTTACGATGGAACTGACATACGCTGTGCGTTATAAAAGTCCCTAAAACTTGAAGAATAAAAAAAAAATACCTTTATCAAAAGTTACTGATATTGATTCAGTAGTCAAATTATGAACAAACTACTTTCAGGACTTGCGTTTATTCTGTTACACATTGTATAATCCTTCTTATTCAGTGTATGAAATATCATTTAAATTGGTCCAATATTGGAGGAGGAAACAGGCGAGAGACAAACCTAGAATTATGACTTTTAACTTAGACTTTTAGACCAAAAAGTCTCTCCGACCGCATTTCCTCTTAGTATCAGATGTCGTGATTAACTAAGGAATTGACGTGGTTTCGTGGTAATCGTTAAGTGGCCATACTGAATTAAGGCTCTGGTTAAAATTTTATCCCTTATAAAATGAACTTCCTGATTGTTCACTCAACTGACCCCAACAATTAATCCCACAGGCAGTTCGAGTTCCGGCACCAGTTCGTCATCGAGCTCCGACTCGTCGAGTTCATCAGACAGTTCCGATACTGAGTCAGAATCTGGCGACGAGAAACCCAAGACTGAAGAGCCACCGCCGGTGGTCAATCATACAACCAATGAGGATGATAGGTGAGGAGCTTACTAACATTACATAACTTATATATCAGAGGGGCAATTCTCGTAATTTTAAGAACGTTCACAGTCTGATCTCAGTCTCAATCTGTCAAAAATACCTATAATTTCCCAACATTTTGACAAGTTTTTGACATTTGTTTGTCGCCGAGATGAGACTGCGACTAGATTTTGTACGTTTTAGATTACGAGAAATGGCCTTCTGGTCTTCTTCTCCATAGGTACCTACGCTTTGGAATGGGCAACTAGCTTCATATTTTCTGACTGACCGACAAGTGCCTGTAAATGGTTTAATTGAAATAAATGCTTTGAGTTTGAGTTTGGTGTAAATAGTGACGTCAATAAAAAAAAAAGATTCGAATGGGTCTCCGAAAAATACCTCATGTATGTTCTGCGATTTTTGATCGTTTAGGAGATGTTTTTTTTTTTTTTGTGGTAATTCTTAGGAGACATCTTTAAAAATTTATAGCTTTTTTTTGACAGGCTCTTTTATGATTTTATACCCCTAGGTGTAATGAATCAAATTTTTTATTTTTTATTGACGTTACTATTTGGAACACCCTGTATAATAATGAATGTCTCTTCCGAAGTCACGGGCACAGCTAGTTAATAAATAAATAAACATCATGTTTATATAATTAGGTACTTGTTGGAGTTTACGACCGCGCATCAATTGAAATTTCAACTTACTGTATGGAAGGGCGCACATGAGCAACTTTTGTCTCCGTAACTAATTTGTCTCTCACATCAAGTCTGCGGGTTTGTATGAAAGTGCGTGCTACATGCACGCACTTTCATACGTGGACGTGGGGACGTGACAGCTGGGAGACGGTTTTGTCTGCGGGTTTGGAACAGGCCGGTGACGGAAATGTCGCCCGTCTATTGGTTGCAATGCAAGTGCGCTTACGACTACAAAAAAGTTGCCGGCCAGCCAGTTGATGAATGCGGGCAAATTTTACGATAATGTAGGGTTCCTGTCGCTCGCGTGTGCGCATCGTCTAAACCTCGGTGAAAGACACAAAAAAGGTGCTCGTGGGCGCCCTCCCTAATAGTAATTTCAACCTTAAGTCAAAGACATAAAAGTTATACGACGCGCACTCGTGATTTGCAACGACGGAACCACTTAAATCCACCTCCTTACCCCGTCAAAACTGATCGTCGTCACGTCCACAGGTCGTTCGGCGCTTGGTCGTACAGCGGGCCGGCTTCCGACAGCGGGTCCGACTCGGATCCGGAACGCGCCGCGGATCCGGCAGCTCCGGCGTCGCACGATGAGATCAGCGAGTCGGAGAATGAGTCCGCTGATAAGAGTTTCCAATGTCATATCTGTTCCAAGTGGTATTCTACGAGAGTGACATTAAAGTGAGTATGTTTTTTCTATTAGAAAACCAAAAAGATGAAGGTCTTTTCAGTAGTAGACCGTCGTCTTCTCAGTAGTAGACCATTATAAATTTTTTTTAAGTACTGTAGAAATTGCAGTACATTTAGAATAAAATTATTGAAGAAGTTACAATGATTTCTGATGATGAAGGGGCCTGTGGCTAAATAATAACAGCGGCACAGGTCGATCGATCAGGTTAAGCTACGCTGGCCGATGTTGGTCTGTGGATGGGTGACCATCTTTACATACCGAGAACCCTCCGTGCCTCGGAAAGTACGTTAAGCCGTTGGTCCCGGCTGTCATTCGTGGATCTTTGACAGTCGTTACGGGTAGTCAGAAGCCCGAAAGTCGGACAACCAATCTTACCAAGGGGTTTCGTATTACCTAGTAACTGGGTTGTGGAGGTCAGATAGGCTAGGCAGTCGCTTCAGTAAAATACTGGTATTTAGCTGCATTCGGTTAGACATTATGCATAAAATTAAAGAAGTTCCAATTAATTCTGCTGGCTAAAAAATACAAATATTTGTACTATTGGTAGACTTAAAAGAAGTTGGTCTTTTCAGTAGTAGACCATGGTCTTTTTTGTAATAGACCATAAAAATAGTAGGCAGTAGAAATTGCAGTACGATTAGCATAAAATTAAAGAAGTTACAATTGTTAGGTTAGGGGTTTTGAAAAAGCTTAACTACTTTCTTACGATAACAAAAATCATTTAAATACACCAATCACTGCACAGCACGTATAAGCACGTAGGTCACTGCACTCCCGCCAGGGGCGCCAGCATCGCGGCCGCAGCGCGCCAGGGCTCCCCGCCGCCACTGCGCACGCGCGGCTCAATGATGAACTTATAAATCAACTTAGAACTTCTACTCAACTCTCTCTTTTTCCTTCAGAATCCACCGCCGTGTCCATCAGAACCGCGGCAGTGGCAGCAACTCGCGCTCGCGCGCACGCTCGTCGGATCGGTACGAGTGCGACTGTTGCAGTGAAACGTTCAACAGGCGCGAGAAACTATGGGAACACAAGTCAGTACTGTGACACAGATTAATAACTGGACAATTCTAAAACGTGTATTCCATATTAAGTACTAGCACAGAACAGAAAGGTACAGAAGTCAATCACATGTATGTACTTCACTTTTCATACCTACGCTCGGCAGTCGCGCTAGGGTTGTCAACTTTGGCTTATGCACAAAAAACTATCGTGGTAGTGGCACTCGTATCTAGTTGTTTGATTTATTGTTGTAAAGTTGTTAAAGTTTACAGAACAAAAACATATAAAATTTTGCATTTGTCAATTTTCACTATCGAAATTCCCTAATATCTTCTAATCGGATTACCCTATTTAAAGAATTTATTTTGCCCTATCCGTTTTAGATCTAAACCTATCAAATGACACTAAAAACAATGGCCGCCTTCCGAATTGGCCAATATCGCTCACAGCACTCAAATCGTCTCACATGCGTTCCATAATGGATATCACGATTATGACAGCTGAGAGCTGTCAACAATTCGGAACACTCGTTAGCGCGCTCACAGTGCTTACTCGGTGTCAAAAAGATATTACAGCAGTATTTCTTCATAAAAACACCACACGTTTCTTCCTTTTCTTTGTTTAGGTGGCGACTGTCAGCCAGAAGCACAATTTCGAAAATGCCACGTTATTAAAAAGATATGGTGCAATTCAAAACAAAACACACACTGACACATCCTCATCCTCACACACACACACACTGTAATTTTTGACAGCGCTCACGGTGATATTTGTACGAGGCATGGTCGGTGTTATCGCAAGATGGCGCATGCCATGACGTCATCTATGACGATTCACGGGACATCGTTATCGCGTTCACGCCAATTCGGTACGGGTTTTAGCACGCTCAAATCGATTAAATCGATTATTTCCTCAATTCGGAACGCGCCCAATACAATATCTACACAAACAAAAAATCATGTTTTCAACCTACGTAATATCAGTCTCAAGCGGATGGCACTCGTGTTCCGAGAAATCGTGTCCGTGAGTGGTGTCTATGTGTGCGTTGCTCGAGCGCACATTGTATGTAGATTGACTTCTGTACTCTCTGTATTTTGTGGTACTAGCTTCCGCCCGCGGCTTCGCCCGCAAGATATGTCGATAAAAACTATCCTATGTCCTTCCCCGGGATGCAATCTATCTCTGCCAAATGTTATCGAAATCTGTTCAGTGGTTTAGGCGCGAAAAGGTAACATACAGACAGACAGCACATTAAAGGGTGATTATGAATTATGCGGTATAATGTTCCCACTGCTGGGACACGGACAGGTCTCCTCTCTGTGAGAGGGAGTGGGCCGTAATCCACCACGCGGGCCCAGTTTGGGTTGGTAAAAGGCACATGTCTCGTCGAATGTTTGGTTGTAGGACATGTCAGTTTCCTCACAATGTTTTCCTTCACCGTTTTGAGAGCAGTGGTGATGAAATAATTTACTCAAAGTAAAGCGCCTGTCTGGGTTCGAACCTACGACCTACAACTCGTCGGAGCCGTTACCACTGGGCCACCACTGCTCTATTTCTACCACGTAACATCACTACTATAATTTTAAAGATTACGCCATTACTAGTTTAATAGACGTAGGCAAGAAGGCTGCCAGCCTCAAGTGGGATTGGGCGGGTCACATCAGCCGCATGCAGGATGACCGCTGGGGAACAGTTTCCACACAGTGGCTGCCTGGTCGGCACAGGAAGCGGTGGCGAGATGACCTGAGGGCCTAAAAAGGCCACTTTGGCAGAATCATAAAACAATTCATATCACGCAATTCATCTGTGTGACAGTTTGACACGACTTTTATTATGATTCATAATGTTGTCCTTGTATGATTCTGTGATCACTTTTTCGGATCCCTGGACGCATACCGCGAGGGGTGGCGCGGTGAAGGAATTCCTGGTAGGACCTGGGGGAGGAGGTTGCCCAGCAGTGGGAGGGTATAGGCTAAACATATAAAAAAGATTACGCATGAAAAAATTGTTTTGTTATTTTCTCAAATCTCCCGTCTTCCACAGAGCGGAAGCACATCGCGGCGCCATGACGGTCCGATGTGAAGTCTGCCGGAAATGCTTCGAAGACGACGCGGAGTTAGCTGCGCATGATCGTACACACACTGCAGACGAGCGTGCTGGTAAGGTTATAGTTTATTTTCATTATCAACATCCCGAAAAGCTTTGAATACGACATCCGTAACATATTGACAATTTTTTACCGCCATTTTGAATTTGACCACGTTTTCGATATCCAGTACTTAAACACAGATGTGCAACCATTCGTCACTTTTATATTTAGTATTGCCCTTGTTTTTCGAAATGAATGAACGGATTTTAATGAAACTTTATACGCATAAGCAGAGTACAAAGTTCTAAAAATTAGCTAAGAACATTTTCGAAAAATTGTGATACAGCCAAATTAGACCGATTTTAAAGTTTCCATAGAAACAGAGATTTCCAGTTATCTTTTTTTAAATAAGACATTTCGAAAATGTTCTTAACTAACTTTTTAGACCTTTGTATCCTGCTTATGCGTATGAAGTTTCATTAAAATCGGTTCATTCATTTCGAAAAATAACGGTTTGAAAGTTTATATGAAATGCTGTACGGCGTAAACGCTCTTAAGGTGCCACTAGTCGATATTTTATCCATACAAATTTCGGGAGAGTATTACTCCATTGTTTGACATTGTGCATCCAAAGTTAAACATGATACCGTTTTTAATTATTATTAATTGTGTCTTTACGGAAACAGAATAATAAAATAAAAAGCCATTAAAAAGTTACGAGCCTACAAAGATTCGTTTTTCTTTCGATTTTTAACGTAACTTTGGGTGTAAATAAGTAATAAAAAAAACTAAAAATCTTCAAAACCAAGTCCGTACCAACAAAGCGCAGTTACAGAAGAGTTCAATAAACTTAATTTATAATTGATTTATGCAGTTGTTTTTTCATAAAACTCGATTTTCCAAAGCATTTTTCGATTTTTTTTTATCGACTTTAGTGTCTCCATTCCCGCCTTATATCGTCGGTCACTTTAAGGAGATGTAACGGTACTGTGTCCGGGCCTAAACCGGAGTTTATCGTGAGACAGATTACAAACTAATGGTGTTCACAATCATAAGATGATGATGAAGCTGACGGCTTTAACCATGTGTTGTGTAGCACCAGCCTACGTGCGGTATAACATAGGTCGGGTCCGCAGGGCGCTGCCGCCCGTGCGGGCTGACGTTCCCGCGCTACGTGCGGTATAACATAGGTCGGGTCCGCAGGGCGCTGCCGCCCGTGCGGGCTGACGTTCCCGCGCTACGTGCGGTATAACATAGGTCGGGTCCGCAGGGCGCTGCCGCCCGTGCGGGCTGACGTTCCCGCGCTACGTGCGGTATAACATAGGTCGGGTCCGCAGGGCGCTGCCGCCCGTGCGGGCTGACGTTCCCGCGCTACGTGCGGTATAACATAGGTCGGGTCCGCAGGGCGCTGCCGCCCGTGCGGGCTGACGTTCCCGCGCTACGTGCGGTATAACATAGGTCGGGTCCGCAGGGCGCTGCCGCCCGTGCGGGCTGACGTTCCCGCGCTACGTGCGGTATAACATAGGTCGGGTCCGCAGGGCGCTGCCGCCCGTGCGGGCTGACGTTCCCGCGCTACGTGCGGTATAACATAGGTCGGGTCCGCAGGGCGCTGCCGCCCGTGCGGGCTGACGTTCCCGCGCTACGTGCGGTATAACATAGGTCGGGTCCGCAGGGCGCTGCCGCCCGTGCGGGCTGACGTTCCCGCGCTACGTGCGGTATAACATAGGTCGGGTCCGCAGGGCGCTGCCGCCCGTGCGGGCTGACGTTCCCGCGCTACGTGCGGTATAACATAGGTCGGGTCCGCAGGGCGCTGCCGCCCGTGCGGGCTGACGTTCCCGCGCTACGTGCGGTATAACATAGGTCGGGTCCGCAGGGCGCTGCCGCCCGTGCGGGCTGACGTTCCCGCGCTACGTGCGGTATAACATAGGTCGGGTCCGCAGGGCGCTGCCGCCCGTGCGGGCTGACGTTCCCGCGCTACGTGCGGTATAACATAGGTCGGGTCCGCAGGGCGCTGCCGCCCGTGCGGGCTGACGTTCCCGCGCTACGTGCGGTATAACATAGGTCGGGTCCGCAGGGCGCTGCCGCCCGTGCGGGCTGACGTTCCCGCGCTACGTGCGGTATAACATAGGTCGGGTCCGCAGGGCGCTGCCGCCCGTGCGGGCTGACGTTCCCGCGCTACGTGCGGTATAACATAGGTCGGGTCCGCAGGGCGCTGCCGCCCGTGCGGGCTGACGTTCCCGCGCTACGTGCGGTATAACATAGGTCGGGTCCGCAGGGCGCTGCCGCCCGTGCGGGCTGACGTTCCCGCGCTACGTGCGGTATAACATAGGTCGGGTCCGCAGGGCGCTGCCGCCCGTGCGGGCTGACGTTCCCGCGCTACGTGCGGTATAACATAGGTCGGGTCCGCAGGGCGCTGCCGCCCGTGCGGGCTGACGTTCCCGCGCTACGTGCGGTATAACATAGGTCGGGTCCGCAGGGCGCTGCCGCCCGTGCGGGCTGACGTTCCCGCGCTACGTGCGGTATAACATAGGTCGGGTCCGCAGGGCGCTGCCGCCCGTGCGGGCTGACGTTCCCGCGCTACGTGCGGTATAACATAGGTCGGGTCCGCAGGGCGCTGCCGCCCGTGCGGGCTGACGTTCCCGCGCTACGTGCGGTATAACATAGGTCGGGTCCGCAGGGCGCTGCCGCCCGTGCGGGCTGACGTTCCCGCGCTACGAGCTGCTGCGGCGCCACGCCGCCTGCGCACACGGCGCCGCGCCGCCGCCGGGCTGCGCGCGCCTGCCGCACGCATGCGCACAGTGCGGCAAGCGCTTCTCGCACGCGCACTCCCTCACGCGCCACATGCACAACCACGCCAAGCAGCTCTACCGCTGCGTCGTGTGCAAGGTGAGTGTCGCTACACTGTCATTTTTCTATGAAATACCTGTCAAAATTATTCCTTGAATAAAAAGTTATCAGCTCTCAAACGTTGTTAATTTATTTCATCGTGCCTGTTATTTAATTTTTAAGAGGAAGTCTGAAAGTGGCACCGGTAACTGAAAAGTTGTGTGAACATCGGTTGTCATGGTATGTGTTGATAAGGAGGAATGAGGTAAATGTTGTGTGGACTTTTAGGTATGAATGTCGATGGCTATAAGAGTAGGGGAAGACCAAAGTAACGATGGTTGGACTGTGTGAATGATGATATGGTTAGAAAGGGGGTGACTACCGAGATGACGACTGATAGAGAAGTGTGGATGAAAAAGACATGTTGCGACGACCACAAATAAATTTTGGTAGGGGCTGAAGAATGATGTTTTTTTTTGTGTGTTGTGACCACACACGGGGCAAATCTCTCACACATATCTTCTTTTTTTCCAGGCGTCATTCGCGCGAGCAGATCAACTGGCGCAGCATCTGAACAGCCACCTCGCGAACTACAAGCGCCTGAAGCCATGAGCGAGCGAGAAAACACTATGGGCGCGTGCAAGCACAGATTATACCGACACAATTATTATATTATATTAATATAGAGTTTTATTTACGCAAGACTTTTATTTTTGAAAAACCTCAATTAAAAAATAGGAAGTCATTTCCAATGATTTTTTGACAGCAACTGTCAAAAAGCAGTTTGACAGCTACTGTCAAAAAATCATGCTGTTGCTATGGATGGCTTCCAGTCTAACCCTATTAAAATTTTTCCTCTATGGTCTAACCGGATGCAGCTTAAATACCAGTATTTTCCATAAAGCGACTGCATATAAGTTTTTGACATTTGTTTGTCGCTGAGATGAGACTGCGACTAGATTTTGAACGTTTTAAATGACGAGAATTGGCCTTCTGACCTCTACACAATCCAGTTACTGGGTAACACGATACCCCTTGTTAAAACAAGGCCACAAAAAAGCGACTTCATAATGTTGGTTTGGTCTAGAAACATGAAACACAACAGTTTTATGTTCCGAATCGGTTCCGAATATGAGAACTAAGGAAGGATTTTTATAAATTCACCCCAAATACCGATGCAAGTTCGTCATTTCTGGCGACGACGGCAAATCGAGTAGAATTCAACATTATTATTTGAGGTAAAACAAACATCACGTTCACGAGTTCCACGTATGAATGTGCATGGCTATGAAAGTAGGGAAAAACAAAAAACGATAGCTGGACTGTGTGAATGATGATATGGCTGGAAAGATGGTGACTACTGAGCGTGCTACCGAGGTAACAAGTAATGGAGCGCGCCGACCGCAAATCAATTGTACTATCTACTATGGGTCTCACTCTATCAAAAAGTACTCTGTGACTATGGGCAAGCAAATGTTGATTTTACTTTTTACGCCGTCAGTTTGACGCAAAAATGAAACAATGAGTTCTACTCCTTATATCATCATCTGCATAACTAGCTTTTTTCCTATGTTGGGTTCCAGTCAGTCGCGACAGGATGCAGCTCTGAATACTTACCAGTATTTTACATGGAAATGTCTGCAAATTTCACCTCCATATGCAGTAACTGGATGCAATATAACAACATGGTTAATTCTTGGGTTTGAGCTTCTTTCAGTAAAATAAATAACGCTATCTTTATGAAGACGCAGCACAGCAATATTAGAAAGTGTATAATTTTCGTGAAATAAACTTGATTCCACTTCAAAGAGTAAAAAGCGCCATCTATTCTCAATAAATATAATTACTATAAATAACGCTAATAGTATGTCATAGATGGCGCTTTATTAAAAAAGATGAACTTTGCAATGCCCGCAGACTTATTTATATGACAGCTGTTATTAATTTTATTATGATACAATAACCTGATATGGTAAGCCATCATTATGTATTAACATAAATGCATAAACTGATAAATTTCTTAGAAATAAGACTGGCAATAAGGCAATGGCCCACCTGATGGTAAGTGTAAGGTGGTCACCGCCTAATATGGACATCGTCAACCTTACTAGGGGTATCGCAGATGATTTGCCATCACAGAGACAACTCTAAAATTTCTCATACGATTGTAATTACACCGACGCTCATAGACCTTTCAAATCGAAAACTCCGATAAGCCTGCGATAGGTAGGTAGGTACTGAATTCCACAGGTTGGCGACAAAAAATCTATGGTCCAAAAGGTTTAGTAAGTTAGGGTCTACAAAATCAAAACTCATTTAAATAAATTGGGCTGAAAATCAGCACGTTTTCGAACGTCAAAATTACAAAAGACAGTCCCCCAAAACGCCCGCCCTTCACCACTTCCTAGTGCTTTCGCTGGGGAGAAGAAGTGGCGCAACAAACTCCCCAGTAGATCATTTAATGATCTAGTAGTCACAAGAGCTATTGCTAAGTATGAGGTCCTGGGTTCGAGAGACTTGTAGGTCGTCGGTTCGAACCCAGACAGGCGCTTTACTTTGCGTAAATTATTTCATCACCATTGCTCTCCAAACGGTGAAGGAAAACATCGTGAGGAAACCAGCATGTCCTAGAACCAAAAATTCGAAGACATTTGACATCTACCAACCCGCACTGGGCCCGCGTGTTGGATTATAACGGCCAAGTCCCTCTCACAGAGGGGAGGCCTGTATCCCAGCAGTGGGAACATTGTAGGCTGATTATGTGAGGCCGAAGTCTGTTTTTATGCCCCGCCCGGTTTATAGAAATAGGCTCGGCCCCTATTACAAACTGGCGAAATATGGGTGTACTAGAGGTAGGTACTACGTCGTCTCTGCGTAACCCTTCGGTGAATCCAGGCGTGATGTTGTTGTTGCCTTTTTAATTGTTTCCGTAATTAACAGAAACAATTAAAAAGCAAATGTCTCGCGTTGATCCATGTTCTAATACGAATCGTCTATAGTCTCTACCAGTGTTTTTCAAACTTTTTCATGGCGCGACCCCCTTAGTATGGAAAAATTTGCGCGACCCCCTTCTATCTCCTGTTTCTAACTTGGAATTCAAGTCTGTCACTTTGGGTTTTGTCTGGCTTTTGGTTAAACAGGAAAAACAGAGAGACCTGAAGGCTAATTCTCGTACGTTTAAAATCTAGTCTCAGTCTCATCTCAGCGACTAGAATAGATTGAGACTGAGATCAGACTGTGAACGTTCTTAAAATTACGAGAATTACCCCTCTGTTTCTCGTCACATTAGTGATTCATGTGTGTGTGTATTTTCGGTAACTAGTTTATTTATTTGTTTAGAAGTATAAAAGTATGTATGTATTAGGTATGTTGAAACTGTGTGTACCTACTCCCCGTCACTTGTCCATAAAGGTTCATTAGAAAACCAGCGTCAGACAGCATCTGTGTGGCATTATGCTGAAATGGACCTTTTTGGCGCAGCCGTGAGCCCATGAGGCACACTATTGTTGCTTGATTTTTTTTTTTTGTTAATTTGGTATTTTGTGTTTCACGAACTGTGTCCAAATAAACTTTATTTCTTTCCTTCTTTACTTGTAGTTATTTGCTTATGTACGTTAACCTGTTCCTTTTCTTAATAAATATAACATTTTGAACTGATATTATGGTTTTATATTTATGAGTTTTAATTTTTAAAATAACGGCGACCCCCTTGAAGAGGTTTGGCGTAGGGGGTCGCGACCCACGTGTTGAAAAACACTGGTATAAATGAATGGTCTATAGGAAAGGTTGATAATATAATAAAACAATAGACTACTTATAAGACACATTCCAACGTTTCTTTGCAAGTACTAAGTTTTTATAAAATTCCGGCCAACCTTTGAGATAATTATAGTCTTTATTATTGTGGTTATACCTACTTGTATAACAAGCGTGTGTGGTACAAACTATGAGCGTCTTAGCTTTTTGTATTACATTATACCGGATGATTTTTTTACCGGTTCCTTTTTACAGGGTGTTCGACCCATGAATATAAACAACTTTCACTATGGAACCAACTCTGAAATCACAAAAAAAAACTGGTGTTTAATACAAAAGTTCAATACTTGACCAAAAGGTATGAAACAGCAGATTTTTTTTCGTGATTTCTGTGTTGGTTCCATAGTCAAAGGTGTTCATATTTATGGGTCGAACACCCTGTAAAAATTTGAAACCAGTACCAAAAAAAACACCTGTTCTTATTTTTTTTTATTAGCCGTTAATGTCCACTGCTGGGCAAGGCCTCTCTAGTCTCTTTCCTTCTCTCTCTGTCCAGAGCAGTCAAGAACCAATCTTCTATCCATCCATCCATACTGATATTTTAATGCGAAAGTGTGTCTGTCTGTCTGTTACCTCTTCACTCTTAAACCGCTGAACCAATTTAGATGAAATTTGGTAAAGAGATAGTTTGTGTCCCGGGAAAGGACACAGGATAGTTTTTTTTTATCCCGATATTACCACGGGAATCGTATTTGGGTGAAACCGCGGGGCGTTGCTAGTAATCAATATAATTACACAACAGCGTTTCTTAGGCCTGCCTCAGTTACGAGGCCCGTCTTCAGGCACTTACTTTGTGACGATCCTGGCCCCAACATCCATCTATCCATCCATCCTGCACCCTCACAAACTTTCGCGTTTATAATATTATATTAAAGTATATTAATAAATTATAATTAACAATAAAGTAGGAAGTACCTACGATAGTAGGATTTATTTATTTATTTTCCTTTAACATAAAACGGCTAACTGCCAATAAATTAGTCACATTAGTTAAAAATAAAATAAGATAAAAAATCATAGTAAATAATAATTTGGCGCTCATATAATTATCTTCTACCGGCTCTTAGACCGAAAATTATTATTGCCCCAAAAAACATGGGATACATCCCATGTTATTTGGGGCACTCATACGCACTCATACGTCATGAGTTCAAAAATAACAAAGTAATTAATTCTTATCTATTCTTCTAAGAAACCGGGAAATAACGGATTCCCCCGGGTTTTTGTGATCATGACGTGGTAATATTGGTTACAGGGAAGACGATTAGTCATGAACAAAGACATTACATTATTTACCTATCTTAAATCTCTTTGGTCATGAGTGATCTATCGTACCTATGTATTTTGATTACCTAACTGACTTTTCTTCAAAAGCGAGTGTAATCTGCATTCGCGGTTTATTTGCCAAAAATTTAAACAAATATGACTTTATGGAAAAATAACTTTAAATCCTACACAATAAAGTTCAGTTTACGCTACAACTTCAAAATTTTTTATAACCGTTTCAATAGTGCTTAGCACTCTGAAATCAACTTAATTGCCATTCAAATAAAGTTGATATTTGTTTTACTTGAAATAATAGATATTAGTTTGAAACATAAGTTTGAGTAGACTTTTGGCGCACACGCTGCGTTTTTGTAGATGAGCCCCACAAAACATACCCAACCAGCCTCTTTCCCGGAAGGTTAGTTTTTCCCTCCACATAGATACTCGTATCTACTTTACTTTACCGTTCCGACCTATAGTACAGAGGCCAGCACATCAAGCTTCCCCTTAAAATTTTCGCATATAGGAAAGCGATAACGCAATTAGTTGCAACCTGCACTGCGCAGCTTAGTGATGCATCACGTGTACTCCTTTTGTGAATTTTACGGACGAACTATTTGACCTTGGCGCGCTTACTAGAGAGCGCTTCTATTTTTTGAGTGCAAGCAAAAATGAACTTAGTGGTGGTCAGGTGGGAGTGTCCGCGATAGTACCTACCTATTCGTAAAAAAAAATTGCTGTCTGTAAAGTCGGTTTACGGGTGATAATTTTACGTGATAACGTCATATGGGATAGTTGCGTCACAAGCCGAACGCTTAGGCACATCGTGCCTTTCTATCGCTTGTACCGTGCTCTCGCTTGCACTCTCGGCTCAGGCGGAACGTGACAATGAGTCATGCTTTTTCGTGCGTGCAGCCGGCGTTCATCGATTTAAAAGACGTTATCACGTCAAGAAGTGAATACGTTCACGGCAATAGTGCAACGACTGTTCGTCAAACTCATGATCACTCGACATTGACGCTGCATCTTACAAATTGGACCATCGCCAAATCTCTGACGTACAGACACACAGAGCAGCGCATGCGGCCGCATGCCACCACCGCGCGCACCGCTATCTTGTCATTAACGACACCCTGTTTGCTAGGGTTGGCAGAGCTAAGTTATTTATTAATAATTTAATGTTTGTTGAATTTATTAAAAAAAAAAAACCTCTCAATCTAGGTATGTAACAGCAGTCCACTCTGCTGGACAAAGGTATTTCTAATCGCACGCCATC
Source organism: Gortyna flavago (assembly GCA_963669345.1). Taxonomy (NCBI): domain Eukaryota; kingdom Metazoa; phylum Arthropoda; class Insecta; order Lepidoptera; family Noctuidae; genus Gortyna; species Gortyna flavago. The sequence goes on from OY770154.1 coordinate 6,918,721, forward strand.
TTGGACTTTTCTCATCCATCTGCTGCACCCTTTAGTTTATCAATGACTATTTTATGAAATACTAGCTGCGCCCCGCGGTTTCACCCGCGTAATTTTCGAATTAGGGGTATGAAAAATAGATAGTAGCCGATTCTCAGACCTACTGAATAAGCACAAAAAATTTCATCAAAATCGGTCAAGCCGTTTCGGAGGAGTATGGCAACGAAAACTGTGACACGAGAATTTTATATATTAGATGTATCAATCAATTATTATGATTATACATTTATGAACTTCCACGACCACCACCACCACCACACACCACACACCACACCACACCATACCACTCCACACCACTCCACTCCACACCACTCCACTTCTGTTCTTTTCCACTTGGTTAACTTTTGAATCGGAAAAGCTACGACGTTTGTTTAAGTTTTAATCGTCAGCTCTCGTCAAAATCTATCGATTGTATATTAAAATAGTGAATATGTGTTAAAATAAAAAGTAAAATAATATCAAAAATATATAATGTCGGCCTATACGCGTCAAAAAGCCAAATGAAAATAGAGAGATCGTATACGGTTGGAAAGGGCTTCTCAAGAGCAATCGAATGGTACTCCAATAAAACACCATAAGACCGAGTCAGGCAGTGCCGGGAACGTAAAAGAATGAATGCAGCCGAGCGGATCAACCCTGTTACGTAAACGTATTCACGTACAGACGCCAGCACATCAACCTACCCGAAACTGTCTCATTTTCCCAATCAACTTTGAACCTTATGCTTTAGCGATAAAGTTGAAAATCTATCAAAGAAATTTGACAGATTGTAGTAGGTTGATGTGCTGGCGTCTGTACAAGTCGTACAACACACGGCCGTGTCCATGACACAGCCACACCGCATTTTTGTTTTTGCGGGATGTAAAATTTATATAGCCTTCCTCAAGAATTTGGATATCAAATGCATAAAGGTTTTTTTTGGTAGCTACAGAGATTATCTAGCTTTCAAACAAACAAACTAGATTCAACTTTTTTATTTGTAGGTATAGATACAGATTTGTCTAATTAGTTTGGCAGCAGTTCATAATTAGTCTATAATGTTCCCACTGCAGGGACACAGGCCTCCTCTCTGTGAGAGGGAGTGGGCCGTAATCCACCACGCGGGCCCAGTGCGGGTTTTTAGATGCCACATATCTTCGAATTTTTGGTTCTAGGACATGCCGGTTTCCTCACGATGTTTTCCTTCACCGTTTTGAGAGCAGTGGTGATGAAATAATTTACACAAAGTAAAGCGCCCGTCTGGCCTGTCTATCTGGCAGCAGTTAGGTACTTATTTCCAACTCTTTCATATTCTGTAATTATGTAGGTAAGAGTGCCAAGAGATAGAGACTATTATTATAAGTCTAAGTTTCCATTTTTTATCTAGAATGAAAAGTTGTTCCTTGTTCGGACTAATAATGAGCGAAATGAAGAAAATGTATTGTCAAGAACAACGTGCTGGAAGAAAAATTACTAAAACAGGTACTAACCAGTCTGATGCAAAGCATGGTAAGTTGGTAACTTTTATGTGGGTTTTAGTGGTCATTAGAAGGCAAAATATGCAAGGATGACTAGTTATTAAAAATGTCTTACTTGGTCTTACTCACCAACCCTAACGCCGACTGACCGTGTGCGTTACAATACAAGTTTAGCTCAGCTCAGACGTAGTTTAGCATTTAAGCCGACATCTTGTGTATCGAGAAACATTAAAACTGTAATATGTAGTAAAAACAACATAATACAAGAAACATTTGCAATATCACGTATCAAATAATTTAAAGTGTAATCAAAAACAAAATCAGCACAAGGAATCGAACTCGAATTTTGAATTTGACATTTCAAAGTGTTCTTTTTTAAATTCTCAAAAAGTTGTGTTCATTTTATTTTCTTGAGTTTTTAATTTTCATACTTTATTGCTTGTTTGTGGTCGAATTTTATGGACAAAAAAAATCTATTGTTTTTTATTATAAAGTGATTTCTAAGTGATGGACCTGATAGACATTTAATTGTCTATCATCAGTTTGCGTGCCGTAAGGTAGGTACCTAATTGTGGGAATTTTACTGACTTTTTTATTATTATTGCCCGTTTTGAAGTTACATTGTGATTGTGTTTTTTTGTTGTACTTATTTTGTTATCGTGTAACACTGATGCGTTTGTTTTGTTTTGGAAACTATCTACCTTTTTTTTTGTTACCATCAAGTTAATTAAGTATTTATTTATTCATCGATACGGAGAAGAATGGTTCTTCTCGGTATCGATAAATAAATCTACGATTATTACTTTAATACTTAGGACTAGCTTTGTTTACATGACATGTTTTAGATTTTCACAGGTACTGACGCCAGCACATAAAATTACCCGAAACTGTCAAATTTTCCCAATCAACCTTGAACTTTATGTTTTAGCGATAAAGTTGAAAATCTATTAAAGTTTGACAGATTGCAGCAGCTTGATGTGCTGGCGTCTGTACCTAATTTTTATAGTCAATAGGTACCTATACTACGTCCATGTCCGATTACTTAGGTCTCGTAAATCAAAGTAGGAGGTAGGTACTTAAAATGAGGTAGACAGAAAATTGACAGACAATTTTGAGTGATGCTTGTTTAATTATATGAAATACTAGCTTCTGTTCGCGGCTTCGCCCGCGAGGTATGTCGGTAAAAACTATCCTATGTCTTTCCCCGGGAAGCAATCTATCTCTCTGCCAAATTTTATCGAAATCCGTTCAGTGGTTTACCGTGAAAAGGTAACATACATACAGACAGACAGAGTTACTTTCGAATTTATAATACCTATTAGTATTATTAGATCCCTTTACTTTTTATTAACATTATTTAATTTTTATTACAATGACTATAATATAAATCAGTAGGGTTAAATGAACTTAGAAGGTTGAATAATTTTGTAATTAGGCACTACGGTCGCGAATCATATTTTGTTCAACATACGACCTACACTGACATGCAAATTGCAAAAAACAAAACACACATTTGAATTTTGCGGGCTGGACCCTGGGGCTGCCAAGCAAAGTCCGCCTTTTCGCGGTATTTTTTTTATTTGTGCAAATGTGCATATTTAATACCTATATAAATTACCTAAATATTGAAATTTCTTCAGTAAGTAAGTATACAACGTCTGACGGGTCAGCTTATTAATCTCGCAGACCAATAAATTGTTTTTGTTGGCACTTACCAAAATACCTGTTTGCCCAAACCCGGTTTAGCCGAAAGCCCCGAACCTGGTTTATGAAAAGCAAAAGGACTGGCCATAAGGACGCCATTAATTCTGAATTTCGGCCCGTTATATATCTTAACAGAAACATAATAACTTTACTTACATGGTAAGTAGCGACGGAGAAAATCGGAAATCGAATAGAATAGAATAGAACCTTACTCTTTAACCGACTTCCAAAAAGGAGGAGGTTATAATAGGTATGTTCGACTTTGTTTTTTTTATTATGTACAATTATACACCATACGAATAACAAATATGAGAAGGGGCTCGTGGATAATTAATCATTCATATTCATTTATTGGATTCCATAATTATTGTGAAAAGATGGGCTTAAAGCTATAGTAGGACTTTTAATTAGCTGCAGTAAAATGACAGCTTATGTGTTACTTAAATGACAGAAATTGGCGTACTTTTGTTTTTTCGCGGCCATCAGTAGACTGCACAGTCCGATTATATTGCAAATGATTAAATTAAATAAATATGTGGATGCTCTTGCTAAGGATGCTGTTACGTCCCAAGCCGTTGATCTTAAGCATTTCCAATGTCAGGGCTACGATCTGCTGAGCCTTCCAAAAAAGAGCTTGCTATCCTCATGGCAGATGCAGTGGCTTAACTCAAGTAAACGAAAAGGTGCTTTTTATCAAGCAATACAGACTTATATTACACCCAAGCCTTGGTTTTACCCTTACAAAAAAATATCCAAGAAAGTAATTTCTGTAATCTGCCGTCTCCATCGACATCGGCACCATTGCCATAAAGAAAAATAGAATAGAATAGAACCAAATCTTGTTTTTCTAGTAAAGAATAATGTAACAAAGGCAAATTATTTAAGACATGCTTAACTAAGTATAAACACAGTCCGAAATGAGTTATTAAGAATTGTAATTTTACTGCAGCTAATTAAAAGTCCGAATAATCCAAAATTTTATTTATCCATACTAATTATGTAGTTTGCATACTGGTATTCAGCTGCATCCGGTTAGACTGGAAGCCGACCCCAACATAGTTGGGAAAAGGCTAGGCAGATGATGATGAGTTTTATAATCGCAAACACAAAAATTTGCGCGATTTTTTTCGATTCATTTCTATTGTTCACAGATTGACGAATTTGACATTCGCAGATGATGATGTAGATTCCATACTGTATAAAAAACAGTTTCCCTATTAAAGCAAGGTTATTAAGAAAAGCCGTGACGAAACCAATCACTTAAATTAATTGAACACAACCGCAGAATCTTGTGGTTAATATCGGCACATTCATAATGAACAATCGAATCTCTGCACACAGCGATGGTTTGAGGTCAAAAAAACATTGAATTGCTTGAATAAATCAAATTGATGATTCATATGGTAAGGCGGGCTGAGCCGAGACCAGTGCGGGATGGTAGATGTTGTCTTTGAATTTTTGGTTCTAGGACATGCCAGTTTCCTCACGGTGTTTTCCTTCACCGTTTTGAGAGAGGTGGTGATGAAATTATTTACACAAAAAGTGCCAAAGTAAGGCTTCTGACTACCCGCAACGACTTTCAAAGATGTACATAATATGACAGCCGGGACTAACGGTTTTACATGCTTCCCTAAACAAGAAGGCCAATTCCCGTATAAAAACGTTCAAAATCTAATCGCAATCTCATCTCAGCGACAATCAACGTCACAAAGCCAAAAATGCATCCATGGACATTAGAGGTAGATATTTTTGACAGATTGAGACTGAGATCAGACTGTGAACGTTCTTAAAATCACGAGAATTGCCCCTTAGGACCCCTCTTGGTCCTCAAAGAGATGTCAGCATCAGAGAAGGGGCCCGTCGGGGCCGAAGCCTGCCGAGGCAACGGGATTGTCCGAAAGCGTTACCGCTACCCCTGAACATAAAGGGCTAAGGAAGGAACACGGATGGGTTTTAGTCAGTAAGAGTCTGACACTCCCTTCCGCTCCACCCAGAGCGGGAGGGGTCATATTATGATTTCCCGGTGTCAAAAAAAAAAGGACCCCTCTCGGTATGTTTTAGATATGGTCACCCACCTACGGACATGTAGGTACCTGTTTGTTATTGTGCTATCAGGAACCCGAAAACCATAATTTATCAGATTTACGTGACTTTTTTTTTTTTGTTTAAGGCAAAAGCGTCAGCGTTGCCTGCGATATAAAATTTTTGAACGTTTTTTTGAATCGCGGCCGTAACAAATAATTATTTAAAGAATTATAATCGTAAAAATCATCAATACATCTCGCTAAGTTTATATTAACTTACTGAATGACTATTTCATAAAATCATGACAGTTGAGGCCTCCGTGGTTGAGGCCAATTCTAACTTAAGGAGTTGTGTTGGGCAGCGGGATTGTCCGAAAGGGTTACCGCTGCCCCGGAACATAAAGGGCTAAGGAAGGAACACGGATGGGTTTTAGTCAGTAAGAGTCTGACACTCCCTTCCGCTCTACCCAGAGCGGGAGGGGTCATTTGATGATTTCCCATCGTAAAAAAAAAAAAAGGAGTTGTGTTGCTGGTTCTAATAATTATAATTCTCTAAAGTCATACTTGTTACGGTCGCGAATCATATTTTGATCAGCATACAACCTGACACTGACATGTGACATGTTTAATTGCAAAAATCTGAAGAAGATGAAGATCCTGGCTACGCAAACTGAATCAGACCGGAATGAGAAAGTTTATGGTTGATATGACAGAGATTAAAACAGAAGAAGAACTAGCAGGGGAAGGGGGGCGGGAAGGAATCAGACCGGAATACCTCGTTTTTAATGTTCCGTACCCAAAGGGTACAACGGGACACTATTACTGAGATTCCGCTCTCCGTCCGTCTGTCACCAGGCTGTATCTCATGAACCGTGAAAGCTAGACAGGTGAAATTGCCGCTATAACAACAAATACTAAAAACAGAATAAAATTAATATTTAAGGGGGGCTCCCAATCGCCCATACAACAAACGTAATTTTTAGCCGTTATTTTATATGTTGTGTTAAATGTTGTATGGTGGTACGGAACCCTTCGTGTGCGAGTCCAATACGCACTTGGCATATTTTTTGGAAAAGAAAACAAACTAATTTTTGTTTGATTTTATTTCCATTGGTAAGATTCCTTTGCGAAGATGCCATATTAACAGGAAAACCAACTAACAAAATATGTCCCAGTCGATTAATCAAATAGCTATGCAAAAAGGTTTCAAGAAACGTAAATAAACCGGTTCTTGTCATTAATAAAATTAAAAATAAACCAGTTAATAAAATCAAACAAGTCAGTGTATTGTCGCTTATTATTATACAGGTTGAAATTGAATACATACGACAAATCGAAATGGGAGATTGTACTCATCATTATGAATAACTTTCACTATGAGAACTACTCTGAAATCATGAAAAAAAGAACAGCAGTTTCATACATTTTGGTCAAGTAGGTATTGAACTTTTGTCTGAAATAGCTGATTTTTTTTCGAGATTTCAGAGTTGGTCCCATAGTGAAAGTTGTTCATAATCATGGGTAGAACACACTGTAAAAATTTGGATGGTGATTAAAAATTATCCCTGTATATTAGAGACGGCTGGACCAAATCAGGTAATATTGCAAAAATGGCGCGTTATAGGGAATGTTATGAATTCTTTAACGAAGGCTAAAGCCTCGTATCCACTAGGCAACATTTGGCGTGCGACATGTTGCACATGTTGAAAGTTAGTGCGGAACTTTTGTTCAGCAACGTTGTCTGTCTACGCATGATCAGTCGTCGACAACATGCCGCCAGAAGAACTAGTGTTCATTTCAGCGGCGGTGTTTATAATTTTATCGAAAAATGCATCAAATAGAAAAAAAGCACGTTGGTGGATTACGTCTGGTTGATGGATCTTCTACGAAATTCACCCGAATGAGCACTCGTTCGTTACACCAATATTTCTGCTCATCACGTCTCCACTCGACAACATTTGATTGATGCTCAACTGAATCTTGCACGGAAGCAAACAACAAGCCGCGCGTTATATTGCGCGCCAGCTGGCAACGTCGCGCGCTGTTCTGCAACGCCGCCGAACATGTTGAGCGTCACGTGTTGCGCGTCAATTGTTGCCTAGTGGATACGGGGCTTATGGCTCTCCTCCACATTCGCGTTATTGTCGGTCGTTAACGGATGCGTTATTGTAGGACGGCCGCGCAGTTACACACTGCTGCGATAATCCGATATGAGTTCTTGGAACATTTTGTAATGAGGACTTATACGATCATAAACACACAACCTGCGTTAATAACGTACGGGCGGGAGCTATTCTCTAACACGTTAGAAATATCGGACGATAAAAACGCAGCTGTCTGAAAAGGAATCGGGATGCATTATATCAATAAAATCATTCGTTAGTTCAGCAGTAAAAATGTACAAAACAAACAAACATAAAAAGTGTCTAAAAATTCAACAGAACTTCAGCCTGCGCTAGCGCATACCAATGCTTTTCGTTTCGACTTTGCCCTTCCTTATTCATTGTCACCTTCACCTTTACAACGACTTTCAATACATTTCTTTTTGCTTTGTCCGCCCAATTATAATGATTGCAATTTATATATATTTATTATTTTAAGAAAGCTAAATGAGACTTATTTGAGGTTCGACATAATATACATGCCCTTTTAAATATTTTTAACATCATCCGGCGACATCGTGGCAGATGTAAGAGAAGATGGTGGAGTATTTACATTCTCTTTGGATGCTGGAACGAGCATAGAGGAAAATTTTTGGAACGGGTTTGACGCACTGACCTCTATTAAACGTACTTGTATAATACGTCAGTGGCTTGACGCATACAGACAGGATTGGTCCATATTAGAACACAGAGGATAATCAACTTTCGTGACAACCATGCCAGTTAGATTTGTCGAGAATTTTATTAGCTATAAAATTTAGCAAACAATTAATTAACAATAGTGCCAATGACATTAATATTTATAATCTGTATCCTGTAAATGAATGATAACAGCTGACCTTCTTTCAGCTAGTTTCTTTTTTACAGTGATATGAATTTTATAATCATTATTCTCCTACTCTTATCCCAATCAAAATAAAAATCAAAAGTCATTTATTCGAACTAGGCTGAGATTCAGCACTTTTCGAACGTCAAAATTACAAAAGACAGTCCCCAAAAACGCCCGCCCTTCACCACTTCCTAGTGCTTTCGCTGGGGAGAAGAAGTGGCGCAACAAACTCCCCATCAGCAATTTATTTGGGATCGGTGCAACATGACTTTTTCTTCCACACTTCTCTATCAGTCGTCATCTCGGTAGTCACCCCCTTTCTAACCATATCATCATTCACACAGTCCATCCATCGTTTCTTTGTTCTTCCCCTACTCTTATAGCCATCGACATTCATACTCAAAACGTAATATGAATTTCACAATGACGAATATAAATGAAGAAGCTTGTGGCTTAATAATAACAGTCACACACAGCCAATGCTTGCCGCGGTCGGTTCATGGATGGGTGACCGTTAATTCCATATCGAGACCCCTCCGTGCTTCGTAAAGCCGTCGGTCCCGGCTGTCATCTTTCCATCAACATAGTCCACAGTATCAGGCAGTTAAGACGGAGGTTTCTTGAAAATGGTCAAAGGTTTGGTTTCTAAAGCAGTGTATCTCTTAAACCGTAAATAATTTTGATTAAAAAAAAATAGTCATATTTTCAAGACTTATTTTGTGCTTTCGCTGGGCTTAAGACAGTCCCCCAAAACGCCCGCCCTTCACCACTTTCTAGTGCTTTCGCTGGGGACAAGAAGTGGCGCAACAAACTCCCCAGCAGCACAGCTGTCTGTTCAGTTATAAAATACTTGCTTACAATAACCACATTTAATATAATACCTACTGATACTGTAATAACTAAACTTTAACATATCACAGCCAGTCCTGTTTGACAGCTCATCGCTTATAAATATTATCTGTCTGTGGAATATTTGCATTAATGAGCATGATTATGGGCCCGCCCGCCCAATTTTTTTTTTCATATGGTTTGTGCCCAGTTCACGTTGATTGCGGCCTCAGTGGCATTATTTAGGTCATCCAAGGTGCTGGCAGGTGAACGGGTTCTTAGGACACTCCAGCAAGTGGGGCATGGTCTGGTCAGAAGCACCGCACTTGAACTGGGTGTTGGATGGGTCTGTCATCCCCCACTTCGACAAATTGTGTCTGCAGCGGCCTACTTGGGTACACAATCGATTGAGAGCTTTATAAAAAGGCCACTGCAGATCATGCCCGGGAGACAAATGCTCCGGCAAATGTTCGGTTTATCAAATCCGAAAGCCTGATGGTTAAAGAGTCTTTGCGATTGGCTTGTTCAAAATCTGGTAATACACCTTTTTTTTTTTTTGATGCATGTATTACTCGGTATAAAATTGAGGCAGTTCCTTAAATCTTTTTATAGGATTAGTTTAACGATCCGAAATAAGACATACAAATCGGGGTCAAAATAAACTTAAACCATCAACAATATTGGACTTCGAACTTAAATACCAACCGCTTACGGTACATAATTGCTCAGTAATTAATTCTGCGGTTTTTCTCGTGTATATGTTCTAAAAATAGCTTATTCTTCTTGTGACAATAAACAATAATATAATAAGTCATTTTATATTCTGATCGCAGAATGATAAATATGTACATAATTAGTATTTAAAGTATGCATGACTAAACGGGGTGTGGCGTAAATATACCAGATAAATTACTATAACATATTATACCATTACAATTTTAACCATTACTACACATTTCACCTATAGTTATTTTACGCTTTTGCGTTTAAGCACTTAGATACCTAAGTCTTATTTATGTGCTTAAATGCAAAAGCGTTATGCTCCTCCATGCGAATTTTTATTATTTATTATAGACAGTGAGAGAGAGAGAGAGATATAGTTTCCTTGGTTTTCGAGCGTGCTGGAGCAGATAGTGAGGTCAATATGAAAATCCAAGATGGCGGCTGCAAAATTTTTCCAATTTTTAGGGTTCCGTACCTCAAAAGGAAAAAACGGAACCCTTATAGGATCACTCGTGTGTCTGTCTGTCTGTCCGTCTGTCACAGCCAATTTGTTCCGAATCTTATGGACCGATTAAGTTGAAATTTGGTACACATATAAATCTCTGTGACCCAAACACAGACGTGTAACGTAAATAAATGAGTTTTGAAAATGGGAGTGCTTTTTGAGGGGTAAATAGACAATTTCAAAAAAAAGTTTCGCAATCTGTACCGTGTGACATATCAAATGAAAGGGCTTACCGTGAGGATCTCAAATATATTATTTTTCATAATTTTAAAGTAAATTGTATTAAAGTTATTTAAGACAATAGACGGAAATTTACCATACCCCCCCTTTTCTCCGAAACTACCGAGCCTAAAATTTTGAAAAAAATACAGAAAATAGTTCTATACCTACATATAGATTACAGGAAAATTAATAAGAAGTCTATGATCTTGAAACAACATGGTAAATCTCTCAATATTGTGCGTACAAACTAACATTTTCCGTTGGAATGTATGGGAGAACATGTTTTTCAACTACAATGTTAAGTTTGTTCTTGGGATAAATTCATTCCAACTACGGAACCCTTCGTTGTGCGTGGTCCGACACGTACTTGGCCGGTTTTTCGTTATGGGTGTCGTTTTCATGGTTTTCGAGGGTGCTAAAGAAGATAATGAGGTCAAAATAAAAATCCAAGATGGCAAGCCACGCGTTTTTTTTTATTTATATACATAAAGCAAAGTCGGGTTAGTTACACCATTTATAGCTCAAGAACGGCTGGATCAATTTTCATGGTCTTTGATTTGTTGGATTTGAATAAACATGAGAAAATTTCACGAAAGAGAAAAAATTAAGATAATTCTATTTCTCATACATTCATCCTGAGGCAATATGAAATTCGCTGGGTCAGCTACTGTCAGCTTTAGTATAGATAATTTTGCAGTAAAAATGTTTCTGAAGAAGTTCGTTCGGGGAAGTACCTACTACCACTTCTTATTCACTTACCCACTAAGTATACATAATCAGCCTATAATGTTCCCACTGCTGGGACACAGGCCCCCTCTCATTGAGAGGGAGTGGGCCGTAATCTACCACGCGGGCCCAGTGCGGGTTGGTAGATGTCACATATCGTCGAATTTTTGGTTCTAGGACATGCCGGTTTCCTCACGATGTTTTCCTTCACCGTTTTGAGAGCAGTTGTGATGAAATAATTTACACAAAGTAAAGCGCCTGTCTGGGTTCGAACCTACGACCTACAACTCGTAAGTCGCGGCCGTTACCACTGGGCCACCACTGCTCTCCACTAAGTATACCTTTTTCTAATTTACCTGACCACTCAAGACTTGAAAGACATAATACATATTTTATGGAAATAAGATAAAATCACTGTTTATATTAAAATTCTCCGTAATATTATCGGAAGCATGCTAACTGGTTTCTTGTCCGTTTAAAAGGTCACATTCATTCTACGGCCGTCTGCAGGGTCATTTTGACATGCCTTTTTTACATACATAATTACATATACTCACGGCTACATCCTATGGAGGTAGGTAGGAGCTATAGAACTCCACCTGCTACGATACTTATTTAGTCCTTTTACTTCGTTTAAATATCTGGGGGCCTACTCGTAAAAAGGCCACTTTGGCAGAATCATAAAACAAGACAGTTTCACACCTATATATCCCTGAAGGGTTAGGCAGAGGTGTACCTGTAGCATTTTACGAACCTTCATACAAAACTGTCATACAGATGAAATTGCGTGATACTAATTGTTTTATGATTCTGCCAAAGTGGCCTTTTTACTTTTTATAGGCCCCCTGATCATACACGCACGATAGTTGCTAGTACCACGCACCTAAACTTTCTGAAGAACATCACCAGTAAGGTCACAATAATATGTCATCCTTGGCTATCTATCTTTCGAGAGTATTTGAACGAATGTACAGACGCCAGCACATCAAGATACTACAATCTGTCAAATTTCTTTGATAGATTTTCAACTTTATCGCTAGAACATAAGGTTCAAAGTTGATTGGGAAAATTTGACAGTTTCGGGTAGGTTGATGTGCTGGCGTCTGTACCTACGCCCACCCAGATTACACGGAGTCCTACCATTCTTCTTTCATTGAAATCAGGGGATATGCTGAAAATTTGGTATATGTTTTTTGACTCTTTGGTCTAGTATCGTGTAAAAGGAATACACGATTCAATGACTATTTCTCGATACAAAAAAATAACAAAGTTATGTCTATTTTTTACTTTTTTCGACATCACGGCGCAACGCTTAAGAGATATTCAATGGAATTTACTTTAAAATATAGAGAATTATCATATCAAAGTTTGCTCAAAGTAGATGATTTATTTTCTGAAAGTAGGTTTGTACAAACACTTTTACACGTCAGTCATATTTTTTTAAACTAGATGAGGTCGGCGTTTCCTATCTGACTACTCTGAGAAGAAAGGCCGAAACAAACTCAGAGGTCACAGTTTCTTTTAAAGTCCAGACAAAATCTTGGTCAGGTTATATGAAGACCATGTAGATCGATGTCTGAGATGGTCTTTTGAGGAAAGAACCACACAGATTGAGCGGACCTGTCCAGTCAGTGCACGAATTTATCAAAAATCGTGCAGCTCAACTCAGAAGTTGAGGAGCTCAACGATTCGACGAACAATACCAAAGAAAGGACATTTGGGTAGGCCGCGTAAATGACTCAAACTGCCAGATCATGATTAAAACTAACTAAGAAGGAAATGGCCCACATAGTCTTTACATTCACAATTACAATTAAATAAATCATTCTATAAACGTAATCTACACTAATATTATAAAGAGGAAAAGTTTGTTTGTTTGTAATGAATAGGCTCAAAAACTACTGGACCGATTTAAAAAATTCTTTCACCATTCGAAAGCTACATTATCCACGAGTAACATAGGCTATATTTTATTTTGGAAAAATAGTGTTCCGTAAGATATTCGGGTTTTTCGAACACAAGGTGTAAAAAATCAACCAGAAAAGTTACTTATTTTGCGTACGCTGCCTAAACTATAAAAGATAGAACCATAAAATGTTCTAATTAATTGTAGATCTTATAAATATGTACAAAAAAGTCCGCGACACACTATACCTATCTATGTCGAGTGAGGCACAACAACCATTTTTTTATTTAAAAATCTTGAATTTTTTTTGTACTACATTTTATTTTACTCATGCTATTAATATTTCATCACTAAGTACAGTTTATGTAGATAATATTTGGTCTTTGAATGATTAAAATTGGACGTTTGGTTTTGAAGTTATGGCGAAATTTAAATATTACGATTTCTGCTGCACGGCCCTTTGTGAAGTGGGCGTCACCAAGGCGGGGGTGCGCGTGCGGGAGGGGAGTTTAGATCTATGAGTAAGGTACCCGCGCGGCTCAGACAGACGCGAGCCGTCAGGGTATTTATGTTCTGTGGACGCGAGGTCGGCTCCCTACGCAGCGGTCGTGCGCGAAGTCTAATAATTTTCGTGTTTTTTTTTTATTTATTTATTTATTATTTATTTATTTAAACTTTTCGCACAAAAAGGTACAAAGGCGGACTTAATGCCTTAGGCATTCTCTACCAGTCAACCAAGGGTGGTGAAGAGATTAGATGGCAGGTGCTTTGGTTGAGGAACAATGATTTAAAAAAAATATTAAGACTAGGTACACAAATACATAAATAGTTTATATACACATATATAATATACATATACCGAGATAGATTAGATTAGATTTCGTTCTTAAAACTACACCTACGCAAAAGTTCTTCTCAAAGCTAAACAACAGTTCTTTTCAGGGCTAACCAACAGCTCTTTTCAGGGCTAACCAACAGTTATTTTCAGGGCTAAACAACAGTTCTTTTCAGAGCTAAAATATTACACGCTATTAACATTTTCTCAAACATTTGAAAATGCCTAAGAGAGCCAGGTCTCAACTTTCTAAACATAGTTCTCAAGCACGGGCAGCAAGAATACGTCGTATGGGAGAATTTTCACCTGAACGTTCACAACGCCTTGCACAACAAAATCTGAGAACCTCCGAATCTGGGAATTGACCTGGGAATCATTTTTCTGACCGTGTCTTTCCTGGGTTGGCTTTTTGCAGCGGTAACCGACATCCACGCGGGCGGAGCCGCGGGCGACCGCTAGTATATAATATATCTGATGGCCAATTCTCGTAATTTAAAACGTTCAAAACCTAGTTGCAGTCTCATCTCAGCGACAAACAAATGTCAAAATCTTGTCAAAATGTACGGAAATTTTTAGGTATTTTTGACAGATTGAGACTAAGATCAGACTGTGAACGTTCTTAAAATTACGAGAATTGCCCCTCTGTTCAAATTCAAATAATAAGAACTGTCTAGGAACGGTATTACGAGTTTACGACCCACTTATGTCTAATTTTCGGACGATAACGTGAGTGGATAAAATCAATACTTACTGTCTGGCAATCGGTAACAATAAAAAAGAAAATAAGTACCTACATTATGTGCTGGTATTCGGAACATTTTGAAAGTTATAGATTTAGAGGTTTCAAGACCAGTGTAAGGTAAGTCTGAACCTCTGGTTTTCGAAAGAAAACCTTTTAGCTAAAAAAAAATAAACATGACTCAGAGTAAGAAAACAAACAAATAAAAAATAAGTTGAAAAACTAAAACCCGACTACTAAAAAGGATGAAACAAGAAAGTACATTCCCGTGGTCGCATGCTACCATAGCTTATTTAAATTTATGTTAGTACAGCGGCATGCGACCACGGGAAGGTACTTTCTTGTTTCATCCTTTTTAGTAGTCGGGTTTTAGTTTTTAAACTTATTTTTTATTTAATAATTTTTGGGCTTACTTCAGTAATACATATTTATATTTTTGAAATGTGCTAATTAAGCCCTTTCATTTTTGATACCCCACAAGGTACCATCCCATAATATATATTTTTAAATTCATTACTTTATGTCCTCTAGAGGGCGCGGGCGCCATGTTGTATTTAGTGTGACGTCACATAGCCTATAACCAGCGGACGGTCAAGACGCTTCTAACGAAACCTCATTTGTCGAATTATTAAAAGGACTTTTAAGTTATGAGGGAATAGATGAACATACATATATACCGGTCAAAATCATAACCCTCCTTTTTGCTTCGCCGTAGTCGGGTAAACAGAACAAGTTGGATCCCACAATACCTATACATATAGCCCACTCCATCTCGAAGAGAGGAGACCTGCGTCCCAGCAGTGGGAACATTATAGGCTGATTATGTATATTTAAATAGCCACGCCTAAGGGCCTGTGCACACCACGTTTTTTAAACGCGCCGTTGACGCGCGTTTTAGAAACGTGCGTCGACGGCGCGCTTTTATCCTATATTTAATCTAAAGGCTGCGTCTGACTCGCGTGCGTATCGCGTCTGTAACACTAAAAACGCGCGTCAATGGCGCGTTTAAAAAACGTGGTGTGCACAGGCCCTTACATCGTCATTAGCCAGATATGAATAAATTAACTCGATCTATATATATCAGGGGACCAAGTTTATGAATTCATCGTCATTACCAAATAATAGAAAAAAACTTCTAAGACGCCACCGCAGCCCGAAAATATTTTTATTAATAGACGTAATAAATAAAGAAAAAAATTGTTTACTTCGATCTTTAATTGTCAAGTAAGGGCCTTGTAATGAGCGCTGAGTATTCAGTTGAATCATATAGGTAAGTTTACTAGCTGCGCCCAGCGGTTTCACCCGCAGAAGTTTCGACCCCGTGGGAATATCTAGATAAAGGCTATCCTATGTCCTTTCCCGGGAATCTAAATATCTCTCTACCAAATTTCATCTAAATCTGATCAGCGGTTTAAGCGTGTAGAGGTAACAGACAGACACACTTTCGCATAAGTCATAATCAGCCTTGAATGTTCCCACTGCTGGGACACAGGCCTCCTCTCTGTGAGACGGGGTGGACTGTGATCCACCGCGCGGGCCCAGTGCGGGTTGGTAGATGTCACATGTCTTGGAATTTTTGGTTCTAGGATATGCCGGTTTCCTCATGATGTTTTCCTTCACCGTTTTGAGAGCAGTGCAGTACAAACCTACGAGCACGACCTACAAAGTTCGAAATGGAAATCCAAGATGGCCGCTGCGAAACCGGCTCAATCAGCGAATCGGCTTCAGAGCCCTCGAAAACCATGCAAACGATACCCATGACGAAAAAATTTCAAATTTCTGCAGCCGCCATGTTGGATTTTCATTTTGACCTCACTATCGGCTTCAGAGCTTTAGCACCCTCGAAAACCGTGAAAACTATCACTCTCTGACATTATATATGTACTTAATAAAAACTTGCATATTTTGGCGAATTCGTTTCACATTTCGAACAGTTAAAAGAATTTTTCAAATCCGACTCGTAGTTTCGGAGATTACCCCTACATACAAACATAGAAACAAATGTTAACGATCTAAAATATTAGTACTATAGATAATCATATAGTTTAGATGCAGAGATTTCTGATGGATAGTTTTTCAACTCCTGCCTTTTAAACGTCTGTACATAAAAAGTTGCAGTTTATAACAATATTTCTGTTTGTTTCAGAAAAGAATGTGATCATGGGGGCCAGCTGCGCTCTCAGTACCCTGCTGGTGCTCACCGTGATCACAGTCACCAGAGGACAGACACAATACTTCGGTAATTATAATACAAGTAGCGACATAGCTTGCAGAGTAAGCAAGCTCAAGAGCTGGAGGCCTACCATGATCTATTTAAAAACGATTCAAAAGCAAGACATTTCAGTTTAGGTTCTTAAACTGCATCGTTCACAGTCGTACCATGACGTCCAATACGCTCAGCGACATTTGGATCGTTGAAAGTGAATGAGCGTTAAGAGCTCCTGATAGGTATCCAGATAAATTGAATCGTTAAACTGACGTCATGGTACGAATTAGAAGAACAGTTTAGTTTAGGTCCTAAAGTGGATCGCGTTAAGAGCTCGTGGTAGGTATCCTGGCCTTGTTTGTCGAAGGACCGATGGCCGGTGGAGCACATAGACGAGTCCTGGAGTGGAGACCGCGGGTCGACTAGCGTAGTGTGGGACGCTTTCCAACTAGATGGACCGACGACCTTAAAAAAGTGCAGGGACAGACTGGATGCTGAAGGCGGAGGACAGGGTGTTGTGGCGCAGCCTGGGAGAGGCCTATGTCCAGCAGTGGACAGCGATAGGCTGAGTTAGTTGATTTAATCTTATCTAATCGTTTGCTGCACTGGCTGACGTCATCACGTCAACGCCGGCTGTCGCTGAAAACCAGCGCTGGGGCTCTGTCTCGTATAGGGTCTTAGCATTATGCTGAGCGATGGCCGTTTTGCGTGGATGTGACGCATGTTTTTTCCCAAATTGTTAATTTTGTTGTTTTTTTTTATGCGTCAAGTTTGCCGCAAATAAACTTATTTTTTTTTCATTCTTTATTTGAAGGAGCAGTGGTAGCTCAGTGGTAGCCGACCCAACTTACTAAGTATGTAGTTGGTCGTGGGTTCGTACCCAGACAGGCACTTTACTTTGTCTAATTTATTTCATCATCACTGCTCTCAAAACGGCGAAGCAAAACGTGAGGAAACCGGCATGTCCTAGAACCAAAAAAAATCTAAGACATTTGACATCTACCAACCCGCACTGAGCCCGCGTGGTGGATTAAAACTCGCTCCCTCTGTGAGAGGAGGCCTGTGTCCCAGCAGTGGGAACGTTATAGGCTGATTGGATGTATTGTGTGTGTTGTTGTCTTCTGTTGACTTAAGGCTCCCACAGACTGCCGGGGCAGCGGGATTGTCCGAAAGGGTTACCGCTGCCCCGGAATACAAAGGGCTAAGGAAGGAACACGGATGGGTTTTAGTCAGTAAGAGTCTGACACTCCCTTCCGCTCCACCCAGAGCGGGAGGGGTCATTTGATGATTTCCCATCCTTAAAAAAAAAAAAAAAAAAGGCTCCCTCAGACAGGCGCAACGCGACGTTGCGACGCGATTCCGCTAGATAGAAATCGTGCTATTACGAGTTGCGTCGCGCTTATTTGCACGAGCCTTTATGCGACAACCACTTGCAAAATAAACAAGCTCGCCTTTTATCCACTCAACTGTCAAATGCTGAAAATCGACACGGAACGAACATGGCCGACTGTCCCAGTGTCCAAAATGGACACAAACTTTTTTGCGCGCCCTGTCACACTGTATTTTTATTTTTAGTAATTTTGTCTATGGGCATATCGCTCATGTCTCACCGTTGTAACGGTATACGGTATGCAAAATTAATTTACAATTAACAACATTAATATATATCCATTCCAAATCTACATATTACTTAGTAAGTATCACAATAAATACTAAAGTATATGTACCTAACAAATTAATTATGATTTCGCCTTTTTTGCGATGAGATGATAAGTTCTAATAAAAGAGAACACGAGAAACTGGTTATTTTGAATATCAACTTCAAGTTTCTACTGATCCTTTTGACATCGTAATGTCAAGGTGAATTAATCTAGTTTTTTTTAAATCTAATTAAGTACGTTCGTAGGTTTTTTTTTAATATTTTTCTTTTCGTTTGGGTGGCAAAAGAATGCATTATCTATGCATTTGTAGCGGTATCTACAACGCTACATGCGCACAACGCGTTATACTGACGTCACGCTTAATCCTGCATCTCGCAAGCAGAGTTTACCGCGCATCTAGCGCATCCGCAACGGCCCGACATGAATCATCGGGCAGTTGCCCGCCAGACACAACACTCGTCTGGTCGGAGGATCCTCCCTTTTCTATAGAGTATGATTAAACTTTACACCCTGTTCCTCTTACATTTTTATACATTTTTTTGAATGGCAACCCGGTTAACTTCGTAAAAATAGCAAATAATAATAATTTTTATTTATTGACACCAAAAATATATATATATATTTATATTATTTTAACTATATTGCTTAAAAATAAATTTGTAAGCTATAATGAAAGTTTTTGTTTTTAATTTTTAATTTTAGTTAATAAAAAACAAAATATTACTGTACTATATCCAATTATCCATAGTATTATACTTATAGGTTAAAACCCCAGGGCGTGGGGTTCGCTCATGTCTTGAAAAGGCTGCTTGACTCTTCCCTTGACCCAAAGGTTGGCTTTTACCTTAGCCAGAGGCTTGCCATTGCTTGGCTTGGCATTGCCACGCAACGCTGCAGCGTAGTGATGCCGGCAGTCTCTTGTCTCATTATCTACCAGTACCTAGGTATTACGTGTAGACAGCGATACGAATGAATTTTTTGACACTATGTTTTAGTTTGTGAATACTTTTAGTTAAATTAGGATATATTTTGCTATTTTTGTTAATTAAAATTAGGTCTATGTTGTTATTTACGTACGTATTATTTTTATTCTGAATAAACAAAAATATAAATAGTAAAAATATAAAAAGTTTTAATTGTAACAAAGAAATACAGAAGAAAACATGAGTGACGGAATTCAAACAAGAATCAGTTTCGTATTTATTAAAACTAACTATAGCTTTACTTTAGACTCTAGAAGATGTTTTTAAATCATTTTAAAACCTACTCAGAAAATCTCGTCTAGAATAAATAAGTTGTTATTGTAGACGAGTTTTTTTTTTGCGAATGATGCCGTCTGATGCCATTTTAGTCTTAAAAAAAAGATAAGGATTAGTTTCTTCCACGTTGTACTTAATTAAAAATAAGTTTCTGTCCGCGGCTTCGCCCACGTGAATGTCGTAAATTATAACACGGGATTAGCCTGTAACTCCTTATAAAGTTATAACATCAGAATGCCATTCTCGTATCTCAACTCAGCGACAATCCACATCAAAAACTTGTAAAAAATATAGGGAACTAGCTTCCGCCCGCGGCTTCGCCCGCGAGGTACGTCGATGAAAACTATCCTATATCCTTTCCCGGGATGCAATCTATCTCTCTGCCAAATTTTATCGAAATCCGTTCAGTGGTTTAGGCGTGAAAAGGTAACATACAGACAGACAGAGTTACTTTCGAATTTATAATATTAGTATGGATTTAGGGAAATTAGACGTAACCCAATGACCTGCAACAAACACAGGATTCCACATAAAACTACGTCTCACCACTAGAACAATAAGACCGCTTTCACACTTAGCGACTTAGCAGCGCGACAGTCGCGCGACCGTCGCGCTCAGTCAGAATATCATTATTCGCGTTCGCGCGCTGCTATCGCGCGGCTGTTCTTGAAATGTGTAGGCAATTAGGCATTGCTTCTGCCGCGCTACTTCGCGCTGCTAATGTGAAAGCGGCCTTAGGCAATCGTCATTTGCGAAAACCAATATCTGCCGCTCTATTCTGTTATAACATAGGTGAAGTGAGCTTAAAGTGAGTTGTCACTAGTGTCAATCCCCAGCATCAGGTGGAATGACAGCTTACGTTAAGTTCACTTCACCTAAGTTTTCACGGTGAGATGTTTACAGAATAGCACAAAAAAAAACGATGCGATGCGATGTTAAAACTACATCATACATACGTAATCTGCATTCTCGATTTATTTGCCAAAAATGTATACAAGGAAAAATAACTTTAAATCCTACACCATGAAGTTCAGTTTACTCTACAACTTCAAACATTTTTATAACATTTTCAATAGTGCTAGTCACTTTGAAATCATCTTAATTACCATTAAAATAAAGTTGATATTTGTTTAACTTGAAATAATATTAATATGAAACATACCTAAGTTTGAATAGACTTTACATAAACTCACGCCATCCTCCCATGCGGGATACGGGTCACTACATCTTCTTTTAAACTTCACCGCTGAATGATCACATCATTCCTCAGTCTATTCATATTTACACCAAAAATATCTGTTTCTTGTTCCAGACCTCCTCCAAGGACTCCAGCAGTTATTCCAGCCTTACCAGGGCAATGACAACTTAAACGTATATACTGGGGCCACAAGAGCCCCACACAAACAGACGAACAGACAAGGAAGCAAGAAGAAAACTGTCGAGAACAGACATCAAACGGAACACCAGCGATCAAAGGAACCTCCCACGAATCAATATGAGTATGTCTTTGCTACAACAGAGAAACCAGCTCACAAGACGACAAAATCTAGTCATAATAATAATTCTAGGAGTTTCAAAAATGAATATAGCAACATACTTTTTGGAGAATATTACAACCCTTATGAAACAACAACTAAAGTTAATAGAGGTAAAACTACAACAACAACTGAAGCTAGTTACTTACATTTTAATGGTAATAGAGGAACGACACAGAATGTTTTCGGTAGCAATTTTAATTTCGATAGACCGGATAATGAGAATGTCAATCAAAGAGAGAATTTTGCTGCCAATAACCAACAAAGACCTACAAATTCGATCAGCAATAGAGCCAATCTTAACGACAACAACAATTTTCCTGGAATTGTCAGTATAAATTTTAATAATAGAGAGACAAACAACACTGATTACAATATAAACCCAAGCTTACCGGAAAACAACAGAAACAATAATGGTTTTAATAACGGTGGTAATGCAGGAAGCAGTTTCAATAACAGAAGAAGTACAAATAACAATAATAACAGAGGAAATTCTAACTTTAACAATAACAGACCCACCAACAGTTTCAACCAAGGTAACAACTTTGGGGGTTTTTACTTCCCAGACACTCCTCTAATCAACCGACCAGGGGTACAACCATCCCCGGTGGATGTTGGTCTACCACCTATCACCAACAGACCAGCATCCAACAATAATAACTTTGGGGGCTTTAGTAGACCTTCAGATTCAAGCTCAGTGACGTTCGCTGATCAACCTGATCAGGAACCAGAGATTTTGATTGGCCCTGATGAAGATGATATGACTGAATGGCAGAAGAAAAATTATGAAAAGAAAGCGGAGAGAAGTGAGTATGATTTTTTACCCTTTCTCTATTTTAATGACAGTCTGAGGTCTTTTATTTTAGCCAACCAATTAGCTCCGGACGGATATACGTCAATTTCCATAAGCCCCGAACGTTAAATAAAATAAAAATTTCATACTCTTTCATTATTTTTTTCTCATCTATCTTTCTAATTCTCTTTCAAACACTTTTTTCCAGTGTGCGACTACTACAAGTCCCTCACGATGAAGAAAGTGGTGGCTTTACCCCTTCTACCGTCGCCGGACCCCGTTGAAATCAAAGTGTCTGACTGTGTGCCTATCAACGTACCTCTGGTCATCGGCGGAACAGTTGCGAGCATCCGAGATTTCCCACACATGGCTCTCGTTGGCTGGATGAAAGCTAGAGTAAGTTAAATACTCATCTAACAAATCTAATTATCAAAACGTGACGGGCCCGTGGCTAAATGATAACAGCCACACAGGTCGATCAGGTTATGCCACGCTTGCCGTCGTTGGTCGATACATGGGTGACCATCTTTACATACCGAGACCCCTGCGTGCCTCGGAAAGCACGTGAAGCCGTTTGTCCCGGCGGTTATTTTTCTTTGATCTTTGACAGTCGTTACGGGTAGTCAGAAGCCCGAAAGTCTGACAAAACTAGTCTTACCAAAGGTATCGTATTACTATTAACCAGTAACTGGTTTGTGGAGGGCAGATAGGCAGTCGCTCCATGTAAAATACTGGTGTCCAGCTGCATCCGGTTAGACTGGAAGCCGACCCCAACATAGTTGGGAAAAGGCTATCCAGATGACCCCCGTTAAGAACGGAGTTCCCGATATCACACACACTCATTCTAAGAGACAGACTGAGAAAATGTGATTTTAAGACGTGTTTTTAATAGAGAGCCATCTTGGAAGCTTCATTTTGACCATGCTTTTCATTTTGACGTCGCTATCGGCGTTAGCACCCTCAAAAACCATGAAAACGACACCCATGACGAAGTTGCGAAAGTGTTCGCAGCCGCCATCTTGGATCTATTTTTCTAGCCCTTTTGTTTAACGTTATGTGCTTAAGAATGTATGATGATGTTTCCAGAAAGACGGCTACTCCTGGAAGTGTGGGGGCTCCCTGATCAGCGACCGCTACGTCCTGACTGCGGGGCACTGCACCTATCAGGACAAAGATGCCAATGTTGTCAGGTATAATCACTGTTGCTATAATGTATCTATCTATCACCTATCACTATCTACCGTTGCTATTATGACTAATAACTATCTATAAAGTTAAAGTTGTTTGTTTTTGAGGTTCCGTATCCAAAGGGTAAAAACGGGACCCTATTACTAAGACTCCACTGTCTGTCCGTCTGTCACCAAGCTGTATCTCATGAACCGTGATAGCTAGACAGTTGAAATTTTCACAGATGATGTATTTCTGTTGCCGCTATAACAACAAATAAGTACTAAAAACAGAATAAAATAAATATTTGAGGGGGGCTCCCATACAACAAACGTGATTTTTTTTGCCGTTATTTTTTAGGTAAGTAGTGTTAAATATTGTATGGCTGTACGAAACCCTTCGTATGCGAGTCCAACTCGCACTTGACCGGTTTTTTGTTTGTTTAAACGCGCTAACCTCTGGAACTGCCAGTCTGATTAAAAAAAAAAAACTCTACTCCTTTTTTTTTTTTTTTTTAAGGATGGGAAATCATCCAAAGACCCCTCCCGCTCTGGGTGGAGCGGAAGGGAGTGTCAGACTCTTACTGACTAAAACCCATCCGTGTTCCTTCCTTAGCCCTTTATGTTCCGGGGCAGCGGTAACCCTTTCGGACAATCCCGCTGCCCAAAACTCTGCTCCTCTATTAGCCTTGTGTGGGATCACACGTCTCACATAATATTAGTAAACACACCTTCCAATATATAAATAAAAGGATTAATAAACGTATTATTGAAATCCTTAGAACGGTCTTTCCTTTGGTGTTCCTCCATTAACCCGAACATGTATTTTTGTATTTGATAGTCCAATTCTTGAGGAAGACTTTATGCTATTTAACATCACGCTAGGAGCTTTAGGAGCCGAGAAAATAGAAAAAACAGTCAGAAAGAACAGTAAGTGAAAACGAAGTAACAGCGCGGGCAGGCGATGCGATGCAAGGGGGGGCGGGTTTCGAGAGGGTCTGGGGGGGGCAAGTTTAGTGGAAAAAATCGTTCATATTTTTTTCAACTAAATCGCAGACTTTTACTTTCATAGGCCAACCCATTCATTGATTGACCGCAGCAAACGCACCTTAACGTCACCTATCACAAAGCTCCGAGCCATCAATCCATTACCTCATTATTAATTCATCAATTTTACTGAAACCAGTAACGATATTTACAGTGGACCACCTCACGCTGTACAACTCGGATCCTCGTACCTGGACGATCGTGGAGCCCTCGTCGTGAAGATATCAGCTGTCATACGCCATCCCAAGTATAAGCAGAGAAGGTCGTACCATGACGTAGCGCTCATCAAGCTGGTTTCAAAAGTCAAGTGAGTAAAATTAAGTTATCTTGTCTCAGAAGTTTTATTTAAATTAGGCTGAGAACATTGACAAACACAACGTGTTTATTTTTGATATCCTATGGGATATAAAAAAAAAACATAACTCTAGGGGGTCATTGTACTCATCATTATGAACAACTTTTACTATGGAACCAATACCGAAATCGCAAAATATATGGTGTTCCCTACATTTTGACGAGTTATAGGATACGAACATAAATGTAGGTAACAGCTGTTTTTTTTTTCGCGATTTCAGGTTTTGGCCCATATTAAAAGTTGTTCATAATGATGAGTACAATGATCCTTAGAGTTACGGGATATAAAAAAAAACACGTATATTACTCTGAGAATCAGCACTTTTTTAATGTCAGAATAAGATAAGACAGTCCTCCAAACCGCCCTTGACCACTTCAGTGTCTTAGATGAGAAGAAGCTAAGAAACAACAAACTCCCCAGCAGCACAGCTGTCTGTTCAGTTAGAAAAACTTAATCTAAACAATAGTATGCTATGAAATACATACAAAACATTTAATTATTATTTGCCACATATCAGCTAGAACACGCCAATACGTTACCAGCAGTTGTGGCGTTCAGACAGTCGCTCCATTCAAAATACTCATATTCAGCTGGATCCGGTTAGACTGGAAGCCGACCACAACATAGTTGAGAAAAGAATAGGCAGATGATGAAAAGTAGCAAACGAGCATGTGGACATTTTTTATTTATTTTTTGTTTTAAATGGGTTTGCTCTTGACTCTAAACTAGGTCAGAGGTGACAGAGACAAAGTCGACGATGGAGTGAGCTTACCCAGAAGAAGCCTATTCACTCTCACTTTGAAGAGATTCGGGTTGTAAAAGAATAATTTGCAATAAGCTAGAAATAACGTTTCATAACACGTTCGT
The DNA here is from genome assembly GCA_963669345.1 of Gortyna flavago. Taxonomy (NCBI): domain Eukaryota; kingdom Metazoa; phylum Arthropoda; class Insecta; order Lepidoptera; family Noctuidae; genus Gortyna; species Gortyna flavago. The sequence continues at coordinate 6,944,309 of OY770154.1, forward strand.
TCGTTTCGTTTTAGTATTTTTTATTATTATAATAGGTGTCTGTAATTACACCGGTACAAACTTTAGAGGAAATGGACTCCTAGGTCTGAATTCCTCTTACGCTGACATCCGTCGTCGGTCGCGTTGGTTGGTCGTTGGTCACGCGTTACCAAGACCCTGACGATAAATGGACGTGTATATTGTGCGAGCGCGAGTCCATATAAATCGGTACGCGACCGATGTCAGTGACCGACGCGCGACGTTGAATTAACAGTATTTTTAGCCCTATGGTACGCCTTGCCGACATCCCAGTTAAACATAACACATAATGGCATGCAGCATCAAAAACATGTATCATATGCATCGACGAAAAATTCATTTGCATAATCAGCCTATAATGTTCCCACTGCTGGGACACAGGCGAGGAGGCCTGTGTCTGTGAGAGGGAGTGGGCTGTAATCCACCACGCGGGCCCAGTGCGGGTTGGTAGGTAGATGTCACATGTCTTCAAATTTTTGGTTCTAAGACATTCCGGTTTCCTTACGATGTTTTCCTTCACCGTTTTGAGAGCAGTGATAAATCCGAAAGTAACTCTGTCTGTCTGTATGTTACCTTTTCACGCATAAACCACTGAACGGATTTTGAAAATTTGGCAGAGAGATAGATTGCATCCCGGGGAAGGACATAGGATAGTTTTTTATCGGCATACCTCGCGGGCGAAGCCGCGGGCGGAAGCTAGAAACAATTAATTAATTTGATTGTCTTTAATTTGTGTTCCATAAACGTATCTATGTGTAGCTACAATTCAAGAGGTGTAAAATGTTTGTGTGTCTTGTCTGTACTGTAAAGTAATGAATAGCAGACACAATAGAATTTATAATTAACTCGGTATTGCTTAAAATTCCAGGTTCTCGGAGGTGATTCGTCCAGCGTGTTTGGGAGTGCCACCACCAACGGGCAGGAGCATTATCGCCACTGGATGGGGGAGGACTGAGTTCGGTGAGTTAATCTTGATAAAATACGTTCGTGTTATGGTTTTATTGTGTATTCTTCGTTATAAGAGATAGAAGTAGTCGTGTTACGCGTGCGGTGAAACAATATAGAATAGAATATATTTAGGTATTTGCTTAATCTACACCCGTGCTATAAATCCTTTATAAAAGTGTCTGAAACAGTTAGCTTATGGCCAACATTAAAACAACCAGTGTCATAGTAACCATAATATCATCCAAACGAGTGTTATAATGTTGTACCTACCTACTAAATTTCATAATGCAACTCCTTTTCAAAAAAAGAACATTTTTATGCACTCGCGTTTCACTACCACAGCGCCGTAATTTAAAAAAAAAATAACTTACAGGTTATTGGATTCACGTCGTATCCCACCGGCCGCCATTTTTGTTCGATATTAGTAGTGCAAAAAACTGTTATAGGATTCATATCACGGGTGTAGATAAACTCTTGTATGCTACTGTACATAATTAGGTATTAAAACAGTTGCATAACTATTAAAACATGGTATTACGTGACATTAAATAAGGTCTTATTCTTATCATGTTTCGCCATGAACTGGCATACAAATATTTAAACACGTTCCCTCTTCTTCATGTTCCCTCAAATATGGCGAGGGGGGTAATGGCTGATCTTTGCGTTATGCTCGTGAACGGGTGCTGCTTGTGGTGACTGGTCGTCTTGCTGACCATGGTTTTATTGTTGTTATTAGTAATAACTTGTTCATTAATTTTTACTTTGATGGTCCTGTTTATCATTTGTGACTTCAAGTGACAGCTATGTGAACAGAACCCAGCATTGCATAAATATGTAAGTTGTCACGCCCTTTATACCTGGAGGCTTTTATTTAGGTAGTATTTTTTTTTATTATTACTTTTGATTTAGTATTTTTATTTTAGCGTACGTAAAGATTTTTTAAGGTATTTGTTGGTATATTGGCGTGGCTAGCTAACATATGGCAAATAATTTTATTGAATGTTCTGTGTTCTGTAATGTTAATTAGATACTTTGCAGATCTAGTTTTGTATACAGTCGAGTATTTTACAACTGAACAGACAGCTGTGCTGCTGGGGAGTTTGTTGCGCCACTTCTTCTCCCCAGCGAAAGCACTAGGAAGTAGTGAAGGGCGGTCGTGCCGGGGGACTGTCTTTTGTAATTTTGACTTTCGAAAAGTGCTGATTCTCAGCCTAGTTTGAATAAATGACTTTTGATTTTGATTTTGTTAAATGTAACAAATTTAACACATCAATCTGTTAAAATTCCAATTCTTTCCTAACTTATTCAAATCTAACCATCCCATCATTGTCAATTCAAGGAGGTGATCACTCCGTACAGCTTCGCAGCGTCTCCCTGGACGTGTGGGACATGCAGGAGTGTAAGGATATCTGGGGCACATCCCTGAAGCTGCCAAATGGAGTCACCCCTGATAGCCACATGTGTGCTGGTGACAGAGGTGGCGGGCATGACACTTGTCAGGTAAGAATTATTATGAACAGCTTTTTACTAAATGCATACGATACGGTACATAAAACAAAAACCAGGTTTTTCAATTTTTGTATGTTCCGGATCTTCGAAACGCCTGGACCGATTTTAATGAAATTTGGTATGGGGATACTTTGAACCCTGGGGAAGGACATAAGTACTTCTTCGTCGTCTTTTTTTTAATAAATGTACTTTCTTTCTTTCTTTTTATCGACATACCACGAAGGTGAAGCCACGGGTGGAAACTAGCAGTAACTATCTATTATGTTAGTGTAGAACGTTTACTTCGCTTAGCAAAGTCAAAGTGCGGTTGTGAATCTTGCTCTACGTTATGACAAAATACAGCTACATGGTTCGATCGATCGTGAGGTCGGTCCGATGATGTGTGATCCATTACATACAGAGACCCCTCCGGGTCTCAAAAAGCATGTTTAATCATCAGTCCTGGCTGTCATTCGCAGATCTTTGACAATCGTTACGGATAATTAGAAGCCTGAAACACTGACAAGCAGTGTCACCGCATGATAAAGTTTCACCCAGTAACTGGGTTGTGAAGGTCAGATAGACAATCGCCCTATGTAAAATACTGGTATTCAGCTGCATCCCGTTAGACTGGAAGCTGATTCCAACATAGTTGGGAAAAGGTTAGGCAGATGATGATGATTCATGGACATTTTGCTTTCCACAGGGTGATTCTGGTGGTCCGGCGCAGATTCAAGATGGCTGCCTTTGGCGCGTGGTCGCTGTGACGTCATACGGTCGGTCTTGCGGCGCCCCTGATACGCCTGCGCTGTACGCTGTCATACCGCACGCATTCGTAGCTGCTCAGGTGTTCGATGAGAATTCATGACAATAAAATAACTATCTAAGGAATTTTATGCATTTTTATTTAAAAAAAGGAAGACCATCATCTTCCACTAATTTACACAGTGGGTCAACGTAGTCCATCATGGTTCATCGTGGTCCATCACGACCCATTATGGTCCATCGTGGTACATCGCGACCCAGCTTGGTTCAATGCATTCCAACACGACTCATCATCGTCCAGCATGACCCATAACAATCCTTAGTGGCCCAGAACGACCCATCGTAGTTCATCACGATCCATCATGAACCAGCATGACCCATTTCTGCGTCATATCGCACGTGTTTATAGGTATGTAGCTGCTCAAGAGTTTGACGACCATGATATAAAATAAAGGGAATTGATGCATTTTATTTTAGCCATAATCCCCCATTAATTTACACAGTGGCCCAGCATAGTCCAGTATGACCCATCGTGATCCACCATGGCCTATCGTCATCCATGGCGACCCATTATTGCCCATAATGGCCCATTTTTTCCAATGTGGCCTCTCACGATCAATGCTCACTATCAGTAGCAATGGGTTTTATTTTAATTCAACAACATTCATTGCAATATTTACGTTGTTGAGTAGACAAATTTTTCGAACATATGAAGCAATGGATAAGCAATATCCTTCAAAATGATTCAGATTAGTGAAAGGGTGATGGTCCATCATGACCGCCATTACTGTACCTACATTTAGGTTCCATCATGGGCCAAATCATGCTACAGATTGCACCGACCACTAATAAATTGGGATAAAAGCAGGATGGTGATGATGTGCCCCAACCAAGGGCTGAAACACATGCACTGCTGCAAGGATCTTGCGCTCGAACGGCGTTGACACGAGTGGGGAGCTGTTTGTAAACGACGTGCAATTATTGTTTGTGAAATTGAAAGATCAAGTTGGCGGCGTTTGTTCCGATTTTGACCACGCGCCTAAACAGCGCTATACATATCAAAGCGATCTGCATATTATCATCAAATTCAAAAGGGGCTCGTGATAACAGCTGCACGGGTTGGCTTGCTGAGGTCGGTTCATGGATGAGTGACATTACTATATCGAGACCCCTCCGTGCCTCGGAAACACAGATCACTCCCTCGGAAAGCACGTTAAGCCGTTGGTCCCGGCTGTCTTTGACAGTCGTTATGGGTAGTCAGAAGCCCAAAAGTCTGACAACCAGTATTACCAAGTTAATGGGTTGTGGAGGTCAGATAGGCAGACGGTTCATGTAAAATACTGGTATTAAGCGGCATCCGGTTTGACTGCAAACCGACCCCAACATAGAAGGGAAAAGGCAGGCAGATTGATTGCATAATGTCAATTCATCGAGGTCAATCAAATAAATAAATAAATAATAACTAAACTAGGTACAGTCATCGGAGCAAGGTCACAAACTCTTGGTTTAATTACCTACTGAAAATACAGTTTGTTCTTACACGACAACTCAACTTACTTATCTACAAAATTATTGAAGAAACACACACTGACGCATCATTAAATCAATAACATTTCAGCATTTGGGTACATAACAGAATAATTTATCGGGTAAAGCAAATATATATTAATTAATATCGGGACAGCAGACTACATATCTACTTATACTCGCGACTTTTAATTACCTAGCTGCAGTAAAATGACACTTCATAATAACTCATTTCGGACTGCGTTTAGAGATATGAATGTCAAATAAGTTTCATTTCTTACACTATTCTGTACTAGAAAAACAAGATTTGGTTGATAGCCGCGAAAAAACAAAAATACGCCAATTTCAGTCATTTAGGTAACACATAAGCTGACATTTTACTGCAGCTAATTAAAAGGCCGACTATAGTAAAAAACAGAGTCTGCATCCAGTTCGTCCCAGCCACCTTCTTTAGGTCGTCCGTCCATCTTGACATCAGACTGGATGCGGAAGGCGGAAGACAGGGTGTTGTGGCGCATGCCAATGCGCATGCTTATGTCCGGCAGTGGACTACAAAAGGCTGAGCTGATTGATAAAAAACCTTGGTGCACCCAGATTTTGCACACTTTCTTAACAGACCAGGGGGCCTAAAAAGGCCACTTTGGCAGAATCATAAAACAATTCATATCACGTAATTCATCTGTTTGACAGTTTCACACCTATATATCCCTGAAGGGTTAGGGAGAGGTGTACCTATAGCATTTTACGAATCTCCATACAAAACTTCTGTGTTAGGTGGGCTGGTTAGAATAACCACCGACAGCCGCCATGGCCGACGCACAATGGTACACCAGAAGGATTTAGTGCCGAAACCAAACCGTCTAACGTAGATAGAGCCACATTGCACGCAATCTACACATGCAAGCGGCGTGATTAACACGTCATCAGCAAGCTGAGGTGCGGTGCGGCGGAGACACGGTCACAGGCCCTCGGCCCGAAGACTGCACTCGCTTCCACGGACTCCATCGCGACGGCCGATACTTATCATATTTGATTGTCCGAGAAAATTTCACTAAAAGTAGCTTATTTAAGCTGTTGGTCCCGGCTGTCATTCGTGGATTGTTGACAGTCGTTACGGGTCGTTAGAAGCCCGAAAGTCTGACAACCAGTTTTACCAAGGGTTCTCGTGTTACCCAGTACTTAACTGGGTTGTGGAGGTCAGATAAGCAGTCGCTCCATGTAAAATACTGGTATTCAGCTGCATACGGTTAGACTAGGAGCCGACGCCAAAAACAATTGGGAAAAGGGTTGGCAGATGTTGATAGAACAGCAATACCTACATTCCACACCTATAGCTAATAGGCTAGATGGAACAGGATACGGAGGGGGATGGGTGCACTTACCCCCCCCCCCCCCCCCCCCAGTGCTTCGATCAAACTGACTCTAAAACTCAAAATTAGACATAGTTTTAATTCTATCTGTCACTTTATACGGTAGGTATATTATCTAATTATTCGTAGTCATCCTCGAAAAGGGGGGTACATTGTTGAGTTTACAGATAAAAACTTTTTAACAAAAAAAACAACCGACTTCCAACAAAACACTACAAAGTGAAAAATAACTTTAATTTCAGAAGTCGGTGTCGTTGGTTCTGCATTTTCGTTTTTTGACACCGACTTCTGAAATTAAAGTTATTTTTCACTTTGTAGTGTTTTGTTGGAAGTCGGTTGTTTTTTTTGTTAAAAAGTTTTTATTTTTCACTTTTGAGTTGTGGTACCTACCCCACACCAATTCGTATACCACTACTTGCTAAATATATAACAGTGACAGGAAGTTGTACAGAATGAGCTGTGATCGACCTTGGTAAAAAAAACTTTGCAAAAGGGCAAATATACGTCGCGCTAAGTCGTGTCAGAAGTTTGGAAGGTATCGTTTTGTCAGATTTGGATGCCAACAAATTATTAAAGCGACCACACGACGACAGATCATTGACGGAAATAATGAGGCTACGAAATCTGTCTTCTGACAATCAAAGCCACACTTAATGTACCTACGACTCAAGGGCGAAGATCTCTTTGGCGTCTTATAAAACAGTCTTCAGCGGTTTCATTTTCGAGCAGTAGCCTTCGAAATAGCTTCTCGTATCACATCTCCTGTATCATGTGGTTCGCATTTACTCGATAAGCCCAAACACGGCTAGAATACATTGTTTTATTACGATGCTCCGGTACCTACCTTCCAGCTTCATAAGATCGGTTTGATGGTACCAGTTTCGTCAGAACTATTTATTTAAATTTGCTTCGTCATAGTCGCTTAACTATCTTAATCGAGATATCTTATCTCCACCCATGAAATACTTATAATCATTGAAGAGTTCCTGTGTCTATCTGTAGTCTCCTTCATCGGTTCCACTTCACCAAATTATACTTTCTGAATGCAAATGCTTGAGTTGTCGATGAAAATACCAGAATTGCTATATGTATCATCATCATCTGCCTAGCCTTTTCCCAACTATGTTGGGGTCGGCTTCCAGTCTAACCGGATGCAGCTGAATACCAGTATTTGTATTTTGTAATTGCTATATGTATGCCTATAATATTTGAGGAGTTCCCTTAATTCCTTATGGATCCCATCATCAGAACTGGATTTTGACAAAATGGGACCAATCTGGAAGTATATCCTTTTAAATAAAAAAAAAAATTTCTAAATCGGTTTTGTAACATCATCTGAAATTGTCGTCTTGTTGTTTTTTCGCGGCCATCAACCAAACCTTGTTTTTCTAGTACAGAGTAGTGTAACAAATAAAACTTATTTGACATGCATATCTCTAAATGCAGTCCGAAATGAGTTATTAAGTAGTGTTATTTTACTGCAGCTAATTAAAAGTCGGAGTATAGGTAAGTGATGACTCTCGGACTCAAACACTTGAATCATCAATAGGTTTCATTTGATTTGAGAGAGTTCAACTAACACACTGTACATGCCTACCAAAGAGGATTTTCCTCGACTTTCATGGGATCCCTTCATCAGACTCTGACTTGGTGACAATGGGACCACCTCAAGAGCATACCGTTTCAAACCCTAATGTCAACTGCTCATCACCTGTTACAAAATATTGCTTTTCCCGATGCTGGGACGTTAATTGTTGAGGAGTTCTCTTGGTAAGAACCAGGAGAACTTGAGCTGATGGTGAAGTCACCATCAGCTCCACTTTACCATACGCATTGTGACGATCATAAATTGCTTAGCAACCATATTAAAGCAATCGAATCGCTACCCGTGAAATATTTTTCATTGAGTAGTTTCGATGGCCATCTGTGGTCTTCATCATCAGTTCCACTTCCCCAAATTATACTTTCTGAATGCAAATGCTTGAGTTGTTAATGAAAATACCAAAATTGCTATATGTATGCCTATAATATTTGAGGAGTTCCCTCAATTCCTCATGGATCCCATCATCAGAACTGGAGTTTGACAAAAATGGGACCAATCTGGACGTATGTCCTTTCAAATAAAAAAATAATTTTTTAAATCGGTTCATAAATCACGGCGTACTGAGGTAACAAACATAAAAAATAAAAAAAAATAAAAAAATAAAACATACAACCGAATTGAGAACCTCCTCCTTTTTTTGAAGTCGGTTAAAAATAGGTAGTGATGGTTTTCCTATAAAGGTCTTTCACGGCTTGAGAAATTCCCCCCGTCCTCCCGAAGAGATAGATTTACCCCGCCTTGAGCGAAAACCTAGATCCGTGCTTGTACTGGGTCACCCCTTTTCTAGCTTATCATTTATTTAGTTATTTATACTTCTCGCACACAAAAAAGTTACAAAGGCGGACTTAATGCTTCAGGCATTCTCTACCAGTCAACCAAGGGTGGTGAAGAGATTAGATGGCAGGTGCTTTGGTTGAGAGGAACATCATCATCTTACGCGCAGCCCAATCAGGCCCAATTATCGTTTCTTCGATCTCCCCCTACCACATTCAAAACAGGAAGCACTTCACCCAGTGTTATTGTGTACCTATTTGGATTTACAAAGCTGTTCAGACCAAATAAAAAAAATTGTTGTCTGTAAAGTCTGTTTACGGACGATAATTTTACGTGATAACGTCATAAGAGATAGATGCGTAACAAGCCGAACGCTTAGGCTGATCGTGCCTCTCTATCGCTTGTACCGCGCTCTCGCTTGCACGCTCGGCTCAGTCGGAACGTGACAATGAGTCATGCTTTTTCGTGCGTGCAGCCGGCGTTCATCGATTTATAAGACGTTATCACATCAAAAAGCTAGACAGAGCGCTGAGAACGATACAGTGAAGCATGATAAAACTACAGCTCTGGAGGCCTACCATGATCTATTTAAAAACGATTCAAAAGCAGGCCATTTCAGTTTAGGTTCTTAAACTGCATCGTTCACAGTCGTACCATGACGTCCAATACGCTCAGCAGCATTTGGATCGTTGAAGGTGAATGAGCGTTAAGAGCTCGTGGTAGGTATCCAGATGGCACGGCCTAAATTGAATCGTTAAACTGACGTCATGGTACGAATTAGCAGAACAGTTCAATTTAGGTCCTACAGTGGATCGCGTTAAGAGCTCGTGGTAGGTATGCTGGTCTGTGAACACGCTCATGCGCACACATTTACAATAATAATAATTTCTTTATTTGTATAGAATGCAGGTGTTACAATAATGGCTAGTTTCAGATATATTCCCAGTACATTCTGCCTGTTGGCATACAAAAATATAGCGGTTAACTTACCTACAGATCATTTAGAAACAAGGTACCTACTTAAAATCAAAATGAGATCATGGATCAGCTAAGTCTAAAATTATTTACATAATAAATGAGATAAAGTAAATGTAAATATTACAATAATTCATCATTTACAAAATCTGTAACAGAGTAATAACATTTCGCTGTCAGCAGCGACGACAAGAGTTTCTTGAATTTTATTAAGTTCTACAATTTGGCAATTTGTTAAATATAATAGGTGCCTTATCAATAATGTTTTTTTTAAGCAAAGCAGTGTTATATCTACCAGTACACAATAGACTCTGATATATTGTTCTCATGGCAGTAGTTCGCATCCTGGTATCATTTAATGCAGGAAATAGATGCTTGTTTAGCTACTTCTAGAATGTATATACTAGGAAAAGTTAGTATTTTATGTTTCTTGAAAAAAGGAATGCAACTATCTGTAACCTTTAGATTAATGCAACTATCTGTAACCTTTAGATTAAAAATGGATCTTATGCACCGTTTTTGGGCTTTAAATATAGACTCCCTTTCGGAACAATTACCCCAGAATACTACACCAAACCATAGAACAGAGACCACCAAACCGTGATATTGTATCAATGTTAACTTTCTTTCTTTATTTATTTATTTATTATTAAGGCACATCAACAACATAAACACAAACATTTACAAATAACAGAGAACAGAGACATGGACTAGTGTTTACGTCAATTACAGACGTGCACAGCATTCACAACAAAAAAGAAGAGAAAAACACATTCACGTAACAAAAATAATACCTAATAATTTTCTTGGACAGATTGAAGAGAGCATACGCAGACGTGCTTAATCTTTTGCAAACTTCTTCAGCCTGCGGTTTCCAAGTTTATTGACTGTCAATTAATACAATCAAACTACAACTTACACCTTACCAACCACACTAAGCGCGCACATGTTTACGAAACCGGCTTCACTTTACTGTTGACAGCCCTCTTATTTAGTCTGAGGCTGCCCTAACAAATATATGTTAAGGTATTGGATGACGTCATCAATAATTTAAATATTATTATTGAGCAATGTTTCGTACGTCAATATGATGTTATTTTGAGGCTTTGAAAGCAGCGATTAGCAGAACAATGCAGGTACAGCGCGCGGCCGCCGTGCTTTTTCAAAAGGAGGCGGTTATCAATAAATTCGATTGAATATTTGTTTTTTTTTTATCTTTGTTACCTCATAACTCCGTTATTTATGAGCCGATTTACAAAATTCTTTTTTTATTTCAAAGAATAATTATACTTTCAGATTGATCCCATTGAAATTTCATCAAAATCGGTTCAGTAGTTCGGTTTTAAAAAATTCAAGTATCTAAACGAAATTGTTTTTGCATGTACGAGTATGTTATTATAATACGCGATATCTCGGGCAATTGCAAATCGATTTCAAAGATTATAAAAAAAAAAAAAATGAAATAACTTTGATTTCGGAAGTCGGTGGCTAAAAACTAAAACTAAAATACAGAACCCAACACACCGCACCGGCTTCCGAAATTGAAGTTATTTCATAATTTAGAGTTAATTTCTTTTTGAAGTCGATTTAATTCATTTTAAATTACTTTTTTAATGGATAGGGTATGCCTCACGGGTGGTCCCGTATAAGGGTCTCCCCACATTTATCGACGCGGAATCGGCTTAAGCCGAGTGCGTATTACCACAAGGTACTCGACAAATGGCTCGTTTCGCCGTCGGCCGGGGCGTCGCGACGCGACGCGTCGTCCGAGCCGAGCCGATGCGAATGGTAGTAACACTCTTATTACGTACTTAGACATAAAGGCTTTTTTGACCAATGTTAGCCGATTCCGCGTCGATAAATGTGGGGAGACCCTAAGTCACTGCAGACCCACCATACCCCTGGGGGCCTAAAAAGGCCACTTTGGCAGAATAATAAAACAATTCATAACACGCAATTCATGTTTGACAGTTTCACACCTATATATCCCTGAAGGGTTAGGCAGAGGTGTACCAGTAGCATTTTACAAATCTCCATACAAAACTGTCATACAGATGAAATTGCGTGATATGAATTGTTTTATGATTCTGCCAAAGTGGCCTTTTTACGTCCCCCGGGCCGTACCCCTAGGTGCGTCACAGTGATTTAACGACTAAACTGCAGCGCGTCAGCCGCGCTGCAATTGCGCGGCTGTTGTGTTTGGCATGTATGTTTTTTTGTGTATTGGCATGTGAAGGCATCTGATCTACTTCTGCCGCACTAACCATCGCGCTGCTAACGTCCAACCAGCGTGAAACCAGCCTAAATCCCCCACAACGCAGTTTTCATGGCCAAAAACCACACCATTGAAAACATAAACTATTTTTTATAAAAACATCTGTTCAAACTAAAGCGGTTGGAAATTCAAACAATTTAACAACGTTATTTGAACATTTGGCGTATAAAAGTGACATTAATGATTAATTTTGTAAATTAATTTAAGTTGATAAGAGGTGACAATGGCGCGGGTGATAATATTATTTTGTTTGGTGAGTTATTATAAAATTTAAATAAAGTGGGTACTGATAGTACATTACGAAATGTGTGACATTATTATTATTAAAAGCCTGTATTGTCCCACTGCAGGGCGAAGGCCTCGCTACTCTCTTTCCATTTCTCTCCGTAAAACTGATAAGGAGCAGTTCTTGTTGAAGGAGTCCAGCTCATCCCGCCATCTCTGTCTGGGCCTGCCGCGATGTCGCTGAGGGACTCATTGGGTTGTAAGTTTGGCCCATTGTTCGTCTGACATGCGGCAGATGTGTCCAGCCCAAATCCATTTTAGCGTGGCAGCTTTCCAAGTGACATCAGTTATCTTTGTGATGGAACGGATCGTCGTATTCCTAACCCGGTCTGGTAATTTGGTATCCAGAACGTGTGATTAAATGATAGCATTTTTGCACAGTGAGAAAAACGCCGTGCATTTAATGTCACACGTATCGTATACTATCTTAGAGCACAAAACTCGCACTTACCTACATCACGCTTTTCGGTTTGGGTTACAGAGGGCTATAAATCTTATTCATCTGCCTATAGTCGGACTTTTAATTACCTGCAGTAAAATGACAGCTTAAGTGTTACTTACATGACTGCAATTGGCGTCATTTTGTTTTTTCGCGGCCATCAACCAAACCTTGTTTTTCTAGTACAGAATAGTGTAACAAACGAAACTTATTTGACATGCATATCTCTAAATGCAGTCCGAAATGCATTTTACTGCAGCTAATTAAAAGTCGGAGTAGGTATAGCTTTCCCCAACTATGTTGGGGTCGGCTTCTAGTCTACCTGTCCTGCCGTACCTACCTGATAACACTGTAATTTGAAAACATTGTAAAAGGAAATTATTTTTAAAAGAGTAATCGTGGAGTTTTTTGCGGGCTCCTCTCCATAGGAAACGACCAATTGGAACCGTGCACCTAGCTTCTGACGTGTCATAAGTGCCCATGTAGGTTTATGTGAAATAATTGATTTTGTTTTAAAAAGCTATCGGTACCTATTTTAGCTTCATGCATAGGTAATTTGTTAGAAGAACTAATTCTTTTTTGTTTCAGTTTTGCATATGTCACGCGAATTTGTTTGACTTCAGTAAGTAACCAAAGTGAATAAATAATTCATTCATGAAAATGAACAACCATTTTTATAATGTACAGACGCCAGCACATCAACCTACCCGAAACTGTCACATTTTCCCAATCAACTTTGAACCTTATGCTTTAGCGATAAAGTTGAAAATCTATCAAAGAAATTTGACAGATTGTACCTAGTAGGTTGATGTGCTGGCGTCTGTACCTAAATATTTCTAGAATACATATTTTGTTTACAGAATTATACTTAAACGATGAAGAAGTAGATTTATTCCCGAAGCTACTAACTCCTGTCAAGAAACCGGCTGCACATGTTATGAAAAAACCGGCTGCACACATAGCTAAAAAACCGAATCCAATCAAAAAACCGATTCCAATAATAAATATTATTAATCCAGTAGACGTTATTGATGCTATAGCTGCACCAGTCAAAGAAGTGGCTAATGCTGTGCTGAATCCTCCTAAAGCTGAAGCCCATGACGTGTTGGGTTTGCCTGATATATTTCCCGGTTTAGCTCCTGTTTCAAAGTCATCTGATAAAGGGGCAGTAATTGTTAAGACAGCTACAAAAGGGGAATTAAGTCCATCTATTGCTTTAAAGGTCCCATTTCTTCCTGGTATTCCTAAGCTCCCGAGTTTCCCATTCTTGCCAAGTTCAGGGGTAAGTGCGACTCCTCCTTCAATTTCTGGTACCACACCTTGCGCTGAAGGTTCTACTGCTAACGGTGCTTCTACTACTTCCGCAGGAACACCGATTCCTAGTGTAAGCACTCCTGCAGGACCTAGTACGCCTTCTTTTGGGTTGTCAACTCCAGGTCCATCCACTCCAAACTTAAGTTCTCCTTCAGCTAGTGTGACTACGCCATCTTCATCCGTTACTACTCCTTCTGCGTTAACCCCACCATCAGTTCCTGCGGTCACTCCTCCAGCTAATGGGATTTCGACTCCTGCAAGTGTTACTACTTCAGATCCTTCACTTCCTGGAGCTTCGACTCCATGTGGTGGAGTAACCACCCCCTCTCCTGGTGGAAAAACCACACCCCCAGCTGGTGGAAAAACCACACCTGGTGGTGTAACCACCCCATTACCTGGTGCAGTAACCACCCCCTCACCTGGTGGAGTAACCACCCCCTCAGCTGGTGGAAAAACCACACCTGGTGGTGTAACCACCCCATTACCTGGTGCAGTAACCACCCCCTCACCTGGTGGAGTAACCACACCCTCGTCTGTTGGAAAAACCACACCCCCAGCTGGTGGAAAAGCCACACCTGGTGGAGTAACCACCCCCTCACCTGGTGGAGTAACCACCCCCTCATCTGGTGGAGTAACCACACCCTCATCTGTTGGAAAAACCACACCTGGCGGAGTAACCAAACCCTCACCTGGTGGAAAAACCACACCCCCAGCTAGTGGAAAAACCACACCTGGTGGAGTAACCAAACCCTCTCCTGGTGGAAAAACCACACCCCCTGCTGATGGAAAAACCACACCTGGTGGAGTAACCACCCCCTCACCTGGTGGAGTAACCACACCCTCAGCTGGTGGAAAAACCAAACCAGGTGGAGTAACCACCCCCTCATCTGGTGGAGTAACCAAACCCTCACCTGGTGGAGTAACCACCCCCTCACCTGGTGGAGTAACCACACCCTCGTCTGTTGGAAAAACCACACCTGGTGGAGTAACCACCCCATCACCTGGTGGAGTAACCACATCCTCGTCTGTTGGAAAAACCACACCTGGCGGAGTAACCAAACCCTCACCTGGTGGAAAAACCACACCCCCAGCTAGTGGAAAAACCACACCTGGTGGTGTAACCACCCCCTCACCTGGTGCAGTAACCACATCCTCGTCTGTTGGAAAAACCACACCTGGTGGAGTAACCAAACCCTCTCCTGGAGGAAAAACCACACCCCCAGCTGGTGGAAAAACCACACCTGGTGGTGTAACCACCCCCTCACCTGGTGCAGTAACCACACCCTCACCTGGTGGAGTAACCACCCCCTCACCTGGTGGAGTAACCACACCCTCGTCTGTTGGAAAAACCACACCTGGTGGAGTAACCACCCCATCACCTGGCGGAGTAACCACATCCTCGTCTGTTGGAAAAACCACACCTGGCGGAGTAACCAAACCCTCACCTTGTGGGAAAACCACACCCCCAGCTGGTGGAAAAACCACACCCGGTGGAGTAACCACCCCCTCATCTGGTGGAGTAACCACCCCATCACCTGGTGCAGTAACCACACCCTCATCTGTTGGAAAAACCACACCTGGCGGAGTAACCAAACCCTCACCTGGTGGAAAAACCACACCCCCAGCTAGTGGAAAAACCACACCTGGTGGAGTAACCAAACCCTCTCCTGGTGGACAAACCACAAGCCCAGCTGGTGGAAAAACCACACCTGGTGGAGTAACCACCCCCTCACCTGGTGGAGTAACCACCCCCTCATCTGGTAGAGTAACCACACCCTCAGCTGGTGGAAAAACCAAACCTGGTGGAGTAACCACCCCCGCACCTGGTGGAGTAACCACGCCCTCAGTGAGTGGAAAAACCACACCTGGTGGAGTAACCACCCCCTCACCTGGTGGAGTAACCACGCCCTCAACTGGCGGAAAAACCACACCTTCAGCTGGTGGAGCAACTACACCCTCACCTGGTGGAGTAACCACGCCCTCAACTGGCGGCAAAACCTCTCCTAGTGGCATTTCTCCACCAGCAATTAATGGTGGTAGTACTCCTTATCAACCAGGCGCTTCCTCTTCATCACCTAGTACACCAAATCCTACAGCAACTGGATCACCCAACAGTGTAGCTCCTTCCAAAACTGGATTGCCAGGCGCTTTACCTATAACCGGTAGTTATCCAGCAACACCTGGATTGGGCAGTCCACCTTCAGTACCTGGGTTACCAGGATTGCCTGGATCTGAAAGTCTACCGGGAAAATCTGGGTCGGATGCAACTGACTTGGCAGCACAAAAATCATCTGATGTCATGAAAACGGTATCTGCAGGTCTAACACCAGGTAATTCTAATTTTCATTTTCTAATAAGTGACTCCATCGTTGGTCTTGCAAGTTGCAAGCGCAACCGCTGCGCATGGGATCCTGGGCATTCCTGGTTCGATCCCTAGGTCAAGCATAATTAAATATGTCTTTAATTTCTGGCCGATCTTTTCATCGTCATTTGTCGATCTCGCTTTAAAATTTTTTTTTTTTTTTTTTATTGTAATGTGCGTTTTGTTTGTGCAGAATAAACAATTTATTTCTTTCTTTTGAATGTGTCATTTTAAAAAATACCGCGAATATGCGAGAAGCACATGACACGACATGACAGTATTAATCACAATTTGAATAATTTTGAAGGATATTGCTAATACATTGCTTCTTATGTTCGAAAAAGTCCGCTCAACAACTTAAATGACGCAATAAATGTTACTGGAGGCCTACCATGATCTATTTTAAAACGATTCAAAAGCAAGACATTTCAGTTTAGGTTCTTAAACTGCATCGCTCACAGTCGTACCATGACGTCCAATACGCTCAGCGGCATTTGGATCGTTGAAAGTGAATGAGCGTTAAGAGCTCGTGGTAGGTATCCAGATGGCACGGCCTAAATTGAATCGGTAAACTGACGTTATGGTACGAATTAGAAGAACAGTTCAGTTTAGGTCCTAAAGTGTATCGCGTTAAGAGCTCGTGGTAGGTATCCTGGTCTGTCAAAATGAAAGCCATTATTGCTACTCAATGGCTAATCTCCTACCTCAATGTTGTTACTGTTAGGCCCCCACTGAAGCGGAGCGGAGCGGAGACGTGCGGGAGTCGTCCAATCACAGACGAGACGAGTGACGCGATGAGGATTTCAACCATTGTGATTGGTCGATTCCTGCACGTCTCCGCTCCGCTCCGCCTAGCTCCGCTTCAGTGAAGTCCGGGCCTTAGTGTGTTGAGCATTTACCCCGCTGTTGACGGTGGCGGTGGACAAACGGTATTAGGATGACAATAAAAAGAAGTACGGTAAGTCATTAGGAGGCATATTAATAGTAACCAGCAAGAATGTTCATAACAATAATTAACGAATACTTACAGATGCAGCTCACAATGTGACTGGGAAAGCAATCAACATCGCAGCAGGTAATTAATTAATTTTAATTTATCCATTTACTAGCT
Organism: Gortyna flavago; assembly: GCA_963669345.1. Taxonomy (NCBI): domain Eukaryota; kingdom Metazoa; phylum Arthropoda; class Insecta; order Lepidoptera; family Noctuidae; genus Gortyna; species Gortyna flavago. The sequence goes on from OY770154.1 coordinate 6,961,563, forward strand.
GTTGCCCGCGATTTAGTCTGCGATCCAGGATGAAAAGTAGCCTATGTCGTTCTCCAGGTCATGGTCTACCAATGTGCCAAATTTAATGTGCGGAAGTAAGTTTGTTTCTTTGTTACGGTTTCACGCTAAATCGGCTGAACGGATTTGGTTGAAATTTGGCACATGGGTTGACCATGACCTGGAGAAGGACAAAAAAAGTGCTGTTCCCGAGGAAAACAACAATAACGTTATTATGATGATAGATAGTGCCACGTGTATTGTTGTTTTCCTCGGGAACAGCACTTTTTTTTGGGATGAAAGGCACCCTATGTCCGTTTCTGTACACCTGACAACGTATATGCAAAATTTCAGGATAACCGGTTCAGTGTGGTTTAGGTGTGAAAAGGTAACAAACAAACTTACTTTCGCATTTATAATATTAGGAAAAACTAACACACACGAAGTGTCTGCGTCGTGTTTCGCTGACTGGTGTCATGTAGCCGGCCACGAAACCGGCGGTACACAACACCCTTCGGCCAGAACTCTTCCTTGAGGAACTTCTCGAGGTGATGTGTCGGAACACGCACCACGAACGACTTGAAGTTCGTGTTGTGACGCGACTCCAACTTCTTGACCCTCAAAGTCCAGTATACTAAATCAGTCATTTTAAAATTAGTCTGAGCATCAGCACTTTTCGAACGTCAAAATTAGATAAAACAGTCCCCCAAAACGCCCGCCCTTCAACACTTGCTAGTGCTTTCGCTGGGGAGAAGAAGTGGCGCAAAAATCTGTCCAGCAGCACAGCTGTCTGTTCAGTTAGAAAAACTTGATTCTATGCAATAGTTGGTACTTAGGCGAAGTAATAAACATTATGAGACACAGCTCTTCAACTTCTGAGTTGAGCTGCATGATTTTTGACAAATGCGTGCACTGACTGGACAGGTCCGCTCAATCTGTGTGGTTCTTTCCTAAAAAGACCATTTCAGACACCAATCTAAGTATATGGTCTTCACATGATCTGACCAAGATTTTGTCTGGACTTTAAAAGAGACTGTGACCTCTGAGTTTGTTTCGGCCTTTCTTCTCAGAATAGTCAGATAGGAAACGCCGACCTCATCTAGTTTAAAAAATTATGATTGACGTGTAAAAGTGTTTGTACAAACCTTCTTAGAGAAAATAAATCATTTATCATTGCTGTTTTATGTTCGAAAAATTTATCAGCTCAACAAGATAACGCAATGGATGTTGTTGAACTGTCAAAATTAAAGTCATCGCTACTTGTAGTGTGTTATACAATCACCCCGCGGCTTTCTTCGTATACGGAACCCTAAAAAACCATAAACTACTATTATTGTGGTTACAGGTACAGCTAATGATGTGACTGGGAAAGCGGCTAAAATCGCAGGTAATTAGTAATATAGTGTTTTTATCTTATGAAGCGACACGCGCTTAACTTGTGGTAAGCCAGTGTACAGAGGCCAGCACATCAAGCTACCCGAAACTGTCAAAATTAAACAAAACAAACAAAAACAATGGACAATCAACCATTAACTAAACGACAAATAGGCGCTGTCACAGATAATATAATCAATTTTGTAATGTCTCATGTTTTATTTTAGGGAATATTGGATCTTTGTTCGGGTGAAGAGAGAAAAGTAGTCGAGAATAATGAACTAAGTTTTTTTTTAATCGTTTTGTACATTAAACTATTTTAGTTTTTTAATTTTGTTTCATTTCAATGCACCTAGGCCCTAATTCTGTATTATTGCCCGCAGTCTTACTACGTGCAAACCACGTCAATATCGTGTCTGGATAACGGCAAGACCACATGTATTTTGACAGTTCAAACCACGCCATTGTGTCATAGAGAATATGTTATTAACAGACGTCGTGATTATAATGAATGAGCCTGCCTTTGTTCTAGTGGTCACAAGTGCTACTGCGGTCCAGGGTTCGATTCCCGGGTCGGACAAAGCATTATTGGGTTTTTCCATCTGGAATTTGTCATTAGCAGCCAGGAGTCTGGATTACTGCCCGGTTGATGGCAATAGGCTCGCCCCCCCATTACATTGGACTTAAACGTAAATTTTGATGAAATGTGGGTGTGTATCCATTACAGGTACAACTCTGACTACGCTTTCGGGTAATACAGGAGTAATGTTTGTTAAGGCGACTACATGACCTAAAACGCGGTCACTATCGGACTGCATAGAAAAGAAAGAGAAGCGCGATGACACAACGCTGGTAATTTATTGCAAAACATGAAACAATCATCTATTGTTGATTTATCAAACACCAAACAAATAAAAACCGTATACTAAAATTCGGGGAATTAAATTGCCTTTTATATGGTGAAAGTTTTATGAAAATACACCCGATAGTGTTTGCGAGATTATCGTTTTTATGTCCGCGGTAGACATTACTTTAAAAAATTAATTACACTATGTTAAAAAAATATAATTGCAAATATTCACATATCAAATTACGAAGCAAATGGTCTAGTATAACATTTAATTTTTTCAAAGAAATCAGTCCGGTCGATTAGACGTGATGTTGAATTTAAAATCATTAGAAGTCGTATATCTGCGCCTTAAGTTATGATTTGCGTGAGAAAATGAAACACAAGTTTGCTACAAAAATGGCGTATATTAATCATACAATAAAATATAATATGTATTTACATGTGTGAATATACATTACCTATAATAATTAATCAGCTTCAGTATTTGTATCTAACGAAGCGACGCGCGTTTTACACGTGGTAACCAGTAGTGTACAGACACGCTGTGAATGTGTGTGTGAAGGTAAGTAGACGTCAGCACTTAACACACACACACACACACACTTCCGACTTCGCCGTCGTCTCGGACGGTACCGAGAGCTCCCGCGCTTACTCACACATTTACAGCGTGTTTATACAGCTGGATACCACTAGTAAAGCGCGCGTCGCTTCGTGAGTTACAAATACTATATCATAATAACATCTGCCTGCAACTATGTCGCAGCCAACTGGTTTAATTAGCCGTTCAGTTAACTGCCTGGCCTTTAGAAGTGCTCGCCTCGCTTCGCTCTCTCGGCTCGCACGCGGTTGATCACAGTTCTAACCTAACCTAACCCATTTGGTCGGGGTGCCCTGGCTTAGTTACTGCTACCATTTCGGCTCGCGGGTTATTGGTTACACACTTCCAACCTAAACTGTAATTGAATATCATTCAGGCCGTTAGTTGAACGGCCGCCATTTATTTAAAAGGCTAGGCGTTTAACTAAACGGCTAATTAAACCAGTTGGCTGCGACAACTACATAAAATACAATAAGGAATATCTACTTAATTAAAAAAATACAATTACATAATTAACGATTGATATACAGGCGACACACACACAAATTCACGCCTTCTTAAAATTATTGCGGTAGGCAGAAAATACAGAATGCCATAAGAATAATATCTTTTTTGTTGTTTCTTTTTTGTTTTTTGTTTTTGTGTGTTGTTTGTTTGTTGTATCTTTTTTGTAATATCTTTTTTGTTTGTTTTTTTATATATATGAAAAACATAGGTACACACGGTGTGTGAGATGTTACAATATAGTTAAATTCTCTATGTTTTGAAGTGAAGCGTACAAATACATGTGTTAATTTAAAAAGTATGTCCTTACTAACAATATTGGATTGTACTGATCTGACAAATAAATGATATTATTATTAAAAACAATTTATCAGTACGTGTTCCATGTCATAATAATCTTACGCAGTTATTATAACTAAAACAGACATGTCAATCATTAAAAATTATAGTAATATTTTTTCCTTCAGAAACTCATTGACATTAAAACAGGATCTACTAAGGGGGCGTCCATAAATTACGTGAGATGTTTAAGGGGGGGAGGGGGTCGAGTCAAATCTCATCTAATCTTACGTTGAAGAGAGACGGGGGGTCTCGGCAAATATCACGCAATTTTTTTTCTGATTGAAACAAAATAAATCTTTTGTATAATTTTTATTATACTTATAACTCTCAGCAATATTGATTACTAGTCTTAACTATTCGTAAATAAAAGCACAAAGCAATTTTTTTCTTTCTTTTTACAATAACAATCCAACGCGTTTACATAAGAAACCCACATTTTGAAAAATCTCACGTGAGGTTGGGGGATGGGGGAGGGGGTTGAATAAAATCTCACGACATCTCACCAGGGGGGGAGGGAGGGACTGAAAATAAAAAAAACACCTCACGTAATTTATGGACGCCCCCTTAACAGAAAGTTCTTTAAAGTCTTTAAATGCCATCTGCTATGATCCTAACATACTCCTTTTGATTATTTTACGTTCATACATCAGCACCCTAATCGCGTCACTTTCAATCTGAATCATTTTGAAGGATTTTGCTAATCTATCATATGTTCGAAAAATTTGTCAGCTCAACAACGTAAAAAACGCAATGAATATTGTTGAACTGTCAAAGCGAAACCCATTGTACTGTTAGGCCGCCTTCCGAATTGGCTAATATCGCTCACAGCACTCAAATCGTCTCACATGCGTTCCTTATTGGATATCACGATTATGACAGCTGAGAGCTGTCAACAATTCGGAACACTCGTGAGCGCGCTCACAGTGCTTACTCGGTGTCAAAAATATATTACAGCAGTATTTCTTCATATAAACACCACACGTTTCTTCCTTTTCTTTGTTTAGGTGGCGACTGTCAGCCAGAAGCACAATTTCGAAAATGCCACGTTATTGAAAAGATATGATGCAGCTCAAAACAAAACACACACTGACACATCCTCATCCTCACACACACACACACACTGTCATTTTTGACAGCGCTCACGGTGATATTAGTACGAGGCATGGTCGGCGTTATCGCAAGATGGCGCATGCCATGACGTCATCTATGACGATTCACGGGACATCGTTATCGCGCTCACGTCAATTCGGTACGGGTTTAAGCACGCTCAAATCGATTACATCGATTATTTCCCCAATTCGGAACGCGCCCTTGGTGTGTTATGCACGCAGTTATCCCACTGGACATACAAGCACGCCAGTTGTGAGTACTACGACCAGAGTCCTTGACCTTTCTGAAGTACAGAGGCCATCTGTATGTATGTGTGTAATGTACATCAAGCTACCCCAATCTGTCAAACTTTCCCAATTGAATATGAACCTTATTCCTTTGCAGTAAAGTTGAAAATCCATCAAAGAAATTTGACAGATTGGGGTAGCTTGATGTGCTGGCCTCTGTACATCACCAATAAGGTCACTATCTCAGACCAAATAAAAAACCAAGACAGAGCACTGAGAATGATACAGTGAAGCATGCCAAAACTACACCTCCGCTCTGTGCATACACGCTCACACGCACACATTTACAATCAAACTACACCTCACTAAGTGCACACATGTTTACGAAACCGGCTTCACTTTACTGTTGACAGCCCGCCCTCTGTGGTTTTTTATTTGGTCTGAGGTCACTATTAATGTATTTCTTTCTAGGGCGACCTCTGCCGGCGTTTTAACTAACATCGCTGCCTTGTAAATACATTTTGTTAGTCGCCCACAACACAACATGACCAAACCATCTAATTACATTCATGATTTATTTGTCAAAAAATGTAAACAAATATGAGTTTACGGAAAAATAACTTTAAATCTTACACAATAAAGTTCAGTTTACGCTAAAACTTCAAATATTTTTATAACTTTTTCAATAGTAATAGTCACTCTAAAATCAACTTAATTGCCATTAAAATAAAGTTGATATTTGTTTAACCAGAAATAATATTAATTTGAAACATGTTGCAGACTAAGCATAATTATACTATAGATAGATAATACGTTTTCTTTTGAACCGCACATAATGACACATGCTTCACAAGGAACTCATTCCTACAGCATGTTATGTCCAACCCTATTGCGCCAAGTTTTTCGCTGACGATGTGAAGTCACTCCAAATATCCTCGTAATTTTAAGAACGTTCACAGTCAGAGGGGCAATTCTGGTAATTTTAAGAACGTTCACAGTCTGATCTCAGTCTCAATCTGTCAAAAAGACCTCAAATTGCAGTACATTTTGACAAGTTTTTGACATTTGTTTGTCGCTGAGATGAGACTGCGACTAGATTTTGAACGTTTTAAATTACGAGAATTGGCCTTCTGATCTCAGTCTCAATCTGTCAAAAATACCTCGAATTTCCCTACATTTTGACGAGTTTTCGACGTTTCTTTGTCGCCGAGACGAGACTGCGACTAGATTTTGAACGTTTTAAATTACGAGAATTGGCCTTCTGATCTCAGTCTCAATTTGTCAAAAATATCTCCTAATACCCTATATTTTGACATTGATTGCCGCTGGGATGAGATTGCGACTAGATTTTGAACGTTTTTTTTTTTATCACGGGTATTGGCCTTTTGTTAATTTTGGAACAGTCATTAGGCAAATTTTCATCCTGATATTTGTCAAAAAAAAAAAAAATAAATTGAATAGTCGCGAAAATAATAAAATATATTGAATTAAACCTCCATTACTTGTAACTCCGTCATGTCTTGATCTTCGTCGCTGCTGTCATTCTCCTCTGCCGCGTTGTGATTCGATATTTCTGTTATTATTATTTCGTTCAAACCTATTGCCAACGGATTGTCTGAAAAAGTAAGAAATATTTAATTTATTGAAATTTTTACAGACGCCAGCACATCAAGCTACCCGAAACTGTCAAATTTTCCCAATCAACTTTGAACCTTATGCTTCAGCAATAGAGTTGAAAATCTATTAAAGAAATTTGACAGGTTATGGTAGCTTGATGTGCTGGCGTCTGTACTATAGTTACACCTCTGCCTTGAGAGAGTTGTCATCATCTGCCTGCCTTTTCCCAACTATGTTGGGGTCGGCTTCCAGTCTAACCGGATGCAGCTGAATACCAGTATTTTACATGGAGCGACTGCCTATCTGACCTCCACAACCCACTTATTGAGTAACACGATACCCCTTGGTAAGACTGGTTGTCAGATTTTCGGGCTCCTGACGTAACGACTGTAAAAGGTCCACGAATATAATAAGTCCATACAAATATTATTAATTCGAAAGTAACTCTGTCAGTGTGTCTGTCTGTTTGTATGTTACCTTTCACGACTAAACCACTGAACGGATTTCGATAAAATTTGGCAGAGAGATAGACTGCATCTCGGGGAAGGACATAGGATAGTTTTTATCGACATACCTCGCGGGCGAAGCCGCGGGCGGAAGCTAGTATTATATGAAATACTCACTCATTCCATATACTTGGTACACATTGACAAATTCTTGTTCCCCGCGATCTGTATCGTCTGGGATTGGTACCGCACCGTCTGAAAACACAAAGTATTTTTGAGCAACAATGCAACAAATGTCATTTGTAATTTTTTGTGTAATAATTTAATTTAATGGTTGATCCTTTTTTTTTTTTGTTTTATTGCATAGAATCAGGTCCTTCTATCATAACCACTCAACTGTAATCCGCCGAAAATAGATAAATAAAACCGCCGACTGGACATCTGCCATTTTTGGACAGGTTCATTTCGCGCGTTCTGGTCACCAGTGTATTTTATTTTTAGTAATTTTGTCTATGGGAGTATTGCTTGCATTCCGATTTCTTTATGATTAGATATAGTATGTGGTTAACAAACAGCTGTGCTGCTGGACAGTTTCTTAACTGAACAGACAGCTCTGCTGCTGGGGAGTTTGTTGCGCCACTTCTTCCCTGCGAAAGCTCTAGGAAGTGGTGAAAGGCAGGCGTTTTGGGGGACTGTCTTACGTAATTTTGACGTTCAAAAGCGCTCGTTAAAAAACGCTGATCCTCAGCCTGATTTCAATAAAATATTAAAGTGTTTTTTGTTTTTGTACACGGCTAGCGGCTGTTTTTACCCAACTGCGGCGAAGCCCGAAAAGAGGGTTACGTTTTCATCATTATTTTTATTTATTTATTTATTGAGGACCTCCAACAAAGGACACACACATACATAAATTTACAACAGTAAAAAAAGGTTCTTGTACGTGTGCTCCTCCAATTACAGAAGACCACAACATGCACATGTATATAACTAGGTGTAACATAATCAGCCTATAATGTTCCCACTGTTGGGACACAGGCCTCCTCTCAGTGAGAGGGAGTGGGCCGTTATCTACCACGCGGGCCCAGTGCGGGTTGGTAGATGTCACATGTCGTCGAATATTTGGTTCTAGGACATGTCGGTTTCCTCACGATGTTTTCCTTCACCGTTTTGAGAGCAGTGGTGATGAAATAATTTACACAAAGTAAAGCGCCTGTCTGGGTTCGAACCTACGACCTACAACTCGTAAGTCGCAGCCGATACCACTGGGCCACCACTGGTCCGGTGTAAACACGATAAAAATGGAGAAAATAAATTATGAACGATGAACACAAATTATGAACCTTTTTTTGTCTTTATTAAATTTATGTATGAGCTGCACATAAACTACAGAACAGATTTCAGCAGAATTTGGCATATAGCATGTTTTGGGGAAGACATACAATAAAATGCGTTGGAAGGCCTCCCACAAGGTGGACCGACGACCTTGTAAAGGCCGCAGGAACCCGTTAGATGCGAGAAGCACAGAACCGGTCGCAGTGGAGGTGCTTGGGGGAGGCCTATGTGCAGCAGTGGACGTCTTTCGGCTGAAATGATGATGTTGAATACAATAAAATGAATATAAAATTATTATAGATGTTTTTTTTTTTTTTATATACTTCTTTGACATAAACTTTTATTATTTGACATGGTACAGACATTTCTAATTTTTCACGACTTTATTAGTGGTTGTAATGTAAACCATATCACTTGGTTTTAGTAGGTTTTTATAAATTTTATTATTTACTTTATCCTTTTGATGGATTCTAATTTTGTAAATGTGAGGACTTTGTAGACCTTTTAGTCTTTAGATCTGTAGATGATGTTTTATATTATCAAGTACCTGGTACTTGTTGACAGGCCTACGCTGTCCTCCCATACCTATTGTAACTTGAAAACATTGTAAAAACTCTTTTAAAAATAGTTGCCTATTTTTAAAAGAGTAACCGTGGAGTTTCTTGCTGGTTCTTCTCCATAGGAAACAACCAATTGGAACCGTGCACCTAGCTTCTGACGTTTCATAAGTGCCCATGTAGGTTTATGTGAAATAAAATATTTTAATTTTGATTTTGATAGGCATAGGCCAAATATAGTGAGTTCTCTGTCCATCTGTCTGTCAGGTTGTTACCTTTCATGTCTTAACAGCTGAATGGATTTGGATGACATTTTCCACTTGAATAAACTATGGCCTCGTCGTTTAGTATATAGGATACTTATTATGCTGGTAACAAGTTCCCGAGGGATAATTTCTGACCTCCACACATGCGAAGCCCAGGGTAAAAGCTGTAAAAATATTAAAAAAAAACAACTCACCACAAACACCATGATTCCCTTTCATCTTAAAAATATGATGTTTCAACAGTATACTATTGAAGAACTCTTCACCGCAAAAGCACAGGTGCGTTTTTCTCTCCTCCTTCACCTCAGGCACGTGGGTCGCAAATATATGCTGGTTCATCTCCTCTACAGAAAAAACTAAGGCTCTGCATAATATACAGACCCTCACTTCATTAGTTAAAGGGATACCTTTAAAAACATTGGTCATACGGTTATTTAAAGAAGGCAGCAATTGCCCCGGCAAAAAAAACCTTGACGCATCATCATTATTTACACCTTCTATTAACTTCTTGTGCTTCGCTAGATGGTTGTTAAAATAACACTCCTTAGTTGTCTCGTAGTTGCATATGTTACATCGGAACAGGCTGGGATGAATTTTGACATGTTCTAGCATTTCGGTGCGATTCTCAAAGGTTTTCAGGCAAATTGGACAGGTTCCTGCGTTGTAGACACCGTGGTATAATAAATGGAACCATAATGATTTAGCACGGATTTTCTTATAGCACACTGGGCAGATGAGTGTTAGGTTGGCATTCTCAGGTGTTTTTTTTGTATGCCAGTGGAAAATGTGCGTTGTGAGGAGCTGTTTGTTGAAGAAGAGACGATGACAGTGGTCACAGATGTAAATTTCTCGGTTTATCATGGTCGCGTTTGGAGGACAGCATAAGTGGTTTACTACTATGTGTTCAACAAGCGCTTTTTTGTCTTTCTGGACTCGTAGACATATCTGGAAAGGAAAGAAGTGTTTGTTATTACATGTTACACGGCATCATCATAATGATGATTGTAGCGGAATGACTTCCACTGCTGGACATATACTCCCCAAGCATTGTCACTTCAACCAGTTCTGTGCTTCCCATATCCAGCGGATTCCTGCCGCCTTCATATTTGCCTCGGAACGCACGTTAAGCCATTGCCACGGCTGTCATTTGTGGATCTTTGACAGTCTTACCAAGGGGTATCGTATTACCCAGTAACTGGGTTGTGGAGGTCAGATAGGCAGTCGCACCATGTAAAATACTGGTATTCAGCTGCATCTGGTTAGACTGGAAGCCGATGTAATAGTAGTAGTAATATTGATTTAAAAACTATTTCTCTATTCAAATGTCGATTAAAAGAGATTTACCTTTCCTCTATACTGTGAGTATAATTAATATATATATATATATATTATATAAGTTTATATATTTTAGCATTATGTATTTATTTAAGTATAATTATGTTTATTTTTGCATTATATGTGTAGTGTTATTTAATATTTTAGTTTGGACTTCACACATTCATATTGTTCTCTTCTTGTTCTCACACACTATTGTCTACATTTCTTTTTTACATCTCCTTTCGCAGGTCTGCTGGAAGAAATTTCTTAAGAAATAAGCAGTACCTTTGTACTCAAATTATAATTATGTTGTATCCCTATGTATTTTACTGTGTGTACATAAATAATTAAATAAATTGTTTTCCATTCTAAAAGTTTTACTCTGATAAAGGTACCTGCATTAAAAAATAGTTAATGTCTCTAAAGAGGTCAGACTGGGTTTTGACTCCGAGCAAAGTATGCGCCCAAAATCAACCGTCCTACACGTAAAAAAATGAAGTTTATAACTTACAGAACACATTGAAATGTTTTCATCTTTCAATTCTTTTAGTAACTCCCATTTGTGTACATTTTTTCTATGAATATCAACATCCACCTCGGAGGGCCATGGACCCTGACCGCATAAATCACAACAATGACCGCTGTTTGCATTGTTCTTTACCATCTCTTTCTCTATGAACGTTAAATCTTTGGGAGAACGAAACATTTTGAATTGGGAATGTAATTTGTTGATAAAATAAACCGAAGTAAACAATTTGTGAGAGCAATGCAAACGCAAAATCCACAGAGTACTTTTTGTTAAACTTCTGAGTTCTGACTTCTGTCAAATTGTTTGACGTTGTGTTTTTTAAAAATAACTGATTGATATTGCAAAAATGCTCCAGCCTCCAGGGTATAATTTTTTAGATATTTAGCATTAAAGTGAACTAGCTTCGTGTAGAAACTATATGAGTAAAAGAGATAGCCGAACCAATTTCATTAATGCTCACAAAATTGTAAAATTGCTGTTTTCGGAGCTGGAACGCTATTTTTGATACGCTCCAGTTCACGAAAAAAGAATTGTTAACTGTTTAAAAAAAAAAAAATGTATTAATGATTCCACTACATTAAAGACTGATTAACAAGATAACTGCAAAAATAAAATTTATAGAAAAGCAAGGTTTACTTGTTTTACAGAATTTTTGGTTGTTTTCTGTTTCAAGAATATATTTTCCAAGAATTTATATAAGCAATAATTCATTTCTATGATTATTTATTAGTGAACGGAACGGAAACTCGGAAAGTGAAGCTGGCAGCGAGCACCAAAATGGCCGAAAGAAAGGGATGAAGTTTCTTTTGTTCCTAAAGATATTTTGTAATTTACAAGTGATAAAGTGCGTTAAAAATGAAGGAAATTAACATAAATATTGAAGGATATAATGTTAACGGGATATGTGTCGGCTGTTTAAACTACAATCGTCAAATGTTTTACCACCCCTCCGTCAAAGAATGTTTTCGTTTGCTCGGAAATATCGATGTAAGTGATGCTTTTACTACAATTTTCTTAATAAAATACGCTTATGCTTAGGTAGAAAGTAAATTTCAATGATACAAATGTGTAGTTTAATTTATATTTCGCGTTAAAAATCATGTAAACATAGAACAGAAATCCTTGGATCGGCCATTGTTGACGCATTTGTTTTTTTTTTAACATTTACATTCTGCAAATACAGACACGGTCGGTTTGGTCAGAGAAAAAATGGGGTACCTAAGTAGTAAGGTACCATGAGTTTGATTGAACACAGAACAAACAAAAAAAAAAACAACAAAAATTGACGAAAAAAAAAACATTGTTTTTTTTTTGACTACCTCGTTGGTCTAGCTAGTTGTCTCAAGCGCGACGGCTGAATACAGGCCGCCGGCTGGTTCGATCCCCAAGGCCCCAAGTTCTAGGAATTTCTCAGTCACCGCCTGAAGTCAGTATTTGTACCCAATAGATGGCAGCACTCACTATTCATTTTAACAGCCCACTGCACTTGTATAAAATACATTTCCAATTTATCTCCAGTTACAGGATCGCGATATAATTAAATAGGCAAAGGCGCCGACTTCCATCCAATTATATCCTTCCCTTCCTATCTAAAGTTCTTGAGGGTCCATAAACAATCTCCAACTTGGTTCATTGCAACTAACTCATTAGCCCTCTTCAATCTTGGTTCCGGCCTGGGCACAGCACTTTTTCCGCCCTCCTTAAAGTGGAAGACACCAAAGTTACTGCTCTAGTGTTGTCGAATGCCTTTTATACCGTCAGTCACAACAACCTGTTAGCCATTTATCCTACGTTATGGTCTCTCCCGAAGCATTGGAATAGTTCTCCTCTTACCTTCAGGAACATCAGTAGTCCGTACATGTTGAGGATTCTTCTTCATGCTGATGTGATTTGTAAACTGGCGTTCCTCAAGGTGGTATTCTTTCTCCTCTTCTGTTTCTATTTTCATTAATCTTATAAATTCCGAGCTTCAGTTTGCGTATCATCTGTACGCGGACTTGCAGTTGTACTGTCAAGGGAAGGTTGATCAAATACTTGACGCCATCGACAAACTAAATAGGGACCTGAAAGCCATAAAAACTGGGCCTGGGGATTATATGAATTTAGAGAGTTGTATTGATGATTTTACTGATTACAATTCTGCAGAGTCGTATTTGTTACGCTCGCGCGCGAATCATATTTAAACCAACATTCAATCGGACACTGAACTGCAAATTGGAAAAAACGTAAAAAAATTTGCATTTCGAGGGCGACCCTGGCGGTACCCCCTAAGGCTGCCTCTGTACATTTGTGTGCTTAAAGTATTCAATAAATAAACCTCTACTCATTCAGAGAAGGCACGAACATTGATCACCACGCTTGCTCAAGATGGTTGTAATGTCCGTTTCCAGGTGCCAGACGGTCTGGAAGTCCAAGTGTGCTGGGAATGTCTGGCGCGCGTCAAATCTGCTATCAAGTTCAAGGAACAGATACTAAAGTCTTACGACTTCCTTATCTCGTACTCTAAGGAGGTAAGTATTGTTAACAAACAGTATAAAATGGGTATAAATGTTAGCCCAGTGGGAACGGCCGTGACTTACGAGTTGTAGGTAAGACCTGCAACGCGTTGCTTCGAACCCAGACAGGCGCTTTACTTTGTGAAAATTATTTCATCACCACTGCTCTCAAAATGGTGAAGGAAACCATCGTGAAGAAACTGGCATGTCCAAAAACCAGCTGAAAAAATTAATTAGTTGTTTCATAGAAAAGTATGCGGTCAAACCGTCAAAATTTAAGGAACAGCAAATTTTTTTTACCGACGAAAATTTTCAACGCAGTGCGGTTCAGAATCATCTAGATACATTGTAACAGGTTGCGCATGGAGGTCTCTGCCACTTAGTATAGTCCAGATATCAAGGTCCCAAATCATTCCAGCACACATTCCTGGACTCTCCGAATGACTTCGGCCCTCACGCCACCATCAGCATGGCGAGGACAGCAGTGGAGTGTTATGAGTGTTTGCCAAAAACTGAGGTGGTGGAGGATCATGAGATAGCGGTTGATGTTAAAGAGGAAGAGCTGACTGAGGATAAGTATGGTTTCGGTGAGTTTGTTTTTTGTATTAGCATTAACCCGAAAGTCTGACAACCAGTCTTACCAAGGGGTACCGTGTAAAGGCCAACTCAAACCTAAGCGGTATTGGCTACCGTCTGCGGTAGAGAAAACCGAGTGGGTTTGCGGTAATATTACTGTTTACACTAAAGCGGATTTTGCTATCCTTGTGGGTAGAATACAGAGTTCGAGTTTCGCTCAGGGAAGTATTAGAAGTTTTTGTTTAGTTATTGTTTCGCTTAACGTTATAGAATATAATTTTAACAATATTATAAGTAACGTTATATGTAGGAGTAACATTAAGCTTATCCGCTTGTAATAACGTTACAGGTAAAACGTTACCGATTCATTTGTAACGTTATTCTTCATACTTTTTCGTCTGTTTCGACATCTTATAAGTCATGAAGCTGGCAAAGTTGAGTGTCGAAATGAATAACGTTATTATATCGTAATACTAATGATAATATTGTTAGTGAAGAGTTCAAGATTTCGTTCCGTTTGTCAGTATCGTTATAGCCAATAAATTAATTTTGTTACGATCCTGAGGGGCAATTCTGGTAATTTTAAGAACGTTCACAGTCTGATCTCAGTCTCAATCTGTCAAAAATGCCTCAAATTTCAGTACATTTTGACAAGTTTTTGACATTTGTTTGTCGCTGAGATGAGACTGCGACTAGATTTTGAACGTTTTAAATTACAAGAATTGGCCTACTGGTGGAACGGTACAATTTACCGGAACCGGAACTACGTGTAACGTTATTTTGAGTAACGTTTCAAGTCCCTGGTTTGAAGATTTGGCTCTACAGTAGATCTGATAACAATTTTTGGCAGGATTACTTATTACGAGGCGTCATTTATGATCTCTCATTAAATGACTGTGGTTAGTTCAGCTGGACGGCTGCCCCCCCTGACAAAATCTCTAGCTACGCCAATGTTCTGACGCCATTAAAATGAAACCCTTTGTCTTTGCCAGAGGTGGCTATAAAAGAAGAAACGTTTGATGACCATTACTTCCAAGATATGCCTACTGCTGACAATGATATCACATCGGATGAAGACGTGCAGCTTTCTAAGCTCAAAGAGAAAGAGACGGAGAAAGGGAAGAAGAAGAGAAAGAGCGAGAAGAAGAAGGAAAGAGAGAGAGATAGGGTGAGTAATTCTTTTTTTATTGTAAATCTATTTATATAGGTAAAACAAAATTGGGTTAGTTACCTGCACTATTTACAACTCAAGAACGGCTGGATAAATTTTTATGATTTTTGATTTGTTGCGAATAAAATAATAACTGTTAAAACATGGGAAAATTCACGAAGAAAAGAAAAAAAGATTTTCTCAAACATTTTGTATGGATCGGCTTTTTTTTATTCTGAGGCGGTACAAAGTTCGCCAGGTCAGCCAGTAGGTTATAAAAAAAAAAACACTTTTACACGTCAAAAAATACACGTTAAAGCTAGATGAGGCCGGTGTTTTCTGACTGAATACTCTGAGAAGAAAGGCGGAAACAAACTCAGAGGTCACAGTCTCTTTTAAAGTCCAGACATGGTTTTGGTCAGATGGAGAGAAGGAGGGGCCCGTGGCTAAATAATAACAGCCGCACAGGTCGATCGATCAGGTTAAGCTACGCTTGCCGCAGTTGGTCTGTGGATGGGTGACCATCTTTACATACCGTGCCCCCCCATGCCTCGGAAAGCACGTTAAGCCGTTGGTCCCGGCTGTCATTCGTGGATCTTTGACAGTCGTTACGGGTAGTCAGCAGCCCGAAAGTCTGACAACCCAGTCTTACCAAGGGGTATCGTATTACCCAGTAACTGGGTTGTGGAGGTCAGATAGGCAGTCGCTCCATGTAAAATACTGGTATTCAGCTGCATTCGGTTAGACTGGAAGCCGACCACAACATAGTTGGGAAAAGGCTAGGCAGATGATGACATGGTTTTGGTCAGATCATGTGAAAACCATGCAGAGAAAGTGTCTGAGATGGTCTTTTGAGGAAAGTACCTGTCCAGTCAGTGCACGCGTTTACGCCGTACGGCATTTCATACAAACTTACAAGCCCTTGTTTTTCGAAATGAATGAACCGATTTTAATGAAACTTCTTACGCATAAGCAGGATACAAAGGTCTAAAAAGTTACTTAAGAACATTTTCGAAAAGTCTTATTTAAAAAAAGATAATTTGAAATCTTTGTTTCTATGCAAACTTCAAAATCGGTCTAAATTGGCTGTAACACTATTTTTCGAAAATGTTCCTAAGTAACTTTTTAGACCTTTGTATCCTGCTTATGCGTATGAAGTTTCACTAAAATCGGTTCATTCATTTCGAATAATAAGGGCTTGAAAGTTTGTATGAAATGCCGTACGTCGTAAACGCTCTACTTTATTTTGTCACAGAATATAATCAGCCTATAATTTTGAGTCATTTACGCGGCCTACCCAAATGTCCTTTCTTTGGTATTGTTCGTCGAATCGTTGAGCTCCTCAAGTTCTGAGTTGAGCTGCACGATTTTTGACAAATGCGTGCACTGACTAGACAGGTCCGCTCAATCTGTGTGGTTCTTTCCTCAAAAGACCATTTCGGACACCAATCTACATGGTCTTCACATGATCTGACCAAGATTTTGTCTGGACTTTAAAAGAGACTGTGACCTCTGAGTTTGTTTCATCTAGTTAAAAAAATATGTTTGACGTGTAAAACCTACTTACACAAAATAAATCATTTATTATTTAATGTTCCCACTGCTGGGACTTCGCATCCCAATTGCATATTGCATAACACACTATCAATTTCAATCTGAATCATTTTGAAGGATATTGCTAATCTATCGCTATAAATGTTCGAGAAATGTGTCTGCTCAACAACGTAAATAACGCAATGAATGTTCTTGTACTGTCAAAATGAAGCCCATTGATTAATACTGTTTCAAGCAATCACTCCGCAGATCTTCTCTGTGTGAAAGGGACTTTTGACTTCATCTTTATTCTGTTATGTTCTCTAAATTTATAGTGCCGACAGTAGCTTTTTGACTGCGCTTGAATTTTTTCAATTCAATTGTCCATTATTTAAAACAGTAATAAATCTTTCTACATTTTGCCAAGTAATTAACGTAGCTTTGTTTTTAAATCACTTTTTCCTTTAAACTGTTTTAACTCGATTAGTAATATACCTACATGCGTGAATCGGGACTCTCCGAAACTCGGGAATATCGTGAACTTGAATTTTCAAAAACACGGCACAACAGCATAATTATTGTATGTACAGAGGTATGAGGACTTGGTGTAAACTCCACTCATCCTCCTTAGAAAATGGAGGATCCGACCAGACGGGTGTTGTGTTTGGTGAGCTGCTCCTGCCCCACGATTGATGTCAAGACGTTGTATAAATGCTAGTTGCGCGGTAAACTCTGCTTGCGTGATGTAGGATTTTGCGTGATGTCAAGGTGATGAGTAGTTTGCATGTGGCTATGTGGATGCCGACACAATTGAACTGTCCAAATGAAGCGAACATTATCTTACCTACCTAACCTTTACCGACTTTACTTGATGTTATGTAAACGTGGACTAAGCAAAAGGAGTGTTTATGAATCGATGCACCTTATCAAAACTATCAGCAAAACTGTACGGAGTTGCCATAATAATAAATGCAGCAAATATTTGGTCTGACAATAAATTACTTCAACGTGAACGATGCATTCTTACAAAAAGTGTCACGCGATTTTGTATCACGTGTGATGCAACTGTCTACTTGACCTGCCGTATAAATGATTATGGGAGGCTTCCAGAAACCCAGTCAAATAAAAAACCCAGAAGTGCCATATAACTAAAATGTACCGTATGTATGTTTTAGATGCCAGCCAACAAACGACCGAGAAAAACTACACGAGGTCTCTATGATATAGCACAGTTTGAAGCTGCATATGACCAAATTGTCAATCACGGGGTGTCTGTACGACAAGCGGCCAACATGTTCGATATCACACACGTCACCCTTCAAAGATACAAGAAACGGCGTCAGACCTCAAATTTTCCTGTCAAAGTCGGTTATGCACGTAACAGTTTTTATACAGCAGATCAGGAAACTGCCCTAACGAAATACTTGAAACAATACGCGGAGATATATCCAGGGTTATGCGTGAGGGTAGTCAGAAAGTATGCTACGGAATTCAGTCAGAAGCTGGGTTTGAAAACACCGAAGTCTTGGGTTGACAATGAAATGGCTGGCGTTGATTGGTACAAGAACTTTATCTACAGAAATAAAGCGTTAGAAGGTAAAATTGATCGGCAGACTGCTAAAGAAAAAGTTAGAGTATTTTATGATCGATTGTGGAGTATTTTGTGTCAGTACAATTTTGATTCAGAAAACATTTACTCTTTAGATGAAATAGGAGTCCATATTGAAGAGTTCAGAGATAAAATTTGGTTAATGACGACAAAAAATGGCCCAATAGCTTTGAAAGAGTCTAAAGTTATGTTCACTTACGCAGCGAATGCTAACGGTTATGTCATACCCCCTTTATTCTTAATGCGACGAGAGAAAATAGATGATACGCCGAAAAACAACGCTGAAGTCAAAATAGAGAAAGATTTGGTGAATGAATCAGATTACTCGAACGAAACAACTTTTAACAAATTCTTAAAACTTGGCGTCGATTTAAAAAACCTACCCGATTGGACGGAAGACCCTAGTTTCTTGGTATTTCTAAAACATTTCACCAAAAATTTAAGAAACTCTGTGGGACCAAAACTATTGCTGCTGCTGGAAAATCAGACATTTCATTTGAGCATCGAATCTATAGAATATTGTAGCGAAAATGATATTATTTTACTAGCAATACCTTCCTATATGGCACAGATAATAGAGCCCTTACATCCTATAATAAGTGATTTAAAAAAAACTATATCATCTATGTACAATACTTTAATATTAGAACGACCGGAGCAAAAAAAGTGCATATATATAATTCCTAATATGCTTTCCGAGGGACTGACGAAATGTTTGGACAAAAGTTCGATTCAAGATGGTTTCAAAAATGCGGGTATTTTTCCTTACAATAGGGAAGTTATAATTAATGGTTTGGAAGAGAATAATGTAGGATAAAGATTTTGTTTAAAAGAGTAACCATGTTTAAGTGTGCCGGTGTCATAACAAGCACACGAGACATGACAACTTTGTCTTTCAGCTCATCATCATCTGCCTGCCTTTTTAACTATGTTGGGGTCGGCTTCCAGTCTAATAGTATGCAGCTGAATACCATTATTTCAAATTCAGCGACTGCCTATCTCACCTCCACAACCCAGTTACTGGGTAGATAATATAATAAAAAACCCCTTAGTAAGACTGGTTGTCAGACTTTCGGTTTTCTGACAACCCTTATCGACTGCTAAAGATACACGATTTACAGCCGGGATCGCTTAACGTGCTTTCCGAGGCACGGAGGGGTCTTGATATGTAAAGATGGTCACCCATCTACGGGCCAAACGCTGAAAGCGTAGCTTAACCTGATCGAGTGACCGCCGGCTGGTATTACTTGTGTCATCCGTGGATCTTTGGCAGTCGTTACGGTCGTCAGAAGCCCGGCTGTCAGACAACCAGTCTTACCTAGGAGTATCATATTACCCAGTAACTGGGTTGTGGAGGTCAGATAGGCAGTCCCTCCATGTATAATACTGATATTCAGCTGCATCTGGTGATACTGGAAGCCGCCCCCAAAAGTTGGGAAAAGGCTAGGCAGATGTGATTTTTATTTGAGCAATTAGCCTTTACTGTGGCAAGACACAGAGAAATAATGTTATAGCACCTTATAGCCTGTGTTCAAAAACAAACATTTGAGTTGCGCAACGTCAGTTAGGTGGCACTGACCACTTATCATCAGATGCAGTGGCGTAACTATACCGTTTGGGGCCCGTGGCAAATTCAAGGGGGGGGGCCCCCTTGAATGTAAAGAAAGTCAACCAACGTTATAGTTTTTTTTTTACAAGCTCTTCTCCCGCGACTTTTTCCGCGTAGATTTCATATTTTCCCCTACAACAGTTAACACCTGACTGCTTTGTTGGTCCAGTGGTCGCAAGCGCTACTTCCGAGCATGAGGTCCTGTCCAAAAAAATATAAAAACAATTAGGAAAACGGTAAGTACTTACATACAAAATGTTCGTAACCTGAATGATGTCCTTTGTTGCACATTTTCAAAAAAGTTTGCATTTATAAACTTATGTTAGGATTCTCCTCTGCTCATGGCCCTCTCGGGCCGGGGGCCCCCTCTGGATAGGGGCAATGCCACCCTATATAGTTACGCCACTGCATCCAATAACACTAAAGAAAACAACAAAATTATTTTGTTAGGTACATATTTTTGTAAGATCTAATTCTACGTCGATATAATAATTATGATTATAATATTATTTTTGCATTTAATATTACTATTTTCGTTAGCTATTAATTTTTGTAAAATCTAAATTTTTTTTTACGTCTAAATAGTTATGTATCTATAATATAAAAATGAATCGCTAAATGTGTTGCTAAGCGCAAATCTCGAGAGCAGCTGAACCGATTTCGCTAATTCTTTTTTTGTTGTGTTCGGTATTGTCAGGACAAGGTTTGAAATAAAAATAAAAAAAATTGTTTGAAAAAAAGAATTGCACCCGTGCGAAGCTGGGGCGGGCCGCTAGTATTGTTATAATTATAACATTTTCGTCAGCTATTCATTTTTGTAAGATCTTATTTTTTACGCCTTAATATATTATTAACTGTTATGATTATTAAAAAAATGTGGATTAATATAGTGAATACTCAGTAAGATAATAAATGAGTGTGTGTGACAAAATATTTTCTTTTAATTTCTCCTTAATTTCCTACTCACTCTACCAAAACGAGAGCGTTCGAAAAGTATTTACGCTGACCTCGCATTCCTATTTAAACTCCGTTCTACGCTAGGCCAGCTCAACGTCAAAGTATTACCACTTTTTCAAAAATTTTTCCTCTATGCCACTGACTTGCAGTCGACTGAACATAAAGGGTCTTAAATAAAATGGCTCCAGATATTTTGTTTACTTACTTCAGCATGTTAAAACACTTTAATTAATTTTTATTTTATTTTTATTCAAGAGGAACAACAAACAGCTACAATATAAAACATAGAAGCAAGAAATACATAAACCATAGACAATATTGCAGCCCACAATGCTATTGAAAATAATCGCTAGGGTTACAAATAAAGGGTGTCTCAGTAAGAGGGTAAGGCCGTAGATTTTGCCACTTTTTGAAGAAAAAAAATTTGTCAAAGTTTGATCGTCAATAAAAAAACAAGATCATGGGTAAATTGCAATGAAAGTTTTATAATTCAATTACGAATATTGTAAACTCTTTACATCCTATTCTTAAAATGATATAAGTAGAACGTTTAAAAAAATATAACGAGTTATATTCATTCAGACACCCAAATTTAACGAAAAGTATGCTGTCTTTTTGGCATTCTAACACTACCTATATATTTTTTCATTTTCTAATGAAATGAAAGCATCTATTTTATGAGAGAGTTGTGATATTTTTATTGGATTGTAAAGAAGACATGGTCCGATTAAGCATGGAATAAAATATCCGGCAAATAGCCACGGCTCTGATGACAGGCCATTACTCTTTTCATGAAATTTGACGTATTCGGGTTTTCGGCGACACTCTCGTTTACAGCAGCAATGTTTTCAAGGGACCGACCCGTACGTTGACGCAAAGGATTCTTAATATCCATAATCGACCCAGTTTCTTCAAATTTCTTGACCACTAGGTGCACTTTCCCCACTGAACATTTGGCGAAGTTTGCGAGCGGTTTCAGCGTAACTTCTCCATTCCCATTTGTGTGATGAGTTTTCACAAATATAACGCGCTGTTCTTACGAAAAGCGCTCCATTTTTAATAATCGGAATAATCATAGGTGACAGCTGTCAAATTTCAGAGTTGCCACTTGCACGAAAAAAAAATTTGTCTAAATTTAAAAAGTGCACTCTTACTGAGACACCCCTTACAATTTTTATTTTTTTACTTATTAAATTATATTTAGTGTTTAAGATGTATATAAGTAATACATATAATATAATGTACCTAAATAATAAATAATGTACTTAATGAATATACATATGTATAATGAAATAATATTTATGTATTCAGTAATAAAAACTCTCAGAGAAACTGATTACTAGAGGGAACTCAAGCGTGACGTACCCAACTTCCGTTTACAGGTGGACTCCCCAAAGCGCCAGAAGACTAAGAAGGACAAAAACCCCCACAAAAAGAGTAGGAAGCTAAAGAATCTTCCAGAAGAACTAGTAGAATTGTACACTATGAGTAAAGAAGAGATGTGGGCTATCAGGATTGAGGATCTCAACAGCAAGGAGTTTCAGAAGCTTAAGCATAGGTAATCTTTTGAAATAATTGAAAATAAACCGATATTAAAAAAGTGTATATAGTATATTATATATAGGTGTAGTATATAGGTGTATAGGTATATATTTAGGTGTATATAGGTATATATATATACATGTATATGGGCGACAAACAGGATTAAAAAGTTAAAGATAGGAGTGAATAAAGTTCGAAATGTCATGTGGCTCGTTGCTAGCAGGCGGACAGATAACACTATTTTTTCCGATCTGTCCCCCTATGGTGACAAAGCAGGGTGACGGATCGGAATAATTCCATTAGAAGCCTCTTTTATCCTAAACCAACCAATTTTACCATTTCGACACCCGTTGAGACGAATATACAAATAAATAAACATTATATCTTCGTTTTTAATTCTTTCGCTTGTATTATAGTAGTCCAACATTATTTAAAACAATCTAAAGCTATACTGGTTTGCTGAAAAAAGCAGCTGTGATAGACCACTTTGGTACGAAACCCTAAAAAGCAACATGATTTAAAATGCACGGGATTTTAACCACGGTACGCGGTATGTTCAATTCTCATTAAAAAAAAATCGTCGATATAACAGAAGACGATTATTTTAAATTATATTTTTTATTTTGCTTGTCTCTACATGTCTGTGGATGGGTGACCATCTTTACATACCGAGACCCCTCCGTGCTTCGGAAAGCACGTTAAGCCGTTGGTCCCGGCTGTCATTCGTGGATCTTTGACAGTCGTTACGGGTCGTCAGAAGCCCAAAAGTCTTACAACCAGTCTTACCAAGGGATATCGTATTACCTAGTAACTGGGTTGTGGAGGTCAGATAGGCAGTCGCTCCATGTAAAATACTGGTATTCAGCTGCATGCGGTTAGACTGGAAGCCGAACCCAACATAGTTGGGAAAAGGGTGGCAGATGATTATGATGCGTATGCGTGCTTAATCTAACAGTAACTTCTTTTATTCTAAGGTGTAATGATTGCATCATTGCCTTCAACACTGAGAAGTTGATGCATGACCATCTAAATGGGAAACACCAACCTGTAAGTATGTTAATTTAGACTACTTTTTATTTGTCTTTGAGCGTTTTTACACTTTTTGGGGTTCCGTACCTCAAAAGGAAAAACGGAACCCTTACAAGATCACTTCGTAGTCCATCTGTCTGTCCGTCAGTCAAGGCCCTTTTTCTCAGGAACGCGTGGAGTTGTCAAGTTGAAAATAACTTCAAATACTCAGGGCTGCAATCCCTTGAAGCAGTGAAAAAATCAAACTTCTAAGTCAACGCAATCAAAAGATACGGACGTTTATGTTCCGAAATCAAAACCTATAGGATAGTTCCCATTGATCTAGAATCATGAAATTTGGCAAGAAGCAATGTCATGTAGCAGAAGTAAAGGAAAAAATCCGTAAACCGTAACTTTGTAGTTACATTACTTAAAAAAAAAAATTATGACTATTTACATACCTACAAATTTGTACGGAGCCCTCGGTGCGCGAGTACGACTCGCACGTGACCGGTTTTTTTATGATGTGGTCAAGCGACGGAAAAAGTTTTTACAAAGATGCCATTTTGACTAACTCTCAGTCACACTAAACAGCTCAACACCCTATCGTCAGCATTTGACAGCTCAACAATGTATATTTTGTTTTGCGAAACGTAATTTTTTTATACAAATCCTAATTGTCACACTCACAGAACAGATAATATATCTGTTCTGTGGTCACACTCACTTTTAACAGCTAAACGTCACATCGCCGATTTTTTGTAAAAACATTTTTTTTTAAAACCTCTATTTTTATTTCTTTCTAGAAAAGTGAAGACTGCCGTCAGTGCTCAATATGCCAGGCGTATTTCCTAACTAAAGACAACGTGGCCGCGCACATGGCGTTACATCAACAGGGCTATAAATGCCGGGAGTGTGGATTCAATACTACGCTCAAACGACGTATGTTGAAACATGTCGGGTCTCATGCGCCGAGTGGGGATGCTCACGTGTGCCAGACTTGTGGGAGTAGCTTTAGGTATGGAACTATATGCTCACAAACTCCCTTACAACCTGTCTCAGTCACATACTCATTCACTCCCGACGAAAAACTCACACCCACCGACTCACATACTCCCTGTGTCTAACTCTCACACACACAAATTCACACCCACTCACTCACACACTCCCACCAACTGACACAAACTCACTCAAACTCACACACTCTAACCCACAGACACTACACTACCCACATGCACTCTTCTTAGGTGTGTCAGTTAAAAGTGTGGCACAAGGCCTACGAATAAGTAATAAAATGTCGGGAGTGCAGTCGGTTCAATACTACGCTGAAACGACGTATGTTGAATCATGTTAGGAGTCACGGGCCGAGCGGTGATGCTCATGTGTGTGCACACCCACAAACAAACATACACGCAGTGTGTTGTGGTCAAAACACTCACCATTACTCACAAATTCACACCCACCCACATCTCTTAACACACTAAAATTGCACACATAAATTCCATCCCCTTAATAGCGTTTACGACGTACTACATACAAACATTCAAGCCCTTGTTTTTCGAATGAATGAACCGAATTTAATGTCATACGCATAAGCAGGACACAAAGGTCTAAAAAGTTAGTTAAGAACATTTTCGAACAATATTAATACAGCCAAATTAGACCGATTTTAAATTTTCCTTAGAAACAGAGATTTTCAGTTATCTTTTTTTAAATAAGACATTTCGAAAATGTTCTTTACTATCTTTTTAGACCTTTGTATCCTGCTTATGTGTATGAAGTTTCATTAAAATCGGTTCATTCATTTCGAAAAACAAGGGCTTGAAAGTTTGTATGAAATGCCGTACGTCGTAAACGCTCTTAAGTGTGTTTTTCAATGCGTCCGTCTTACCGAAAAAATATGTTCTTTTTTTTCTAAAATAACGCATGTTGATCTTCCTGTTTCAGCACAAAATCTAAGCTAACATACCACCGCGGCGTGTGTTGTCAAGAAAGGCCACAATGTGACTGCTGCGGCAAAGTATTCGCCAACAAAATGACGCTTAAGTACCATCTCAAGTAAGCATATACCATTATAGAGGTTTTAGAGAAATAGGATGTAAAGTTCACTCATCCTCCATAGAAAAGGGAGGATCCTCCGACCAGACGGGTGTTGTGTCTGGCGGGCAACTGCCCGATGATTCATGTCGGGCCGTTGCATACAACGTGTTTTTTTTTGACATCCCGTAACTCTAGGGTTATATTCTATAAGTAAAAATAATAAAAAACGTCCTACAATATGTGGTCCAAGAATGCCTAGTTTCGTTTATTTTCATTCAAACCAATCATTCTTAATAAATATTATTATATTCTATTCTAATGAAAGCTAAGTAAATGCGACAATGTCAGATTTCACTTAAGGGTGTTTTGCATTAATAATCGTGACTTTAAGAAAAATGAAAAATGCTAACTAATGCTAGTCGCGGTAAACTCTGCTTGCGCGATGCAGAATTTTGCGTGACGTCATACGTAGAGCACATGTGGCGGTGTAGATGCCGCTCCACCATCATCTGCCTAGCTTTCGCCTCCAGCCCATATAATTTAAGCTTTTTATGTACTAACAATAGGTTAAGATTTTACTAACACTTAATGGATCAATGGTCTGAAATAAATAAATTATTATTATTATATCCCAATGTATTAGTGGTCGGCGCAGCATGTCTTTTTCTTCCATAGATCTCTATCAACCGGCCCGCCGGTCGGCTACGCTTGCCGCGGTTGGTCTGTGGATGGGTGACCATCTTTACATACCGAGACCCTTCCGTGCCTCGGAAAGCACGTTAAGCCGTTGGCCCCGGCTGTCATTCGTGGATCTTTGACAGTCGTTACAGGTAGTCAAAAGCCCGAAAGTCTGACAACCAGTCTTACCAAAAGGGGTATCGTATTACCCAGTAACTGGGTTGTGGAGGTCAGATAGGCGGTCGTTCTATGTAAAACACTGGTATTCAGCTGCATGCGGTTCGACTGGAAGTCGACCCCAACATAGTCGAGAAAAGGCAGGCAAATGATGAGATCTCTATCAACCGTCAGGCGGCCATCTCAGCCTATGATTACCCCACTTTTTCTTCCACTAGTAATTAAGATTCTATTACATATTTCATTAGGAGCAATGAGGTCTTCTGCTGCCGTAATTTTAAATCTCAACTGTAACATTGTTCACAGAATCCTGCCTCAGAATAAAGATGATAAGCCAAAGGAGAAGTTGTTCATACCGTGCAAGGGATGTGATAAAGTTTTCCATTCTAAGAAGAGCTACAGAGCGCATGTGTGAGTATTATTTTTTTATGCTGTAAGGTGAAGTGAGTCACAAAAAAATGAAACCTTTTTTTTAACGAAAATATCTAAAAAATAAACATAGCAAATATGTGACAATCAGTAAAACAGCTGTAAAATACCTAAGCAATTTAAACACAGATATGACAAATTCCTTTAAAAGAATATCCGCCAGTTGGCAAGAAATATCCGAAAATATTAAAATATAAAAGTTTTTTTGTACAGTTAACTCTAGGTACATCCACGTTGTAACAATAAGGGCAGACTTTCAAAATTTTAAATACAAGTTTTTTCTGGTTTCGTGAATTTTATACGTACAACTCGCTAATTTCCCATTTTTCCACCAGTGTAATCCACGATGGTCTAACCTATCCCTGCCCAATCTGCGGTAAACAGTTCCAATGGAAGCGCAACCTGGCGCGACACTCGCGCAACCATCGCGAGCGACAGGCGGGCAACTTGCACGAGTGCCGCGCTTGCAGCAAGACCTTCGCGAGCAGGGACTGCTATAATAACCACATGCGGCTCAGCAAGAAGCACGTGTCCCAGGATACTTTCCCGTAAGTGTGTTTAAATTATCCGAAAACATCCGCGAAAGTATCTGAAAAATATCCGAAAATGTAAAAAAAAAAAACTCCTGGGAGAAGGTGGAAAATTCCGCTGGAAGGTTTTAAAATGATCTGCTGAAATATTCCAATATGTCTTGAACAATATCCGTGCTAAATAACTATCTCAATATGACAATTTGCATGAGTGCCGCGCTTCAACAAGATTTTCGCAACAACACACACATGTGGCTCAGCAAGAAGCACGTGTCGCAGGACACTTTCCCGTAAGTGTGCTAAAGAATATTTGTAAATGTTACCGAAAATGTCCGCAAGTGTTTAAAATATATCCGAAAAGTTTCGAAAATGTTTAAAAGTATCCGAAAAGGTGTCAGAAATACCCGGAATTAATATCCGAAATATCCGCGAAAGTGTCTAAAAAGAAAAAGATTCGAAAATAAGTATTTATAAATCCGAAAATATGTTACTAAACTACAATCCATAAAATATCCAAAAATAAAGTGTGAATAATATCCAAGTGTTTAAATTATACAGAATAAAGATCCGAAATTGTTTCTAAAAATATCCGCAATGATCTGCAAAAATAACCAAAGTTCGACATTGTATGTAGAGCATCGTCTTTGTCCGTCTCTTTATAAACCTCGATGTGCCAAATAAAAACCTGTATCCTTTTTTAAGAAGGAAAACGTAAAGGACACCGGCATGTCCTAGAACCAAAAATTCTAAGACATGTGACATCTACCAACCCGCACTGGGCCCGCGTGGTGGATTACGGCCCACTCCCTCTCACAGAGAGGAGGCCTGTGGGCTGTGTCCCAGCAGTGGGAACATTATAGGCTTATTATTATTCTTTTATATTGTTACAGACATGAATGTAATTATTGCGGAAAGAAATTCGCTACAAAATGGTGCCTGACCGACCACATCGACTGGGATCACTTGAAGAAAATCAAATACCAATGTTCCTTTTGTTTTAAGGTAATTATTTAGCAATAGTAACGCTCTTTGTGAAGGAGGGGCTCGTGGCTAAGTATCAGCTGCACGGTCGATTAAAGGTTTTCGTGGTTGGGTTACCATCCAATACATATCGACACTTTGGCCGACTACGGAATCGAACTTAGGACCAGCAGTAGTGCTTGCGACCAGTAGACGAGGCAGTTTATTATAAACACGAATATTATAAAGGCGAATGTTTGTGTGTTTGTATGTTTGTCACTTCTTCACGCACAAACTGCTGAACGGATTTGGATGAAATTTGGCACACAGATAGCCAGATTTATAACCAGGACTAACACATAGGATACTTTTTGTCCCGATATTCCCACTTATGCGGGTGAAATCGCGGGGCGCAGCTACTATATTTTTTTTTTCTCTTGCAGGCATTTAAAACGGCTAAAATATTGGTGGCTCACGTCAATAATATACATGAGGGGAAAAAAAAAGAAGCGGAGGGTGAACATCTGTGCGAAATATGTGGGAAGTCATACAGGGTGAGTTAACTACAATTATACCTAAAATATCTCCAAAACATTCTCCAGTCGATTCGCCGTAACATTTTGGAGCAGTGTTTGAGTTGTAATATCATATCTATCATATCATATCCTCTCTCCTTAAACTTCATCATTACATTTTCTTTGCTACTGTTTCATGTTTATTATTATATGTATATATTTATTTAGATTAGTATAATATACTTTATGTATGTATTTATTGTATTATGTAAATGGTACACCACAGACTACCTACAGTATTTGTCTGTCCTTCCCCTTTTTAATCCATCCAAAGGTTGTCTTTAAAAGATCGCTCTTAGCGATAAGACTGCCATTGTGTCACCCTTTGTACAGTATCTTTATTTATGTCTGTAATTTATATGGTGTGCATAATAAAGAGTATTCTATCTATCTATCTAAACTTAGGTCATAAAAAAATGTTCAAACTATTGTGGCTAACATGGTGGAGCAGCGAGTTACTAATAACAGCTTTGTAACCACTGTCTCACAATAAAGATCTTTGACTGAGCCCATGGTACAGTTTCTAAATTTTTTCACAAAAAAAAAATCCTCTGATTGAAGCCGGTCGAATGGCTTCAATCAAAAGATTGAATGCCGCTACGAATTCTTTGATAATTTCCGCGCATAAATGCCGCGCGTGTAAGTGCCTTATAAGTAGATTTTTTTAAATTGTTGATTTGTTTTATTTTTGTCTGTTTTTGTACAGATGGTAAAAAAAATCTACCGGTATAAACATAATATTTGATTGATTAATTTGTTAATTAATGTTTTATTGATTTATCTTCTACAGACAGTGAAACGTTTAAAGGGCCACGTATGGGCGATGCACACAAAACGATCAAACAGCAAAATATATAAGTGTAAGCTGTGTCCGGCGACGTTCATGTGGCAGACTAGCATATACAAGCATATGAAGATGATGCACGATAATAATAAGAAGAGTAAGGTGAGGATAACTTACACACACACACACGCAAACACACACACACCCTACATCCTGCACACTAGCGCCACAAACATACCACATATTTTAAACAAACACCCACTTCTTTCACACAAACACACACCACCAAAACACTCGTTAACCTCTGCGCACTTAAATACACCCTATACTCGCCCCACATGCTAAGTATAGACTTACATTCCAAAAAAAAAGTTTGTTTAATGTAAGCTGTGTCTGGCTACCTTCATGTGGCAGACTAGAATATACAAGCATAATTATGAAGGTGATGCACAACAATAAAAATAACAGTAAGGTGAGGATTCACACACCTACACCCCACACAATACACCCTACAGCTAATAAACACCCCCTCAAACACCCCACGTCCACAATACACACACCCTTAACACAACTCATTTACACCCCACAGCATTAAACAAACTCACTTACCTTTTCAACACATCAGCACACCCCCTCTGTCACATAAACCCTTGCTTAGACACCCGACAGCCTGTAAACAAGGCTTTAATAGCAAGATATACAACTACAATCTGTGTCCGGCTACCTTTATGTAGCAGACTAGCATATTATAAAAGCATATGAAGATGATGCACGACAATAATTAAAAGAGTAAGGTGAGAAGAACATGCAAAAATACCCCCACACACCTAACACCCTACAGCTCTCAAACATACACACACCCCCTGACACACTTAGACACCCAACACCAAACATACTCACGCACACAGTAGGTGCCTAACGGTGTGTCTGTGTGCATATTAGGTCCTATCTCGCAACGCACTATACTCACCCGACACGCACGTGAACTAACAGTATTCAGTAACAGTGTGTGTGTGTGTGTGTGTGTTTGTGTGTGTGTGTTTGTGTGTGTGTGTGAGAGTGTGTGTGTGTATGTGTGTGTGTGTGTGTGAGTGTGTGTGTGTGTGATCGACTACACATACACTCGCATACAAATCACACTATCAAAGAAATTCTACCTATAACTAGACACGCAAGTGAAATATTTGCAGTTTCGTTTCGTTATTTTCCTCATAAAACACACACAGTGCAAAAATTATTTATTTTCAATAGACGCCGCGCGTCGTCCAACCTGTGAAGAAAGAAGAGCCCCACCCGGGAATCGAACTAGCGAACCGCATGCAGTACTTCCAACAGAACATTGGCGGCAACTTCAATATAGTTCACATACAGCCTTTGGGAATGACTCAGAATATTGTTTAACTACTTCTTGCCCCTGCTTCGCGCGCTTTTTACGACTTCACAGAACATTTTTTTTTTTTAAATGTGTAATTTTACTACTAAAGTATTTAACACAGAAACCTTCCGAAATAAATTGTCTAAATGATTGTGAAAATGACATCAAAATCTGTATCAAACTGTGTAGCGCTATAACTCGCGTGGGTCCACGGGGACCCGCGCCGGGTGGTTCATACAGCGCCGGTCAGTGGCTCTTCTTAGGGGCTCAGTAAAACGTTCAAAATCTAGTCGCAGTCTCAACTCGGCGACAAACAAATGTCAAAAACTTGTCAAAATGTAGGGAAATTAGAGATATTTTTGACAGATTGAGACTGAGATCAGACTGTGAACGTTCTTATAATTACTAGAATTGCCCCTCTGTTGAGATTGGTTGATAACAACAGCCAATTTAGTAGATATGAATTAATTTGACAATAGATTAAATTGTACTTATTATTGTGATTATAGTAAAAAAACATGTATTAAATGAATTGCCATAATAGTTATGTAATGTATTAGAAATTAATTTATAATTAGGAACATTTTATACAAAGACAATTATTATTAAAATTTATTCACAATGATATTTTGTTTCTTTCTTTATTCCAAACTAGCTTCTAGCGATACCCATCACGTATGCGGAGTTTTGCTAGCTAATTTAATTTGACCCTGTTTATTATCTGTGTCTGTATCTTAATGACACTTGAAGTTAAGGTGAATACGCAGTGGTAGACGGCGAAATTAAATTTTTCTTAGTTTTTTTTGCAATTTTCAGGTCATCAAACATCTTTCTAAGTTAGATTTGCTCCATAAGAACAAATCTCTTATGGAAAAGTTCTTATGGTACAAATCTAACTTCTAAGTTAGTGGTGTTTTAATGATTATAATTATGTAAATAAGTACCTGCTAAAGTCGCGAATCAAATTTTGATCAAGACAACCTGACACTAAAAATTTGAATTTCGCGGTCTACCTCTGCGCCATTCGCCTTAAGTAAAATTGTTATTTACCAAAACCTATGGACTCTTGTCTAAAATAAAAGTTTTCTATTCTAATGACCTCATGTCGATCAGAGTGGAGATATGAGCAAGACAAGAGCTAAGATAACTTACACCTGCCACAGGATAACTGATAACAATGTTATCATAATCTTACAAATAATTATCGTTTTATAGTAAGAGTTTTAGTTGATAATATTTCGTAATTAGTGTTTTCAATTTCACTTATAAATCTATACGGATACTAAAACTGAAGAGTTTGTTTGTTTGTTTGAACGTGCTAATCTCTGAAACTACCGGTCTGGATGCTTACTCTCGAATATAATAAAATTCCGATAGATCAACATTGGAATTGTCAGTCAAACGTCAGGGATTGGCTGGACTCGCTGAGTTTAGCCAATCCCTGACGTTTAACTCAACCAACTGACGTTTGACCAATGTCGTTCTATCCAATGATGTATTTCTATCGGAATTATATTCGAGAGTAAGCACCCTGGTTTGAAAAATTCTCTTGGCATTTGATAGCCAAATTTTTTAGGAAAATTATACGCTACTTAACATCACGCTAGAACCGTCAGGAGCCGAGCAAAATGAAAGAAGTAAGAAAGAACGCTAAGCGAAAACGATGTAATAGCGCGGGCAGGCGATGCGATGGGACGCGGTCGAGGAACAAGAAATTTCACGCGGACGAAGTCGCGGGAAGAAGCTAGTCCACACACAAATAATTGGAGTGTCTGTTTTTAATATTAAAATAACCGCTTTTTGCTAAATGCATATGGATGCTAATACCAAATTTTTTTTTGTCTGTCTGTCTGTTTCATCACCTGCTTGCCTTTTCCCAACTATGTTGGGGTCGGCTTCCAGTCTAACCGGATGCAGCTGAATACCAGTATTGTGTCTGTCTGTTTGTTCCGGCTAATCTCTGAAACTGGACCGATTTTGACGGGACTTTCACTAGCAGATAGCTGAAGAACATTTTCGAAATGTCTTGTTTAAAAAAAGATAACTGGAAATCTCTGTTTCTATGGAAACTTTAAAATCGGTCTTAATTTGGGCTGTAACACTATTTTTCGAAAATGTTCTT
Source organism: Gortyna flavago (assembly GCA_963669345.1). Taxonomy (NCBI): domain Eukaryota; kingdom Metazoa; phylum Arthropoda; class Insecta; order Lepidoptera; family Noctuidae; genus Gortyna; species Gortyna flavago. The sequence goes on from OY770154.1 coordinate 6,994,778, forward strand.
AAGTAACTTTTTTGACCTTTGTGTCCTGCTTATGCGTATGAAGTTTTATTAAAATCGGTTCATTCGTTTCGAAAAACAAGGGCTTGAAAGTTTGTATGAAATGCCGTACGGCGTAAAAAGGGCTCCAGGGATCTATAGGAGCAAGTAGGTAATGATTCCAAATGAGAGAGCCAGCAAGTTTTAGCTAGTTATAACTAATCTTATTACTTACACTAAGTACGTACTTACATAATTAAATCATAAGTATACCTACTTAGATCTGAAAGATAAAGAATTCGCACAGTAGTCCCTGATTTTCAATTGATTTCACATTCAATCGGCAAACATGGGCAAAGTCGTAGCGTCGTTAGTGTTATTGGGTCTAGCTGTTGTTTCAGGTAAATATCGCTTTTATTATTTCATTTAGAGAGGAGGCCTATGTCCCAGTAGTGGGAATATTATAGGCTGATTATGTTATGTTATGTTATACACTTATTGGATAGGTACCAAAATTTGTGGCGGTTTGACTGCCCCGTTGGTATCGTCGCAAGCGCAACTGCTGATGCCTTGATTCGATTCCCGGGTCGGCCATATCAAGCTACTACAATCTGTCAAAGCATAAGGTTCAAAGTTGATTGGGAAAATTTGACAGTTTCGGGTAGTTTGATGAGCTGGCGTCTGTACAAGTAATTAAATAAGCATCGATCCTCCGTCTTCTGCATCCAGTCAACGCGTGCTTGATTCTTCGGCACCCTAATTGCGTATTAACATACATTCAATGACAATCTAAATCATTTTGAAGGATATTGCTAATACATTGCTTCATAATTATGTTCGAAAAATGTGTCTGCTCAACAACGTTGATAACGCGATGAATGTTGTTGAACAGCTGTCAACATGAAAGCCGTTGCTACTGTTTTGCAATTACCCCGCTGGATGAGGCTGGCACTGGCACAGTAGCGTGAGGATTCGCACGACAAAAGGGAGGCTTATGCCCCACAGTGGATGAAGTCGGGCTGTGGAGTGCAGGGGACCTAAAAAGGCCACTTTGGCAGAATCATAAAACAATTCATAACACGCAATTTCATCTGTATCATAGTTTTGTATGGAGATTTGTAAAATGCTATAGGTAGGTACACCTCTGCCTAACCCTTCAGGAATATATATACCTACAGGGTTATTGGGAAAACACCAACAACCTCTTAATAGGTCATTGTACTCATCATTATGAACAACTTTTTAATATGGGACCAAACATGAAATCGCAAAATAAAAATCAGCTGTTCCCTACATTTATGTTCGGATAACTCGTCAAAATGTAGGGAACAACAAAATTTTTTTTCGCGATTCAGTTTTGGTCCCATAGTAGGTAAAAGTTGTTCATAATGATAAGTACAATGACCTCTTAAGAGGTTGTTGGTGTTTTTCCAATAACCCTGTATAGATTTGAAACTGTCAAACGGATGAATTGCGTGATAAGAATTGTCTTACGGTTCTGCCAAAGTGGCCTTTTTAGGACCCCAGGTCATCATCAGTCATTTTGAAAGAAAAAAAAAAGACGGAAAGAAAATATATTTATTTAGCACAGACCAAAAGACACAATACACCAGGTAATACGAAAATTTTGAAACGCAAAAGAAGAGTGAGAGTGTAATGTGCGTGCGCTCGGAATAAAACAACGTACCGTATGTGTCAAAACGAATTTACTCCTTTTTAACAAAATAAATGAATTATATTTAAAACTACTTTTAGTAAACTTTGATATGACAATTCTCTATGTTTTAAAGTAAATCCCATTGAATATCTGTTACTTAAGCGTTGCGCCGTGATGTCGAAAAAAGTAAAAAAATAGATTACTTTATCTATTTTTTTACTTTTCAATTTTTTTGTATCGAGTAAAATTCATTGAATCGTGTATTCCTTTTATACGATACTAGATCAAAGAGTCAAAAAACATATACTAAAATGTTAAATAGAAAAAACACATTTTTTTCAACATAGCCCCTTAAGTCCGATGAATAAGAAATTAGCAGGAAAGTGTGTCTCACGGCTGCGCCAAAACGGCGGCCGGGGTGGCGGTTTTGCCGTTTTATTTTACTACCAACTACCAATCTCATCAATTGTTAAAGTCAACTGCAAATCTCAAATAATTAATTATGTAAGTAATATCTTATTACCTTGGAATGTTAGATATAATAAGCTTTCTAGAATAATATAAAAAAACTGCAAGTAGGTAGGTACTTAATTTTAAACGCAATCGTACATTTTAATGTGTCTGGTGTGCGTTGTTGCTATAATAGCATATATTACTTTACTCTATGTATAATAGCCTAATGTACCTACAGCTGAACTTGTACACACGGCTACACATCAAGCTATACATTTCCAGTTTCAGCTGACCTCGCATTGTATAGGTTTTTCTTACAATCAGAACTCAGCTTATACTGGTTATGTATAGCTTGATGTGTAGCCGTGTGTACCTAACTGCTGTAAGGTTTAAGGTATAATGTGACTTGCACGTCATAAAACGACAAGGTCTATTTTTTCTATGTGATTGTTGGATAGTTACAAGTTACAACCTTAATGAAGTTTCAGTTTACTTGGAATTGTTGTCAAAAATGATAACTGGGGGCCTAAAAAGGCCACTTTGGCAGAATCATAAAACAATTCATATCTCGCAAATCACCTGTCTGACGATTTCACACCTATATATCCCTGAAGGGTTAGGCAGAGGTGTACCTATAGCATTCTACGAATCTCCTTAAAAAACTGTCATACAGATGAAATTGCGTGATATGAATTGTTTTATGATTCTGCCAGTGGCCTTTTTAGGCCCCCTAGACCATTAGCAACATTTTTCATCACAAAACCAATGTACCATTTCCCTTTAAACAATTTCTCAAACCAATGGATAATGTACACCATAGAAATTATAGAATATAATTATGTATATTGAATTTTTTCATAGGGTGACACAATGGGGGATTTTAACGCAAAAAGTGATCTTTTAATAATAATACATTTATTTCAGACCTTAAGTCCATAAAACAATACACATTACAATTTTATACACAAAAACATACATATCTTCTATATCTATACATATAATAAATCTGTAGACGAGACGTTTCTGTACATTGAAAATATTTCAAAAAAAAATAGTTGGGGTGTTAAAGGATAACCAACAGATGCCATTTCATCAATTTTTGGAATTTTTGTCTGTTTGTCTGTTTGTCGGTTTATCTGTTTGTCTGTTTGGATGTGACAGATTATTGATTTGAACAGGGTCAACGTAAAAAGTACCAAACCAATACGGTTACTTTTTATACTCAAATATTGTGTAGAACTCGGAGCAGTGATTAGTTTTTATTTCATCGCAATCGGTTCACTCTATCAAAAGATATAATCAATTTAAAGTATTTAGAACAACTTTTTACGTTTTTTAGTAACACGTAACGACATCTATTGGCGCGATATAGTACCTACTAACGAAAATTACATATTGTTGTTGTGATGTGAATAATCACGTCCTATTAGTTTATGCTTACATAAATGACGAAATAACACAGATACCTACTTATGTCTATGTTATTTTAAAAAGTAATGATAAATTAAACAAAATCGCTTTCCATTGATGGTTTATTTAGTGGCGCCTGTGGAGATAAAATAATTTTAAACAAAAAGTGAGGATAATGTAAGATACTTAATAATAATTAATGTGGTGTTCTGAGCGATAAAGAAGATAGATAATTATTGATATAGAAAGTTGAGTAACGCAGAGCGTTTTTTAACGAAGTTCTTATATGGAGCTTGCGGTAGGAGTTCTAAGGGAGAAATCGTCAAATAACGAAAAAGCGTTATGCCTCATTTTTCAAAGTAATAGGTAGATAGAGACACACACACACACACACAGAGAGAGAGAGAGAGAGCTATTTTTCATGGTTTCCGAGGATCCTGACCCCGGTAAGTGAGGTCAAAAAGAAAATCAAAGATGGCGGTTGCCTAAATTTTTAACTTTTTCGCCATGGGTGTCGTTTTCATGGTTTTCGAGGGTGCTGAAGTCGAGAGTCAGGTCAAAATGAAAATCCAAGATGGCGGCTCCATTTTTTTTTTATCATGTTTGTCGTTTTCATGGTTTTTGAGGGTGCTGAAGTCGATAGTCAGGTCAAAATGAAAATCCAAGATGGTGGCTGCATTTTTTTTTTATCATGTTTGTCGTTTTCATGGTTTTTGAGGGTGCTGAAGTCGATAGTCAGGTCAAAATGAAAACCCAAGATGGCGGCTCCATTTTTTTTAAATGTTTTGTCATGGGTGACGTTTTGATAGTTTTCGAGGGTGCTGAAGCCGATAGGCAGGTCAAAACGAAAATCCAAGACGGAGGTTGCATTTTTTTTTATGGGTTTCGTTTTATTGGTTTTTGAGAGTGCTGAAACCAATAGTGAGGTTAAAATGAAACTGTAACGGCTTACCCACCGTCGATTGGCCCATGAACCGTTGGTGAACATTATCTTTAAACCATTAATTTTTTTCCAAAGGACTTTTCACCCACGAACGTTTTGCCAACATAACTCTACGTCAGTGAATGCTTTACCCACAGAATTTTTTGACCAATAACTTTTCACCCAAAGAACAAGGCCAACAGACGCCGGGAAAGGTGAAAGTAAAATAATAGTAAGACGTAGTCCTTTATTTCTGTGAAAAGGGTATAAAGTAACCTAACCAAGCCTAACCTCGGGGTGCCCTTCGCTCGCTTTGCTCGCTCACTTAAGCCGCCATCATCCCTTCGAACCCTACCTGTCCGAGTCGGGGTGCCCAAAGTCCCGGGCTCGCTTCGCTCGCCCTTGCATCCTTAGTTCTATTTGACATGGGTGAAATGTTCTTTGGGTGAAAAGTTATTGGTCAAAACATTCTGTTGGTTAAGCATTCACTGACGTAGAGTTCTGTTGGGGAAACGTTCGTGGGTCACAAGTCCTTTGGATGAAAAGTTAATGGTGTTGACCAACGGTTCATGGACCAATCGACTGTTGGTAAACCGTTTCAGTACTGGTTAAAATGAAAGTCCAAGATGGCGGCTGCAAATCGAAAAATTCGTAGTGTGTTTCGTTTTCATGGTTTTCGAGAGTGCTGAAGCCGATTGTGACGTCAAAATGAAAATCGAAGATGGCGGCTGCAATTTTATTTTTATCATGTGTGTCGTTTTCATGGTTTTCAATATAAACTTACACGACTTTGTGTGAAATAAAATAAAATACAACCGACTTAAAAACACGATTCAAAGTGCAATAGACCTTTGGTTTCAGAAGTCTGTAATTTGTTGCCAACGCGCAACGTCTTCCCAAACTAAGGTTACTTTGCACTTTGTAGGGTTTTTTATGGAAGTCGGTTATATTTTTTTGTAATTATCTTTACAATTTTTTTTCTGGTTTTCGGCAGTATAAGGTCTAAATCAAAATCACGTCTAAAGTTTTCATGGGTTTCATCTTCGTAGTTTAAATGGCGGCCGGTGTCAAATATAACCAAAGTTTAATGGGTTGCTTTTTACACGGGCAACTTTATGTAGAAGCTCTTACCATTAATGTATTCTTCCTTTTATCATCTAGATATCTCGATGCTTTATAAGGCATAATATTGGTAGGTATATATAATATCTTCAATACCAAGTTAAGAAATTCTAAATTTACCACAGAGAAGAAACCAAGACTTAGAAAAACTAACTTCAAACTTCACCTACTAATCTCAGATATATATACTTCAGATAAAATGGTGATATGATTTTACAAGTTGGTATTCTAAGACAGACGCAAAATAAAATGGACATAATTATGGCTGTTTGGTTAGATAATCAGCCTCGAGTAGGCGCTTTTATTTTAATTTATTCTCAAAAATCAAAGTGACACTTCGTCGCATTGTCATTATGAACCATGAAGACGCAGTGATTGCAGTCGAAAGGGCCGTGGTAGCGAACCCTAGGTAAGGAAAGCGTTACCAGGCAAGATCTGATGATTCTTCCTTTTCAATGAAGGAGTGGCAATTACTCCTTTCCTAAGCGACACATTACCTATTGTTTTCCGACATCCACGCGAACAAAGTCGCGGGCACAGCTAGTATATAATAAACATAATTATACACTAAAAACAACTTATTTTAAATAATGGAATGACGCACGATGAGTGCCACATCATTGTCTATCCTGTCGGCTATAGCCACCAAGCTGTTGGAGCTGTCGCGTACTCGCCGCATCAGGGATGCTATCTGTGTCCGCATCAGTGCGTAAAAATCTGGCACGCCATTCTCCGCGAACATCGCCGATGCACTGCAAAAGCGCGGCAGTCCCAACATAACTCTGAAGGCGTTATTATATTGGACTCGCAGAGCATTGTACGAGCTTTTTGTATAGCTGACCCATAGGGCACACGTGATTGGCAATACGCTCTAAAGAGCGTAATTTTCACCTCCCTAGTACAACGTGCAAACCTACGAGCCAGCATGTTACATCGAACTGCCAATGCTCTGCGAAAGACAACCTTTGGATGGATTTAAAGGGAGGAGACACAATACTGCATGCAGGTAATCTGTGTCTCTTCTCTGAAACATAATGATAAAGTCTACCTTCCTTTTTCCAGCTCTCCCCTATTATCCAGTCATCAGGAAGCTGGACGACGGCCTCCGCTTCCAGTACGCAGAGGGTCCAGGTGGAAGGCTTCACCTGGTAGACCTATGGGGGACCGTGAGTGACGTCGCTGAGGCAGCCAGATACAACCCGGATAGACAGAATGTGTACCATCTGTTTACTAGGTAAGGATATTTCCTGCTGTCAAACAAAATATAAAAATATACCGTGCAGGTTTTTACAGGCAACGACAAATGGGGAAAGCGCCCCCTTTTTCCCTTTTCCACGCAATTGCAAACGCACTTGTCAAACGGGTCAGTCCTTTTGGTAGGGGTCGAGCTTGTCCCGTCATTTTCGCATTGGCTTTTTTTCGCATTTCATTCAACTCTGAACTCACGTACATCTAGCCTTTACCCAGGTTAAATTGCTCCATTCCCTTTCCAGGCAGAACCCCACAGTTAGCCAGCCTCTCCTGATCGGTAGCGAGGGTCTCCTGGGCATCACCAACTACAATCCCAACAGGAGAACCATCATCCTCCTCCATGGCTGGCTGGATTCTGTCACTGCTGATTTTAATACTGTTCTCGTTCCTGGTAAGTTCTTCTTGTAGTTCGCTAGGCTGGTACTGCCAGCGAGATACGAGATCGGACTACTTAAAAGAAATGCTAAAACTTACAACTCAGGGAAGGTCGTTCAGCGCGTTAAGGAGTGTGCTATACTCAGAGTTTCTTTGAAGAATAAATTCAGGAATGAAATTATCCGGAGAAATGGAGTTATCGACATAGCTTGCAGATTAAGCAAGCTGAAGTGGCAGTGGGCTGGCCATGTTTGTCGAAGGACCGATGGCCGGTGGAGCAGACAAGTCATTGAGTGGAGACCGCGTATTGGCAAACGTAGTTTGAGACGCCCCCAGCTAGATAGACTAGTGACCTTAAAAAGGTGGCTGGAACAGACTGGATGCGGAAGGCGAAGGATAGAATGCTGCGGCGCAGCCTGGGAGAGGCATCTGCAATAGGCCGAGTTTATTGATTGACTACTAAGGATACTAGGATCCCTTTATGAAGAATTTGAATCGTAAGAATTCTGTCAAACCAATCTTGTGCGTTTTATTGGAACTAACGACAATATTATTAGAACTGCTCTGGCTTAAGATTTTGAATTTAAGTCATTCCAATTTCATTCAAGAGCAATCAATCGCCATAGCATATCACTCCTTTGATAGAGGTCCACTGCTGGTCTTCCCTATCGAAATAATGTAAATTTTTCGTAAACCAAATTTATTCCATTCAGAACACGAAGATGAAAGTACAGAGGCCAGCACATCAACCTACCCCAATCTGTCAAATTTTCCCTATTGAATATGAACCTTATTTGTTTGTGGTAAAGTTGAAAATCTATTAAAGAAATTTGACAGATTGGGGTAACTTGATGTGCTCTGTACCTACATAATTTCCTTCTACCAATTTCCAAATTGTGGTCGGCGGAGCATGTTTTTTTTAAAAGCTTATTTAACTTGCAATGTATGTAAATATGTAAATATGTTTGTTCGGGTGGACTCTTGCAACTCAATTTTGAAGCAGATATCTTCAACCGATTGAGCTGAAATTTTGTAAACACGTTTAGTTTGGATGACAATGCATAGTTAGCTACGTGACGTCATTCTAAATCCAACATGGCGGAACACCCAAGATGGCGGACTAGTTATTTCAAACAAGATCTCTATCAGCTGTCACCTTAATAGTCACCCCCTTTCTAGCCTTATCATCTGTCACATAATCTATCCACATATATTTATCTGCCACTAACTACTCTGTTACATCTCCTCAGCATTCCTCTCAGCTGAAGATGTGAACGTCATCGTTGTGGACTGGAGCGCCGGCGCAGGCACCATCAACTACTTTGCTGCCTTGGCTAACACCGTGCCTTCTGGTAAGTTCAAGAGATGTTAGGAGAAAAAAAAATGCCCACATTACGGCTTATGGTAATCCAAAATCCAAAAATATTTGGAATATAAAATACACACATCAAAAGTGTCTAGGGATCAAGCATTTTTATGCGGATTTCTTGAGATTGAGATGTGGCTTTGTAATAAATTTATGATTTTATAAATTTATATGGATCCTTTTTGGTGCATTTCATAATTTGAATCAGGAACTGTGAATCAAATTCGAGTAAAAGATGAAAATCAGCTGTCAATATTTTCCCTATAAAAACATACAACGCATTGAAGATATTATTAGTGCTACTGTTTCCCTACTACTGATTAAAACCAACGTTATTATGGAGCGGCGACGTCATTTAAGCAGGGAAGAAATGCTCAGAGCCGTGGGAATGATAGAAGCTGGTTCCCGGCAACGTACTGTGGCTTTAGCTCTGAATACAAGTCAGAGTGTTATCAGTCGACTTTGGACACGTTACCGAAGCACTGGTACCGTGGCTGAGCGCCATGGAGGACGGTATCGCTGCACCACACGGAGACAAGACCGATACATTCAAATCTTAACTCGAAGAGCTCCAACAATAACCGCCATGATGTTAGCCGTGAGGCTTCATCACTCTTCAGGGAACTTAATTAGCGACCAAACAGTCAGAAACCGCTTGCATGAAGTGAACCTTCATTCCCGAAGACCGCTACGGGTACCACCTATAGCAATGCACAATCGTAGGATTCGATATCAATGGGCTCTTGAACACAGAAATTGGGCAGAAGAACAATGGCGTTTCGTGTGCTTTTCTGATGAGTCTCGTTTTGGTATGAGACCGGATACAAGACGTATACGACACTGGAGAACCCCTGGACGCCAACAGCGATTAAAATCCTGCCAGGAAGTCCATCCTTATAGTGGTGGAACCATCATGGTATGGGCGGGTATTTGGATCGGCGGAAGAACTGAGTTGATTTGGATCAGAGGCAACCTCAACGCTCAAATTTATGCTGAGACGATTGTATCAGACGTCATCGTTCCTCTACAAGTGCAAATCGGTCCCTTATTTCAGTTAATGCATGATAATGCACGACCGCACACCGCAAGAGTTGTAAGACAGACTCTCGCCGCAGCTAACATCAATGTCCTGCCCTGGCCTGCTCAGTCGCCAGACTTGAACCCGATTGAGCATGAATGGGATATGCTACAGAGAAGAGCTCTGCCGAATATGGAGGGTATCCAGTCGCAAGAAGACCTTTTTTTGTTGTTGCAACGAACATGGGCGGCCATTCCACAGCGTGATTTGGATGAACTCATTTTGAGTATGCCAAACCGATGTTCTTGTGTTGTTAGTGTTCGCGGTAGAAACACGGATTATTATTTGTTTAAGTTACCCAATAAAATTTTAAAGAAAACTGTTATTTCAGTCTTTTTTTCGAACTTTTGTGTTAGTGGTTCAAATGTCAAAAATCCCTTTATTAGGAAAATGGCAAATTTCTTTATTAATGCAAAGGTGACTTGGTTTATCGTTACTGTGACAAACGAAAAAACTTTATTTGATGAATCCTTAAAGAAAATTTTAATTAATATCAATCAGGAGAAAAGTTATTGCAAAAATATATGTTGATCCCTAGACACTTTTGATGTGTGTAGTTCTGTAACCCACGGCATAGCAAGGCAAGGGACACACGCAGTAGAGAATAGTCACCACGGTTGATTTAGTTCTTACTGCGTTTTCGTGAATTCAGATTATAAAAAGTCCTTAAAGGATTGGGCTGTGGTTGTTTTTATTGATACAGGGTTGAAACCAATCTGACGACACTAGCAAAAAATAAAGTTTTGCATAATTTCTGATATCGACTGATGATTTGTCATTTTTTATTTAATTAGCCCCTTACTAATAAACGTATCATATCAGATGAATACACACTGATTTCTCTCTTTCAGTCGTCAATAATTTGACTTTCGAAATAAGAAGACAAAGCGTTGTGTAACTAATACAGACGCTTTACAACGTTTATTAGTAATTATAATCCTTCAATTTTCAGGTGAGAGTGTAGCAAGATTCATAAACTGGCTGAACGGTGTCACTGGCGCAGTCCCCGGCATGTATCACCTGGTGGGACACAGCCTCGGAGGTCACCAGGCTGGCATCGCTGGCAGAAACGTTGAAGGAAATATTGCTTACATTACTGGTAAGAACTGAAGTACGACGTTAACTCAACATGAAGATGTAACCAATATTTTGTGACAACTTTTTTTTAAGTAATTAAAATTCTGTCCGTTAAGTTTCTTGCCCGTTCTTTTCAATCTTCATCTTCTTCATTATAGCAGTCTTGTTAGAGCGGTCGTGGTCCTCATGTAGTTTCTTGTGTAGGGTTGATGTGATTCGCCTCACGATTTCTCGCCACCTACTTCGATTTCTGTTTTTTTTTTTTGAGCAGTCATACAAGGGATCGCCCACTGCGGATTTAATTTGATCAGTCCATCTCATGGGAGAGCGTCCGCGTGGTCGTGTTCTCAACTCTATCCTACACGACAAGGCGTTCTATATACAGAATATACAGTCACTCTCACGCCTCGAGACATGTTCGAAGTGTTTGAGGATGCGCGTTTAGACCAGAATTGTTTTTTTTTCTCTCTTTTCTTTGGTAATCCATCCATCCATCAACACCATCGTGGCAGGCCAAGACGAAGATGGCGGGACGAGCTTGATTTCTACCGTAGGGACTGGCCGGCACTCGCGAAAGACAGAATTGTGTAGAAAAAGCAGAGGGCGGCTTTGTCCTGCAGTGGGACAATACAGGCTAGTTAGATTAGATTTTGGTTATCCTCGATCAGTTTTATTCTTTTAGCGGATGGATGAACATTGGTCCAGAACAGATAGACGCTTAATGATGTCGAGGTCTTGGCGTATAGAGGTGTTGGTGCGAAACTGAAAATACGAGTATTTTTCTCCAGCACCACAATTCCAGAACTTCATCTTCTTTTTCTTGATGTCCCGCAGCGTCCACATTTCAGGTCTTCTTTTAGGAACCTACTATGGGCAACTAGCTTCAACTTTCTGCCTGACCACCTCCTTGACAATTTAAAAGTATAAATCCTACGACCTGCCTGAGACCAGCAAGAGTACTAAAGCTGTGCGTCTAACGATTTCAATTAAAGATTCTGAATTTGTTGAAGTCCATAGCTTTAGTTGAAATTAATTTAAGCTCTAAGTTTGAAATTTCATTGACTTTTGTGAGGCAAGAAAGAGTGCACCTGTGTCTGCGCACACGCTTGTGTAATAATATCTCCCGCGGCGAAGGCCTCCTTTGAGATTGGCTGTGGTCGAAATACGGTCTGGAAGACCTGACTCTTCCGTAAACAGATTTATAATCAGTTAAATCAAAATGTTTAGGATAGAATCCCTTACTAATAAACGTTGTATAGCGTCTGTATAGTTACACAACGCTTTGTCTTCTTCTTTCGAAAGTCAAATTACTGACGACTGATAAGAGAAAAATCGGTGTGTGACTGTTCATCTGATATAATACGTTTATTAGTAAGGAGTTAGTGTTAAGGGCTATTCTAATGATACTGTCTTTTTGACATGATCTGATTTGAACCCCAGGGCGAGCGTATTTTTTTTCTCAATTAACGGTACCGGCAAGGAGTCTTAATTTTTATTCATGACAGGTTTAAAGCAATGAGCTGGCTCCCTATTACATAGAACTTACAGAAGCTCAATGTTGATGTACGACACACCTCTTTTTACTTGAAAACACCCGTAATATTACGTTTACACTACAATATCCTTTAACATTCCAAAAATAAAATAAAATAAACATTCCAGCTCTGGACCCCGCTCTACCCGGCTGGACTGGCCAGAACAATGATAAGTTCAGGTCCACGGACGGAGTCTACACTGAGGTCATTCACACCAACGCAGGATTCCTAGGTTATCTGGCGACGCTAGGTGATGCAGACTTCTATCCTAATGGAGGCATCAGCATGCCTGGGTGTAACTCTAACGATTGTGATCATTCCAGGTAAGATTGGGTGGTGACTGTGTCTCTGGGTGGGTGATGACTTTGCTTCTAGGTTATGACTTTGTGTCTGGGTGGTGACTTTGCTTCTGGGTGATGACATTGTGTCTGGGTGATGATGAATTTGCGTCTGGGTGATGACTTTGTGTCTGGGTGACGATGAATTTGCTTCTGGGTGTTGACTTTGCTTCTGGGTGATGATGACTTTGCTTTTGGGTGATGATGACGTTGCTTCTGGGTGATGTATTTGCTTCTGGGTCGTGACTTAGTCTCCGGTAGATTTCCTTGAGTTTACACAAAAAACCTACAAGAATAAACCAAAGGTCGCTGCTTATCTTTACTCAAATATCTCTTTCTGAGCACCTTAATAATCGTACGACAACAGCCACAAAATCTAGTTCTACCTTATTAAGATTTTCATCTCGATTCTCTTTTTATATCGTACTCTTCTTTTTTTCAGGTGCTTCCATTACTTGGCTGAGTCCCTAAGAACAGGAGGTTTTAATGGAAGGCGCTGTCTGTCTTATGTGACAGCTATGACTGGAAACTGTCAGCTTTGGGGCACTCTTCGTATGGGAGGACTGGTGCCTAAGACTGGGTAAGGCAAGAAGATACTAGTTATCTTCCATACATGTTTAGCGATTACGACTGAAGGACATGGCCATGAAAAAAGATTTAAAAAAAATAGTCCATATTCTAAGTATTGCACTGCTCTCAAAACGGTGAAGGAAAACATCGTGAGGAAACCGGCATGTCCTGGAGTCACAAAATTCGAAGACGTGACAAAATATTAAAATGGCCGCCTTCGAAAAGGTCGCTTAGAACGCTAACTATGCGTTCTAAGCGACCTTTTCGAAGGCGGCCATTTTAATTTTATTTTTTTTTTTTCAGACAATCCGGTATCTATTATTTGGAAACGAACGCTTCTCCTCCGTTCTCCAGAGGTTAAGCTGAAAAAATATGAAACACCAATAAAATTATTATCATTCTACCTCTACAGAAGTCAACTGCAAGACATCAATAAATAAAATAAATTAACTACTACCTAATTAAACAATTGAGTTTTATTTTTTGTTTTTTTGGGACATATATGAAGAAGCCTCTTCGTGTAGCGCAGTTTGTTCCGCCAGTTACTCGACTGAACCGCACGTTAGAAAATTTTGTTTCAGTGCGGTTAGTTGAAGTGCTCAGGAGGCCTACCATGATCTATTTAAAAAATATTCAAAAGCAAGACATTTCAGTTTAGGTTCTTAAACTGCATCGCTCAGTCGTTCAATACGCTCAGCGGCATTTGGATCGTTGAAAGTGAATGAGCGTTAAGAGCTCGTGGTAGGTATCCAGATGGCACGGCCTAAATTGAATCGTTAAACTGACGTCATGGTACGAATTAGAAGAACAGTTCAGTTTAGGTCCTAAAGTAGATCGCGTTAAGAGCTCGTGGTAGGTATCCAGGTGCCGTTTGTCCAAGTGCGGCTCAAATAAGTGCTCTGAGTGGAATACCCCAAACTTTCGCGCTCGGCGCATATATGGCAAACAAAACGCGAACGCATGTTATGTGAATTGTGTTACATATTGCGTTTAGCAAACTTACTCCAAGCATTATGCTGCTCTGTCTGCGCTGAGCCTTGGACAGTTTGTAACAATTTTATGATTTGAAAGAGTCCATGGAGTTTCATGCCCGTTCTTCTCCATAGGTACCTGCTACGTTTTGGAATGGGCAACTAGCTTCATATTTTCTGACTGACCGACCCTTTGACAATTCAAAAGTGCCTATACATGATTTATTTGAAAACACTACCAATTTAAAAAAAAACCGCTGCATAGTGAAAAATTACTTTAATTTCGGAAATTAATTTTTCACTTTTTAGTGGGAGAGTTTGTAATTTATCTAAGTAACAATAGCCTATGTCAACTGCTCACCACCTTTTACAAAATATTGCTTTTCCCGATGCTGGGACGTTAATTGTTTAGGAGTTCTCCTGGTTCTAACCAGACCACTCACCAAACGCATTGTGACGAGCATAAATTGCTTATCAACCATATTATTTTAATTTAATCGCAACCTGTGAAATATTTATCATTCGAGTAGTTCCGATGGCCATCTGTGGTCTTCATCATCAGCTCCACTTTACGAAATGATGATTTCCGAGAGCAAATGCTTAAGTTACATAAAAATATACCCAAATCGCTATCGGTTTCCCTATAAAATTTGAGGGTTTCCCTCGATTTCTATGGGACCCTCTCATCAGATTCAATTCAATTCAATTCATCGAATCTGATTCTAAGTTGATGGCAATGGGACGAGACCTCGAGAGTATACCATAAAAATTTTTTTTTTTTTTCATTCTGTCCACAAGTGAATGAAACATCGGTGAACATTGGAAGTCGAGTTGAGTTTGAGTTTTAGTTTTGTGAATGAGCTGTAGCGCGTAGCCAAGAGTAGTCTTTCGGCTGAATTATGACGAAATTAGAGGAAAAAATAATAACAAATACAATGTTCTACTTAAACGTTTTTTTATTTATAAATCGTTGTACAACAATGTCCAAATTATTCCAAGAATTCTTTATGCTTAATTAGATTATAATTAATTTTAATATGCTTTTGATCCAAGTCCGGAATCTGTAACAAAATTAAGTTGACTTTTATATAAGTTACGCGAACCTTAATTGTGAAACGCACTATCAATCAGCGTCTGATTAATTTTGAAAGATATTGCTAATCCATTGCTTGTACTGTCAAAATGAAAGCCATTCCTCAGCTCTGTTAGTGTGTGAGGCTTTGAAGTTAAAATTGTTTTATTTAGGTAAATGACAATTGTGGAACAACAAAATTATGACAACCCCTTTTTTTTTTATTTGGCAAGAAAGTTTATCTAACAGTGGATGTACGATGTACAGACGCCAGCACATCAAGCTACCCGAAACTGTCAAAATTTCCCAATCAAGTTTGAACCGCTATAACGATAAAGTTCAAAATCTATTTAAAAAATGTAATAGATTGTAGTAGCTTGATGTGCTGGCGTCTGTACATACATTTGCTTGGAGCAGTGCAAACAAATTCTGTCATAAAAAGAATCAAGAAAATAAAATGATTACCTTTTGTTAATTTTTTAAATGCCCGAGACCTACCCCGAGCTTTGCCCCGAGTCCTGTAAACAAACAAATAATTAAGGGCGTTAATAGAGAACTGGAGGCCTACCATGATCTATTTAAAAACGATTCAAAAGCAAGACATTTCAGTTTAGGTTCTTAAACTGCATCGTTCACAGTCGTACCATGACGTCCAATACTCTCAGCGGCATTTGGATCGTTGAAAGTGAATGAGCGTTAAGAGCTCGTGGTAGGTATCCAGATGGCACGGCCTAAATTGAATCGTTAAACTGACGTCATGGTACGAATTTGCAGAAAAGTTCAGTTTAGGTCCTAAAGTGGATCGCGCTAAGAGCTCGTGGTAGGTATGCTGTGCAGATTAGTGCATCATGGGTAGGTATCGTTTTCGCAAAAAAAAAAAAACAATTTTTTCGTCATGGGTGTCGTTTTCATGATTTGCGAGGATACTGAAGGTTTCGCAGCCGCCATCTTGGCTTTTCATTTTGAACTTTATTCCTGCCGGGGGTCCCCCAATCCTACACGTTCTTTTGTGCGGGCGAAACCGATGCTTTATGAATTAAAAAAAAAAACCAGTCAAGTGCAAGTCGGACTCGCGCACTTGCACACATACACAGACACATTAAAAAATTTAAAAAAACAAAAAAAAATTTGTAATATGATAACTAATTTACGGTTTTCGGGTTTTTTCCTTCTTGTGCTACATGAAATTATTATTGCCAAATTTCATGATTCTAGATCAACGGGAAGTACCCTATAAGTTAGCCTACGAGTGTCAAAATATGACGCCCGCATCTTTTGATTGTGTTGACTTTGAAGTTTGTTCTTTCACTGCTTCAAGAGATTGTATTTGTTCCTGAGAAAAAGTCTTGAGAGACGCACAGACAGACGGACCATGAAGTGATCTAAGGGTTCCGTTTTTCCTTTTGAGGTACGGCCGCGGTTCTCATTTTATATATATTAGTCTATGGCCGTGGCCGGTGCAGACCAGTGCACGTGTTGTGTTGTACGAGTATTGATACATGTGTTTACGTACCGATTACGGCGCCAACACCGGCAGCTAACTTCGCGGCTACACCTGCTACAAATATCACAATAATTAGCAGAAATAATTAAAGGAGAAAGTAAGTAATAAGGACAGTAGTGGTGGCCCAGCAGTGGTAACGGCCGCGACTTACGATTTCAACGCGGGACCACAGATAATATATTACTCGGGACTAACCGCCATCTTGTTTTTTTGCAATACATTCAATAATGTTTGTCATTCGAGCGGCTCCCTCTTACAGAGCGGACTCTGTGAGAGGGAGCCGTAATCCACCACGCGGACACAGTGCGGGGGGTAGGTAGTTGCGTTAAACAAATTATCAGTAGCAATGGAGTTCATGAACAACATTCATTGCGTTATTTACCTACGTTTCGGAGCATACATTTGTCCAACTTAAGAAGCAATGGATAAAAAAAAAAAAACTGATGTGATTGATAGTATGTTACGCAATTTTTTAAGTTCTAGGTCATGCCGGTTATCTCACGATGATTTCCTTCACCATTTCGAGAGCAGTGGTGATAAATGTTCTACTAACAGTTTTGTTGAATTCAGGCGCGAGTTTTTTTAAAGTTTTGTCTTCAACGTAATCTGCTTAGCCTTTTTAACCGACTTCAAAAAGGAGCAAGATTTTTTTTAGGAAAAACAACAGCCTTCCAAAAAAGACACCTCACATTCTGCTGTCTGCCGTCGCCTTCGGAGTTGCACCTTTATATTTATAGTTTTTTAGGGTTCCTAGGTTGCTTTATAGGGTTTGTATGTTTGTCTCTGTTACCCTATGGATAAAGAACGTTACGAAACCCTTAGAATCAGGTAGCGCTACTGTAATTTACTCTAGGCATATAAGTACTCCTACTATATATTTGCTATGCCCCGGGCATAGCAAAAATATAGTAGGAGTACTTATATATTATATTATATCCACAATAATCACATATTTTAAGTTATCACCTAAGTTCATATTGTGGAATGCAAATAAATGATTGAGTATTGAGTATTGTATGTTTACCTCCATGATTGCCATCATTATTGCCGGAATCACTTCCAGCACCACCGCCGGTCGCACCTCCGGTTCCACCACCGGTCGCACCTCCGGTACCACCGCCGGTCGCACCTCCGGTACCACAGCCGGTCGCACCTCCGGTACCACCGCCGGTCGCACCTCCGGTACCACCGCCGGTCGCACCTCCGGTTCCACCGCCGGTCGCACCTCCGGTACCACCGCCGGTCGCACCTCCGGTACCACCGCCGGTCGCACCTCCGGTACCACCGCCGGTCGCACCTCCGGTACCACCGCCGGTCGCACCTCCGCAGTCACTGTCAGAACCACTACCAGTACCAGTACCGCCGGTACCTAAACAGAACAAGAATTTGTTGTCTGTAAAGTCGGTTTACAGACGATAATTTTACATAATAACGTCATAACAGATAGATACGTCACAAGCCGAACGCTTAGGCCGATCGTGCCTCTCTATCGCTTGTACCGCGCTTTCGCTTGTACGCTCGGATTAGGCGGAACGTGACAATGAGTCATGCATTTCCGTGCTTCCGGCCGGCGTTCATCGATATATACGTAAGACGTTATCACGTCAAAAAAAAAAAAAAATTTTCATGAAGAATGGTCATCTTGTCAATTCAGCATACATAAACTTGCTGGGATATAGGCCTCCTCTTTTCGAGAGGGAGTGGGCCACTACGCGGGCCCAATTCTGGAAACAGTAAAAAAAAAAAGATAAGTATATGTAACGGTCACACAATAATGGCTGCCCAAATACAGAGTTTTTTGACTTTAATGTCAAATACTGGTGAAAATGACAGATTTTCATGACAACCGTAACGACGGAACCGCTTGCCTAGGAAACCGTGGCTCTACTGGGATCTCTTCGGGTTATGCGTTGGAAAGGGGTATGAAGGTCCGAGGCATACCTACTGTCACTCCATTTTGTTTTTGTTTTTTCAAAATGGCGGTCACGACACACAAGTAAATGCAAACAGAAAACTATTGTATTTGTAATCAGTTTAAACATAGTTTTTTTTTATTTAAACTTCACAGACGTGGTAGCTTATTTTCTCAACTCATACTTCAAGTATAACTACACTACCAGCGGTCGTTGACCCCAAACAACAAATCATCAAATCTTTTTTTATCGTGTTTAAATGTCGCTACCCATAACGTCTGTGGAGGTTTTTTTTTTTATTTATTTGAAATGGGTTTGCTCTTGACTCTAGTCTAGTTTTGCTAGTTAATTTAATTTGGACCTGCAAAATGTGTAATTTTTATTCAAAGTCAAAGTCAAAGCATTTATTTCAAATAGGCACATAAAAGGCACTTTTGAACGTCAAAAATTACAATGAAATAGAATTGATTCTAGTCGCCCCTTCCAAAAGGTAGTTTTCGTATGGAGAAGAATGGGCAAGAAACTCCACCGTTACTCTTTTAAAATGTTTTACAATATTTTGCATACAATAATTATATAATAAATAATATGTGAAGACGATGCACCTAAAATAAAATTACTGTACCACATTAAGTAAAAGAATTAAAAATAAAACCATGACATATAAATTAATAATCTGACAGATACTTGGTGCTCACATATTTACAAAAATGGTAAACGATTTTCATTTATAAAAATATTAAAGTTAGTGGTTCTTCCTTACCAACGCTTCCCAAGTTGCCGCTGTCACCTCCGGTGCTGCCTTTCTCCCCGCTTCCACCATGGTCTCCGCTGCCGCCAATGCCTAGACCAAGGTCTAGTTTAAGGCCGATGCCTTAAAAACAGAATTCAAACATCAACTTCTGCAGGTGCTGCTACATTAATTTTTAAATGTAGGTATTTATTTAATCACGCCGGAAGGTCGGCGCCTGCGACCTTTTACTTGTCACAGCGATGCCACAGAGTGAACAGACACACCAAAGTGCAGGGGGAGACAGTTAGAACAAGCACCACTTCAGGTAGAGGAAGAGCCGCCATACGCGCGCCATCTACTTTACAACTATTAGTTTCGTAATTATCGATAGATGTCTCTGCAATCCCAATTTTAACAAAAATAAGAAAATCAAAAACTAAGTTATCTAATTTAATAAAAAGTATTTTTCTAGAGAATTATTGTGATATATTCCATCAAAATGATCACTTTATTATATTTCATACTGTCCAGTATTGTCCAGCGTTATCAATTATGGCAACCTTGTCACGGAAATCCATATTGTGTGTGACATATTCCACAGGACATATTCTGGCAACATCATACATTATGGCCGCCGCGACTTGCGTCTGCCCTTGTTTGTGTTTGTTTGTTTCCAATTCTATTTAATTATAAATGTAGCGGTCGAAAATCAAGTCAAGTTTTCTTATGTTTTTTGCAAATAGAAGCTGTGTTCACATCGTATGTTGATTAAAGATTAAAATATCAATAATAGCTCCTTCAGTTATTAAATTCTAATGATTGTGATTTAGTAAATGTATTAAGTATACTCGCAAATCGAATTTTAATCGACATACGACGGAAACACAGCTGTTATTTGCAAAAAACAACGTTAAGAAATGCAGATGGCGTTTCGAATGTGGATGCTTCGAAATGGCACAAGAGGGCTCTCTTCTCCCGTATTAATTATTAATATACTCTTTGCCAGAGTGCCTCTGATACTCAAGGCATAGACCAGTAATGAGGTTACGTCTAGCGCAGATAAAAAATTAATATTTTATTTTAATTGCTAATATTTTACATATTATTATTTATTTATTTATGTAAATGCCCGTGGTATCACAGCGGGTCCGCCCTATCAGAATACCAGCGCTGCGACATTGATTTTTTTAAGTGTCGCAGTATCATGCTGAGATAGGAGCCTTTTGGCCTCGTTTAAGACTGTTTCATTTTTGTTTTTGATACTGTTTTTTTTTTAATATCTTGTTTTTATTTCTTACTGTGTTTAGTTTTTAGTTTAGTAATAGTTTGTGATCCTCCTGTACGAATCGCAATAAATATTTTTTCTTTTCACGAACAGCCTCAAATTCGGTCACAAGAGTTACCGTCAAAAACATTTTACATAAACGACTTCAAAAAAAAAACACTAGGTACAGACGCCAGCACATCGAGCTATTACAATTAGTCAAATTATAATAGATTTTTAACTTTATCGTTAAAGCATTAGGTTCAAGGTTGATTGGGGACAGTTTCGGATAGCTTGATGTGCTGGCGTCTGTACTTAGTCCACGTATGCACGGACGTAAAATTATCGCTACGGTATTTTATCGTGCATTGGATTTTCAACTGTGAGCCGAGCATTGAGAATCCAACAGAGCGCAACTGAGAAATTCCTGATGAAAAGATCCAATATCACTTTGCTCGACCTGGGATTCGAACACAGGACCATATAGTTATAGAAGTATGAGGAACAGGGTTTAAAGTTTACTCAGACTATAGAAAAGGGAGGATCCTCCGACCAGGCGGGTGTTGTGTCTGGCGGGCAACTGCCCAATTATTCATTTCGGGCCGTTGTGTATGCTATTTGCACGGTAAACTCTGCTTGCGAGATGCAGGATTTTATATGACGCGTAGTTCGCATGTGGCGTTTATAGATAGATACAGCTACAACCATAAATCAGCAGTAACGCTTGGGACTGGTAGACAACGAGGGTGCCATCTAATTAATATATGTATAACTCTATTACTAACCCGTTGCGTCCGCGTCATTGCAGTTTTGAGTAGCGTCGTGAACAACGGGCCTTACTTTATAAAGACAAATATTTGTATGATAAAATTGTTGAGATACAATGTTAAAGTTAATAGATGTGTAATGCCCTTTATTATGCTGGTGTCTATGGTTGGATTTTTGTTGTCTATGCGCTCTGCTCTGTGAGAACGACTAAGAGATGTCGACGCCATTATTATTGTGTGTAATAACTTTTGCTAATAAACCCTGCTAAAACAGACTAACTGTGCTTCTCAATTCCTGCCCCTGCTTACAAAAATTTATTGAACTTCTAATGATAGATGCTTTTTTTAACATAATGAACTTCTAAAAACTTTGTGGGCTTCTAAGGATGCACACTTTTTTAAAAATTTATGAGCATCTTTTTACTTTCTGGCTTTTTCTGACAGTTCGTTGCAGTAACTACGCTAAGGTAGCCTGACCTAACGGGTTAGGTTAGGTTTTGCAGTGGTTTCCTTCTGCGAAACAGTCGCCTTGCAGTAGGAGGCTGCGGAAAGGGAGAGGGTGATCTCGTCTACTCACCCGGCCCGCAGCAGGCGCACTGGGCGTCGGCGGAGGGCACATAAGGCCCTCTTCCAGCCCCCCTAAATGGGTCCAGGGGCGACGGACTCGGGGACGTCCATCGCCCCCCACACATCAGGACCCGAGGTGGCGGCGCGTAGTATTCCACGCGCGCCCCTCTTAGACGTCGCGCGGGGAGTCAAACAACTCACTCCCCCCCTTGACCAGAGCAGGCCCACAATTGCGGCAGCAGTCGGGGGTTGCGGAAGGATCGTACGTCCCCGCGACCCCCGGTGTAGGTGTGAGATGGAACACCGGGGTGGTTTTTAGTCAGTAAGAGTCCGACAGACCCCGCTGCCCGCCCCAGCAGGGAGGATTTTCCACCGCGGACACAAAAAAAAGGTTAGAACTGTGACCAACCGCGATATGTCCAAGTTAGTCGCAGTTAGTCGACTATTTAATATTTTTAGGACCTCAAAATATAAGGAATTATTTGAGGTTTATAAAAAGAGGCGCAATCATATTTTTATGAAACTAAATGGGAATTATTTGAGGTACAGAGGCCAGCACATCAAGCTACCCCAATCTGTCAAATTGGTTTGATAGATTTTCAACTTTATCACAAAGGTATAAGGTTTACATTCAATTGGGAAAATTTTACAGATTGGGGTAGCTTGATGTGCTGGCTTCTGTACCTATGATAAAATTCATACCCTGTAAAAACATAAGTTCGCTTTCGAATTGTGTGCGCTCACTTGAGTGAGGTGCCAAGCGAACTTTACAAAATCGTACAATCTTTGGATATTCATTTAATTAATTTGTTAAGTCTGCTTACCCCCAAGAGGAACGCAAAGGGCGCTGCAAACCTGTGAAAAAAGATTTATTTTAATAGTTGTAATAAATGCATGAGGTTGTGGGTTGAAATCTGGGCACGTACCTACCAATGTGCCCCTCTTCTCAAAAGTCAGTGCATTTTTTTAAATCAAACTTATTTATAGCAAAATGTATCGATTTCGAACTCAAACTCAAAGCATTTATTTCAATTAAACCATTTACAGGCACTTTTTAATTGTCAAGAAGTCGGTCAGTCAGAAAATATGAAGCTAGTTGCCCATTCCAAAGCGTAGGTACCTATGGAGAAGAACGGGCAAGAAACTCCATGGACACTCGTAGATATATATTATTTTTACAAAAATATTAGTTACATCATTAATGTTGAATTCATAATTATATGTGAGAACGATGTAAAAAAAAAACTACGTAACTACGCTACGCAGAACTATTATTTAAACAATTTCAAGCTAAGTCAGTAGTCACCCCCTTTCCAGGGTCTATATCATCTGTCACACAGTCCGTCCATCGTTTCTTTGGTCTTCCTCCACTGTTATGCCATCCACATTCATCTATGTGGTTCATTCCTCAAAAGACCATTTCAGACATTAATCTACATTGTCCTCACATGATCTGACCAAGATTATGTCTGGACTTTAAAAGAGACTGTGACCTCTGACTTTGTTTTGGTCTTTCTTCTCAGAGTAGTCAGAAATGAAATACCGAACTCAGAGTTTTAAAAACATAATTTAAGGGAAAATAATCGTTATAAGCACCAAAAAATTCGTCCACATCGTTGTCAACAGGAAAATTGCCCAAAAGGCTGGCAGCGTTGCCACGATACTAAGTAATATTATTAGTGCTAATTTGTTCTAAAAACCAGCAAAAAACAAAAGCCATATAAAAAGGTTTTCTTACCAAAATCCCAAAACAAAATACAGTCTTCATTTTGGTGGTGTTGAAGATCGCAGGAGAACTATAAAATTAAATTTTTTGGTGCAATATATACCTAGACTCGACAAAGGCGTATAATCAACATTTTAACAAAGACAAATATAATTTTTACATAACAATTGGCCTTTGTTTTAAATATCCATACTTAATATTATAAATTCGAAAGTAACTCTGTCTGTCTGTCTGCATGTATGTTACTTTTTCACGCCTAAACCACTGAACGGATTTCGATAAAGTTTGGCAGAGAGATTGATTGCATCCCGGGGAAGGACATAGGATAGTTTTTATCGACACACCTTGAAGCTAGTAAGTATATATAGTAAATTTCCGTCCTGTTGGTTTGTTCGTTATTAGTAACAGTTATTTTATTTCTTGAAGTTTTTCTTTCACGTGTTATCATAAATTAAATGCTATCTAGTCCAGCAAGAAAACAAGGAAACTGTCAGTCGAAAAATATTAAATGGAGGGCCAAAATACTTTTTGTGTTTTATATGACTTGGCTATGATTGAATTATTTGTTTAGACGGTTTTTACAGCTTGGCAAAATATCCAGATTTATTTGTTACTAGCTTCAGCCCGCGACTTCGTCCGCGTGAAATTTCACCCTCCTCTCATTCACCCTCTTTGGTGTGAAATTTCGAAAAACCCTTTCTTAGTGGATTCCAGGGGGCCTAAAAAGGCCACTTTGGCAGAATCATATAAAACAATTCATATCACGCAATTTCATCTGTATGACACACATCTGTAATACACAAGGGCTTTAAATAACATTACCTGGACTTGAACCGTTCACTTTCAACAAGGTAAAGACGTTATAACTAACTTACCTAAGTCAAACATATCGTAGGTACCTACTTATCCTATTTTATTTATAGCACATGTGACCTAAGCCCGCACTTCAGTCACGTTTTTCTGTGTAAAAATGGACTCAGTGCTCCAGTCACAGAAGGCGTGACTTAAATGCAGATTTATTTTACACAGTGAAAGAAAAGATTGAAGGACTGTGTAAAAGATGATAGTTAGAAAAGGGACTGTCTACTGAGATGACGTCTGATAGAGATTTATGGAAGAAACAGTCATGCAAAATCAAAATCACAAGTCATTTATTCAAACTAGGCTGAGAATCAGCACTTTTCGAACGTCAAAATTACAAAAGACAGTCCCCTGAACGCCCGCCCTTCACCACTTCCTAGTGCTTTCGCTGGGGAGAAGAAGTGGCGCAACAAACTCCCCAGCAGCACAGCTGTCTGTTCAGTTATAAAATACTCGACTGTTTACAATACTAGATCCGCAAAGTATCTAATTAACATTACAGGACACAGAACTTAATTTAATCGAATATTAAATTATTTGCCATATGTTAGCTAGCCACGCCAATATAACAAATACCATAAAATCTATATGTACTCAAGCTAAATCAAAATTAAAAATGTAACAAAAAAAAAATACTACCTAAATAAAAGCCTCCAGGCTAGAGTATTATATTATCTGTGGTATTACTCTAACAGTAATCGATGGTACACTACAAGTACCAGTGTCACTGAGTATATTGTATGCTAAAAGATTAGCAATTAGTCTCCTACAACTAGGTGGCAAATACATAGTGTAATCTGTCAGTTTGTAATCAGTAATGAATTGATTACAATCAAAATATAAAATAGCTTCGCTGTGGCGACAAGTCCTATTATAAATTAACATATTTAAATTATAAATATGCTTATTTTGCTCATGAGATAAATAATAGGAATAAGGCAAGGCATAAAAAATAAATTTACAATTATTGGTCTCATTAAGATGTAACATCAAATGGACACATTCAATTATGTCCTTTTTTTAAATTTTTAAACTATCCCCATAAAATAATATAACAGTTGAACTAGGGTTTATTTTTGACAATTTGATATTACTAATTAATTAGCTAATACCTACTGGCACCGGGTAAACAATTAGGTATTAATTACATATTGTTGCGAAGACTGATTAAATATCCTACCCAAACCTTGACCAAATTTATCAGAAAATACATAAGTAGTGTCAATCAAATTATTCATACTCTTGCTATCATCAATAATACAGCTACCTACTGGCTGACCCACTGAGGGTGTGGGTGTAATAGGTTGAGGCTGCGGTGCCTGGGAGCAGGTAGGTACAGCTAAAAGAGAGGTTATTTGTCAGAGACTTATACCTCTCCGCATTATACTTGACCAGGTCTGCCAACTCATTAGCCTCCTGCATGCGCTTACTCAGTCAGGTCTTGTCGAGAAGCCTCATATTTACTAAATATTTCCTTTTTAGAGCATATTCCCTAACAAACAATTCATCCTGTAGGTGCTGAGTGTCTGTCTCATTCATAGTATTGCATAGTTACAGTTCTTTAATTCTTGTATTAAATTTAATTTGCTGCGCCCACCACTAATATATTGAGATAACTGCAAGAGAATGAAGTCAAAGTCAAATCATTTATTTCAATAATTAAGCCACCAAAAGGCGGTTTTGAATGTCAAAACTTACAAGAAGAAAAAAGAATTGGTTCTAGGAGTCCCGCTTTCAAAAGGTAGTTTCCTATGGAGAAGAAGGGCAAGAAAAGCCACCGTTACTCTTTTAACCTTTTAACCGCCCGACTTCATCAGATGTCATGACCCCAGCGCCCGAAAAAAAAAAGGAAAAAAATACCTGATAGAATACACCGTAATTATCTAAATAAAAAAGCAGATTAAACGAGCTGCATCAACATACCCCAATCTGTCAAATTTTCCCAATTGAATATGAATCTTATTCCTTTGTGGTAAAGTTGAAAATCTATCAAAGATATTTGACAGATTGGGGTAGCTTGATGTGCTGGCCTCTGTACCTACCTAGATTAAAATATTACTATCAATAGGTTTAGATGATGATGAGTTACTTATAGTAAACATCAGACAAATACAGGCGAAATAACATGTTTCTTGAATAACAGAATGTCGTAAGTACAATGGTAATCCGTTAGTTATTGCAAGATATTTGTTCAGACGTTTCGATTTAATTGTACTTAGGTATTTAAATATACACAGGTTGCAGTTGATAATGGATAAGCTCTACAGGGGTCATTGTACAGACACCAGCAAATCAAGTTACCACAATCTGTCAAATTTCTTTGATAGATTTTCAACTTTATTGCTAAAGCACAAGGTTCAAAGTTGATTGGGAAATTTTGACAGTTTCGGGTAGGTTGATGTGCTGGCGTCTGTACTTTTAAAAATATACACAGGTTGCAGTTGTTATTGGATAACCTCTACAGGGGTCATTGTACCTACTTATCATTATGAACAACTATTAGGTACTATGGGACCAAATCGATCGACCCGTGCGGCTGTTATAACTTAGCCACAAGCCCCTCATCATTCTCCCTCATTGTATGTGTTACACGCAATAGCTCTCCAGAACACACTTTGTTGAAAACTACGAATGCGTAATTTCAAAACCATATTATTTCGATAGCAAATTACCTACCGTGGTTGATATCTATAATCACTATATTATCTAATAATGCAGAAGTTGGAAGTTAATTTCACACTTTAATTTTCATTGATTTAAAACATTTACATTAAACATTAAATTTGACAGGAATTTGATAATTTAGTTTTGCTATGAGTTCATTTTGAAAATGGTTCGCTGCCACGCCATGGTTCTAGTTCGTGAGTATTAATTTTTATCAACCTGCGCACACTTGAATCATTTTAAAGGATAGGTATTGCTAATACATTGCTTCATATGTTCGAAAAATTTGTCTGTGGCTCAACAACGTAAATAACGCAATGAATTTATTGAACTGACAAAATTAAAACCATTGTCATGTAGATACTGATAGTGTGTTAGGTATCTATGCAATTACCTAAAAGGTGGCTGCTATGATAGTACCCTAAGTGGTCATTGCCACCTATGAACTTCAGGGGGCCTAAAAAGGCCACTTTGGCTGAATCATAAAACAGTTCATATCACGCAATTTCATCTGTATGACAGTTTTGTATGGAGATTCGTAAAATGCTATAGTGTGAAACTGTCAAACAGATGAATTGCGTGTTAAGAATTGTTTTATGATTCTGCCAAAGTGGCCTTTTTAGGCCCCCTGTAATACCAGCAACATCTTAGATGCGTTGCCATCTCAGAGAAAGCTGAAATGTGCCTGCAATATATATTACACCAGCAATTTCCTACCCAGCATATACCCCTACTTGCCACATCCCGAAATCAACCGTCGGACCGTAGCCCATACAACTCCCGTCTGGTCGGAAGATCCTCCCTTTTCTAAGGAGGTCAAGGCACTATAAACACCCTGTTTCTCATACCTCTATAGTTTTCAGTTCTGATTTGATCACACAGGGAAACACCGAGCATAGGCATTTCCTGCACTTTGGATGACTTTCAAGTCTTCTAATGAGATCCATTGTGAGCGAACAATTTATATTACTCGAATGATGCTGATCCATGGGTCATATTCTTGAACTGGCTCCGTCAGTAGGGCTAGGGAAGTAGGGACTGGCCATCTCTCGGCGGCTTAGGTATTTTAATTTCTGAATTGTATTTTTTGGACGCTTTAAACGTGCACGTCGTTTTACATCGTTCTCGCATGTAATATTACAACATTTCGATTTAAAAATGTCTGTGGAGTTTCTTGCCCGTTCTTCTCCAATGGTACCTACTACGCTTTGGAATTGGACAGCTAGCTTAATCTTTCTGACTGATTTGACAATTCAAAAGTGCTTGTAGTTGGTTTATTTGAAACTAGCTGCGCTCTACGGTTTCATCCGCATAAGTGTCGATCCCGTAGGAATATCATATACCTCCATACAACATTTTATCAAAATTGGTCCAGCCGTTTGAGCGTGAAGAAGTAACAAACATATAAACAAACACACTAGCAAACTTTCGCCTTTTTAAAGTGTGATAAATGCTTTGAGTTTGAGTTTCGATTAAATAATTGTAATTATTTGTTTTCAGTGTTCATAATATCTACAATCTTCATTTCATTCGCAAAAGGAATGAGAAAAAAGTTCAAGAATTATGGGTTCGTGAGGAATCCAGCTCACATGGTACATAGTGACATCATCAATATATGGATACCTCAGAACATTCCTCGGCTGAGGCGTAAAGATAAACTGTCTAATATTAACTTGAGGAAGAGGGCTCGAACTAGAACAAGAGTTGAGTGTTGAGTTTTCGTTTTATTTTACCTTTTTTTCCTCTATCCGTGCGTACCAATATGATTTTTCATTTCGTAGGTTGTTTATCTTGGACATTACTATCATCTAAGAAGGAAAAACATCGTGAGGAAACCTGCAGGTCAAATCTGTAAAAATCTCTCCGTGAAAACTAAGCTGAAAGGATGAAACAAGAAAGTACCTTCCCGTGGTCGCATGCCGCTGTACTAACATAATTATAAGCTGTGGTAGCATTTTTTTTTAAAGATGGTAAGTCATCAAATGGCCCGCTCTGGGGGGAGCGGGAGGGAGTGTCAAGACTCTTACTGACTAAAACCCACCCATGTTCCTTCCTTAGCCCTTTATGTTCCGAGGTAGCGGTAACCCTTTCGGACAATCCCGCTGAAGCTATGGTAGCATGCGACCACGGGAAGGTACTTTCTTGTTTCATCCTTTTCAGTAGTCGGGTTTTATAGTTTTGTAACTTATTTTTTATTTAATTATTTAGGGACTTATTTCAGTAATTTTTATATTATTGAAACGTGCTAAGCCCTTTCATTTGATACCCAACACGGCATGATTAAAACATATTTTTTTTAGTTCATAACTTTATGTCCGCTAGAGGGCGCACATGTGACGTCACATAGCCTATAACCAGCGGACGATCAAGACGCTTCCAATGATACCTCATTTGTCCAATTATGACAAGTAGTTTAGAAGTTATGAGGGAACAGATGAACATACATACATACATGCTTATATACACCTCCCTTTTGCTTCACCGTAGTCGGGTAAAAATAGCTACTCGTTTGAGGTACTCGCAAATTGAAAGAGTTACTCGAATTTCAATATTGAACCACCTCACGCCACATCACCTCACTCGTTCACGCGTCCTCATTTAAAAATTGACAATGACATTATTGACATTAAGAAATCGATGGCGAGCGAGTTCGTAACTCGCGAGTGAGTATTGAGTGATTCACAGGTGATCTTTATTCTCGTTACAATAAGGCTGCTGTGAACGGACTGTAGGTCGGTCAATCTGTCAAATTTCTTTAATAGATTTTCAACTTTATCCCTAAAACGTAAGGTTCAATGTTGATTGGGAAAATTTTACAGTTTCGGATACTTAGCTTGATGTGCTGGCGTCTGTACATCGATTCGAGTAAGGTACGTAAAAAATTGGTTCCAAAAAAAAATATAACATACAAAAATCACATCATTTATTTACAATACTTAATACCTATCTACATTGAAACAACAAAAATGAAAAAAAAAAAATTAAAATTAAATAAATCAAAAATAATTATTCCTAATTAATTCTTAACGCGTGTAAAGGGCTCACAGCTGCAAATGGTAGAAAAAACAGCCGTCAAAATAATAGGTCCACGAAATCTGAAAGCTTTTTTTTTTGCTAATTACCTAAGCGTCACATACGAATGTGAACAATACTTGTTTAGCATTAATGTTCATAATCAAATGAAACGCTTTTTCACATCCGCTTAAACGAATTTAAACATTATTCACATTAAAATAAAGTCCATATTTGTATGGAACGCATACTTTACTCGATTTGGCTCTCAAAGGGGAATGCAAAACAATTAGGTACTTACTTAAACTTGAATTCAGAATCTTTGATAATTTACATGCAATTGCCACT
Organism: Gortyna flavago; assembly: GCA_963669345.1. NCBI lineage: Eukaryota > Metazoa > Arthropoda > Insecta > Lepidoptera > Noctuidae > Gortyna > Gortyna flavago. The sequence continues at coordinate 7,025,310 of OY770154.1, forward strand.
TACTCAATTATCTACTTTATGACTATGTAGTTCAAGTTGATTTTCGAGTAACCAATGGTAATAAATGGTCCCAAACAAATATCGATTGCAGTGGATTTTAAACTTTATCTAGTATGAATTTGAGTTTGTTTTTGAAAAGCTTGAAAATTTTCTGAGATTCTGAATTGAAGTAGATACAATAATACATAAACATTGTATAGTCAACCTCGTAAATGTTTTACCACAATCCCCAATAACTTGAAACTATCTCAGTCACATACGACAAACAGACCTTGGGGCCTAAAAAGGCCACTTTGGCAGAATCATAAAACAATTCATATCACGCAATTTCATCTGTATGAGTTTTGTGTGGAGATTCGTAAAATGCTATAGGTACACCTCTGCCTAAATCTTCAGGGTTCTAAACGTGTGAAACTGTCAACAGATGAATTGCGTGATATGAATTGTTCTATGATTCTGCCAATGTGGCCTTTTTAAGCCCCCTGGTCTTTTTATGACGTATAAATGATATTCAGGCAGGTGAAGCAATTACGACGTCGACAATACAGTGCTGATTCTGGTGGGTCATATTGAGTTTTCAAAATACTCCTACGCACAGTATGGCCAGTGTTTTCATTTATTGTCGCCTTCATTGTGACTACTGAGATGACCAATGGAGAAGTATGGTAGAAAAAGACACGTTGCGCGGATCTCAAATAAATTGGGATAACACCTGAAGGCCAACTCTCGTAATTTAAAACGTTCAAAATCTAGTCGCAGTCTCATCTCGGCGACAAACAAATGTCAAAAACTTGTCAAAATGTAGGGAAATTAGAAGTATTTTTTGACAGATTGAGACTGAGATCAGACTGTGAACGTTCTTAAAATTACGAGAATTGCCCTCAGGAGTCGATTGTCGTCGCCACAGGGTATGTACGCGAGCATGCGCTAACTTTCGCCACAAAAAACATCTCTTGCACGCAATTTTTTTTTTTAACTCTATTCTATATCAATGAAAAATGTCTGGAGCACATTGATGTTCTGCTTAATTTCATGAAACCATTTGTTTCTTCTAGTAAAACTATATCATACCATATCGCGGTTTCACCCGCATAAGTCTCGATCCCGTGAGAATATCGGGATAAAAACTATCCCGGGACTCAAACTATCGCTATGCCGAATTTCATCTAAATCGGTTCAGGGGTTTAAGCGTGAAGAGGTAACAGACACACACTTTCGGATTTATAATATTAGTAAGTATGTTGATTTTGATCGAGACAATACAGGATGAAAAAAGACTTTTCACGAAGACGTTATCTATGCTAACTTTATGCAAAAATAAATGCCGGGAAGACTTTCATTTTTGGTGTAAAAATTAGCTAGGTACGGTTGTGAGTAATGTAACGCACGCAAAACATTGAGCTTTTGGATGTATAAAACGTCACAGGGATCGTTGGAGTACTTTAAGTTAAGGGAGAAGCGCTAAGGTAGCCCGCGAAATTCTAATTTTCTTAAGTTTTTTGCAATTTGCTGGTCAGTATTAAGTTGTACGTTGATTAAAATATGATTCGCGGCCGTAACAAATATGTATTTACAGAATTTTAATCATTACAATTAGTACTACAACTTGATATGTTAGGGTAATCCTAAAATGTCAAGATTTCATGAAATAGTCATTCGGTAGGATTACTTGGTCTTAGAGAGTTGTGTTGATGACTTTAATGATTATAATTATGGAAATACATATTTGTTACGGCCGCGAATCATATTTTAATCAACGTAAAACTTAGTACTGGCCAGCAAATTGCAAAAAACGTAAAAAAAAATTGAATTTCGCGGGCCACCTGGCGCTTTCACCTTAAGTTATAACATTAAAAACTTCAAAAAAAGTCTGAACTTTGACCTTCAACATCTCCGTAACCAGAACATTCCCACGTAAGGTACTATATCATAAAATCGGGAAAAACAAGTGACGCTCGGCTTCGTTATGGGTATTTTTACACCCGTTATTCAAGATAGACAGTGTGATACTTATTAAATAAATAGAAATGTCATTGGCACTTTATAATTAATACATTATATATACATTTTGTAAGAGAGATTGAAATCTCAAGAGCTGTTTATTTTTTTTTTGTATATCCGAAACCCGAAACACGTGTCTAGTATTTTTATGTAAAGAATCTATGTACAAAATTTCAAAACTGTATCATGAGAAGTCTCAAAGTTATAAGCTTGTTATGTCACCTGGTTGTCCGTTCAAAAACATGCTCACCACGCGGTGCGGCGCGGGGTGGCCATGTTTTATGCTCCTCCAGCATCGTACGCTCATTGATAATAGTTTGGCAGTAGGCACCTAACTGTACGGCGATTTTATTGTAATTAACTAGTGATTAAATATTTTTGGGACAAAATATAACATGGTGTAAAAATTATTGAAATCGATTCAGTTACTTATTCTGAACAAACTATATTCAGGTTTAGCATATACTAAAAATAATGTTGTAGACAGTGCCATCCACGAAGACGCGCCCCACTCTTCTTACAAATCCCTAGTGGTTATCGCTAGTTAATTCCGCTAGTGTTTTAGTTTTTTCATACACACTAATTCCCCACTAATAAGTAATTACTGTGTATCGACAAATCTAAAACACCAGCGGAATGTTGCACACTTGTACTGTCAGCGATTAGGAAGAAGAGTGGGGCGCGTCTTCGTGGATGGCGCTGTCTGTAGCGGTTTTATGAAGTCTGTCACATTAAGGTGACAGGTGACAGATGTCATAAAAAAAGATGGCAGCGGGTTTGGCTGTATACTCTACACAGGATATCGACAGCGTGCGGTGACGTCACGACGGATGACCGACACGCCGCCGATTGCCAAAACGTTCGTTGCCGTTCGCCGTCGCACCTAGCGGTCGCAGGCGGCGTGCGAGCGAGACGGCGCCCGTGCATTACGAACACAGCATTCGGCCGTCGTCGGTGATGGAGAGCTACACGTCGCCGTGTCGGTCGTCTATTGTGATGTCACTGCATGCTGTCGGTAGCGTCTGACGTTTTAAACCCATAGCCTACGGTTGCTGTCATGTCATGAGTTAAAGTACTGCCACAGTACAGTCACTGACAAAAAACAGAATCATAGGACATATCGAGTACTTTTCTAGACAACGCAACGCACCCGGAAAAAACCGAAATACATAACCACTATACCTTTTTTTTCAGGTTAGTTCACAGTACGACACATATACTCCGACTTTTAATTAGCTGCAGTAAAATGACACTTCTTAATAGCTCATTTCGGACTGCGTTTAGAGATATGCATGTCAAATATTAATATTCTTTTTTTTATTCTATTCGTTTTTTCTAATACTTTTTTTTTTTTGAGATTGTTTTACATTCTGTATTTGCTCTGACTCACATCCTGACTTGCACTTGGCTTGTAATTTTTTTTTACATATTTTGGAAATGAAAATAGTTTAATTTTACCATAATTTGTAAATATGTGAGCACCATGTATCTAGCAGATAATTAATTTATATGTCATGGTTTTATTTTTAATTCTTTTACCTATTGTGGTATAGTAATTTTATTTTAGGTGCATCGTCTTCACATATTATTTATTATATAATTAATGTATGCAAAATATTGTAAACATTTTAAAAGAGTAACGGTGGAGTTTCTTGCCCATTCTTCTCCATACGAAAACTACCTTTTGGAAGAGGCGACTAGAATCAATTCTATTTCATTGTAATTTTTGACATTCAAAAGTGCCTTTTATGTGCCTATTTGAAATAAATGCTTTGACTTTGAAATAAGTGTCGCTTGTTACACCATTCTGTACTAGAAAAACAAGATTTGGTTGATGGCCATGAAAAAACAAAAACAGGCCAATTTCAGTCATTTAAGTAACACATAAGCTGTCATTTTACTGCAGCTAATTAAAAGTCCGACTATAGAATCAATTTTTTTATTTCATACTACCCCCACATCTGTAGTAGTACTAACTAACCTAGACTGAACTTTATCAACAGCTTGATATATGTCTATTTTTGGATCGCTACCTCCCCCTGATGCTTTATACTCATGAATCGTAAGACTTTCAATCCTAAAATCAGAATTGTGATGTAAAACCATATGCTCCTTCAGAGAATCAATTAAAAATTGAAAATCACATATTTTACATTGTATATACGTTTTCGGGTCCAAAATTTCATGTTTCAGAGTATGTTCATAACACATTTTATGGTCTACGAAGCATACATTACAGTCTGAACACTTATAGTAACAAATTTTGTCAATATCACCGATATTGCCAGTTAATTCACTGTTAGTGTCACAAATATCATTCACATTGACATCACTAAGTTGTTTAGTGTCACAATTATCACTGACATTGACATCACTGAGTACTTTAGCGTCAGAAGTATCACTAACATTGACATTATTGAATTCTATAGTGTCATTTTCACTCTCTTCTGTGTCATCACGAATTTCGCTGGAAACATCGAGAATTTTCGAGCCATTTTTAGCTTTTAAATCCTTCTCTACTTTGCTATAAGCGGAACCTATGATAATAACAAAGTCTTCTTTGTTCAAACCCATATGATCGTGATGAACATACTTATGTCGTGGGAGAGTATGCCTGGAGAACTCAAATCCACATATATCGCATTCGTAATTATCCGTTTTTTCGTTGTGGCTGTAAGTCTTGATGTGATAATCAAAAGATGCTTCTTTCATATAATGTTGATTGCAATGAACACATTTGTACAATTCCTTGCTGTAACCTTTGACGATGATTCTAGATTTCAGCTTGTTTGATAAACCACTTGTATCTAACGTCTCGTTCATTTTGTCAGGTAATGTCATTTCTGTGGTGTCAGTATCAACATCACTGACATTACCGATATTTTCAGTAATATGGTCTGATATTTCATCTGGAACAATGATATTGTTTGGTGTCTCATCGAAATCTATTCTAGAATCTCTGGATGTAGATGGTGTGTCCCTCGTTTTTCTAAACATCCTTCTTTCAGGTAATGGTAGATCAATTTCCAGAATTTTCTTTACTTTTTTAACTGGGTCACTGTCTGTTTCTTCGAAATGTTCGCCTCTCCTCTTCCTAGGAGATCTTTTTGAATCAGTGTTGCCATTATCTTTATTACGATTGCTGCCAGTTACGAAAACAAAAGCCCCATTAAGCGGATCCATGACTTTGATCTTAAAATCTTCATTGGGGAAACTGTGTATATAAAGATGTTTTCTTAAAGAACAGTTAGTGAATTTCAAGCCGCAAAGTTCGCACGTAGTCGGTGGTTTTTTGAGCTGATGATTTATCTCATAATAATGATATCTGAAGGAATTACGTTGCAAATAAGTGACATCGCACGGAGTACATCTATAGACCGTTGCTTGCTTAACGACTTTCTTCCTGACGACAGTAACTTTATTAATATACGTTACGACTTCGGAGCTGCACAAATGCTTCGGGAAGCAGTTCTTGCCGAATGATAACCGACAATTTTTACACTGGGTACCATTTTTCGGGAAACATATTTCTGTGTGGGCATTAAAATTCTCCATGTTGATGAAAAAAATGGCACAGTTGGGGCATTTGAAGAGGTTAGCTTTCGCAATTTTTTCTATCACGATCTTCGTTTCCTTGTGATGGTGGTTTATTAAATGCGTCACTAAAACATCAGTCGGGAAGACTAATTTGCATTTGCTGCATGTTTCCTTAGAAACTTCCACCTTAGGACTACACTCATCTAAATGCTTTTCCACAGTCTTCATTGACGTGTAATGCAAACCGCATTGGCACTCGTAAATTTTCGCAATCACCAGCTTTTTCGGTGACATTTTCGCATAAACCTCCTTTTTCGGTGACATTATCACACTAGTGTCTTTTTTCGGTAAAACTTTCGCAGTGGAACCTATTTTAGTTGACTTTTTATCAGATTTCGCTTCACCATTAAAGTATACAACGTAAAAACTATATTTGTTTATATAAGGCTTCTTCCTATGCGCTTCTAAATGCAATGAGCCCTTTTTCGCACAGAAAAACTGTTCGCACGTCTCACAGAACCGTCTTTTGTTGCCCGAAACGCACCGATGTCGTTTAATACTACTTTTTAAAGTCACACAAACCTCGCACCGCGCACATTTGTACAACTTATATTTAGCTTTCGCAGTATCTGACAGTAGTAACTCTCGTAACTGCGACAAAGGTACATCTTTGATCGATTTTCTGGACTGCGATTCGATCAAACTCAAATGATTATTAAATTCTTTGTCACATTCGTTGTTAAACGTCACTACAGTTTGACGTTTCGGGGTATTGTCATGAGTACCATCGTGCGTCAAAAAATGTTTCAGCGACTTGAATAGGACATGGCATATGCTACAGACTAGTTGGTTGCTCCGGGGACACTTAGATCGCATATGTTGCTTGATGTTCGTGCCGTCGACGAAACTGTTGCAGTTCATGCAGAAATATTTCGTTTCGTCGTTAGAGAAACTGACTTGGATTTCCATCTTTACGCTTCTCGTGAACCTGAAAGAAGAAAGTTATAATAAACTAGCTTCCGCCAGCGGCTTCGCCCGCGAGGTATGTCGATAAAAACTATCCTATGTCCTTCCCCGGGATGCAATCTATCTCTCTGCCAAATTTTATCGAAATCCGTTCAGTGGTTTAGGCGTGAAAAAGTAACATACAGACAGACTGACAGAGTTACTTTCGAATTTATAATATTAGTATGGATTAACACAAAAGTTGAAGGAAGACTGCCTCGTCGCCTTTATGAGAGGACGCGCGGTCGTGGGATCGGCCGCAGTTGGTGATGGGGCCCGCTAAGCATAGCGGGCCCCCGACTTAATGTACCTAGTAGAAAAAAAGTTGGGGTTTTTGTCGGTAAGAGGATATTTCGAAAGAAAAATAAAAAAGGTATTAAAAAGGTAAAAACTCACCTATAAATGCTTTTCGACAAAATCTGTTGTCTATGTTCTTTTGGGAGGTCTTTGAACAACATCAGCCATTCCTTCTTGAACAAATCGACGTGGTTATATTTCAAAATCTTGAAAGACTCCCTTTCTATAGATTCATTATTTGAATGCAACTTCTCATGGAGGGCAAATTCCCTTTCTGCAATCCTCAAGTCGCATACAAGACACTGCTGATGCAAATCACTAATTATATAATTAAGGTGGCCTTGTGAATGGGTGACAGCAGCGTCGTAGGTCATGGTGACCAGTTCACAAGATATACACATATACATGACATTCCACATACTATTTATTTGATTGTATTTCTTCATCAATTCCGGCATCAACTTATCAACTGAGTGGAAAATTTTGTGTATTTTATAAGCTTGGATGTTGAATTTTTTTGTGCAAATCTTGCATGTTATGTATTTCTCTGTCTTGCAGTTGTGGATATTCATTGCACGTCGGCAAATGAAGTGTTTCAAACATGAACCGCATTGAAAAAATTCTGACATTGGTGGATCGATAGATTTACCTGTAGTCAGGTTTATGATGTTGATATCTTTCAGTGAGAATGAACGTTTTTCGTGTAGAACTAAATGGCTTTCAATACTTTTCGCAGTAAAGCATAAACCACATTTATCGCAGTATTTTTTCGAGGTAATTTCCTTGCATGAGCCGTCCGTGTGCCCTTTATAGTTTAAGATATATTGACAGCAGCCACAGAATTCACAATAGTACAAAGTAATCCCACCATCACTTTGTTTTGAATCGTTCAGAAGCATCTTCTTCACTTTCAGTCTCTCTCTATATAATTTCTGTCTGTCTCTCCGATGTATTCTCATGACATCGTCCTTAGTATCACTGTTCATTCTCAGATTTTTCTGATCATAAAACTCAATGATGATAAAGTCTTTTTTTGTTAGTTTTTTTGTGGAATGCTTTTGTCTGTGACAATTATAGCGCGTTGAAGATATATTGATGTCACAGTCGGAGCAGTAAATCGATTTCCTGTCAGACTTTTTGCATTTTTGGTAATGGGCCCAAAACGCTAGCTCATCGAAGCAGGATGAACAATTTGGGCATTTGCATAACACCCTCTCGTATATACTCTTGTTTATGGTATAGATTTTTAGTTTATCATTATAATTATGCTGCAATTCGTGAGTTTTCACATCCTTCGTCCTAATTTTCCGCTTACAAATCCCACATTTGTTGAAAGTTAACACCTTTTTGCAGCACTTAGAATGCTGTGATGCGCTGAAGCACGAAAGGAACCCTATTTGGCAAATATTACACTGGAATAAGGTACTTTTTGGCACTAGGGAAGAAGCTGCAAAGAATTTGCCATCTCTTGATAATTTGTTGCTTTTCAATTTGGTTTTACTATCATTATCTAAGCCAGGTTCAATTTTAATTTGTTTCGGTTCAATTTTTATCTTCTTTGGGTGTATCTTTGATATTACATGAGAAGTACTTTTTATCTTTTTAGGCCAAGGTAGGGGCGTCGCAAATTTCTTTCCTAATTCTGGTTCTTCCTCCTCCTTGACTTTGGGAAAGTTATTTGAGGGCAGAAGCTCATACAAATGCTTGATCAAGGAAGTATCATCGGGGAAAGTTTTGGAACAATGATTACAATACTTGGAAGTGACTGTGCTTTTTCTTGCTGTATTTTTCTGTGACGTATCCAATGCTACGAGGTAGGAATGGCTGATCATTTTATGCGCATCTAAGGCGTTCACGGTGGGGAATAGTATCTCGCATATGTTACAAAAACATGGGCTGGATTTCAGTCTGGCTCTCCAATTTTCTACGTACACTATCGGATGGGAGTTCAACGCTTCTTCATATAATACTTCTAGGTCTGGTGGAGGTTTGGAACCTGAAAAATAAAGATTGCATAATCAACCTATAATGTTCCCACTGCTGGGACACAGGCCTCCTCTCTGTGAGAGGGAGTGGGTCGTAGTCGTAGACCACCACGCGGGCCCAATGTGGTGATGTCACATGTCTTCGAATTTTTGGTTCTAGGACATGCCGGTTTCCTCACGATGTTATCCTTCACCGTTTTGAGAGCAGTGGTGATGAAATGATTTACACAAAGTAAAGTGCCTGCCTAAGCTCAAACTCACGACCTTTAAACCTCGTAAGTAATCTCCACTGGTCTACGTGAGTGGTTCGATCCCAAAGTCGGGTTAAAGCTTGGATTTCCTGAGAGAACTGTGCAGTCGTAAGACGGGTCTGCTCCGCAGTTTTTACGAGTTGTCAAGAAATCGAGATTTCTTTAATATGCAAGTTAGTATATGAAAAAAATTATTTTCGAAATCGATCCACAAATGACGGAGAAATCGGTGAACACACAAAAAAAAACATACATAAAGTCGAACATATAACCTCCTCCTTTTTGGAAGTCGGTTAATAAATTATACAAATAGACATTCCGGTATAAATTATCTAAATCATGGTGGAAACCGCAAAAAAAATTGTTGCGTAGCGTAGATAAGAAAAACAACGCGGTCAGACACGAAAAGTGATATTGTTTTATAATATGTATTTGGCTGATCCTCTACATAGGGTCGTGATTAAACATAGTGTCAGATGTGCGGTGCGACGCGCGGTCATGTACGGTCGCATTTGCGCTGCACATTACGAATATTATATTCGCCAATTATGACTTCCCAACTCTCGCAGCCAACGAAGTATTGGCATTCATCAAACATGCCATCGACTACATGGACGAGATCAGCATCTTACAGATCTTCAAGTCAGCGTACAACGAGGAAGAGATTAGCAGTGCCAAGTTGCTGCTGTTCACGATCCTCGGCAAAGTCAGCCAAATGCCGTCTCGCCGAAGGGACGGTACAGAGAAGTCTCCAGGATATCATAACGCTGATGAAGGAGACCGACCCGGACGACGTGCCGGAATTCGTGGCGAAGGATCTGCACAAGCTGCCTCCCGTCACGTTCGACCACGTAGACGTCACCAGGCTGCTGAAAGACATTACATTCCTAAAGCAAAGCCAGGCCGAGACGCAACATAAGCTGGAGGTTTCCAACAACACCATCAGTGAACTACGGGCAGAAGTAGTGCTCTTGCGCAACGCAATTTCTGCAAGTAGGTCACCTACCGACGCCGCAAATGTGAACACGCGTCGCGGGGCTCAAAACGCCTCCATCTGCAGTTTCGAGTCGGCGGACTCGAATGCGTCACCAGCTGCCGAGAATGCATGCGTTGCAACGCGTGCCGTGGCCGTCCCTGCCTCGACACAGGTGGAGACAACGACGTGTGTAGGTTCGTCGACCCCCAAACGAGCCTACGCAGCAATAGTAGCCACTAACAAGCCTGCTGAGTCGCGGAAAAACCAATAGGGGGTAAACGTAGCCGGTTAAAACCCAACAAGGGTTTGAAAAGGCAGGGTCCAGAGAAGGACACGTGCGACAAGGGTGGTTCCATCAAGGTGGTGAAGAAGAAGAAGAAAAAGCCTCCTTGTCGGAACCAATGCGGCACCGCGCTGGCAGGACCCAACATTCTGCTGCGTTCAGCAATCCCGACGACGCAGCTGTACGTGTCCAGACTGCACCACTCGACGAAGGTTGAGGAGATCGTGGAGTACATGCGAGACCAACTGGACTTTGAGGGTCGAGAAGTTGGAGTCGCGTCACAACACGAACTTCAAGTCGTTCATGGTGCGTGTTCCGACACTTCATCTCGAGAAGTTCCTCAAGGAAGAGTTCTGGCCGTAGGGTTCCGTACCATCATACAATATTTAAAACTACATATGAAATATAAAACAACGGCAAAAAAAATCACGTTTGTTGTATGGGAGCCCCCCTCTAGCTATCACGGTTCATGAGATACTGCCTGGTGGCAACAGACACACAGACAAACAGTGTTTTATTTACCCTTTGGGTACGGAACCCTAAAAACCAACAACAGTTCACCTTTAAAAAAGAACATCATATCTTTTTATTTTATTGTGTGTTTAGCTAGCCAATTAAAAATAACCCTATGGTATCCCACTGCTGGGCAAATGCCTCCCTTTTTTCCTTCCAAACTTCCCTGTCTTAAGCGATCTCTGGCTATGTTGGCCCTATTGATATAAATGATTATAATTCTTACCCAATATAATCTCGTTATTATAAAAATACGTAGAGTTCTCTGCCTCAGTGTCCTCCTGTTGTGAATGTGTATCCTCCGGTATATGGTCTGTCGTAGTCTCGAAACTGTACTCGTATTGGTACAGCATCTCGTGAGGTTCATCAATTGGTTGTATTGTGCCATATTGTTCTGAAATTAAATTAGCAATTGTGATAAAACTTTTAAGCTAATATTAGGCTTATCCAAACTGAGAACATCTCTAAGCCACAGCCACGACTGACAGCTGTCTTGTTAATTGTAGCTTGGTCTCAGAAACTCGTCGTGTGCTAGTCACCCAAAGGGCTATGCTTGAAGTCTCCCTACGTGATCGAATCAGAAATGAAGAGATCCGCAGGAGAGCCAAGGTAACCGATATAGCCCGAAGAATTGCTAAACTCAAGGGCACATTGCTCACAGGATAGATGTCCAATGGGGCCGAAAGGTTGGCGACCGCGTACCGGAACACGTAGCGTTGGTAGGCAGGAATCTGCTGGATGCAAGAAGCTCAGAACCTGTCAAAGTGGTTGCTCAAGACTGCAAACTGTAAAACCTAACACAAAATGTGATGTGGACATCAATCAACTCAGGCTCTCCTAATTTGCGTCATAAATCCACAGTACCGGTTCCCACCACCTGCACCTTAGCTGCAGTCCATCTAGCTGGGGGGGTCTCTCGCTTGCCCATATTTGGTTTAAACTCGAGAGCTTATTTGAGCCCTATTCACAATAATACTATATTGTCGTACCTGCCTTCATCAATGTTCTCATCATCAGGTATCTCCAGCTTGACGCGGGACAGGTCGGGTAAAATGCTCTTGATCTGCGGGTTGTCCAGCAGGTCATGCTCTGCTATGTCTAAGCCTTTGTCATGAACCTACAACGTACCTTCATCAATGTCCTCCTCATCAGGTATCTCCAGCTTGACGCAGGACAGGTCGGGGAAGATGCTCTTGATCCGCGGGTTGTCCAGCACGTCATGCTCCTCTATATCTATGTCGTCTTCCATGGTTGCGGGGTGGCTGGAAGAGACATTTTATAAATTCCCGTCTGCGTTCAAAGCAAGAGTGAACAGGCATCTTCTGGGCACGCTTGTTCCATCATAGACCTCATCCATCTCTTTCCAAAAGGCGTGATTGGGGTCAAAAACAGGCAATAAAAAAAAAATACATATAAGAAGCATCTGCTTCAACCAGAAATAGGCAGTCATTCCATGTAAAAAACTGGTATTCAACTGCATCCGGTTAGACTGGAAGCTGACCCCAACATGTTGGAAAAGGCTAGGTAATATTAGACTGAAAGCTGACCCCAACCTCAGATCAAATAAAAAACCAAGACAAAGTGCTGTCAACAGTAAAGTGAGGCCGGTTTTGTAAACATGTGTGCACTTAGTGAGGTGTAGTTTGATTGTAAATGTGTGCTTGTGAGCGTGTGTGCACAGAGTGGTGTAGTTTTGGCTTACTTCACTTTATAGTTCTCAGCGCTCTGTCTTGGTTTTTTATTTAGTCTGAGACCCCAACATAGTAGAGAAAAGGCTAGGCTAGAAGATGATAAGATTCTACCAAAGTGTTTAATGTTGATAAACTTTGTCAAGTAGACTTTATTCTATATTTGCTTCACAGGTATAGTTGCTAGATGATTGTCATACAAATAAACAACACAAGTAAATGTTTTTCAAATTGTATGATTGCATTTAACGTAAACCGTGTTTATTTTGCTATGTACATAAGATTTCGCGAAAATATTGTACCCTAAAGTTTGTGATTTTCTCAACAACACAAAAATACCATTACTGTACTGTTCATCACACGGATTGTGGCTTGGAAACCCATCAGATTGACGAATCAAAAGAAACAAAGCTCTTCTTTATTGTTTTACTTGTAAAATGCATCAAAAACCGTTACAATTTAGTTTATCAAAATTGCAAAATTACGTGGAACATAGGTTACCTCAAGCGCTATTCTGCTTCAAACAAATCACATATTATTAAGAAATAACTGGAATTTAACACACAATCGCAATTGTTTGTTATTATTTTTGTGATTTTATTAATAACAATAACCTGTAAACTTTGGCTTACAGACAGACAGAAAATAGGAAAAAATTATTCGTGAAATATGTCAGTGTTACCATTGCCACAACTGGCCACAACAGATTTTTGCTTTTACTCTAGTACTCTTTGTTTTACTCAGTTTTACTGAAGATGAATGACCCAGCCCCTGATTTGTGTTGAACCTTCGAACGAAGTACTCCAAAAAAAGTTTCAGTGAAAATGTTTTGTTTGAATTGTGTAAAAAGAATAGTTAAATATTCTGGTGATTTTTTTTCCATCTCGAAACCCGAACCCATGAATATGAACAACTTTCACTATGGGACCAACTATGAAATCACGAAAAAATAATCAGCTGTTTAATACAAAAGTTCGTATGTAACATAGATTTAAGATGTTACATACAAAATAGATTTTTCCGGTAAATGGGTAAATTTTCAGAAACTGGCAGCATTGAAATTTCAACTGTGGCACAGATAGTATAATTTGCAGACTATGAACTATGAAGATTTTGAATATTATTGCTGACAACATTATATTTTTGCCGTCATGAATTTTAAAAGCAAGTTGGGGCGGCGCGGCGCGCGGCGCAATCTTAGGGCGCATCATATGTTTTCTTCCGTACTTTTCGATACCTAGGTATTATTATAGATGTCATCTACTAATCTATACTAAAAGCCTATAATTCAAGCAAAAACCGTAACTTTACCAATAAAAAAAAAGTTTTGCTCATATTTTGACTTTGACAGATTGACAATAAAAATAATAGTTCGCGCGTTTTTCGAGCAAGTGCCAGTGTTCGCTAAAGTTTTAATGATATCAAAATTAAGATTGTTGTATTAGTTGAATGTGTATTTACCAAATTAACGTGCTTTCGACTAAACAACAAGAGTATGGCTCGAACAAAGGCGTCTGTTGGATCTAAAGGTGAGTTTTACAACCATAAACACGTTCTTTGTTACAGCATCAACGCCGTAATTCAAGATCTTGGAGACACTAAGAATTTGCATGAAGAGTTTGTTATAAGTAATTGCTAAGTCCAGTATCCTGTTTTCTAAAGTAAAAGAGCTCGGCCGAGAAAGTACAACCACCGTAACACCAATTTCTGCTGCCAACCAGTATTGTTCTGCTCCGATTGTCAGAGTTCCCGTAATTACTAAGGGAACCTATGACATTTGAGCTCTTGTCTCTGGGATGGCAATGTACCACCCACAGAGTACTTTTTAATAGAGTGAGAGTACCACCTGCTATGCTTCTGGTATAGCCATTAGCTTTGACATTGTTAAAAAAACAACTATTGTTAATTTAATTGTATTTTTCAGTGGCTGCCGGTAAAAGCAGCAAAGCTAGATGCAGTGTAGCTCCAACACCAAGCAGTTCGGGGACTTCAGGTAAGGAACATATTGATGCTTGAAAGGCCAAAATTTATTAAGTGACATAGAGGTAGCTTTACAGGAGAACAGTTCAAAGTAAGTATAGTTTTGAATCAGATGGTAAAATAAGATTTTCAAAATAGTAAGAATTATGCCTGTAGGATGATTGCAAGAATTTAAATATGATATTATTCTCTTTTTTTTTAAATATTTTTCAAGCATTGATATATTTTTCTTAATTTAACATAGCAACAATAAGAATAACAGTTTTCAGTCCTCCTATGATTTTTCTGATGAGTTTCAATGCTGGGCCTCATCTAGCTTTTTTGGTGCTTGACACTGTTCATTCTTGCATATTCAATAGTGAAAATATTAACATTGTATTGATTTTAAATGAAATTGAATCCTGACCTTTATAATCTGTAATTACTCATTTATTTATTTTAATTGCGGTGACATTTTATTTAATTCTAATCTATTTTGCAACTGGTATTCAACTGTATCCGGTTAGACTGGAAGCCGACCCCAACATAGTTAGGAAAAGACAGGCAGATGATGACAATTGAAAATCTAATTATATTTGTTGGTAACTACAATTACAGGGGCCTCCAAAAGTTAGTTGACATTTTACCACTTCAGCTGTGATGCACCACATGATTTAAAATTCTAATAATGCAAATGTCTGAACTGCTGTAATGTTATTATTGCCTAATTCAACTATCTTTGACTTACCATAATAAATAATCAATTAGTAATCCCTTAGGAGTACCTGATTATTTTTTAATTTTAATTTATCGATGTTACATTCAATATGAACGCAGTATCTTCACACAATTTGTTTATTTGATGTAAGTGTGAACACTGCTGAAGATTATATTTGCATTGTATAAACTCAATTTCCTTTGTATTGTATAATTTCATAGCACAGATGTGAGTTCTATGTGAGCTACCAGTTACCGGGTATTAATATGTCTTTCATTGACTTGAATGTGCCCTGGTGGCTGATAGTATGTCATGCTCACTAAAATGTCTCGCTGACGGTGGCGTGTGTGTTGGATCATTTAGCTCCCTTCAAAATGGTTGAGCTAAATGGTGCTGATCTATGCGTCATGTTCGTGAACGGGCGCCGTCAGTTGGGGCTGGTCATCAATTGGCTGCCTCGGCTTATTTAAAAATTTTTTTTTTTTTTGGATTGTTGTTTTGTTAAGTACTATTTGCTGTACTCTGGACGCTCTTGACACGTACGTCTTTTTATTTTATTACATCGTTCTCACATATAATTATAAATTCAACATTAATGATGTAACTAATATTTTTGTAAAAATATAATTTAAAAGAGTGTCCATGGAGTTTCTTGCCCGTTCTTCTCCATAGGTACCTACGCTTTGGAATGGGCAACTAGCTTCATATTCTCTGACTGACCGACTTCTTGACAATTCAAAAATGCCTGTAAATGGTTTAATTGAAATAAATGCTTTGAGTTTTGAGTTTTAACGCAAATTCAAAACTATGACAGTTACAATAAGAGTTTAATGCAATAATTTAGAAAAGATAGAAAGCCCAAAAGTATGAATTTAAAGGGTTGGAAACGTAAGAATGCGTGTCCATGAGCAGAGCGTAAAGCGACGTGGATGTGCGCTGGGAGGTTGGTTGCGCACTGGCACGGGTGCTCGGCGACTGGGAGCAGTTCCTTCGCCTCTGTCCCCGCGTGCCGCGGATCCACCCACCAACACCTGGACCAGTTCTGCGTAGGGATGTCTGTAGCTTGCGCTACATTTTGCTGCCGACTGGAGTCCGTCCGCCACAAATTCATAATGTAGCATCACAGCTGCAGTGGAAAAATGTCAACTAACTTTTAGAGGCCACTGTATATTGTATTTATTGTTACCATGCAGTGCGAATACCATAGATTTGTGTTAGTTGGTACTTGCCTCTATAAGCATTAGCTTATGCAGAAGTAAATCAACATGTAATGTAATCCAGCGAGCCAGTGGGCCTTCATAAAACCTGCGTTACATCTCCGTAGGTAGTTCAGCAGGCACTTCTAGGAGCAGTTCTGGTGGAAACCCAGTCTGTCCCCGCGAGACGCCTAAGTGGCAGAAACCAATTACCAACTTCTTTATAAACAAGGATGGCCCGAGACATGATGATGACGTGGATGTGGAGGATAAAGATGAAGAGGAGGGTAAGACGTTTTATTATCATCTTACTAAATTAGTGTTAGGTAATTACTTACTCTTGAATGTGAACAACACTAACTTCCCGCGTGTTATGTTAGTAAAAAGTAGCCTATGGCTTTCGTATAAGTACCCACAATAGCCATAACAAAATTTCATCGAAATCGGTCCAGCCGTTTTGAAGAATACCCGCAACAGACAGATTGCCATCTATTATGTATAACTTTTTATAATTACCGTTTAAACTTTGAAATGCATTTAGTAAAAAGCTGTTGTTTTGACGTTACAAACAGTCACTTAAATTTTATTTATATTTATACATTATAAATAGATGTATTTATTTCATTATCATTCTATTTATTTTGTACATTTAAATAAGGCTTACAAATCAACAAAGTTACCATAATATGATACACAACTGAATTAGGTGGCTAATTCCAAGCCTCCACACTTAGTTAAATACAAAACTTTCGATAAAGCTTCAGCAACATGATTTTATTAGGTTCTGCGAGGTACCAAGCCGGCAAGAGACTCCACGGTTAGTCTTTTAAAAATAATTAAATATGTTTCCTTCACAGCTGGCACTTCAAAACCGAAACAAAAGTCAAATGTGATCCATTCAGAAGCGGAAGAAGAAGTATTAACAGAAAAACCAAACAACACAGCTTTAGACGACAGTATTGTTCTAGAACCTTTGAACGGAGAAGATAGTCACAAAATTGAGGAGTATTACGAAAAAGGGCCCAAGGGTAAGGGAATAGGTAAAAAAACGAAGGGTAAAGAGAACAAGAGGGTTAGGGATGAAGAAGACGTTGAGGCGAATTCAAGCAAAAGGGTAAAAGTTAATTGAGTGGTGTGGAAAGAATGTTTTAATTTGCTTTTCAGTTAATTAACAAGACCAATAACTATGACTTTTGATAAAGACACAATAAAATTAACAAATAGGTAATTCTCCAACCACAACATAGTTTATGGTGCGGTCGTTAGAGGCAGCGCTTGCGCAACGGTCCGGTTGTTCGACTGAAAAATTAAATGTTATATTTTATTAAATGATTCGTCGCTGGTTTTTTAACCAACTTTGAAAAAAGAGTTGGTTATGCATTTGATGATCTTTTTTTTTCAAGTAACGAATCGCTGGTTCGATTCCCAAATTACTATTTTTTTATCTTTAAAATTATAGCCTATCTTTCGGCCTAGATTATTAACTGAACTACGAATTGAGATCAGCTTAGAACAACATTCTTCTGAAGAACCATTCATGACCACAACCCATCATACAAGGTTCTACGCCCAAGGGGCTGTTCATTTATTACGTAAGGCGAAGTGAGGGGCGAGGGGGTCCAAACATGTCTTATTTTTTCTTAGATGGGTTTGGGAGGGGTCTAGATTATTTATTTATTTAATACTTCAAACACATAAATGTACAGAGGCGGACTTATTGGTTAAAATAGTCTTAGGTACGTAATAAATTAACAGCCCCCAATCTGTTACTATGGATTGATGAATTGGAAGATGGATGAATTGAAAGTACATGATTCGGAACGCCCCTGAAAGCTAGGATATATCTAGAATCGTGTACTTACTACAACCATGGTAAAAGTGTGGGCGTCGATGTCCTGCGATCTCTGACCTCTACTTGTATATAACAGTCAGTGCCTGCGACCCTTTACGACGGGTTGTAATCAGAGCATTTTATGATGTTGACCATTATGATATAATCATGCCTTTAAAGTATTGTATGAAATACAGGGTTAAAAGAACTATTTTTGAAAAAGGTGATGATCCTGTTACTGTGACACTGCAGGACAAAGCCCTCTTCTCACAGAGAAGGCACGAGCATTGATCACCACGCTTGCTCACTGCGCGTATTGACGATATTTTCTAACATTGATACCTACCCCAAAAGAGTTAAATTGAGACTTCGTTCGGATGATGTAAGTGCGCTATACTGAGGCGTCGATGGCGAGAGTCGAGCGGTAACAGCGCGGGTCTCAAGTTAACTCTTGCGGGTTGCAACGTCTTTATTGTTTTGTACAGTCAAACAAAGAGATAGATACACCTCATCATACAGTACAGGTATACAGACAGCAAACTCAAACTCAAAGCATTTATTTCAATTAACCCATTTACAGGCACTTTTGAATTGTGAAGAAGTCGGTCAGTCAGAAAATATGAAGCTAGTTGCCCATTCCAAAGCGTAGTAGTTATCATTGGAGAAGAACGGTGTAATATACCTACGAGTGGGCCGTAATCCACCACGCGGGCCCAGTGCGGGTTAGCAGATGTCACATGTCTTCGAATTTTTGGTTCTAGGACATGTCGGTTTCCTCACGATGTTTTTCTTCACCGTTTTGAGAGCAGTGGTGATTAAATTATTTGCACAATGTAAAGTACCTGTCTGGGTCTACTCACGACCTACATACAATGGCCGGGGCCTTTACCACTGGGCCATCACTGCTCTCATGTAACTTGCAACTACTTAAAAATCAAAAACTTAAAAGAAAAGTATATCCACTTAGTATTTCGAGACATCGCCAAGCGGTTGGTCGACTCTTCACGTGACCAGAGGGCTGGCCTATTTTTTGGCCAAAGAATCAGCATTGCCATACAACGTGGCAATGCTGCCAGCCTTTTGGGCACGTTTCCTGTTGACAGCGATGCGGTAGAATTTTTTGATGCCCTTTGATTATTTCCCCTCCCCTTTTTAAATACTTGTACATATTATTAATTATGTAAATATTTGTGTCTATAATCAATACGTACCTACAAATAAATAAAATCTACTCTCAGTTTAAAAAGTATGAAGCACATAGTAAAAATGAAAGTTGTCAGTGTACTGGAAAGATTAATGTTTCCTTGCATACCTAACTTTTTGTTTGACTGTACGTGCAAGGTTTTGAACCAACAATCTCGCGCTTCGATACTTCCAATCTCTGGGTGGTAGGCAAACCATCCAGAGATTGACGGTATCAAGCCTATTAGGTATTTAATTTTAAGACACAAAATGTTCTTCTACTAAAGTAAGATTTTTGTTAACGAAAATCATGAAGTATTTGAAATGTATTCCTAAGATTTTGTTACTAAACTTATTTACATTAATATTCCCTTTTGAAATAAGTACAATTATCCATCATACACATGTCGCATGCTTATTGGAATACTGACTTAAAACACGACGATTTTTGGGACATCGCAAAAGAAGATCTTGCTATGAGGACCTAATATCCTACTTACGCATAAAATTACTGTGATGGCAACACATCTGCGATGCCTCTGGTGTTGCAAATATCTATAGGCGGCTGTGATCACTTCACAGAGTACTTTTTAATAGAGTGAGATCACTTACCATAAACTCGTCGCCCGGTCAGCTTGCCTAAAAATAACTTCTTTCCCTAAGAGTATCATCATCTGCCTGCCTTTTCCCAACTATGTCGGGGTTGGCTTCCAGTCTAACCGGATGCAGCTGAATACCAGTATTTTAAATGAAGCGACTCACTGACCTTCACAACACAGTTACTGCATTTCCGTACGATATCGTAAGGGAATATTAATGTGAATACTAGAATAAAAGAAAACCATTGTTTAGTTAAGTTTGCGTTTTTAAGAATAAGATTCTCACCTTTTTGGACCAAAATAAAACTAAGTTATGACAAACATCATACAAATCTTTCATTTCATTCTGCAGCAGCCCGCGTGGATGCCAGAAATTATTCCACGGGAACGTACTACTTTCTAGGACAAAACAGCTTATGTATGTAAGGACATATACGGACGGAATATAACGGATTTCGATATATGGCATCCTGGGGAAGGCCCCAGGATGCCATATATCGAAATCCGTTCAGTAATATAGGCTTGGAATGCTAAAGACTAGAGTTGCTTTCGAATTTATAATATTAGTATGGATTAGGTATGCCTTTGAAGTACCGAAATCCGTCATTCGTCGGTCGAAAGTGTATGACGTCTGAGACGGCGATGCGGTACCTTCGATTTTGACTCATTACCACAAAATCAGTGATCTATATTGTCATTACAAGAGGGTTGCTATTAGGTTGCAGCCATTAACAAGTCTATAAAAATGAGTGATCTTTATTCTCGTTATAATAAGGTTGCTGTTGGGTTACTGCTTCTTACAGAGGAGTGTTTGAGTGAAATAAAACGATCAGAATAATATTTATATATTTTATTCTCTAATAATCTCTACAAAATCTATTAATTCGTAGAAAATTTAAAGTAATTGCGTATAAAATTATTACATAGGGCTTAAACTTAATAATAAATAATCACAATTTGTTTTTGTAATAAAAATAAATTTTTGCCATTTCAGTTTTCAAACGATATAATTTTAAAGAAACATCTTTCATTAGGAAAATATGCTCTAAAGACGAACTTTTTACAAGAGATTTTTAATATATTATTGGATGGCAAACAAGCAGACGGCCCACCTGATGGTAAGTGATCACCGCTGCCTGTGGACATTGCAATACCAGAGGCATCCAACTATCTCATGTGCCTGTAACTACACCTGCACACATACCCTTCAAACTGGAACAGCAACCTGCTTGGCGACAGAAAAAGAAACGGCTCTTTAGATGGAAACGAGATTTTCCATACTAATAATAATACAGAGGAATGAGGAACAGGGTGTAAAGTTCACTCATGCTCTATAGAAAAGGGAGGATTTTCCGACCAGACGGGTGATGTGTCTGATGGGCTACTGCCGAACGGTTGACGTCGGGACGTATATAATGTTAGTTGCTCGGTAAACTCTGCTTGCGCGATGCAGGATTTTGCGTGACGTCAGGATGATGCGAAACCTGTACTACACTACTCGCGAAGTACTTGTCGAAATTGTCAGAAGTTCAAAGTACGTGATAACGTGACTACACTCATGCTAGGGACGCTTCGAGTTCATTGACTCAGGCGCAAAAACCGACAACGATCGGAACTCGCCCGAGGCGAACCGAGGTTACACGTATTAGATCAACTTCTCGAGTAGTGTAGTGCAGGTTTAATTCTATAATGGAATAATTTATTATGATCAGTGTTATAATACGGTGGGATTATATATTCTTGTTTTTATTAAATTTTTTTTTATAACACTTCTATATAAGCAAAAAGCCTTGTGTTTAGAGCATATTTTCTTCAAAATAATAAAAATTATACTTTTTTTTTAATATACCTTAGAATGAGTAATATTATAGTACGTATCATAAAACAATGGTAAATAAGAACTATTGGATTAATTTGAATTCAATATTTTTTGACCCAATTGTTTCAATCAAAAGCGAAATAAAAAAAAAAATCGAAATTTTTTAAGGTTATTGAGTTTAAAAACGTAATTTTCGTTGTACTAGTATCTGTTTGCAATAATCCATAGTCTTAACTACCCCCATTTTACGCCTAGTAGGATAAATTAATATAAAAATGGTAGAAAATTGTCAAATACATCTCTAAAAGTACAAATTATCTATATCTCTTAGGATTTTTTTTTAAATCGAATAATTAACGTAATGTCATACATGTAATATCTATCTTCGTATTTATAGTCAATCAAAACTTAATATTAAAAGCTCTAATTTTGTACACCAACTAAGCTAAAAAACGATTAAGTTACTGTCTGTTTCTCGCTGATGAAGCAAGAAAGAGATGGAAATAAAGAAGAGCTGTCAAATTATTGTCTATGCTTATGTCAATCTTAACATTGGTGGTCATCACTGCTGGGTGTAGAAGCATGAAGCATACCTACTGTAGAGCCATTTTGTTTTTTTTTTTTCAAAATGGCGGCCACGCATGAAACCTATATAAATCGATAGCTGACATCAAGACATATTTGAGAGTTGACGTAAATATATGGTTGACAGGTCTAAACTATCACCATCCCTTTCTGGCTTTGTTTGTGCAAAGAAGATAGCAATACTCTTGTTTTAGGTTAGTTGGTGAACAAGAGAATTAGCGACGCTATGGGCAGTTGCAAGATTTATACTAATTTCCTAATTTTTTTGTCGCAATATTTTAAAGAATTTTCGACATCGAATTGATGGAGAAATATGAATCTTATAGCTGCCATTTTGTATAATGTAATATAAGATCAATGTTGTTCTTTTTTATGTATTTAAGTACAGATATGTAACAAAGTAGTGGTATGACGAGTTCTTGCTCGATAATTCATAGACAAATAAATATTACTTGGCATAGCGCAGTATACTTCCCCCCTTACTAATAAACGTATTATATCAGATGAACAGTTACACACCGATTTCTCTCTTTCAGTCGTCATAAGAGTCCTATTACATTTTTTACGCAAATTCATGATTTTTGACGCTGTAATTTTCAGCAGCAGTAACATATTTAAATTTTTTGATTATGAATAACGATAGTAACATTCTCTTTCTTGTAAGTTGGAGTTACACATTTTAATTTTTCTTTTCGTGTAATTTACTATAAATATTTTACGAACTCCGTTTGCAAGAAAAACCGTCGGCGATGGAACTTTGACGCTCAAATTCACATTGTTACATTCAATTCTTATAAAAGCTAAAATTACTAAAAAATAAGTTGAATGTTTTACTTGTTTATTGGAATTCTAGAATTTCTTTAAATTCCTTGAGTTTTCACTAAAAAAATCGAAAAGAAAGCCTAATTTAAGCCATAAATGTCTTGATTCAGCGTCCATTATATTCCAAATAAACACAATTTTATCAAATAAACTAATATGATATAAAACTTCGATCTATAATGAATACGTTTTATTAGTTTTCGTTTGTCAATATTATAAGAAAAAATTACAATAAATAAAATTAAAGTACTATATATTCTACGTCGATTCAGCGCGCTCCTCAGTCTCGCGCGAGCGCTTATCGAGGTAGGACCTGTACATGAAATTTTCGCGCGCAATCGTCCGGAGATCGCTATTATTATCGACTCGTGTACGCCGATCGAAATAATTTGATCCAATAAGATTTTTTTTCACATCATAATATTAAATGTATTATTTTTTAACAGACTTCTAAAAAGGAGGAGGTTCTTAATTCGGATGTTTATGTTTTTTTTTTTTAATGTATGTTCGGGCATAACTCCGTTATATTTAGACGGATTTGCATGATTTTTTTTTGTTCGAAAAAGTGTATTCCGAAATAGTCCCATTTAAATTTTGTACAGATCTGATCATGAGTTACGTAGACAGACAAGGTAACTCTTCAATAAATTCCAGCAAATCAACCGCGATTCCTGCTATCGCATATGTATTCATTGTTTACGCAATCACACAACATAACATCACGCCTGTACCCTTTAAAGGGGTAGGCAGATGTGTTCAATAGCTTCCTGTCACTGATATTTATATAGCAAGTAGTGTTATATGAATTTGTGTGGGGTAGATAGGTACAACAAAAAAGTGATACATACAATTTTTTTTTTTGGAATCTGTTGTTTTTTTATTTTTGTAAAAAAGTTTTAGTACGAGTGCGTCTTAAAGGTAATCAATATTAGTACATACGTACATATTAGACTTTAATTTTTATCTTTTATTTATGGTAGGTAAGGGTCGGAAAACACCACTATACGCCTGCATAAAAAAAGGAAGAGACACAATTATGCCCGCTTACAGACAGCATTACAAATTAAAATGTCACTAAAAAGGTAGATGCAAACACGATGTTATTAATTTAAACCGTATTACAGAACAAACCAAACCACAAACAAACCTTAAGTTCCTACCTAAAATATACATTTTATACTAAAACAAACATAAATCAGTATTTTCTTTTCCAGGACACATAACCATAATAATTCTGAAACATCTACAGAAAGTAAAAATATGATAGTAGAACCAAGAGTGAAAGAATCGTCTACTCTAGATCAGCTAAAGTAGGTACCTAGCTACCCGTATATTACCTAGCCGGGCCCACTCTATGCTCAAGGTCAAAAATATCGTAATTTATTTTCGTAATAGAAAAGATTTTCGTAAAAAAAGGTTTTGTTTTAATGATATTTGTAATTATTTAGTAACGCTATAAAAAAATACAAAAGAAGTAGTTATAAGAAATGCCTACTGGATACCTACCACGAGCTCTTAACGCGATCCACTTTAGGACCTAAACTGAACTGTTCTTCTAATTCGTACCATGATGTCAGTTTAACGATTCAATTTAGGCCGTGCCATCTGGATACCTACCACGAGCTATTAACGCTCATTCACTTTCAACGATCCAAATGCCGCTGAGCGTATTGGTTGTCATGGTACGACTGTGAGCGATGCTGTTTAAGAACCTAAACTGAAATGTCTTGCATTTGAATCGTTTTTAAATAGATCATGGTAGGCCTCCTGTTCTACTTTCTGATTGTGAACATTTTGTGTAGGTATATTTTTGTCTTTTCTAAACATGACTATAAAGGAGTGTGTCTTCTGTATTCTATGTCGGGATTATGTGACGTAATTCATGAAGATGTTAATAATTACTAGTTGATTAATGCATTCGATTTATGACCAGTAACTACTTACGTATTTTTTTTTTTTGAACCAAGAGGCTTCTACAGCATCAGAAAAATGTATGCTTTCCAGTTCTGTTCTGTTCAAAGGAAAAAAAAAACACGTTAAATGCCATTACGAGAGATCTTTTTGTATTTTTTTTTCTCAAACTTTATAATTAGGTACATTTTTAATTTGTGGACTCTTTTTGAGTGTTTTGATTTATACTCACCCCTGATTACCTGTCTAGTAGTGTTCAGTTCAGACTCTGGATTAATAAAAAAACTATCATCCTACTCAGACTGGTATCAAAATTGTTTCGCGGACTATAGTTGTACTCCCAACGCACACTAACGTAACTTCGTGTATTGCAAACGAACACAAGCGCGCGTTCGCGCTAAGCGAACATTTACGATTTGTAATAGGACTCTTAATTTGACTTTCGAAAGAAGAAGACAAAGCGTTTTGTAACTATACAGACGCTATACAACGTTTATTAGTAAGGGGGTATAAAGTATTATTTATTTTTCTACAATAACTCTTTCTGTAACAAAATTGATCTCACATTCCATACATACATGTAGTTATTTTTGTATAATATCATTAAATTATTTACTTCCAAGGCAATTTGTTTGTGAAGATTTTTATATTATTCTTTATTATATTGATTGAGGAGAGATTTTTAAACAGTATTTTTTAATTATTATTGTCAAATAAGTATATATAGTACTTATTTGACAATAATAATTAAAAAATACTGTTTAAAAATGGGTTTATTTTATTATGAGAATAGTCTAGCGTTTGACCACTATCTCACCACGGCCCTAATTCACTATGACCACTTAAATATTATTTGTACGTCAATTTCTTAGGATTTGCTAATAATGTATTCTCTATGACACAATGGCGCCGATTTCCTTGTTCACAAACTAAACAAAATTTAAGTTCACTGCATCCTTTTATTTCTATTGCATTAAGAAAAGGACAGAAGATAAATATTAGTTTAGTCCTGTCAAATTAAGATACTCCATAGACAAGTTTAGACGTGATAAAAAAATTGGCTACTAAAAATACGTCAATTTACGTCAGGCGCTGACTAATTTGACAGGACTAAACTAATATTTATCTTCTGTCCTTTTATAAATTAAATAGAAAGAAAAAGATGCACTGAACTTGAATTTAGTTTAGTTTGTGAACAAGGGAATCGGCGCCAATGGCGTGGTTTGAACTGTCAAAATGCATGTTGTCTGTACGGTTGACATTTCGATTCCTTGCCGTTATAAGTGCCACAAACTTATCTGGCCTGGTGGCCAAAAGAGGAACTAACTACGCCATTTTGAAATGTTAATCTGCTTGCCTGACATCCGCCATTGGTTGTTTGCGACACCAAATGCGCTAACAGCGACTCTCACCGTGCCAGGGTGCTTGCTCTCGAATATAATTCCATTAGATCGACATTGGTCAAACGTCAGTTGGTTGTGTTAAACGTCAGGGATTGGCTAGACTCAAGTGAGTCCAGCCAATCCCTGACGTTTGACTGACAATTCCAATGTCGATCTATCGGAATTATATTCGAGAGTAAGCACCCTGATAAGTTTGTGGGACTATACAGGGGTTTCTAAAAGACACGGTTTGCTCGTGGAAAGATTACACGAGGAATAATAATAATTACCATACAGAATTGGGGCCCTGATGATAAGCGGTGATGTAGTCGAAGGTCGCTTGCCGAGTGGTAACAATTGATAATATTATACAAAACATTGAAGTCTTATTTTTACATACAATAATACTTTTTTTTTTTGTTGAAATATTTTGATTATAATTACACTGACCTTAAGAAAAGGGTATCGTGTTACCCAGTAACTGGGTTGTGGAGATCAGATAGGCAGTCCTTTCATGTAAAATACTGGTATTCAGCTGCACCCGGTTAGACTGGAAACCGACCCCAACATAGTTGAGAAAACGCTAGGGTACCACACGGTGAGACTGTTTCTCAGACTTTCGTGCTTCTGACGACCCGTAAAGACTGTCAAAGATCTACGAATGACGGGACCACACGGCTTAACTTGCTTGCTGAGGCACGGAGGGGTCTCGATCCCATCCATGGACCGAACTTGGCAAGACTTGCTTAAACTACAATCGTGCGGCTTTTATTACTAACGGCCAGTTTCTTCATCAATAGTAACGGCCAAAGTTACGTCACAAAAGTCAAAGTAACGGTTAAATTTGTTTCTTTACTATTTTAGCTGTTACTTGAATGAAGAAACACGTATCAATACAGGGGCTGCAGTCTCGACATTCATAGAGATCGCTTTACGACCGAATTCAGTCGCAACGTCCTATCGATCCGGATGTAGCGATATTTGGTAGTCTCGACTCTCAAAGTCATCGATTTTCATCGGTATTTTACCGAACTTTGTCGCAAACTTTACGATTTTCTTAATGTTTACGAATATATTTTGCCAGCCCGCAAAGTGAATCGTTATCATCGTAAACTTATAATTTTGGGGGTGTTTGCAAGTAATTATTAAGAAAAATAATGCGAAATGGGCGTACTCGAAAGTGTCTGTACCGATGATGTAGAGACTTGCGTTTGTCGTAAGCATCGTTACGGCAAGCGATTATTTTCGGTATTATTTAGCGATCGGTAGTTCGCGACAGCGTCGCTATCTATGTCAAGACTGCAGGGCGTGGGTGCTTACTCTCGAATATAATTCCGATAGATCGACATTGGTCAAACGTCAGTTGGTTGAGTTAAACGTCAGGGATTGGCTAGACTCAGTGAGTCCAGCCAATCCCTGACGTTTGATTGACAATTCCAATGTCGATCTATCGGAATTATATTCGAGAGTAAGCACCCTGGTCAAGTAAAAGTCAGTTTTTACTTTAGTTTTTCGTGAAGAAACTGGCCGTTAGCCACTACCCTTTTAGTCAATCCAAGCTCCAGCTGTTCACAAAGGCGAGTCAATAATTGCCATTTTTATTCAATCAGTATGAAAATAATCAAAATATTGTTGTTCTAGAAAGTTAATACTAAAGAATACAAAATCCCTGACGATAATATTAGTTCGCTAACTACTATAAATTGATTATATCTAAACAAAATTTGGCTGTCTTCATACATTCGCATCAGTCCCTTTTTTAACCGACTTCCAAAAAGGAGGAGGTTATTTGTTTCGATTTCAAACCTTGAAATAAGTTGCCGTGTTCCCAACTTTGTATCTTTGTTATTTTATCGTGTAAACGGCTGAATGGATTTGGATGAAATGTGGTACACAGATACACCATGTTTTAAATAAAAATATATGATAGTTTCTTATCCTGGTACGTGTCACAGCTGTTTTTATGTTCGTTAAAGATAATTTCTAGAAAAACACCTATTTGTATTCATTAATTTATTGCTATTTAAATATGTATTGCATTCAGAAATCGAATCCATGACACAGCGCTGCAGCAAACGGCTCTGTCAACCAGGTTGGCGTTTTAAGACGGGTTTTCACTGCCAAACAAAAATCATCTTTGCAATTCTTGAAATAAAGTTGAAAATAAATAAACTAATAGAGGTACGCGTTTAAGGTTATTTAAGACTCAATTTCAAGAACAGCAACGTTGATATTTGTTTGGCAGTGGAACAGGCAACTTATTTCAAAGTTTTGTATACAATCTTTATACTTTTCCAAACATTCTTACACTTTGTTATTTTATATACGTTAGGGCTATTTTTGGGCAGATAACCACAGCCTTGAATTTAGCGTTTTCCTAGATTATAATTGAATTATCAGACTGGTTTAAGTTATCTGCCTAAAACCTTTGATAGTAGACTAATGTTGGGCAATATATTGCCTGAAATGTGGGCAATTATTCGCAATATTGCTTATCTGGCAAGAATATTGTACGACATTTTTTTAGGGGTCGTGAATTCGATTCCCTTCCGATGCGTTATTATCGAGAACCTAATCCGAATACAGGTATATTTTTTCAATTTTTTTTTTATTGCTGAATGGGCCCGCTCTTGACTTCGATCACGCCTGATGGAAAGCGATGGATGAGGTCTATGATGGAACGTGCGTGCCCAGAAGATGCCTGAGGCACTGGAACCACGCATCGACGAAACACAGCAGGCTGCTTGACGCCGGACTGCGGTGGGAGGGTGGTCGCTAACCAGGCGGGCGTTAGCCCTACCACCGCAAATTTTACTTGGAGTTACGGTGCCAGGGGTTTTAACAGTTTTGACGCTCTACAGGTGATTGTTTCAGATGAGCAGTAAGTGCGGGTAAGTTAGCCGTTTTGTAGCTACACGAAAACAGGCTCCAGGAGCCTGTCCAGACCTCTTTGAATACTTGCTAACTGCATTAATACCCGTATTCACAAACATTACTAAGAGGTCTCACTGCGCGCGGACGCACAGGGTCCCAAAAACCTATCCATAGAAAATACTTGAGTGGCGATCGGCATTATCATATATCATACCCTTTATGTTTATGAATTGAAAGGCTTGTCATATCGATCGCATTGAGAAATGCCTAACTTCGCATAGTATTGCTACTTATGGCAATTTTTTCCAATGCCAGATAATTTTATTGGTGCAACAATTTTGAATTTTTGACAGTTCTTCCATACAACAGCTGTCAGGCGTAAATTTTATTCCACGGATAAAAAATATCTGTCGATTGAAAAGTCAGCCCTTAGACAAGTATTGTTTGTGAATACAGGTGTCAAAAGATTTTGGTAAAATGGTACAGTCAGCTGGAAAAATATCAATTCTCATATTTTATTTTTACGATGCCAATGATGCGGTTTTGTATAAGGATTAAAAGACTCTTCAAAACCTACTGAGGTACAGAGGCCAGCACATCAAGCTACCCCAATCTGTCAAATTTCTTTGATAGATTTTCAACTTTACCACAAAGGAATAAGGTTCATATTCAATTGGGAAAATTTGACAGATTGGGCTAGGTTGATGTGCTGGCCTCTGTACAGTATTTCTTTTACTTGTGCATAAAGTTTTAATAAATAAATAAATAAGTCCTGGGGGCCTAAAAAGGCCACTTTGGCAATTCATATCACGCAATTTTATCCGTATGACAGTTTTGTATGAAGATTCGTAAAATGCTACAGGTACACCTCTGCCTTAACCTTCAGGGATATTTAGGTGTGAAACTGTCAAACAGATGAATTGCGTGATATGAATTGTTTTATGATTCTGCCAAAGTGGTCTTTTTAGGCCCCCAGTTATGGGCAATTTGCCCAACATTAGTCCACTATACAATCCTCAATAATACAATATGTTTTTGAACTGTGCCTTATTATTAAAATGCCGGTAAAAATGCGATTAATAATAATAATAATTAATAAGAAATACTAATCATATTGTCTCTAAATACTATTATTACATGGAATAAATCGATGAGCTATATACAGGGTCAAATTAAATTAGCTAGCAAAACTCTACAGACGTGATGGGTATAGATATCTAAACACGATAAAATAAAAATATTAAAGATTGATGGTTTTTCTTTGGGGTCAACGACCGCTGGTAGTGTTGTTACTTGAAATATGAGTTAAGAAATAATATTTTAGATATCGATAAAATCACGCCTGTGAAGTAAAACAAAAAAAAAACAACTGATTTTTAAACTGATATTTCAAGTGAATCTGAATACACTAACTGCGGTCGATGATCCCACAAAAAAAAGCTAATTAAATTTGACCCCGTGTAACATGGTTTTATAGAGAAGAGGAGCTGCCAAAAACCACATTCTGCCAGTTATATTTAAGTTTCATATAATAGGTGGGCAAGAGGTGACTGACTTGGATAAAAAGTATTTTAGGAAAAATATCGATGTTCAATAGAAAAAAGTACATGAATTAACAATGTGTTGTGGAGGTCAGATAAGCAGTCGCTCCATGTAAAATACTGGTATTCAGCTGCATCCGTTTAGACTGGAAGCCAACCCCAACATAGCTAAAAAAAGGCTAGGCAGATGATGAAGATTATTAAGTACTGAAATTTGTTTTGTAGTTTCGTAATGCCTCTTCGCTATAAATGTACAATTTTTATGATCTTATTTCATACAATGTGTTTATAATAAATAATTGTGGTTTTGAACAGGATCTGAAACAAATAAAAAACGCTGTGTAAGGTGTTTCAAAATTAAATCAATAAATTTTAAAAGGTGCCTTAGACCATTGAACTGAACAACTTTCTCTATGGAACCAAAACAGAAATCACGAAAAAAAAAAATCTGCTGTTTAATACAAAAGTTCAATACCTACTTGACCAAAATGTATGAAACAGCTGTTTTTTTTTCTTGTGATTTCAGAATTGGTCCCTTAGTGAAAGTTGTTCAGTTCGATGGTCTAACTAAAGTACCTCTTAAAGTTTGTTGGATTAATTTTGAAACACCTTATATAATATCACGCCTGAATTTCCTAAAGAGGTAGGTAGAATTGTATGGTACAGGTACACCTAGATTTCGTCAGTTAGGTCTTATCCTCACTCTCCAGCCCATATCCCAATTTATTAGTGGTCGACTCAACATGTCTGTTTCATCCACACTTCTCTATCAGTCGTCATCTCGGTAGTCACCCCCTTTCTAACCATATCATCATTCACACAGTCCATCCATCGTTTCTTTGGTCTTCCCCTACTCTTATAGCTATCGAAATCCATACTCAAAAGTTATGTCTCCCCGTGTGTGTTGTGTCAACTTATGTCCTGGGGTAAAAAAGATCAGAATCAGATCTGCGATTGTAGTAAACATACAAACGCGCAATAATCGTGCACTGCTAGAAAACGCGGCACTATGAAACTTAAAAGCATTGCCTCTTTGAGGGCGCACATTCGTGCTAATTCGAAAACACGAAGATTAGTGAAGCGCGTAGATTTTCTGGTTCACCTGTGTATTAACACAAGTTAACCAGAAAATCTATGCGCTTCGCAATATTAAGCTACTTACATAATAATTTATGTAGTTTATGAAACTTACTCTTAAACACTATCAGCCGGACTTTGGAACTCTGCCAGCGCGTGTATGGGGCTGGGCTGTTTCTTCTGGCTGCCGCGCCGGACTTTGGCGCGCACCTCTTCCGGCTTCTCCGGCCGGATTAAAGGCTTCTTCTCTGGAGCTTTCATGCGCCATACTACTATTGGTGACTGTGAAATAGGAAGACATCAAATTTTTAATGAATGGAAGAATAAATATTGATTAGATTTGATTTAAAAAAAAAAATCTCTGGGACGAGCTCCTTCACAAAGAGTTCAACTACCAAATACTAAAGCGATAGTTTAGTTTGAATCAGTTATTACTAGATTTAGAGTTTAGTTTTAAACTTACACAACGTTTTTGAGATGTGTGAAAGCCATCATAAACAACATTAAAAGAATTTTACAATACAAAAGAAAATGTGCTTCATTAAATAATAACAAGACAATACAGGCCGTTGACTGTACGCGTCATTTGGTCCACACAAGAATCAATTTTAAGTTACATAATTATTGGCAGTAAATGATAAAAAAAAATCTGAATTCAAGTATTTATTTATTTTAACGCAACAGCCTGAAAAGTCTACACCATAAATTAAATTAAAACAAATACTACCAGAGTACAGGGGTCCTAAAATGCCACTTTGGCAGAATCATAGAAGGATAACATTATGACTCATATTAGTCGTAAAATGGTCACAAACTGACAATTCATAATATTATTTGCGTACAATTCATTTCACGCAATTCATCTGTATGACAGTTTTGTATGGAGATTCGTAAAATGCTACAGGTACACCTCTGCCTAACCCTTCAGAGATATATAGGTGTGAAACTGTCAAACAGATGAATTGCGTGATATGAATTGTACGCAAATATTTATTATGAATTGTCAATTTGTGACCATTTTACGACTTTTATTATTATGATGATTCATAAAATTATGTTTTATGATTCTGCCAAAGTGGCCTTTTTAGGTTTAATAATAATATTTCTCATAGTGCGATCGGCCCGAACGTACATTAAGATATTATCGTGGAATCTAAGCATGCAATAAAAGATTACGTAGTGTCAATTAATAAATAAAAATGAGTGATTATAACGCATTGTTAAAATGTTAGTTAGTAGTACTCCATTTTTGTTAGTATAATGTATCACATACGCATAGTGCTGACAAAAGGTCTTAGGTAAAAGCGGTCTTTTTGACTTCGGGTACTTTATATAGAAACTTTTGAGCTTTGCATTTTCGAGTGACGTCGCCGAGTTTTACTAAACGCTTCGAAGGATATACAGGGTTATTGGAAAAACACCAACAACCTCTTAAGAGGTCATTGTACTCATCGTTATGAACAACTTTTACTATGGGACCAAACCTGAAATCGCGAAAAAAAAATCTGCTGTTCCCTACATTTTGACTAGTTATACGAACACAAATGTAGGGAACAGCTGATTTTTTTTTCGCGATTTCAGGGTTTGTCCCATAGTAAAAGTTGTTCATAATGATGTGTACAATGACCTCTTAAGAGGTTGCTGGTGTTTTTCCAATAACCCTGTATACTGTGTCCCTATGTTTTCCTTTTTGATGATACCATTATTTTTATAAGCACTAGAACCCTCAAAAAATGCTCAACATTGCCGCTGTCAACAGAGGCCTACTAGTGAACAAATTTGACAACTATTAATGAAAAAAGAAAAACATAGGGACACAGTATATTATATATCCTTCTTATTCAGTTTATGAAATATATTTTAAATTGATCCAATATTGGGGGAGGAAATAGGCGAGAGCCAAACCTAGAATTATGACTTTTACTTATGGATTTTTCAAAAATTCTTTCCGACCGCATTACCTCTTAAAGTGCCTTTATATCAAAACACTATAATATTGTTAGGCAAAGCGGTGCAAGATAAATGGGTTGTAAACTTAATCATGCATAACTTATAAACATAATAACTATTATAAAGCTGTATTAAATAAAAGCTTCACTAACAACGCATTCACGTATTTATCAGAATCTTGATTTTTGACGTATCGTTACTACTATGTTTAACGGCTCTTACATTCCTACCATTCCATAAACATTAACTCGGTCTCGAATAGGGATAACATTTTCGACTCCGATAAAAACAATTTCAGGGTGCTTACTCTCGAATATAATTCCGATAGATCGACATTGGAATTGTCAGTCAAACGTCAGGGATTGGCTGGACTCACTGAGTCTAGCCAATCCCTGACGTTTAACTCAACCAACTGACGTTTGATCAATGTCGATCTATCGGAATTATACTCGAGAGTAAGCACCCAGGCTGGCATACAACGACTGACCGTTTTTCGTTAGTTATTAAAAGCGTTTACGACGTACGGCTTTTCATACAAACTTTCAAGCACTTGTTTTTCGAAATCAATGAACCGATTTTAATGAAACTTCATACGCATAAGCAGGATACAAAGGTCTAAAAAGTTAGTAAAGAACATTATCGAAGTGTCTTATTAAAAAAAAGAAAACTGGAAATCTCTGTTTCTATGGTACATTTAAAATCGGTAACACACGAAAATGTTCTTAACTAACTTTTTAGACCTTTGTATCCTGCTTATGCGTACGAAGTTTCATTAAAATCGGTTCATTGATTTCGAAAAACAAGGGCTTGAAAGTTTGTATGAAATGCCGTACATCGTAAACGATCTTAAAACAAAAACTGTTGTTTATTCCAAAGAGCTTGACCTACGCGGTCAAAATGTATGGAACAGGCGGACGGCAGATATTTTTTTAATAATCAACGAAAAGTTTCCAGAATCATGTGCTATTTTACAGCCACCATATATAAGAATACGAATCGTTTAAAAAAAATTACGAACCGTCATGCATGACAGATAAATGTGTGAAAGGAAATAAAGGCTGAAAAAGAAGATGCATGAAAATAAATAAAATAAACAACAATACGTAAGCTCGAAATATCTACGTAAACATATATAACCGCTCCAGCACTCACATAGTTCTGTCCATTGCACAGCGTAGGTACAAATTAGCGCCATGTATTAATAATTAATCACCATAATACTATAGTGTGCTTCACACAAGACGGGTCCTGTGGCATTTGATAAGTGCACGCATATCGAAAGTGAAGCACAGTAAGTATGCCGGGACCGCTTGTACAAACACGCCTCACGCTCACATTTACATCATAGCATGCCGACCGGCCGCCATTACGTGACACGACAGCGTCAATCGTCAATCATGCACACATAGATCGGTACGGTGCTTCACTTTCGATATGCGTGGCGAGGAGTTCATGAGTTTGACTTAAATATTGTAAATGTCACCAGACGCGTCTTATGTGAACAATATTATAATTAGTTGAAGCTTAGTTTAACTACGCGGGGCGCCTTCAAGCCACTTTGATACTTATAATACATAATTATCTCATTTCTTCACAAGCCACTCTTGTATTACATGTCTGCTTATCAAACGCGGGGTAAGCACATATCCAAGCGAGATTTTTCTCAATACAGATTTTCAAGCATTTTTAAAACTACAGGGCGTTGTTTTTTCAAAATGTATATTTTTAATACTCATGCTTCAATTTTGATATACAGAGGATGTTGTCAAAATAATTTAGTCTCATAATAATTACAGTCGAATTCAGATCCGGAAAGTCGGTAAAAATTCAACTTTAATGACAATTGCAAGCCAATCTTTTAATACTTAGTGCTTTTATATCTTAGTTGTATTTAAGCAGATATTTTTAAGAAGCGTTTACTGGGTCTTAATTGAATCAACGTTTGCATGTATATATTGTTATATTTCTGCATACTCATGCTTTTTTTATATACAGGGATGCTTGATTAATATTTGTATTTTAACTAATATTTTTACTGTATTAATTTGTTAATTACTTGCGTCGAATATTCCACAATTATAGTTAGTATAGCGCTTCTGAATTAGCTATTGTGTCGTTGTTTCTGCTTTCATCTGTATAATGAATTTAAATGTATAAAACGTTATCTCCCATATTCGGTCCTTTTTTATGCTTAAACCATTCGCAGTGAAAAGAAAATTGTAATTCAATGCTTGTTAATAGTTAGTACGCTGATGCTTATAATTACAACCGTACCAAAGCTCAGTTTCTGAGGAATACTTAACCACATTTTATCTTTGATAAAGTGCAGCCAACGAGACGAGATAACATATACAAAACAACCTGAAGGACAATAAATTCTCGTAATTTTAAGAACGTTCACAGTCTGATCTCAGTCTCAATCTGTCAAAAATACCTCGTAACTTCCCAAATTTTTTGACATTTTGTTGTCGCCGAGATATGAGATTGCGACTAGATTTTGTGAGTTACATTACGATAGCGAGCGATTATTATTTCTGTCCTTATCTCTCGTTCGCAATAATGACGTCAGCTGGTCGACGACGGCTGTCGCTGTGT
Organism: Gortyna flavago; assembly: GCA_963669345.1. Classification (NCBI taxonomy): domain Eukaryota; kingdom Metazoa; phylum Arthropoda; class Insecta; order Lepidoptera; family Noctuidae; genus Gortyna; species Gortyna flavago. Next base: position 7,061,887 of record OY770154.1, read on the forward strand.
GATTCGTGGTACAGGAAAGCGGTGAGTACAGCAGCACCTTTGGTCCGCACTTTTGAAGTGATCTTTTTTTTTCATTTCCGTATTTTTTTTAGTTTTTAATCCCTTATTGTTAGTTTTTACTGTTATTGTTAGCGATTGTTGATATTATGATGAATCATCGATTAGAATAGGAAGTAAAAAATTTGTCCTTTAAAATTTCTGTAAATAAAAATGTTGTAAACCCCTGAAAGTTTGTTTACACTCTATATATAACTCGTCTCTTTGGCCACACTTTAGGGCCGGTTTTTTCCAACGGTTGGTTAACGTAACATACTATATCAAATAATAAAGATCACGTACTCGTTCGCATAGTTTTGTAATTGTAATTTAAAATAACACGTACAGTATGTAGTACGTGAAACAACCCGCCCTTAGTTTAATTTTTTTCGATATTTCATTATGTTTTTAAACACTCAGTAAACAAGATACCCCTTTTCGGCTACGAAGGTTTTACCCGAGGTTCTCAGAAACCAAGCCATTGGCCGTAGCTTTGTTTTATGTTAATTTCATCAGTAGTAACCCCCTTACTAACGAACGTATTATATCAGATGAACAGTTACACCCCGATTTCTCTCATACAGTCGTCAGTAATTTGACTTTCGAAAGAAGAAGACAAAGCGTTGTGTAACTATACAGACGCTATGCAACGTTTATTAGTAAGGGGGAAAATGCCTGTCTTTTATTATTATTATTAAATTAGTTTATGTCTATTTAAAACCTTATGAGTGAAATAATAAAGTTCAACTTACAGCAATAGTTCCCTGTCGCGTGTACTTTGTCGAGGCGACGTATGACGCCTTCACAGTCAGAACCACGGCGTTCATTAGATTCTTAGCAGCTTGGATGAGAGAAGTAGCGCTGTCCAGCTGAAATGGTTTGTGGAGAAATTTATTTAGTACTAGCTTCCGCCCGCGGCTTTGCCCGCAAGGTATGTCGATAAAAACCATCCTATGTCCTTCGCCGGGATGCAATCTATCTCTCTGCCAAATTTTATCGAAATCCGTTCAGTGGTTTAGGTGTGATAAGGTAACATACAGACAGACAGAGTTACTTTCGAATTTATAATATTACTTTAAGTATGGATTTGAGATTCATAATCAGCCTATAATGTTCCCACTGCTGGGACTCAGGCCTCAGGATAAAGAAATAACAAACATATGACACTCACTTATACAGGGTTATTGGAAAAACACCAACAACCTCTTAAGAGGTCATTGTACTCATCGTTATGAACAACTTTTACTATGACACCAAACCTGAAATCGTGAAAAAAAAAATCAGCTGTTCCCTACGTTTATGTTCGTTTATCTCGTCAAAATGTAGGGAAAAGCAATTTTTTTTTCACGATTCGAACAATGACCTCTTAAAAGGTTGTTGGTGTTTTTTCCAATAACCCTGTATAAGTGATGTCATAGGCAGGGCGCCCACGAGCAACTTTTGTCTCCGCAACTTATTTGTCTCTCACATCAAGTCTACGGGTTTGTATGACAGTGCGCGCACGTAGCGACGCGACAGCTGGGAGAAATTTTTGTCCGTGGATTTGGACGCAACTGTCGCCCTCTATTGGTTGTAATGCACACGCGCACGGCGACTAAAAAGGTGCCGGCTAACCAGCAGTGGCGGCTGTACCTTAGGTGCGCTCGTGCGCCGCACTACCATTCTACCCATACCATACTACCTACCTATAAAGTCTAAACTTTCAAAACAATGACATAAGTACCTATAACAATCCATATAAATAAGTACCAACCCTACACAGAAATTATATTTCTGATTACATAGTTCTGTAATTCGAGTTAAATAAAATCAAGCTGACCTGTTTTGATTTCTACTGCAAAAGAATTAGATCTTATTTTTGCTTGAACAAAAACGGCCCCGTGCGCTCGCTAAAGCGCACGCAGCGAGCTCTAACAACTTGTATGAAAGACGACGGAAACCTCCTGGCGCGTGAGACGGAAGATGCTTAGAACAAAATGTATGCCATTTTTAAGACAGATGCGTGCGCCGCACGCGAGCGGAAATTACCGAAAGAATACGAAGGACTCTCGGGCGCGGGGGTGCGGGTGGCGCGGGTCGCTCGTTCTCGAATGCAATGCATGACCTGAGACCTTGACCCACGCAGTACGCACTTGTTATTGTTACTTTTCGCGCGCGGATTTATTGTGTTACTAATCTATGAAAATAGTGAAGATTTTGTGAGTAAAAATGAGTGTACAATACAATATTGACTACATTAAAAGCAATAGGACTTATCAAAATAAACTGGACTTTAAATCAGCTGGACCGCCCCGGCCTTTTCTCAATTTAAAACAGGAATGTAGGTAAAACTAAAAATTATAAACAATAATAATAAACTTTGACATTTTAATCACGAGACTAATCTCCAAGTGCATTTTCGGATACTGTGAGTGCTCTGCCGTGCGTGAAAAGGTAAAAAAAAATTGTTGACTAAAATGTGTTGTGCGGGGTAGAAGAGAAATAATTTTTTGTCGTCATCTGCATCTCATCACTGCGCCTCGCTATACCTGCCAGTTTCCCGTAGACCACGAGGCATGTAATTGCATCGAAACGGCAGGTGTCCTTTTCATAAGGTAAAAATTAGATAATAATTTTATTTGAAAATATTCACTAAACCCATGCAGTGCCCCACCGGTCCTCTAAGGCACCAGCCGCCACTGCTAACCAGTTGTCGTTCAATCGAGAGTTTATCGTAAGTAAAGTAGCGTTGCTGTCGCTACCGTATGCGCATTATCCAAATCTCGGCGAGGAAACAGCGGCAAAAGTTTCTGGGCAAGCCCTGTCCGCAGTTGTTGCTTTTTTGTCGCTCGTGGGCTCCCTAAGAATCAATAAGAACGAATGTATCAGAAAAAAAAACATTTTTTAATTTTTAGTTAATTTTCCGACAGTAAACCGTTCTTGAGATATAAAGGCTGTAACCAACCCCACTTTGTTTTATTTATACAGGGTCAAATTAAATTAGTTAGCGAAACTCCGCAGATGGTGGTAATTCATATCTAGACCATGACAAAAAAAAAACTATTTGATCGCATTTTTTTCGAGGTCCGACCGACATGAAATCTGTAAAAAAAAAAACTTTTTTTTGTTTTATCATGTTTAGATATCGATACCCATCACGTCTGCGGAGTTTCGTCTGCAAGTATCGCAAGACGCAAAACACACATGTATAAAAATACGACAGACAATAATACCAAAATAACATTTACCGGCTGAGAAAGAAACGGACACTGGACATTCACAAAGCAATTTGAAGCCATCCCCACCCCTTTAAGCCGAAATATGGGGCTACCAACAAAACAATCTGCCTCCCTCACAACTTTAGACATAATTAAAACATTTTGAACGCGCCCAAAAACCTTCAGAACATCCGAACACAAGACATCAAAATAAAAAATCTCACAAAAATGTCAGTTCATTCAAGACGAAGCGTCCATAAACAATTCCCATGAATGTATGGTGTTTCAAAATTAACCCAACAAACTTTAAGAGGTGCTTTAGACGATCGAACTGAACAACTTTCACTAAGGGACCAACTTTGAAATCACGAAAAAAAAAAACAGCTGTTTAATACAAAAGTTCAATACCTACTTGACCAATATGTATGAAACAGCTGACTTTTTAATTTTGAAACACCTTGTAGGTATATTGCCGGACAGACGCATTTACCGAACATCTATGCATAATCTCCAAAAAAGTCAATATCATGAACAATTGGAAACTTTCAACCGGACAACACCCGGACAGGAACCGTAACCATCCCGGACATACAACTCACCCCTGTTACTATCAACCCCCCGCTCGTTTGAGACTGCATATCAGTGTTGTTCTGAAGAAAATCCAACATAATGTTGTAGTATACTAAATTTTGATGATACAGTCCATGTTCTGTGTCAGTCATCATCATCAGCTAACAGCAGTCCACTGCTGGACATAAGCCTCTCCAATTGCACGCCATTTAGTTCGATACTCGGCAACTCTCATCCAGCTGCTACCAGCCATCCTGCGAAGATCGTCGCTCCACCTAGCCTGAGGGCGTCCTACCTTACGTTTACCGATTCGCGGTCCCATAGGTCACTGAGCGACCTTGAATTTATGGACCAGCCGTACCGTGGGAGCGATTTCGCACTACATCCGAATCCGAATTAAAGATCCGAATTCAATCCGAATTGGGAATGTTCTAAATTCGATCGGAAAGAGTTCGGATCTAGTGCGCAACGCCTCATACAAAGGACTATGGTCACTTCGGACCGGCATTTCTCGGATTCAGATCGAAACCGCTCTGAGTGTCCACGTTCTGTCAGTATTAGTGATCAATTACTAGTCTTTATAGATGTAAAAATACGGCGGTAGATGGGAAAAACCTCGCGGCTGGTCACCTAACCGCTGGTCAGACCAAGTGACCGCTCCCTCACTGGACTGTTACGACCACCCTGAGAGAAGCTGAGAACCGAACGAAGTGGAAGAACATCGTGCGTAAAGCCACGAAGGCCTTGAAGGGACGCGACCTTCAGTCATGAAGTACACGACCAAGAAATCAGAGCTACATGGAGTTAATAATAAACCGGATAGTACGAAATAATAGTCTCATAAAAATATACGGGCCGGACAAGGTACGGTAGGATCCGAGTAGTGTCGGACACCATCCCGGATGTATGAACTGGATATGAAGACATGGAAGAAGTCGGTCTGTCATGAACCGGACAGTGCGGGATGAAAACCGGACAGTGCCGGACACACACCGGACAGTGCCAGACACATCGGATAGTGCCGGACACACACCGGATAATACCGGACAGTGCCGGACACACACCGGACAGTGCCGGACACACACCGGACAGTGCCGAACACACACCGGGCAGTACCGGACACACACCGGTCAGTTAAATCGACTCACCCCACTGACGATGAGCTCGCCGGATATGTTCTGCACGTCCGCCTTCACTTTGCTGGTGATCTGTATCTGATGGCAGTACAGAGCGATGCGCTGCAAGTACGCGAGCAGATCTTGCTTCGTTGACGATTCTGGGCACTAGAAATAAATATATACATTACCGGATTAATAAATGATGAAAATTTATCATTTATCGAAATATGTAATTTTCGATAAGACAGCCTGTCGAATAGTCGTGAATGGCTATGGTGGGCTGTTCTGAAATAACCCCTTTTTTGAAGACAGTTAAAAAAGACAAGGAGCATGATATAGTTCTCACCTGCTCTGCAATCTCCCTGGTAAGTTTATCAAGCTTGGTGCCAGCCTCGGAGATCTTCTTAGCCGCGTTGATGACATCCATCGTGGTCTTCAGCGGTCCACGACCTCTGTGGACAGATACGAAGGTTAGTTCTGGAAGTTTATTTAATAGTATCATCGTCAGCCTACAGCAGTCCACTGCTGGACATAGGCATCTCCTATTGCACGCCATTCAGCTCGATTCTCGGCAACTCTCAACCAGCCGCTACCAGCCATCCTGCGAAGATCGTCGCTCCACCTAGCCTGAGGGCGTCCCACCTTACGTTTACCGATTTGCGTTCTCCACTCAAGAACACGTCTAGCCATCGGTTCTACGGCTAATATGGCCGGCCCATTGGCACTTCAGCTTGCTTATTCTGTGAGCTATGTCGACAGCTTTGGTTCTCTGCCGGATCACCTCATTCCGGATTCTATCCCTCTGACTCCAAGCATAGCACGTTCCAATGCTCGCTGAGTGATCTTAACACTATTTTATAGTATACAGTTAATGAGAGCCGCACGGATCGATCTTCAAGGTTAAGGGTGACCATTCATTACATACACGTTAAGAGTTGATTCTGGCTGTCATACGTGGATCCTTGACAGTTGTTAAGTCTTGCCAAGGTTACCCAGTAACTGGGTTGTGGAGGTCTGATGGGGCAGTTGCTTCATGTAAAATACTGGTATTCGGCTGCATCCGGTTAGACTGGAAGCCGACTCCAATATTGTTAGAAAAAAGCAGGCAGATGACGATGCAAGTTTTTTAACGAACAGTGGAAATGGATTTGTCCCAAAAAAAGTTGGATGGAAATGAAATATATACATTTTTTGTTGTGGCGATCTTGATCGGATAAGATTCGAGAATCAATATCTCACGTACGGTAAGCAATGATTTTGGATGTTCTATTTTTTTTTTTAGATATCAGCGGATTGTCTATTATTCATTTCTCTGGAGGATTTTTTGGGATATACAATCGGATTTTTTTGTTTGAGTCATTCCTGCAGATAATTTCGGGTACTCAGGCGTAGGTACCTTTTTTCTGATAATCTCGCAGATATATCATATTCATTGCCAATTTTTTTCAGATACTCTAGCGGAAATTTTTGGAATACTCTCGCAGATTTACCGCGAAAATTTTGAATAATCCTGCGAATATTTTCGGATATACACAACCATTTTTCGGATATTCTGGGGGAAATTTTCGGATATTATGGGGCAGTTTTTTTTTTTGGGGCATTCTAGAAAATAATTTCGATAAATTACCTAGTGAAGTCCGTCATCTCCAGCATGATCATGCACATGTGTTTAGCCAGCATGATGATGTCGTTGCCAGCGTCGTCCCACTTCGCCACCTCGTTGTCGAACGTCATCTTCTCACGACGGAACAGCTCCACTTGCTGTAGGATCTTGCGTTTGTCTTCCTCTGTCATCTTCCGCATGGCTTCCTGTAATATTCCTGTGATATTAGTTTCTCACTTTATTTATGTTAAGCTGATGTCATCATCCTCCCATCTGCCTGCCTTTTCCCAACTATGTTCGGGTCGGCTTCCAGTCTAACCGGATGCAGCTGAATACCAGTATTTTACATGGAGTGACTGCCTATCTGAGCTCCACAACCCAGTTACTGGGTAATACGATACCGCTTGTTAAGACTGGTTGTCAGACTTTCGGGCTTCTGACGACCCGTAACAATTGCATAAGCTGTATGTTGAGCTAATTTGTAGTGTAATTTAAATAATAGAATGCAAATGCTTTTGAATTGTCTATACGTTATTAATTTACAATTTATAACAACACAACACACAAACGAATGCAAAATGTATGAAAGATTGATAGCAAAGGTACCACTTATTTCTTTAGAAATTCATAACTTGTTTAATAAGCATTGACTGATTTTAATATTGGGGTTTTATCTACATACTAGCTTTTGCCTGCAACTCCCACGAACCACCTCGTCACAGCACATAGCTAGCTCGACAGTCGTTACAGGTCGTCAGAAGCACGAAAGTCTGACAACCAGTCTTACCAAGTGGTATCGTATTACCCAGTAATTGGGTTGTGGAGGTCAGATAGGCAGTCTCTTCATGTAAAATAACGGTATTGAGCTGCATCCGGTTAAACTGGAAGCTGACCCCAACTTAGTTGGGAAAATGCTAGAGAGATGATGACGAACGCGGCAGAATATATATATAGCGCGTTCTGGTTATTGCAGTTACGGTCTAGTTCAAAATTAAAAATAAATAGTACTCACCCTAGCATTTGTAATGCCACTGATGTCTGGATACTCGTCGACTCCATGTTCTCCGGTGTGAGCACTCGCTGCAAACATAATTTAAACAAGTATTACAATAATAACTGGCAACACTTTGCCGTGGACTCTATTGCTAGACTTGAATTAGGAATCTCGATAATTTGCATGTATTGCCACATTTTCCACTAATGCAACTATCTACTGTAAAGTTAAACCGGCTGACTATTTTCTACCGTCTGGATGGACGAAAACGGGGTATTAAACATGAACGGAGCAGTACCCTATGGATGGCACAGATATTTTTATTTCCACGAAAAAAAAAAACGAATAAATCGATAATTAATATAAAAATAAAACTTAAAGGCACCCACCCTTGTCTACGCTTGGAAATATGAATTCGTAGCGACATTCAATCCTTTGATTGAAGCCGGCCGATGAGAGGGGCCCGTGGCTAAATAATAACAGCCGCACAGGTCGATTGATCAGGTTAAGCTACGCTTGCAGCGGGTGACCATCTTTACATAACGAGACCCCTCCGTGTCTCGGAAAGCACGTTAAGCCGCCGGCTGTCACTCGCGGATCATTGACAGTCGTTACGGGTAGTCAGAAGCCCGAAAGTCTGACAACTAGTCTTACCAAGGGGTATCGTATTACCCAGTAACTGGGTTGTGGAGGTCAGATAGACAGTCGCTCCATGTATAATACTGATATTCAGCTGCATCCGGGTATACTGGAATCCGACCCCAAAATAGTTGGGAAAAGGCTAGGCAGACGATTATTGAAGCCGGCCGATGGCTTCAATCAAAGGAATAAATAAAAAATTAAAAATTTAGAAAAAAAAAAAGAAAAATAAAACTACTAATTCACCTTTCCACCAATGGAATGTAATGCGGAAGACAGGGTGATGTAGCGCAGTCTGGGAGAGGCCTATGTCCAGCAGTGGACTGCGATAGGCTGAGTTAATTGATTGAATGGAACGTACAGTCAACAAAAGTGATAAGTATGCAGGATCGTCGGGTATAGTTGAAGTTTAGTGAGAAATCGATGGATGTTCTCGAATTAAATTTTATTTTATTAATAGAAAACAAACAGCTCATTTATCAAATTAAATTTCAGTCGACAACATCCACCGATTTCTCACTAAACTTCAACTATATCCGACGATCCTGCATACTTATCTCTTTTGTTGACTGTACCTTAGTCACGGATGACATAGAGTTTATTTTTTTCATACCTTAATGATTATCTACGATTAAGAATTCAAGTCGTAACGGAAATTATTTTAATGAAAATAAGCAAGCGGAAGCATCCAAATCTAGCTTTAGGTAAACATAAAAATGATGATTATGAACATTTACCCATGCTATACTAAAGTGGGCTGTGCGCTAGGACGCATGTTGATAAGTCTACAAATCTCATAAAAAAAAATATATATATACAGAAGAAATATATTTTACCCTGCTACCACAATAACTTACCCAGCGACATACATCTATCCTAACTTATTTGCGCACTGTTACCCCACCACCTCAATTTACCCTAACGTTACTCACATCGGCTTCTAGTCCCCGTGATTATATCTTTATCGGATTTGACCTCTACTTCTTTCATCAAGTTATTTGCGCATTTCTACTACACCACCTACTTAGTTACCCTTGCGTTACTCACATTGACTCTTATTCTACTTCTTTAAACTAGTAATATAACGCAATTTAATAAAACTGCGCAATTTTACTTTCACCACTTATAATTGAACGTTACTCACTTCGGCTTCTAGTCTTCGTAGACATGACCTCAACGGGTACGAACCCTACATCTTACAACTAGTGACTTAACGCCATTTAGTAAACATTTGCGCAATTTTACCCCACCACCTCGTTACCCTATCGTTACTCACATCGGCTCCTAGTCTCCATGGTCATATCCTCAACGGGTTCGAACTCGGTATCGGTATCCAAATCCTCGCTGGTCTGCGTTAGTGACGGAACATGCAAACAAACATACACATGTAGCATGCGCGTAGATAGGATTTTGTTTAGTAGTTTTTGATGCTTACGTAGTGGACTTATGCGAGATTGTGGGAGGTTAGTGGGTATTTATCATTGAAATCACTTTTGAGAACTATAAATTAATTCGTATTTAGTTGACATTTCGACAGATCTTTATGAGATTTCGTTCAGCCGCCACGCTAAGATTTTTCCATCAATAATGTTGCTTGACAAACTCATAAATTTAGCGTAGGTACTTCGTTATTTTAAGATATTTGCTCAAACAGAGAAACACTAAGTTCCAAGATTAACAACGTTGTATTCTCGCTTGGTTAAACATATACTTTTTTTTTTAAACAAAATCCTTTCTACGTTTAAACACAAAATGAATGATGGGACACGATGACATTAAAACATGAAATCACGAGCATTTAATAAAATTTAGAGTGATGTTACAACATTTAATTCGATAGGGTAAAAACCAGTAAAAAGCGGTCAGAAATAAATATAAAAAGTCGGTTTACGGACGATAATTTTACGTGATAACGTCATAAGAGATAGATGCGTCACAAGCCGAACGCTTAGGTTGATCGTGCCTCTCTATCGCTTGTACCGCGCTCTCGCTTGCACGCTCGGTTCAGACGGAACGTGACAATGAGTCATGCTTTTTCGTGCGTGTAGCCGGCGTTCATCGATTTATAAGACGTTATCACGTGAAAAAACTTTGCACACTCTAAATTATATTAGCAAGCAACGAACACAAAGATACCTGTAAATATGTGAACCCAAAGCAACCATAACACGAAGAATTTGGTTGCTAGCAACCAAGCTTATTTTCATAACCATAATACTTGAAACTACAACTGCGAAGCGCAAGGTTGCCAGTAACCATGTGGTGTATGTATGGTTGCTTTCATTTCACATTGTTAAAACCATATTAAAATGACACTGAAAATGGACACAAAAACAACCAACGGATGCTTTAATTAGCAGCCATTTATTAAAATCATATCATAGTATGACATTAACAGCTGGCCCACACCAAAGTCAGATTTATAGCTGTCACTGTGACACAGCATTATGCTGAGCATAGTTTTTGCGCCGCTGTGAGAAATATTTTCGACAATTTTTTTTTTTGTTCAATGTAATTTTGTTTTTACTTTTTCTTGACATAAGAAAAAGAATCATTCATTATCCATTTCACTGATTTTCAGTATGACTCAGCAATAAAATTAGCAACCAAATCACATTCACAATTAAAATAACAACCTAGATGACATGAGATTAGCAACCACATTAAAACGGACAAGACATTCGGGCAACCAGAAGCAACCAATTTAGCTGAAGTTGTGGGTTGCTCTCACATTTGCTTCGCGTCTCCAGGGTGTAATGCTCGTCTAGTTCCACGTCTTCAGGGTCCAGTTCCTCCTCATCCTAGTTAAGTAGAAGTACGTTAAGTATCTGTATTTTCATTCTAAGTATTCGCTCAGCCTTTGCCAGACCACAGTCCCACAGACTATTTCCTAATTTGACACAAAGCTCCACAAGCCACTAATATGCTGCAATGGACATCTTTCGGCTGATATGGTCGTGATAAAGGTAGATAGTTGACTAGCACCCAGGATGATGAACTGTTTATTTATAATAATTTACTTAAAGTATGAGACAAACAGGACCCAAAAAAGAGAGATTACATGTTTTCATTTCTTACTGAAGTCTGCTTGCATCTCGCACTAATCAAAATCTATAACAGCCATCAATTCAAGCAGTAGGCCGGTTGATTGAATACCTAGAAATATCACAAACAATCGCACTAAACTCACCAGACAGCCAGCCAGACTAATCAGTCACCTCCCAACCACCGTCCCGAGCGGACGTGTGCACTCTCTTCCTACAAAAAATCTGTTAAATCTCTCGTAAAACCTATACAAAACTCACCCGGTTCATCAACACAGCTCGTCTGATCTCCCTGACGGCGTCGTAGACCAGTCTGCTAGCATCAATGAAGTCGTTTTCGTCTAAAGCCGCGCCAGCGCCGCCTCCTAATGCAGAGACTGCTGCGTCTACGCGGACGCCGAATTTTGACATTACTGTGGAAGAGGAAGAATAAGGTTTTAAATAAAATTATAATAAAATTACTTTATATTTTTCAGAGATACCTCGCTCCCTTGAAGGAAGAACAGACCTCAAAACAAAAAAAAAAAATATAAAAGGTACGAGGCACAATTCGCAATATATGTGTCACAGCCAACTGGTTAAATTAGCCGTTAAGTTAACCGCATGGCCTTTAGAAGTAGTGCTCGTCTCGCTTCGCTCTCTCGACTCGCACGCGGTTGATCACAGTTCTAACCTTTTTTTTTTTTTTTTTTTTTTTGTCGCTGAGAAATGACATTACGCATCTCCGCTCGTCGGGGGACGAGACGGAGTATGTGGGACTCCCTGCCAGAGTGGCAGTATACCCACTAAAACTCAGCGGTGTTCCCTCGGCGCCGTGATGGGAGGGTCATGGGAAACCGGCTCAGCCTTTACTTCCACGACCCTCCCGGCGCATGCCCGCCTAGCTGGCGGGCCCCGCGTGCCCCCCGAGCGGGAGCTGGGGGGCGACGGGAATGGCCGAGAACACCTGGCCATTCCCGTCCGACACTGGTGGAGGCGCGTGCGATGCAAGCGAGGGTGCCCCCGCACCCGTCGCCTGCTGGCCTCCACCTGGGAGGAGTCGGAGATGACCGTCATACTGACGTCTTCTCCGACCCCTCCTCCGCCTTCGGAGCGGCGCCGCGAGAGGGTCTTCCTCCCGCGCGCGCTCCGCCGCCTCCTTCTGGGACATGACGTGTTCGCAGAAGGAGGCGACTGCCGCCCAGGACCCCTCGTCCCTCAGCATGGCGTTGACCACGCCGGGGAGCGAGAGGTCCGTTCCGATCGCCGCCGTGAGACTGCGGCGCGGCTCGGACCACGACGGGCACACCGCGAGAGTGTGCTGCGCCGTGTCCTCCGCCGCGCCACAGTCGTGACACGACGGCGTCTCCTCCCGTCCGATCCGGTGCAGGTACGATCCGAAACAGCCGTGCCCGGACAGCACCTGCACCAGACGGAACGAGAGGAACCCGTGCCGCCGCTCGAGCCAGTCCCGCAGGACCGGCCCGAGCGCGTCGAGGGTTCGGCGGCCGAAGGCTGCGGTGGCGAGGTCCGCCGTCCAATGGACGACGATGGCGTCCCTCGCCTCCCGCCGGACGGCCTCCCGCTCTTCCGGGGCGGGGCGTTCTCCTCTCGCCCTCCGCCCCGCCGTCCATTCGTGCACTCTGGCGAGCACCCACGCCTCGAGCTCCCAAGGCGGGGTGCCGGCCAGAGCGCACGCCGCTGCACAGCCGACCGTGCGGTAGGCCCGCGCAACCCGCTGAGCAATGGCCCTCTGGGGCGCCCGCAACGCGGCGGCGTTCTCCCTCCGTCGGAGGGAGTCCTCCCAGATGGGGGCCCCGTACAGGGCCATGCTCTTCAGGATGCCGGCGTAGAGTTGCCGGCATCGTGCGCTGGGCCCCCCCAAATTGGGGAGAAGCCACGACAGCGCCCCCGCTGTCTTCAGCAGGCGCGCCGACAGCCCGCTAAAATGCGGGCCGAAGCGCCACCTGCTGTCGATCACGAGGCCCAGATATTTCATCTGGGCCTTGATCTCGATCCTGACGCCCTCCACGAAGATGTGGGCGTCAGGCGGGGGGCGCTGCCGAGGCCCGTGGAACCACACGGCCTCGGTCTTGTGCAGCGCCACCTTCAGACCTAGGCGGCGGATCCTCGCTGCGACCAAGGATCCGCCCGCCGAGGCCAGGTTGGCCGCCTCCCTGAAACTCTCCCCCCGGGCGGTGAGGAGAGTGTCGTCCGCGTAGCAGACGACACTCGTGCCTCGGAGGAGAGTTCCCCGCAAGAGCCAATCGAAGCCGACGTTCCAGAGGAGAGGTCCTAAGACTGACCCCTGTGGAACGCCGGCCTCGGCGGGATATCGCCGGACCTGGCCAGTTCTGTCCACCAGGAGGATCGCCCGGTCCTCCAGGTAGCTGGCCAGCAGACTGCGCAGGTATCGAGGCACTCCGTGGAACCGGAGCGCCTCTAGGATGGTGGAGTGAGGAACAGAGTTGAAGGCGTTGGCGATGTCGAACGACACCGCCAACACTCCGTCCCCCGCCTCCATCGCCCCCTGCACCTGCCCCTTGAGGCAGGCCAGCGCGTCCACCGTCGAACGCTCAGCCCGAAAGCCGAACTGAGCGTCCGACAAGTCCGGCCCGACATCCCGCAGATGGCTCTTCACGCGAGCAGCTATTATCCCCTCGAACATCTTTCCGACCTCATCGAGGAGAACGATGGGCCGGTATGCCGAGGGGGAGTCTGCTGGGCGGCCCTCCTTACGGAGGAGGCACAGCTGCCCCTCCTTCCACGGTTTCGGGAACCTCCCAGACGCAAGGCATGCGCTGAAGAGGTCCCGAAACCGCTCCTCCATCAGAGTGGCGGCGATCGCCACCACCCTGGCGGGGACGCCGTCGGGTCCCGGAGCCGTCTTCTTGGCGCGGACGTGGAAAACCGCCGCGCCAAGTCCCGACTCCGTGACCGGAGGGGCCTCCTCAGCCTCCTCGTCCTCCAGCGGGGCTCCGCGCATCTCTGGCGGGGTGAAGCTGTCCCTGCGCGGGAACAGGGACCGAACCACCCCGTCCAGAAACGAGGGCTCCAGGGTCTCGGCAACCGGGGGGCCAAAGGGGCGCAGCTTGTTGCGCGCCGCCTTATATGGCCTCCCGTAGGGGTCGTTGTCGAGACCCTCCAGCAGCTCGGCTCTCGCCGAGTCTCTGGCGGCGGCGATGGCCCGATCGAGGACCAGTCTCGCCTCCGAGTACACCTCGTAGAGGTGGTCCTCGTTGGCCGGGTCCCGTCGACGCCGCCGTCGACTCCGCGTGTAGGCCCTCCTTGCCTCCACGCAAGCTGCTCGGAGCCCCGCCAGCTCCGCCGACCACCAGTACACGGCGCGTCCGTCTGGCGGCCGGCCAGACCGAGGCATGCTGGAGTTGCATACCTCGGTCAGAGACTGGCGCAGCTGTCCCGCTGCGGCATCCACATCCAGGCCGGCTGTAGGCGACGACAGCCAGTCCTGGATGAACGCCGCCTCCCCCGCTGCCTCCCTGTCCAGGCGGGTCAGGGCCCACCGCGGAAACGGCGATCGCCCCGAGAGGGGCCGCCTCCCGCCGGGGCCACCGGCGGAGATGTCGAACCGCACGTAGCGGTGGTCCGACATGGTCTCCACCGGGTCCACCCGCCAGTTCAGCACGCGCGCGGCCAACGCAGGGGTGGCGAAAGTGACGTCCACTATCGACCCACCCTGCCGCCGCACGCATGTCTGGACGCTCCCCCTGTTCAAGAGGGAGAGTCCAGAGGAGGCTGCCCACATCTCGACCGCCCGCCCGCGGGCGTCGGTGGCCGGGTTGCCCCAGGTCACCGACTTGGCATTCAGGTCTCCCAGCACGGAGACCTGACGCGGAACCGCCCTGCCGACCACTGCGGCCAGGACTCCGAGAAAATTCTCAAAGTCCTGGAGAGGACGGTTTGGGGAGAAGTAGACGCCCACGAGCGCCACCTCACCCCACGCGGCGGCCACGTATCCCGGTCCCCTCTCTAATAGCGAGAGGGGAGGGGAGTCCGTGGAAGACCGCGCCGCTAGTGCCACCGAGCCGTCCTCGTCACCCAGCCAGGTGCTGGGGATCGAGTACGGCTCGGCGACCACCGCTACGTTCACCAACCACTCGGCCATGACCTGCACTGCCAGGTCCTGGGCCGCTCTGCAGTGATTGGTGTTCGCCTGGAGGATGTGGTATTCGGAGCCCATTACTCCGACATCGCACGATCCTCCTCGGCTGCCGCCGCTGGAGCTGCAGCGGCGGCGACGACGGCAGCGGTGGTGGCGACAGGGCGAACCTGCGCCGGAACTATGCCCTTTTTGACGGGGGGCTTGCAGCCCCTGCCCGCCATCCTATGGTCCGCAGGGCGGCCGCTTGCGGCGCACGCCTTGCAGTGAGGCGTGGTGGCGCTGCAAGCGGCACTCTTGTGCCCCTCCTGTCCGCATCGGTAGCACGAGGCTCCCCAATCAGACTTGGAGGGACACGTAGCTCGGGTGTGGCCGAAGGCGCAGCACTTGAAGCAGCGCATAGGCTGGTCTTCAAGCGCTCGGACCACAGCCGAGCTGAGCCCCACGAGCAGCCGTCCCTTGGTCGCAGCAAGGACGGCCGCAGCCGCGGCAACAGGGCACTCGACGCGGACGATGCCCATGCCGCGGCGACCAACCCCGATGGCTCCGGCCCTCACTGCGGCAGCGACGCAGCCTCCAGCCGTGGCGACAGCCGCCACCACATCCTCCTTGGTGACCGAGTCGTCCAGCTCGGTCACCTCCAGGGATGCGGTCTTGACGGGCTTGACGACCGTCGCCACATCCGCGATGACCTCTTGCAACTTTGTTGCGAAGAGGTCCGCGTTAGCGCCGCGCTTCTCCCCCGAAAACTCGAAGATTCGAGCTCCGGCCTGGGTTCGGCGGCACGTAATGCCGCCGATCCCCAGCCGGGAGGGATCAGCATTCGTACGAGCCCGTCTTAGGACGGACTCGTACGTCTCGCCGCGCTCCGCGGCCTCCGGGGTGATGGTCACCACGACGGCCGCGGTTTTGGGAGGAATTAACTTCCTCCCGCCGGCTTTGGCTGGAGCCGCTTTCGCTGCCGCTGCAGGCGCAGTCGCAGCAGGCTTGGGGGCCGCCTTTCCCCCTGCCTTCTTCCTTCCCCTCCTGACCACTTCCGACCACGACATGTTGGCCGGGGTGGTGGAGGGAAGGAGGACGTCCTCCGCCTGCGAGGTCTGGGGGGCTGCTGCTGGAGGAGCAGCCGACGCAGCCGCCCCAGACGCACCCTCCGTGCCCGTGGTGGGGGGGGTTTGAGGAGCCGCCTTGCTCCTCTTGCCCTTCCCCTTGCCCTTGCCCTTGGAGGGCTTCTGGGCCTGGGGCTGCGCTCCCGATGCCGGGCCTGCCACAGGCGCAGGTTCCGGCTCCCGCGGTGGCTGCTTATCCGCCGCTAGCGGCGGGCGAAGCCGCCTTTCCGGCAAGAGCCGGTCCTCTATGCCTGCGAAACAGGCTCTGGTGAAGGCCCTCTCCTCCAATATAACCTTTCGGAATAATTCCTCAAGGTTAGTAGGGGAGGAGGAGCCTTCTACCACCGGCACCGGGGCAGGCTGGACAGGCTGGGCAGGTTGGGCAGACTGGGCAGGCCGAGCCGTGGCCTCAGCCAGCTTCTGGTGAAGCTGGCTGACCTCCGCCTGCAGGCGATCCACCCTCGCCTGCAGCTGCCGCGTCTCATCGCTGGCCGTCCGCCGCACCAGCTCCAGGACAATGCCGTGCATGCTGGCTGCACGGCATTTGAGGGCCTTCTGGAAGGTCCCCTTCAAGTTGGACGACTTGGAGGCGACCTCCAGAACTTCCTCCTTGTCCTGGAGCGCCATGCGCTCCAGCTCCGCCAGGGAGTGGTCGGCGTACAGCACGGTGGACGTGCCGTAGCCAGCCCTCGACCTGGCGGCCCGCGCCTGCTGCTCCTTCGCAGCGACCCGCTCCTCCAGGTCCTGCTGGAGCTGCTCCCTCCTCGCCAGGCCCAACTGACGCTCGGCGTCCACCAGGCCCACATCGTGAGTGGGAGCCGGAGCAGAAGTCGAAGCCCTTTTAGACTTCGGCTTCTTCCCCGACTTGCCCACCGATCCGGAGGAGCCCCCGGACCCGAGCCTCAGGTAGGCCCGCTTCCGATTGAGCCGGTCCGTCTCGGCCGCCGACGTGTCGACGACGGAGCTGTCGGAGTCCGACACCAACTCCGGCGCGCCGAACAAGCTGGCCGCAGACGGTGCGCGGTCAGCCTCCGACGCCGAAGCGTCGCCGGCGGGGCCCTGAGAAGGGCCGTTTGAATCGCCCTGGGAGGGGCGACGGGTTAAAAATCGCCCGGAGGCGTCGCGAGGTAACTTTTTAGGCATCTTAAACGCAGCGCGCATCTATAGCTGCGAGTCACAGCGCACTTTAGCCGCCGGTCTGCCACTCCGTTACGGTGGTCAGACACGGCGTTGCCCGGGGGAAACTACTTGGAAGTATGCGCTGTGGGGGTTCCCCCATCACAGTTCTAACCTAACCTAACCCATTTGGTCGGGGTGCTCTGGCTTAGTTACTGCGACCAATTCGGCTCGCGCGTGATTGTTTACAGACTTCCAACCTAAACTGTAATTGAATATCATTCAGGCCGTTAGTCGAACGGCCGCTGAAGGCTAGGCGGTTAACTGAACGGCTAATTTAACCAGTTGGCTGCGACATATGCACCGTAAGTACGTTACATGGAATGTTGTACGGCCAACTGTACGTTAATAGTAACTCTTGATCTACGGTAAACGCCCTTATTTCACCGTGCTCCCATCGGTAAAAATTACGAAATACCATAGCAACTATCATCCCCTAATGGACCCGTTTAGGGATGAATTTAAAAAAATTCCTTCCTTAGTGCTGACAGTCGTTATAAAACCGAACTCTTAACCAACATTTCAAGCTTCTAAACCCAGCGGTCTAAGCTATACGTTGTCTGACGGTGTATGAATTAATGGATAAGGCCTGGCGATTTATTTATTTTCAATTTAGAATGTTTTATTAGTAAAAGTTTTGTGGCGATATCTACATCGCCACATGCGAACTACGCATCACACTGACGTCACGCAAAATCCTGCATCGCGCAAGCAGAGTTTACCGCGCAACTAGCATATACAACGTGTCCCAAAATTCAACGATAAGCGGGAACCAGAGGGTGGACCTGATCATGACTTTACGAGTAAAAAAAAACAAATTTTTTTGGTAATTTGGTAGTGGACTTTAAAAAGTAAAAAGCTTTGAAATTTTAAGGAAAAAATAATTTTGATTGATTTTTGTGAAAAAACAGCAGGTATTCTGAGATTTGTAAGGGTTGTGGTGGATAGCAGTGCTAAAAATAAACAGAAATATTTGAAAAATTGTGGTTCCAAAAAAAATTACTTTTTGTTTTCCTTTTTTTTTTCTCGAGTTGTCATGAGCAGGTGCTCCTTCTGGTGCCCGCTTATCGTTGAATTTTGGGACACGTTGTACATACAACGTCTCGACATTAATCGTTGGCCATGACCAGTAGCTCACCAGACACACTCCCATCTGGTCGGAGGGTCCTCCCTTATCTATGAAGGATGAGCGAACTTTACACCCTGTTCCTCATACCTATATAGTTTTATTATTATCCATTTTAATTTAATAGTTTTATTAGTATGTACTTTAAAGTTGTCAAAGAGGTTGCTTGGCTACTACAACCTTATCAACACGATCATAAAATTAACTGCGCATCTGGGCTCGGCTCATCAAAAACCACACACATTCATCAGCACAAGTTATTGCGTCAGGTAGCCGTGACCCTTCGCAGTTGACGTTCTTATTCAGGGCTATCGATTTTTAAGTTCTTAAAGAATAATCAGCCTATAACATTCCTGATGCTGGGATTCAGCACCCTAATTGCAGGACATACAATCAATTACAGATAGCGCCATTCACAAAGATGAAGCGCCTAACTCTTCTACCTAATCGCTAACAGTACAAGTGTGCAACATTCCGCTGGTGTTTTAGTTTTGTCGATACACAGTTAATTACCTCATCATCATCTGCCTAGCCTTTTCCCAACTATGTTGGGGTCGGCTTCCAGTCTAACCGGATGCAGCTGAACACCAGTATTTTACATGAAGCGACTGCCTATCTGACCTCCACAACCCAGTTACTGGGTAATACGATACCCCTTGCCCAACCCCCCAAACAGTACCCCTACACAGTTAATTACCTATTAGTGGGTAATTAGTGTGTATCAAAAAACTAGCGGAATTAACTAGCGATAACCACTAACGATTAGTAAGAAGAGTGGGGCGCGACTTCGTGGATGGCACTGTCTACAGGTTAAAATTGAAAACATGCGACGAATCAAAATATAAGATTGTACTGGTCATTATGAACAACTTTCACTATGGGACTAACTCTGAAAACAGCTGTTTAATGTTAAAAAAAATCAGCTGTTTAATACAAAAGTTCAATACCTACTAGACAAAAATGTATGAAACAGCTGTTTTATTTTTTTGGCGATTTCAGAGTTGGTCCCATAATGAAAGTTGTTCATATTCATGGGTAGAACACCCTGTAAAAAAAAAATCATCCAGTATCTTTTTAATATATTTCTCAAGAATTGAAGTAGGTTTGAACAGCCCTACAGACAGACAAAGTACCAACACAAGATTTAACATAGTAATCACGATGCTTGTTGTATAAGGTCGATTCAACTAAATAATACTATTCTCAATGACTACATATTTGATGACCAAAACCAAGACATTGCTAAAAATAGATGACAGTAGTAAACTATTGACTACAGTTAGTTTTACTTCCTCGTTGGTGTAGTGTTCGCAACTCGCAAGCACAACTGCTGAGCATGGAGTCCTGAGGGGTAATTCTCGTAATTTTAAGAACGTTCACAGTCAGACTCAATCTGTCAAAAATACTTCAAATTTCCCTACATTTTTGACATTCCTTCATGCCTTCAGAAGGCTAATTTCCGTAATTAAAAACGTTTAAAATCTGATCGCAATCCATGGTTCCCACTGCTGGGACACAGGCCTCGTCTCTGTGAGAAGGAGTGGGCCGTAATCCACCATCCACATGTCTTCTAAGTTTTTGTTTTAGGACATGCCGGTTTCCTCACGATGTTTTCCTTCACCGTTTTGAGAGCAGTGGTGATGAATAATTCACACAAAGTAAAGCCTGAGTTTACACCTACGACCTACAACTCGTAAGTCGCGACAGTTACCACTGGACCATCTCTCCTCCCAGAGGAGCAATTGAATCTAATGAATTTTCAAAAAGTGTTAGTTTTTCCAGCGATTGACATAGTCAGTGCAGAGTCTTATAATCTTCTTCTGGTATCATCATCATCATCTGCCTGCCTTTTCCCAACTATGTTGGGGTCGGCTTCCAGTCTAACCGGATGCAGCTGAACACCAGTATTTTACATGAAGCGACTGCCTATCTGACCTCCACAACCCAGTTACTGGGTAATACGATACCCCTTGCCCAACCCCCCAAACAGTACCCCTACACAGTTAATTACCTATTAGTGGGTAATTAGTGTGTATCAAAAAACTAGCGGAATTAACTAGCGATAACCACTAACGATTAGTAAGAAGAGTGGGGCGCGACTTCGTGGATGGCACTGTCTACAGGTTAAAATTGAAAACATGCGACGAATCAAAATATAAGATTGTACTGGTCATTATGAACAACTTTCACTATGGGACTAAGGCCTGAGTTCACCAACATTCTAACCATCGGTTAGGTATTTAAACAGTTGATTTATGTCAAATTTCCTAAGGAAATCAACTGTTTAAATACCTAACCGATGGTTAGAATGTTGGTGAACTCAGGCCTAACTCTGAAAACAGCTGTTTAATGTTAAAAAAAAATCAGCTGTTTAATACAAAAGTTCAATACCTACTAGACAAAAATGTATGAAACAGCTGTTTTATTTTTTTGGCGATTTCAGAGTTGGTCCCATAATGAAAGTTGTTCATATTCATGGGTAGAACACCCTGTAAAAAAAAAATCATCCAGTATCTTTTTAATATATTTCTCAAGAATTGAAGTAGGTTTGAACAGCCCTACAGACAGACAAAGTACCAACACAAGATTTAACATAGTAATCACGATGCTTGTTGTATAAGGTCGATTCAACTAAATAATACTATTCTCAATGACTACATATTTGATGACCAAAACCAAGACATTGCTAAAAATAGATGACAGTAGTAAACTATTGACTACAGTTAGTTTTACTTCCTCGTTGGTGTAGTGTTCGCAACTCGCAAGCACAACTGCTGAGCATGGAGTCCTGAGGGGTAATTCTCGTAATTTTAAGAACGTTCACAGTCAGACTCAATCTGTCAAAAATACTTCAAATTTCCCTACATTTTTGACATTCCTTCATGCCTTCAGAAGGCTAATTTCCGTAATTAAAAACGTTTAAAATCTGATCGCAATCCATGGTTCCCACTGCTGGGACACAGGCCTCGTCTCTGTGAGAAGGAGTGGGCCGTAATCCACCATCCACATGTCTTCTAAGTTTTTGTTTTAGGACATGCCGGTTTCCTCACGATGTTTTCCTTCACCGTTTTGAGAGCAGTGGTGATGAATAATTCACACAAAGTAAAGCCTGAGTTTACACCTACGACCTACAACTCGTAAGTCGCGACAGTTACCACTGGACCATCTCTCCTCCCAGAGGAGCAATTGAATCTAATGAATTTTCAAAAAGTGTTAGTTTTTCCAGCGATTGACATAGTCAGTGCAGAGTCTTATAATCTTCTTCTGGTATCATCATCATCATCTGCCTGCCTTTTCCCAACTATGTTGGGGTCGGCTTCCAGTCTAACCGGATGCAGCTGAATACCAGTATTTTACATGGAGCGACTGCCTATCTGAACTCGACAACCCAGTTACTGGGTAATACGATACCCCTTGGTAGGACTGGTTGTCAGACTTTCGGGCTCCTGACGATGCGTAACGACTGTCAAAGATCCGCGAATGACAGCCGGGACCAACGTCTTAACGTGCTCTCCGAGGCACGGAGGGGTCACGGTATGTAAAGATGGTCCAACATCCACAGACCAACCGCGGCAAGCGTAGCTTAACCTAAAAAAGTTCAAATTGTCGTTTTACACGCTTTGTTCTACTTGAGGATCTATTCTGAAAACCTAGGCCTAGAATAACCCACAATAACTAGGTCTAGAATAACGTGAAGTCAAGACTCTTGCCTACAATAATAACGGTTTGACATTTCCGATACAAGACATTCCACAAAAAACAACAACAAAACAAATATCAGGTTTAATAAGTAGGTAACGCATTAAAAAAAATTTGGTATTTCCTGAAATAGCCCCGTAATGATATGCATCGGTCATATTTTATTATTTGTGCACCTTGACCTCTGGCTTGTAGACTTACGAATGTTTTAGACGCGATTAGAATAACAATATACATACATACCAACTACATATTTCCCAAAATAAATTTGCGCTTCGGCAATCATCGTCAATCTTCCGAATTACGAACGCGTGATGATGAGGTCTAATATACAGGATCAAATTAAATTTGCTAGCGAAACTCCGCAGACGGGTATCGATATCTAAACATCCATACTAATATTATAAATTCGAAAGTAACTCTGTCTGTCTGTATGTATGTTACCGTTTCACACCTAAACCACTGAACAGATTTCGATAAAATTTGGCAGAGAGATAGATTGCATCATGGGGAAGGACATATGATAGTTTTTATCGACATACCTCGCGGGCGAAGCCGCGGGCGGAAGCTAGTGATAAAATAAAGATAAAAACTGTTTAGTAAACGCTATTATTTTGGGGTCATCGACCGCTGGTTGTGTAGTTACTTGAAGTATTAGTTGAGAGAATAGTTTTCTTTTATTTTATCGTCTTTAGATATAAGAAAATTTTCGAAAAATAGTATTACAGCCACATTAGACCGATTTTAAAGGAACAGATTTACAGTTATCTTTTTTTTTTAAATAACACTTTTCGAAAATGTTCTTTAGTAACTTTTTAGACTTTTGTATCCTGCTTATGCGTATGAAGTTTCATTAAAATCGGTTCATTCATTTCGAAAAACAAGGGCTTGAAAGTTTTTATGTACATAATTATGTATTTGGTTGGTAAGCTTTAAATAAACTTCGCTGATTTTTTTACGATTTCTATAAATACATCATTAGTCAGTACCGTTCTACTGCTACACAAGTCTGTGCACGTTTCGCCCTTCACCTTTATATATAAAATCCATTCATTTACAAAGCGATGTGTATCTTGTTACGCAATACTTGTGTTTACGTCTGTTTTGTGGTGTGTATGGCTTTACTAGCGACCCGCCAGCTTCATCTCACTCACTGAGTCCATAAGAGGAAGTCTGAAAGTGGCACCGGTAACTGAAAAGTTGTGTGGAAATCGGTTGTCATGGTATGGGCATGTGTTACGGAGAAATGAGGAAAATGTCGTGAGGAGAGTTTTGAGTATGAATGTCGATGGCTGTAAGAGTAGGGGAAGACCAAAGAAACGATGGTTGGACTGTGTGAATGATGATATGGTTAGAAAGGGGGTGACTACCGAGATGACGACTGATAGAGAAGTATGGATAAAAAAGACATGTTGTGCTGATCTCAAAAAAATTGTGGCAGGAAAATGGTGAATGTTCCCACTGCTGGGACACAGGCCTCCTCTCTGTGAGAGGGAGTTTTCGGAATACATGAAGAAGCCTCCTCGTGTAGCGCTGTTTGTTCCGCCAGTTACTCAACTGAACGCTCGCGCTCGACGCATCCTGGACAGTCACACCCAACACCATATTTGACTGGCCAATTCTTCCCTTGCGGTGGTAGGGCTAACGCCCGCTTGATTTGCGACCACCCTCCGACCGGAGTCCCGCGTGAAGCAGCCTGCTGTGTTTCGTCGATGCGTGGGAGTTCCAGTGGCTTAGGCATCTTCTGGGCACGCTCGTTCCATCATAGACCTCATCCATCGTTTTCCATCAGGCGTGATCGAGGTTAAGAGCCCATTTAGCAATAAAAAATATGGGCTGTAATTTACCACGCGGGCCCAATGTGGGTTGGTAGATGTCACATGTCTTCGAATATTTGGCTCTAGGACATGTCGGTTTCCTCACGATGTTAACCTTCCAGAGGTGATGCAATAATTTACACATGTAAAGTACCTGTCGGGGTCTGAACAGCGACCGGCTTCGCGTGGGTGCAATATACCTATGGACATGCCAAAAACGAGATTTCTGTGCTACATCTCAGTAGGCGAAGATAGTACAGATAATTTAGAACCGTTTAAGCCATGGTTGTCTTAGACGAAGTCTTACCAATTTTTTTTTTATCAAATTTTTATGTTTTTTATGCCTAATGACACAGAGGCCTACAACATGTTTTGCTAGATTGCTTACATATTACAAAAAAAAAAAAAACATTTATCATAAAATTTTGCCATACATAATCTAATATATAAAATTCTCGTGTCACAGTTTTCGTTGCCATACTCCTCCGAAACGGCTTGACCGATTTTGATGAAATTTTTTGTGCTTATCCGGTATCTATGAGAATCGGCCAACATCTATTTTTCATACCCCTAAATCGAAACTTACGCGGGTGAAACCGCGGGGCGCAGCTAGTATAATATAATAATATCCTTGGACATTTCACACAACGCTATTTAGTCCCAAGCTAAGCAACCTAATGCTTGTGTTATGGTAACGAGATGGCTGATAAACTACTTATATACATAATTTTTTTGTAAATACATACATATTATAGATAAAACACCCAGACCCAGAACAAATACTTGTAGGTCGTACAAATATTTGTTGCGTGCGGGAATCGAACCCGCGACATGCTGCGCAGCAGTCAATCGCTAAACCACTGCGCCAACCGTGTCATAAGCAGTTTACTTAAAATTTTGGGAATTTGTAAGATTACAAAAAAAAAAAACGGCGTTTCCTATCTGACTGCTCTGAGAAGAAAGGCCGAAACAAACTCTAGTCTTTTTTTTTTTATATCTTTATTTATTTAGAGGCTTTTACCATACAAAGGTACGTCAGCCTCATCATACCCTAATATAACTAATTATTACACGTAATTGTATATATTAATACAAATACATTATTGCGTAAGCGAGGGAGAAAGTGATGCAGCAACCATTTCATAGATTAGCTTCGCTTCTCCCGAATTAGGTGTAGATAATATTCTAATGAAAGCCCCAACATCATACATATTAACTTTTAACTCCCTCATCACTATCTCCCTCTCTCTCCTGTTCTTTTCACATTCCACCAGCAAATGTTGGACATCTTCGACTTTATTACACACCTGGCACTTACTTTACTTACTTTACTTTCTCGTCTTTTGAAGAAAGTACCACACAGTTTATACTATGCATTCCTACTTAGATTATTTAAATGATAAATGATTTTATTTTTGTAAGTAGGGTTTGCACAAACACTTTTACATGTCAATCATATTTTTTATAAAACTAGATGAGGTCGGCGTTTCCTATCTGACTACTCTGAGAAGAAAGGCCGAAACAAACTCAGAGGTCACAGTCTCTTTTAAAGTCCAGACATAATCTTGGTCAGGTTATATGAAGACCATGTAGATCGATGTTTGAGATGGTCTTTTGAGGAAAGAACCACACAGATTGAGCGGACCTGTCCAGTCAGTGCATGCATTTGTCAGAAATCGTGCAGCTCAACTCAAAACTTAAGGAGCTCCACGATTCGAGGAACAATACCAAAGAAAGGACATTTGGGTAGGCCACATAAATTACTCAAACTGTCACGACAGATTTGTTAACCAACCGATGTGTAACTTCCTACGCAATACTCGTATTTACGTGTGTTTAGTGGTTTATTTATGGCTTTTTGAGTGGCATGTTATATTTGACAAGAGCGTCTCACACAGTCAAAGTTGTAAGTACCCAAAAGCTAAGAAATCGTAAAAAAAAAGCGGCCAAGTGCGAGTCGGGGACGAAGTGTTTCGTACCACGAGGCAGAAAACGCGTCTCTTGCATAGAGACCCCATTTAATATTTTATTTTTATTATACTTAAGAGGGTTTACGCCGTACACCATTTCATACAAACTTTCAAGTCCATGTTTTTCGAAATGAATGCAACCGTTTTTAATGAAACTTCATACGCATAAGCAGGATACAAAGGTCTAAAAAGTTACTAAAGAACATTTTCGAAAAATAGTGTTACAGCCAAATTAGACCGATTTTAAAGTTTCCATAGAAACAGAGATTTCCAGTTCTCTTTTTTAAATAAGACATTTGGAGTATGTTCTTATATAACTTTTTAGACCTTTGTATCCTACTTATGCGTATGAAGTTTCATTTTAATCGGTTCATTCATTGCGAAAAACAAGGGTAATCAGAAACTCAAGTATGACAACCAGTCTTACCAAGGGGTATCGTGTTACCCAGTAACTGGGTTGTGGAGGTCAGATAGGCAGTCGCTCCATGTAAAATACTATTATTCGGCTGCATCCGGTTAGACTGGAAGCCGACCCCAACACAGTTGGGAAAAGGCTAGGCAGATGATGATTCTGACAAATAAATGATTATGATTGATTTAGAAAAATTATTCCAATAAAAAGTAAGTTTCATTTCCAAATTAATTTCCCCAAAGAATTTGACATTGACATTTAAATGTTTCTTATTATTGTTTTTAAATTAAAGGAATTCATAATAATAAATAATTCATTAACATAAAGTTAATTCTATCATCAATCATTCTTTTAGCATGAATAGGTAGGTTAAGAGTTACGAAAGATTTATAACGAGTGCGTCGTTGGTCTTAATCCATACTAATCCACATTATTCTAAACCTAACTAATATTATAAATGCGAAAATAAGTTTGTTTGTTTGTTACCTTTTCACGCCTAAACCACTGAACCGACCATCCTGAAACTTTGCATATACGTTGTCAGGTATACAGAAACGGACATATACCTTTCATCCCGAAAAAAAGTGCTGTTCCCGAGGAAAACAACAATAACGTTATTATGATAATAGATGGCGCCACGTGCCTTTTGTCTTGATCGCAGACGAAGTCGCGGGCAACAGCTTGTAACATTATAATTATTGCGAAAGTGTGTCTGTCTGTTCACTCTTCACGCTTAAACCGCTGAACAAGAACCACACAGATTGAGTGGAGCTGAACAGGCTGAGTAGGTATGCATTTGCTATGGTACCTCTCTGGGGCGACGGGGACCAGCTGATTATCTCATCATTTACCTGTACTTCAAATTAAATAAACAAGTCCTACCGGGCCGGCGACCTTGCAAACAAATTAACTTATGGACACGCACGTTATAAGCTGAACTTTGTATATTTAAATACATAATGCTGCTGTTATAGACCTAATAACATATGCACGGTTTTATGATTAATTCAGAGGAAGGATATGACCGTACGTTAGTATTCTACTTCTTTGACCT
This sequence comes from Gortyna flavago, assembly GCA_963669345.1. NCBI lineage: Eukaryota > Metazoa > Arthropoda > Insecta > Lepidoptera > Noctuidae > Gortyna > Gortyna flavago. Next base: position 7,089,547 of record OY770154.1, read on the forward strand.
CGCCTTTTCCCGATACGTGGGGTCGGCTTTCCAAATCAGCGCTGGCCAACGCTAGAGCTCTGTCTAGCCCGAACGTCTGACAACCAGTCTTACCAAGGGGTATCGTGTTACCCAGTAACTGGGTTGTGGAGGTCAGATTGGCAGTCGCTTCATGTAAAATACTGGTATACAGCTGCATCCGGTCAGACTGAAAGGTTGACCCAAACAGTAAGTCTAAGTAGATTGTTATTTTATTTCCAACTAACTTCTGCTCGTGACTTCGCCCGCGTGGTATGTGAATAAAAAGTATGTTCTACCCCAGGGTTCAAAGTATTCCCATGCCAAATTTCATCAAAATCGGTCCAGAGGTTTCGGAGATTAGCCGGAACAAACAGACACATTTTAAAAATAGTTATTTTGTTACAAGTACCGTATTATGCATTAAGTTTTTTTTTTTTTGACATTACAAACAGACACTTCAACTTTATTTATTTGTATAGATGTATCGATACAATAAAAAACCTTAATTTCATGTCACTCAGGCTGGCTGGACAAATCTTCAAAATAACTCGCAATTAACTAGGTCAATAGGGCATTTTATGTGACGGCTAAACACCCTTATATCAGAATTTGTGACGCAACAGAATCTTAGATAATCGATCTAAAACGTGTCCAGCCATCTTGATAAACCACTTTTCGCTGGTCTCTCAATCTCGGTAACGGAAGTGATTTTGACGACATTTTGCTTATCAAAGGGCGTCACATAAATTTGTGACAGGCATCGAGCTAAAAGTTTTGTGATACGTACAGCGGTTTAGTGGAAAAATGCAAACATCTGTGTCCAGCCATCTTGATTTTACGTATAAAACTTTTGGCTGGCACTTCCGAATTTCAATAACGGGAGCGTTTTCGAATATGGTTCCTTTACTAACATTTAGTGACGCAATTTGTGACAGTAATAACGTTTGATTTATGGCGTCACATGTAAGGGTTTACGAGAAATCAATAAAAACTTAATGTCCAGCCAACCTGAGCTCAAGCTGGCTGGACACATGTATCTCCGCTGCGTGATGATCTACGGCCTTCGAAATATGTTCAAATTTTTGTGACGGGGACGATAATGATTTACTGAATTTGTGACGGAGAAACTTTGAGTAGTTTCAAAGATATTGATCATTTAAATCTTCCCATACAAACACTGCAGTAGGGTTACCAATAATGTAGGTTTTATGTAGGACTAAGTATGTTTTAAGGTGTTTTCTTTAATGGATGAAAATCCGTGTTTTGGTGATATTAATACGAACAACTGTAGGTATTTAAGGAGGAAGCGCTAAAGTAGCCCGCGAAATTCAAATTTTCTTACGTTTTTTGCAATTTGCTGGTCAGTATTAAGTGGTACGTTGATTAAAATATGATTCGCGGTCGTAACAAATATGTATTTACAGAATCATAATCATTACAATCAGTAATACAACTTGTTAACTTAGTATAATCCCCAAATGTGAAGATTTCATGAAATAGTCATTCTTGGGGATTACTTGGTCTTAGAGAGTTGTGTTGATGAATTATAGATTATAATTCTGTAAATACATTTTGTTACGGCCGCGAATCATATTTTAATCATCGTACAACTTAATACTGACCAGCAAATTGCAAAAAACGTGAGAAAATTTGAATTTCGCGGGCTACTTTAGCGCTTCCTCCTTAAATCGATAGAAGACAAAAGTGTAGAAGTGAGGAAGGGGGGGAGGGGTAATTTTTTGATGTTATTGCTTATTTACATGCAGATACCTACTCTTTTTAGTAGGTAGGTATTGGTGTTTTTCATGGTAAGTACATAGGTAGATATTGTGTCAGGATAACTAATGCTCGAAGGTATTTAAATGAAAAAATAATGTTTGCTGTAAATAAAATCACATTTATTGATTTGTACTTTTTATTGAGCGTTTCAAATGACGACAATCAACTCCATTTGCGCTTCAGTAACCCCCGCCTTGTACCACAACGTTGTTTTTACCGCCGCCCTAAGTGTTTGAAGCGCAAATGAAGTCGGTGGTCGTCATTTTAATCAAATATATAAACGGTGACAGCGAGCGCGATACGGTCTGCACAATTTTATTTTTAGTAATTTTGTCTATGGGAGTATCGCTGTCATTCTATTTTCTTTAGTAGAGTAATTGGCTGTGGTATTTTTATGCCAAAAAACCAATAAGAATCCACGATTCTAATAAGTTATCTGTAGTTGAAATTAAATAAATGGCCGCATCGATGTATCGTTCATAAACATCGATGTTGAAACTGGTAACATCGATGAAACATTGTTCTTAAGAACGATGTTTTCTCAGCGCCATCTATGAAAATCAAATACAAAGCAGGCGTGGCTGCTACCGGCCGATTAGTCGATTAAAAAAAATCCTTTATTTATGTAAAAATGATGGTCACCTCACAATATTAATGGATGTTTGTATGGGAAAACTTAAATGATCAATATCTTTGAAACTACTCAAAGTTTCTCCGTCACAAATTCAGTAAATCATTATCGTCCCCGTCACAAAAATTTGAACATATTTCGAAGGCCGTAGATCATCACGCAGCGGAGATACATGTGTCCAGCCAGCTTGAGCTCAGGTTGGCTGGACATTAAGTTTTTATTGATTTCTCGTAAACCCTTACATGTGACGCCATAAATCAAACGTTATTACTGTCACAAATTGCGTCACTAAATGTTAGTAAAGGAACCATATTCGAAAACGCTCCCGTTATTGAGATTCGGAAGTGCCAGCCAAAAGTTTTATACGTAAAATCAAGATGGCTGGACACAGATTTTTGCATTTTTCTACTAAACCGCTGTACGTATCACAAAACTTTTAGCTCGATGCCTGTCACAAATTTATGTGACGCCCGTTGATAAGCAAAATGTCGTCAAAATCACTTCCGTTACCGAGATTGAGAGACCAGCGAAAAGTGGTTTTTCAAGATGGCTGGACACGTTTTCGATCGATTATCTAAGATTCTGTTGCGTCACAAATTCTGAAATAAGGGTGTTTAGCCGTCACATAAAATGCCCTATTAACCTAGTTAAATGCGAGTTATTTTGAAGATTTGTCCAGCCAGCCTGAGTGACATTTAATTTCAACATTAAGAAATACCATTCATAGACAAACTCCAAATACTTAAGACTAACTATTACCACACACTCTGAAGTAACAATCTTTAATAATTCAAATGTCATCTTCCAACATTACTTAGCAAGTAATAATTAATGTTAAAACCTGTCAGTCCGTCAGTCCGTCTGTCACAGTGCAGCCACATGTCGTAACTATGGAGAAATACGCACTTTTGTGACGAATAACTTTCGCGTGGGCTGGCCTGTGAAAAGGTCACGTCTTTTGTAAATTATTAAAAGTGAATGCCTGCCCTCTGTGCCCTAGAACTTGCAGCCGAAGTGAACTCAGCATAAACAGCCTATAATGTTCCCAGGTTCCCACTGCTGGGACACAGGGCCCAAGGAACTTTTAGGTTTTAAGACATGCCGGTTTCCTCACGATGTTTTCCTTCACCGTTTCGAGAGCAGTGGTGATGAAATTAAATACACAAAGTAAAGTGCAAATCTGGGTGCGAATTCACGACCCACAGCTCGTCAGTCAGGGCCGATACAACTAGGCCACCACTGTTCTCTTGGAAGTGAGCTCTGTGTTGCCACCGATAACGCCGTGGAAATGGCGAAGTTTGAGGCGAACAAAATATGAATGACTGTCGCGCCAACAGCACGAAGAAAACATAACAGCTGGCTGGTTTGGTTTAGTGGCCGCAAGCGCGACTGCTATACGAGGACTTCGATTCTCAGGTCGGGCAGTGGTATTGAGTTTTTCAATTAGGAATTTCTCTGTTTGGAAGCCGAGAGTCTGGACTGGTGCCCGGCTCATGGCCATGGCATGACTAGGTACTGACACCAGTTTCATAAGTTTTACTGTATTATATTCGATGGATTTCAAAGTCTGAATGAAAAAGTTTTTATTTTATTTTTATAGGCTCGCGTCCTCTGATAAAGAGAGTTAACTAATCATCATCATCATCTGCCCGCCTTTTCCCAACTATGTTGGGGTCGGCTTCCAGTCTAACCGGATGCAGCTGAATACCAGTATTTTACATGGAGCGACTGCCTATCTGACCTCCACAACCCAGTTACTGGGTAATACGATACCCCTTGGTAAGACTGGTTGTCAGACTTTCGGGCTGCTGACTACCCGTAACGACTGTCAAAGATCCACGAATGACAGCCGGGACCAACGGCTTAACGTGCTTTCCGAGGCACGGAGGGGACACGGTATGTAAAGATGGTCACCCATCCACAGACCAACCGCGGCAAGCGTAGCTTAACCTGATCGATCGACCTGTGCGGCTGTTATTATTTAGCCACGGGCCCCTAAAGAGAGAGTTAATCTAAGAGAGTTAACTAATATTTTACTAAAATATTAGTTACATCATTAATGTTGAATTTATAATTATATGTGAGAACGATGTAAAAGACGTACGCGTTAAAAGTGTCCAAGTAAACGTTTTAGTCTAAACTTCCCTATTCCTATAGCTTCAGGGCACAAGTAGTGGGTATTCTGGTGGGTATTGACGGCACGGTTGGCGCAGTGGATGAGCGATTGACTGCTGCGCAGCATGTCGCGGGTTCGATTCCCGCACGGAACAAATATTTGTACGACCTACAAGTATTTGTTCCGGGTCTGGGTGTTTTATCTATAATATGTATGTATTTACAAAAAAAAAATGTATATAAGTAGTTTATCAGCCATCTCGTTACCATAACACAAGCATTAGGTTGCTTAGCTTGGGACTAAATGGCGTTGTGTGAAATGCCTCCTTAGGTGTTGGTCGAGGCTCTTGGCTATTAATCCATTGCCTGTTACGACTATCGGCACAATGATTGCTGAGTCTACATCCCACATGTCGACAAACTCGCGAGCCAAGTCAAGATACTTGATTTGTTTATCTTTCTCGGCTTTCACGAGGTTCTCATCATGCGGGACGGTTATGTCAACAATCATTGCGCGCCGCTCTGATCGATCCACCACCACTATCAGGCTTATTGGCAACAATAGTCCTGTCAGTGACGATGGATCGATCCCAGTACAATGTGATATTACCATTTTCGAGAACTGGGTCGGGCACATACCTGTAGTACGGCACCTCCGATTCCACAAGGTTGTATTTCAAAGCAAGCTGCTGATGGATTATCCTGGCTACAAGGTTGTGTCTATGCAAGTACTCTCCGTTAGCTAGACGAGAACACCCAGAGATGATAATTATGTCTAATTGATTCCCCCGGCCGGTGGCATGCCCGACAGATGTCAACCGTGCCGTCTTTAACAATAAATCTCCGGTAATTGTTCGTCATCATAACTTCGTCCATAATTGCACAAACAAAACCTTCGGTTTCTCCAAAGAGGTCACCGAAACGTAGCCAGGCTACGGACGCTAGTAGATCTACATCGGGTCCATGTAGGGCCCGGAAAAAGCGTCCGTGAAGCTCCTTATTATTATTATTCTACGCTCTGCCGTGCCAATCCAAAAGACTGTAACTCAACTTAGTGTTCTTCAAAAGTTACTGTGTATTGGATTGGCAGGGCAGCGCTGCACAATATTCATGTGGCCATCAATAACTTCAAGAGAAAGCCCTTAAGATTGTATCGTGACTTACTGTAAGTAGGTCGGCAGACGAGCGCTAAAGTTCAATGTATTGTACTTACAAGAACATGTAGGGTTGCGCAAAAAGACAAATTCTGAGGTAAAAAAAAAAATTATAACTTGAATCTTCAGATTTTTGGTGAGATGTTCTTAACTGAAGGTTGGTCTAATGACCACATTGACCACCTATTTTAATGGGACCTTATAATTATTGTGAAGGAAAACACCGTGAGAAATCCGACATAATAATCTTGAACCGAAAATTCAAAGACATGTGACATCTACCAATCCGCACTGGGCCCGCATGGTGGATTACGGCCCACTCGGAGGGAGCGGGCATATCAACTTTGTCCTCATGTAAAAGGGTCTATGAATGATAAGAAATGTCCTACGTGAATCTACGAAATGTTTCAGTTATAATAGCAAGATACAGTTTAACATTAGATGCGTCATCTTCACATTGAATTTAATTTATAGACACACATTTCGAAGATTACATTTGAATCTACATATATGCTATCTACCATGAATCGTGCAACAGTCCAGACTTCTGTCTGCTTCTGCTTTGCTCGACTTGAGGATCAAATGCAGGACCTGTTCTGCAATTGCGCTTGCGACTAAGACTAACGAGGCAGTTTTCAACAATATTTTCTTTACATTTACTAAAACGTTTACTTTTAAAACGACACCCCTAGAAAGAAAGCTCTTCAATGATTAATAATATCGTCTGCGCGTTAAAAATGATGTCACGCCAGTGTTTCGACAATGAAAGATTTCTGGTTAAGCAACTTTGCCCAAGGTTTGGATACCTATTGATTGGTGACCAATGGCCAGATGTTTTTTTTTTATGATTTTAGGCCACATTTTTACCTTCGTCAGAAAACAAATTGAATATATCCTTCAGAAGTACAGCAGCCCCTGCAGTCTCGACATAGATAGCGACGCTGTCGCGAACTACCGATCGCTAAATAATACCGAAAATAATCGCTTGCCGTAACGATGCTTACGACAAACGCAAGTCTCTACATCATCGGTACAGACACTTTCGAGTACGCCCATTTCGCATTATTTTTCTTAATAATTACTTGCAAACACCCCCAAAATTATAAGTTTACGATGATAACGATTCACTTTGCCGGCTGTCAAAAATGCTTGCAAAATATATTCGTAAACATTAAGACAATCGTAAAGTTTGCGACAAAGGTCGGTAAAATACTGATGACAATCGATGACTTTGAGAGTCGAGCCTACCGAATATCGCTAAATCCGGTTCGATAGGACTTTGCGACTGAATTCGGTCGTAAAGCGATCGCTATGAATGTCGAGACTACAGCCCCTGTTCGCATGTCAGAGGTAGATAACAAAACTGTAAAAGACCAGCTCACCATAAATGATGATAGCCTGTAAGAGGCTCCGTTGCATTATTGACGCGCCTGATATACATGCTGTGCTGGCACGCTTGAATTTGAATTTTAAGGATGTTTCCTTGTTATTGCTCGTGACTGTACTCATCAGCTCATCATGATCTGCCCGCCTTTTCCTCAACTACGTTGGGGTCGGCTTCCAGTCTAACCGGATGCAGCTGAATACCAGTATTTTACATGGAGCGACTGCCTATCTGACCTCCACAACCCAGTTACTGGGTAATACGATATCCCTTGGTAAGACTGGTTGTCAGACTTTCGGGCTTCTGACTACCCGTAACGACTGTCAAAGATCCACGAATGGCAGCCGGGACCAACGGCTTAACGTGCTTTCCGAGGCACGGAGGGGTCTCGATATGTAAAGATGGTCACCCATCCACAGACCAACCGCGGCAAGCGTAGCTTAACCTGACCGATCGACCTGTGTGGCTGTTATTATTTAGCCACGGGCCCCTCCATTACAAGCCATTACAAGCTTGATGTTATGTGATATTATGTCTACTACCACTAAAACTTCTGCCCATCTCGTTTTGAATAGTAGCCGCGAAGTGTCATCGCGGCCTTGCGCGTGAGCAAGTAATAATGATTTATATACAGCCAAAGATATAAGTTTAAGCAGTCAGTTGTGAGATCTTGTGCAGTGAACAGCTTAAAAAAATAAAATGGTGAGTTATTGAGAATACACTTTGAAACTTGCAAAAAAAAAACCGTTTGTTGGCGGTTTATATTTTATTTCGGGGAAATTATAAACTTATTTTTAAAACAGCTTTTTGCAGCTCATTTTATATTTTCACAGACTTCGTTAATTTGTAAAAATAAAATGCAGTTTTAATTAATAAATAAAAATGGCAAGGTTTTGTTTTAAAATGTTTCTAATACTAACATTGGACAGGATTTCCGAAAAAAATCGAATTCAGGAAAAACTGAACGGCTTTCTTTCTAAGGGATTTTTGTGTGAACTATTGACATTTGGACAGAGTCTGTCGGGTGAGCTAGTAATTTGCATAAAAATATTCAAATGCATATTTACGCATATGCGTATTGCAGCATTTTTACGTTTATTTCATTAATAAACATTTACAATATTATAATGAATATTTATATTTAAAAATATCTGCTCTATACAGTGTTGCAACCTTTCATTAATTAAAATTGTTATTGTAAAATATACAAAATGTTTTTGCATGTCGCGAGCGCTGCGTTTATCACAAGTGAAGGCTACCAAAAGCGCGGTTAAGCTAAAATATTATTTTAATTAGTTTTCCTGCTGGTTTTATTTACATTCAAAATTAGTGATTGGAATTTTTAAGAAACGTCACATTTATTCTAAGATAAGATGCATAAATAAGTATTACAATAACACTTCTATATTCCCCAAAGTCCATGCCAGTTTTGTCCAGCTCGTCCCGCCATCTTTTATGGTGTCTGCCGTATGATAAATAGTAACACTTAAACTAAGTAAGCATTTAATAAGCATTAGATTGCAAACAAACGCTGGTTATAAACAAAAAAAATGCAATTTCATATGAAAGTGCAATTCCTACGCGGTCGAAATGTATGACACAGCAAATTTTTTGAAACAGCTAATTCGTAGACTTTTAATCGTTGCGAAGAAAATTCGTCAATCTGTGAACAATAGAAATGAACTGCGAAAAAAATCGCAAATTTCAGGCAAATTTTTGTGTTGGCGATTATAAAACTAAATCGCAACGATTAAAATCGTACAGCGCGCATAGTCTTACGGGTACTATCGCATATCGGTCTTACCAAAGGGGTATCGTGTTTTTGAGGTTTAAATTTTTTTTTTCTGTTTTTTTTTCCACAGAAATTCCTAATCCTGTCAGTTTGCGTGGCGATGGTCGCGGCCGACGTCTCCCACATCCTACCTAAGCAAGCCAACGATGAATCGCACGCAGAGATCCTGAAGCAGGAGCTAGGTAAATCAACAGCACTACACCACTTATTTTAATGACGACACGGTTGGCGCAGTGGTTGAGCGATTGACTACTGCGCAGCATGTCGCGGGTTCGATTCCCGCACGGAACAAATATTTGTACGACCTACAAGTATTTGTTTCGGGTCTGGGTGTTTTATCTATAATATGTATGTATTTACAAAAAAAAAAATGTATATAAGTAGTTTATCAGCCATCTCGTTACCATAACACAAGCATTAAGTTGCTTAGCTTGGGACTATAAATATGGCGTTGTGTGAAATGTCCAAGGATATTACATTATATTATATTATATTATTATTTATGTGCCTTCTTCAATAAATAAATAAATCACACTAATATTATAAAGGCGAAAGTTTGTGAGTGTGTGTCTTATTAGTGTCACTTTTTTATAGAGCGGTTATTCCGTTTATCCACCTCAAAAAATCCACCCTAGGGTGGATATGCGGAAACTCATGTCCGAAAATTCACCCCAAGCTTATAAATTCCGTTTATCCAAGTAGGCCTAGGGTGGATTCTTGGACATACGTTTCCACGTATCCACCTTAGGGTGGATTTTTTGGGGTGGATAAACGGAATAACTCGTATAGAGCAATAAAATAGTGTGATTCATAAATAAATAAAAAAAAAAATTAAACCATTTTTTTATCGATAGATTACACTTTCCAAAATCAACAGGTTCGATTCCTGCCTGGGAAAACAGATTCCTCAAAATGATGAAGTTTTAGTTTAAATCAGAATCGGCCACGTTACTCCTTTCAAGTATTTTTTACTACGTCTTAGTTCCGGATTTGGCCATCCACGGACAGTTAAAACATTCATTCTGTTATAGAGGTAAGAGGTACAGGGTGTAAAGTTCACTCATCCTCCATAGAAAAGGGAGGATTCTCCGACCTAGTGTCGTGTCTGGCGGACAACTGCCCGATGATTTATGTCGGGCCGTTGTATCTATGCTAGTTGCGCGGTAAACTCTGCTTGTGAGATGCAGGATTTTCCGTGACGTCAGTATGACACGTTGTTCGCATGTGGCGCTGTAGATACCGATACACTGTATTTTATTTACTTCCAGATGTGGGTGTTGAGGGACAGTACCAGTGGGCCTACGAGACCAACAACGGCATCGCAGCCAGCGAGAGCGGCTCACTCAAGAACGCCGGCTCGGTGAGTTGTCTATGATACGTCTTGATTCGTTTATGGCATGAATAGCTTTTTGCCCGAAAACTCTTTGACGCGTCCCGAAGTATCTGTGACGCGTCTCGCGTCTATGACACGTCACGAAGTTTTTTTTTTAATGTCTATTGGTAGGTATGTCAACCTCGGAGGTTATCGGCTCCTTAACCGGGCTTTCTTGTGAATGCCTTAATAAAAGAAGGCCTCCAGCCAGGGCATAAAACTTATAAACTAAGCGACTACACGCTCAGGGCATCCCCTGTGGGGACAACCCGAAGTGTTTTTGAGGCGTCCCGAAGCATTTTTACACGTTCCGAAATGTCCTGTTTTTGAACTTTATTTTCGTTGCTAAAGTGACTGTGCTGTTGATGTCCATATTATAGTAAACAAAAAAAAAAAATCGTCCGTAAATTCAAATCACATCTGTCACTTTTTGAACTTTTTGCCTACAATACCTATGACAAATCGACGTAGTGTCAATCTGTTCACCAATCCAGTTCCCTTATCGTAAAATAAATCATTATCTGGCTGCTTGGTTAACCAACCAAGTAGTATATATGACTTAAAAAAATGGTTTTAGATAATTGATTTGATTATGATTTATGTATTTGTCTGCTTTTTTTTTGTTGTTGTTTTGACGAATGATTATTCTATTATGTAGGTATGTTACTTTTTTGTGTTCTTTTTTTTTGCGTCATGTTCACCGCAAATAAACGTTTTTTCATTCTTACTGTAATTTTTTCTCAATTAGTCATTATTATGTATTTGATATTTTTGTAATTTTTATGACTAATTTACCCGTGCGAAGCTGGGGCGGGCCGCTAGTTATTAATAAAATGAACTGAACTGAACCTTTCTATGTTGTGTGCAGGAGAATGCAGCGGAGGTCGTTCAGGGCGCCGCCAGCTGGACATCCCCCGAGGGTGAGGCTATTCAGTTTCAGTATGTAGCCGACGAGAACGGATACCAGCCACAGGTGAAGACACATTACGTTTGTATACTTCTTATTAGGGAACCGTTCCTGAATTAATAATAAGTATCTAATATTATTCCAACACTTAACCCCACTGATGAATACTTGGCTTAGGCCCGTGCCATCAGCTATCCGGCTAGGCCGAGGTAAACAAATCTATAAATAAATAATAATAATAATAAATTGGACCCTGTTCCCGATACCGGTGGGCTACTATTTTTTTATATTTTTTATGTTCTAATATAAAAAAAAATATAATTTATATAATAATGAAATAAAGGAAATTATTAGAATATTATAATAATATTTGTGCCGACGGGACCATATAAGTACATAGAATTAATTACGTGAGGTGATTTTGGCGATATTTGGAACCCCCTCCCCGCTCAGTGAGATATCGCGAGATTTGGCTCAACCCCCTCCTCCCGCTAATCTCATGTGAGATTGTTCAAAATGCGTATTTTCAGTGTAAATACGTTTATCTAGGCTTCATTACGTAGGATTGATTCAAGAAAGAAAATAGTTAATTATTTTTATTTAAGACTAGTTAAGACTCAATTCAGGCCAGTTTTCTCACAATTTTACACTGTTTCTTGCGGAAAAAATAAATTACGTGATACTTGCCAGGACCCCCTCTCTCCCCCACGCAAGATTGGGGGAGAATCGGCTTGACCCCCTCCCCCCCTAAACGCCTCAAGTAATTAATGAATGCCCCCTGCCCCCTAGCTAGTTCAAATATTCACATAAATAAATAAAGCACAATGTGGCAATAGGCTCGCTCCTTGTTATTGTTATATGAGACTAAAGTGTCTAAACACACTATTGCCGAAGGTACGCGACCGAAGTTCGGCATGATTACGCCTGCAATGCTATTTGAATTACTGACGACACATTATGCCGAAATTACGTTGCGTTAATAGCGTACAGTAAAATCGGCCGCGGAACTTCGGTAGCGTACCTTCGGCATAGTGTGTTTAGACACTACACAACTGGTGAAATGTGAGATTGACTGAGACCTAAATAATCTTCTTTTAATTCCAGGGTTCTCACCTCCCCACCTCCCCTCCGATCCCGGAGGCTATCCTGCGCGCGCTACAGTACATCAAGGATCACCCACCCAAGGAAGAAAACTAAATCCAAGAACAAATATATCTTAGTCTGGCGACACATCTCCGGGAATACGGGACGGAAATTGGCCTAAAATGCTCCCTAGCTGAAATTACGTCGCGTTTTGGCGTACCTGAGCGTAAACATAGGTCTGGCGGAAATTCGGCAAAAACAACATTATTTTTTTGTAAAAATTACGAACACGTTGACATGTACGCACGACGACATATCAATAGCTATACATAACCAGTATAAGCTGACTTCTGATTGTACAGAGGCCAGCACATCAACCTACCCCAATCTGTCAAATTTTCCCAATTGAATATGAACTTTATTCCTTTGTAGTAAAGTTGAAATTCTATCAAAGAAATTTGACAGATTGGGGTACTCTGTACGTAAAGCTCATCAATGCTAGTTCAGCTAAAACTGGAAATGTATAGCATTAATAATTATGTCGTGTGTACATTCAGGGCACGATTCACAGACATAACTTTGCTTAATAAAGGAAGCGTTTCATACGAATATGAACATTAACATATCGTAAATAAAGTTCACATTCGTATGATGACATTAGTTCCCAAAGTCAATATGCAGCCTGTGAATCTTGCCCTGAGCCGCCGAGTTTCGGCTACCTAATTTCGGCAGGTGTGTCGCTACACGTAAACAAGGTATCTCCCTCACTTAAATCTAGCTTATCTGACTGCTGCGTTGGTCAAGCGAAGTTATTGAGTCAGGGGTTATTTAGTAAAGTAACTTTTATTAATTTGTATGAAAATTCAAATACTCGTTCATGTATATTTTTTATAAAAATAAACTACTGTGATAAGAATATACTTTATATTTTAATATATATATTTTTTTTTTTGGTAACAACGCCATTTCCCGTAATAAAAAAACCGGCCAAGTGCGAGTTGGACTCGCACACGAAGGGTTCCGTACCACCATACACTATTTAACACTACATATAAAATAACGGCAATAAAAAATAACGTTTGTAGTATGGGAGCCCCTCTTAAATATTTATTTTATTCTGTTTTTAGTTATTTTTTTTATATAGCGGCAACAGAAATACACATTCTGTGAAAATTTCAACTATCTAGCTATCACGGTTCATGAGATACAGCCTGGTGACAGACAGACAGACAGACGGACAGTGGAGTCTTAATAGTAGTGTCCCGTTTTTACCCTTTGGGTACGGAACCCTAAAAACGTTCAAAATCTAGGCACAATCTCATCTCAGCGACAATGAATATAAAAAAAACTTGACAAAAAATGGAAATTAGAGGTATTTTTGACAGATTGAGACTGAGATCAGACTGTGAACGTTCTTAGAATACGAGAATTGCCCCTCTGGTGTTGTTTTATGCACCCTACGGAGCTATTCGTGATCGCCAAGACGAGCCAAAAACAAAAATCACTACCTACCTTTTCTCGAAGGTTTTCGTCGAGTAATTTATTAGTAATTGAAAACCCTCATAAACTTCGGCCTGGAGAACGCAAGAGAGCTCAAATTCTCATGATAACATGTAGTTAGCAGACTTATAAAACACAGTCAAGTTTCATTTGTTTAGCTTTTCCACTTTGGATTTTATTGATACCTGAACATGAGTTACCTTGGGTAACCTGGAAGTCTTTAAGAGCGTTTACGCCGTACGGCATTTCATACAAACTTTGAAGACCTTGTTTTTTATAAGAAATCTCATGTGATGTCATGTGGTGTGTGTGTGTGTGTGTGAGAGTGTGTGTGTGATGTGTGTGTCTCATGTGGTGTTAATTGTCCTTAATATTGTTGTTTGATTGTTACAAAAGCAGTTACTTTTCCACTGTGCAATTGGCATTTTGTTTTGATTGTTGTTGTTTTCTGGTCTTAATAATATGCCAGTGTCGCGGGCGCATCATGGATTGATTTGTATTGTCAAAGTCAAATGTCACTGTCAGCCTCAATTTGTCAATGTCAAATTAATGTGTGTTGTCTTTGGTCCCTGGCCCTGACATCAAGCAATGGACAAAATTTTCAACATTTTTAAGCTTGAGTACGAGGCTTTTGACTATGTTGTATGTGTATATTTTATGTCTTTTTTAATTTGTAATGTGCGTTTTGTTTGTGCAGAATAAATAATTTTTCTTTCTTTTTGATGTGAGTCTTGGCAACCTACTTTATAAAAAAGGTTTTGATAGGATTTATTCTTTACTGTTCTATCATAAGTCGGCCCCTAAAGAAATAGTCGTGTCTCTAAAACCGTAGAACACAACAAAAAATTAACAGCCCGCAAAAACACTGCAGTATAATCATTGAGGGTACGTACGTAGCGACAGGTGGCTTGCAGAGCACACTAAGGGCGCGTTCCGAATTGGGAAAATAATCGATGTAATCGATTTGAGCGTGCTTAAACCGTACCGAATTGGCGTGAGCGCGATAACGATGTCCCGTGAATCGTCATAGATGACGTCATGACATGCGCCATCTTGCGATAACGCCGACCATGCCTCGTACTAATATCACCGTGAGCGCTGTCAAAAATGACAGTGTGTGTGTGTGTGTGTGTGTGTGTGTGTGTGTGTGTGTGTGTGTGTGTGTGTGTGTGTGTGTGTGTGTGTGTGTGTGTGTGTGTGTGTGAGGATGAGGATGTGTCAGTGTGTGTTTTGTTTTGAGCTGCATCATATCTTTTTAATAACGTGGCATTTTCGAAATTGTGCTTCTGGCTGACAGTCGCCACCTAAACAAAGAAAAGGAAGAAACGTGTGGTGTTTTCATGAAGAAATACTGCTGTAATATCTTTTTGACACCGAGTAAGCACTGTGAGCGCGCTAACGAGTGTTCCGAATTGTTGACAGCTCTCAGCTGTCATAATCGTGATATCCAATACGGAACGCATGTGAGACGATTTGAGTGCTGTGAGCGATATTAGCCAATTCGGAAGGCGGCCTAAAGAGATAAATTACTTTGCCGAGACAAAGGTTGGTCGTGAGACGTGTGTGCTTATGCACTTACCTTGATCTCGGAGCACTGTGACGGCCTCCAGCACTCTCTTGGTGTAAATGCACGGCTCATAGTTATCCATTTCTTGAGTCACCACCGAACATACTCTGTGGACAACATACACAAGTTAGAAACATATTTATTTAATATTTAAAATGTACAGAGGCGCACTTAATGCCATAGGCATTTACTACCAGTCAACCTTTGGGTGATGCAGAGACATACAATGGTAGGACAGGTGCAATCATGCAAACATACTCGTTTATTACATTACTAGCAGCGCCCGCGGTTTCACTCGCATAAGTGTCGATCCCGTGGGAACATCGGGATAAAAAGTCTTGTGTTGATCCTGATTATAAACTATATGTATGTCAAATTTCATCGAAATTGGTCCAGCCGTTTGTGCGTGAAGAAGTAACAAACACACAAACACACTCGCAAACTTTTGCCTTTAGAATATTGATTAGTGTGATGCATGAACTCGTCATGTTGCAGTATAAAACTGATTTAAATCCATCATTCGACACACCAGGTCCAGTTGAAAACCGGCGTCAGGCACTAGTTGTCTGGCATTTCTGCTGAACTGGGCCTTTTCTGGCGCAGCCGTGAGGCACACTTTACTGCTAATTTCTTACATCGAAATTTATCTGATGTATGTATCTGGTGTATTGTGTTTTTTAGTCTGTGCTAAATAAAATTTAGTGTTTTTCATAAAGTGTGCAGTGACCTGCTGGCGCGGCCGCGTATGGCCCCGGCAGTGCGCTCCAGGGACTCCGGGTCCCCCTCCTGCAGCGCCACCACGCACTTGTTCACGTCCTCCAGGATGTGGTTCTCTGCGGGGGGATCAGATTCATGTAACGTAACTCGATGTGATGAATGAGGAAAATGTCGTGAGGAAAGTTTGGAGTACAGTCACGAAAAGAGATAAGTAGCCAGGGTCATCAGATATAGTTGAAGTTTAGTAAGCAACTGGTGGATGTTTTCGAATGAAATTTAATTTGATAAATTAACTGTAGGTATATTTTCTATTAATTGAATATTTTATTGGCAAACATCCATCGGTAAATTTCAACTCTATCTGACGACCCTGGTTATTTATCTCATGTACCTAATCATCGTCATCAATTTAGTCCGGATTTTTTTTTTAATTGTGGTAAATACCGATCTTACGTATGATTGAAAAGAGAGGGGGAGGAGATTCATCTAAGTCTTATTTTTTCTTACTTAGGGGGGAGGGGGTTGGAAAATGGTCAAAATTTTCTTACGTAATAAATAAACAGGTATCTGGTTAGACTGGAAGCCGACGATATGGTTGGAAAAGGCTAGGCAGATGACAATTAAGAGAACGTATTTTACCAGCAAAAATTTATGAAAAGGAGATGCTAGTGAACGCAACTGACCGCTGACGGCGAGGAAGTCGTCGATGGTGGTGATGTCGTCCACGGCGTCGGTGAGCAGCGCCGCGGCGGCCCGCCAGGCGCGCGCGAAGGCGGCCGCGTTGTCCTGCGCCACGCGCGAGCGCGCCCGCGCGCACAGCACGCGCGCCGAGTTGATGACCTGCGCACGGCGGGCCTTGCACTACGCACTGACAGCGGACACTCGGTAATCCGACCCTCAGGTATACGGGTTCGCGATTATCCAGACTACCAACCGCGATCAAATTCATAACTTTATAAAAAACTAGCTGTCCCCCCAAGCGTTGCTTTCCAAAAAAAAAAAAAACCCTCAAACTATTCACAGACCTACCACATACAGGAAGATTTTTTTTATCACCATCCAAATTTTTACAGGGTGTTCTACCATGAATATGAACAACTTTCACTACGGGACCTGAACTCTGAAATCACGAAAAAAAATCTGCTGTTTCATACGTTTTGGTCAAGTAAGTATTGAACTTTTGTATTAAACAACAGATTATTTTTATCGTAATTTCTAAATTGGTCCCATAGTGAAAGTTGTTCATATTCATGGTAGAACACCCTGTAAAAATATGGATAGTGATAAAAAAATCTCCCTTTATACACAAACAATTTCATAAAAATCGGTCAAGCCGTTTCGGAGGAATTTTGTTACAAACACTGTGACACAAGATTTTTATACATAAACAGTCTCACTAATAAAAATATTTTAAACACTTGCATAACAACTGTATGCTTATAAATTGTATAAGCTATGGATAAGAATTACACAATTCCTTTACTAATAATGGAAGTGTTAGCATTGTGTAGTTAAAAATTCATTATAACAAAAATCACTAACAACATTCTTCGGAAACGTCTTGAAACTGAATTATCAAATTAAAGAAACATTTAGAAAACCTTGTAAACACGCATAAAAAAATGTTTATCTTTTAAATAAAAATGAATCACTGAATATGTTGCTAAGCGCAAATCTCGAGAGCAACTGAACCGATTTCACTAATTCTTTTTTTGTTGTGTTTCGATATTGTCAGGACAAGGTAAATAAACCCCATAATGATAAAACTTACTTGTGGACACAGCGCCTCGATGTGTTCTGCGGCGTGACGCACCATCTTCACGCCGTCTTCGTTGTTGGACATCGAGCAGACGAGGTTGGCAACCTGAGGCAAAAAATATGACTTCATGTCCATTCAAACTTATGTTTCAAATTAATATTATTTCAAGTTAAACAAATATGATCTTTATTTTAATGGTGATTAAGTTGATTTCAGAGTGACTAGCACTATTGAAAATGTTATAAAAATAAAGTTGTAGCTTAAACTGAACTTTATGGTGTAGGATTTAAAAATATTTTTCCATAAACTCATATCTGTTTACATTTTTGGCAAATAAATCGGGAATGCAGATTAGATATACAAGGTGTAACATATTAAACGCAACTCCTTACCCTTCCCCTGCTTACTCTCGAATATAATTCCGATAGATCGACATTGGTCAAACGTCAGTTGGTTGAGTTAAACGTCAGGGATTGGCTAGACTCAGTGAGTCCAGCCAATCCCTGACGTTTGACTGACAATTCCAATGTCGATCTATCGGAATTATATTCGAGAGTAAGCACCCTGAAAGTTCATTATTGACTACTGGATCGATTTCTGTAACTTACTGGTTTTTTTTTTCTAAAAATAATTGTTTTGCTGTACAGACCGCCGATTGATACAAAGGAAATTAAATCTTATTTCAAGGTTATAAGACTCAATTTTAAATGCACAAAGTAATGCAAGGGTCAACACGATTTTATTAATAATAATAGTTAGCTTTAATAAATTAAAGTTTTGCTCATTGTATTGTGCTTTTAACTCAATATTCTAATTGGGATGTATGAGGTCTTGCGTTAATTGTGTTACATATTGTATATGTATGATGAGGGGCTCGTGGCTAAATAATAACAGCCGCACAAGTCGATCGGTCAGGTTAAGCTACGCTTTCCGGGGTTGGTCTGTGGATGGGTGATCATCTTTAGACACTGAGACCCCTCCGTGCCTCGGAAAGCACGTTAAGCTACGTCCCGGCTGTCATTCGTGGATCTTATACAGTCAGAAGCCCGAAAATCTGACAATCAGTCTTACCAAGGGGTATCGTATTACCCAGTAACTGGGTTGTGGAGGTCGGATATGCAGTTGCTCCATGTAAAATACTGGTATTCAGCTGCATCCGGTTAGACTGGAAGCCGACCCCAACATAGTTGGGAAAAGGCGGGCAGATGATGATTGTATAATATATATGATGGTAGCGCTTCTCCGGACGAGCTGTTTCACAAAAAGCTGATATTTCGTTCTTCAGTATCTTGTGCTTACCTCTACGAGTTTGTTGGCGTGTTCAGTGAAGACGAGCGCGTACTCCTCGACTTCCTTCTCATTACCATTGCGAGCTGCCTCCATCAGCACCAGGAGCGGCACGTTTGTCTCCAAGAAACTGTAGGACAGAAAAAAGCATTTGATGTTAAATGTCTCATTTAGGGTGAAGATAGACGAGCGTATTTTTTTGAGTTGTGAGTCGCGTAATTTCGGTCGCATAATTTCAACAACACATACAGCAACAACTCATTTTGCGTCGCCGTGTGAACGAAACAGGATTTTTGTATGAAACCGAATGTAGCAGAAATTACGCGACTCATAACTCAAAAAATTACGCTCGTCTGGCTTCACCCTTAATAGTTATTTATGCAACTGTTGAATAGGGGTATTAAAACACGAATAATAGTATCACATGAGTGTTTCAATACCTAATTATGTACAGTTGCAAAAATGGCGGCCGGCGGGATACGACGTGAATTCGAATAACTATATTTTTTTTTTTTTTTGAGTTTCATATTGTGCTCGTGTTTTACAAAATAAATATTATCTTATCTTATCTTTTTATTTATTACGGCGCGTGCATGGCAATGTTCTTTTTTTGAAAACGAGTTGCATAATGAAATTTAGTACAACATTATAACACTCGTTTGGATGATATTAGTTGTTTTAATGTTGGCAATAAGCTAACTGTTTCAGAAACTTTTATAGAGGATTTATAGCATGGGTGTAGATAAACTCCATTATTTCATTGAAATACTTTTAAATATTCTTATAAACAAAAATATAAAAAAAAACACATTTAAAAATATAAAACGAGGTATGGAAAAACTCAATAACACTGCCCGACCCGGGAATTGAACCCAGGACCCCACGCTCAGCAGTCGCGCTTGCGACCACGAGACCACACATGACATAACATACGTAAAGTCTATTCAAACTAATGTTTCAAATTGATATTAATTCAAGTTAAACAAATATAAACTTTATTTTAATGGTAATTAAGTTGATTTCAGAGTGACTAGCACTATTGTGGTAATTAAAGTAATTTTTCTATAAATTCATATTTGTTTACATTTTTGGCAAATAAATCGAGAATGCTGATTACATACATAATTGGCTTATAATGTTCCCACTGCTGGGACACAGGCCTCCTCTCAGTGAGAGGGAGTGGGCCGTAATCCACCACGCGGGCCCAGTGCGGGTTGGCAGATGTCACATGTCTTCGAATTTTTGGTTCTAGCACATGCTGGTTTCCTTACGATGTTTTCCTTCACCGCTTTGAGAGCAGTGGTGATGAAATAATTTACACAAAGTAAACCGGCTGTCTTAGTTCAAACCTACAACACGTAAGTCGCGGCCGATACCACTGTGTCACTGCTCACTAATAAAATAAAAAATAAATGCCTTCCCCCCTTACTAATGAACGTATTATATCAGATGAACAGTTACACACCGATTTCTCTCATTCAGTCGTCAGTAATTAGAGTTTCGAAAGAAGAAGACAAAGCGTTGTGTAAGTATACAGACGCTATGCAACGTTGACTAGTAAGACGCTAGTAGTATAAGGCGCGGCGACCTGTCGGACACGTGGTCCACCACGGCCTTGCGCAGCTGGCGCCGCAGCTCGCGCGTCTTGCGGCACATGTGCTGCACGGCCCGCTCCAGCGCGCCCGCCTGCGCAGGCCTGCTGCTCTGCGGAGAGGACTGCGTTCTGTTAGCTCACAGCTACGATTGTGATAAGGAGAATATCTTTGACATAGGATAGAATGGATTTTAATGAAGGGCTATTATCAAACTAATATGTATGTTTACAAAAAAAAAATATGTATATAAGTAGTTTATCAACCATCTCGTTACCATAACACAAGCATTAGGTTGCTTAGCTTCGGACTAAATGGCGTTAAGTGAAAAGTCCAAGGATATTATTATTATTATATTTTTTTTTATTACTGTGTGTTGTCTTTTGTAACTGGCCCTGACACATCAAGCAATGGACAAAATTGTAAACATTGCTTTTAAGCTTGAGTACGAGGCTTTTGACTACGTTGTATGTGTATATTTTATGTATTTTATATTTGTAATGTGCGTTGTTTGTGCAGAATAAACAATATTTCATTCTTTCTTTCTTTCTAATATTACACAGACGAAAGTTTGTGAGTGTGTTTGTAAGTTTGTTACTTCTTCACGCACAAACGGCTGGACTAATTTTGATAAAATTTGGTATGGAAGTAGCTGACATCCTGGATTAACATATTATATGCTACTTTTAATCCCGATATTCCCACGGGATGAAAACTTATGCGGGGAGCAGCTACTATATAATAAAACTCACATACTTAAAGCTTTTTCGTTATATAACAATTTCTACCAGTTTACTCCCCTACCGCAAGCTCAATTGAAGAACTTCGTTCAAAAAACGAGCTTATTATAAATGCGACAGTAACTTTGTCTGTTTGTTACCCTTTCCCTCCTAAACCACTGAACCGATCATCCTGAAATTTTGCATATACGTTGTCAGGTGTACAGAAACGGACATCGGCTATCTTTCATCAGGAAAAAAAGGGCTGTTTTCGAGGAAAAAAACAATAACGTTATTATGATAATAGATGGCGCCACGTGTCTTTTGTCTCGATCGCAGACAAAGTCGCGGGCAACAGTTAGTAAATAATAATGAAACACTTACATTGGCCATGTATTCGTGCAACAGGTCCTGCAACGCTTGTCGCACCGCGTTGCATTCTGCGACGATGCGCTCACGTCGTTCGTCCCTGTGGAGTTTGTATTATTTTACAATGAGTCTTCATAATGTGCCCATATCGAAATGAGGGAAACTAAGCTTGATATGGTCAATAGAAAAAAAAAAAAAAAAAAAAACAACTTTAAAAGATTCTCTCTCTACATTGTGTAACACAGTTAACGCAAGACCTCATACACCCCAATTAGAATATTGACATAAAAGTATAATACAATGACTGAAACTTTAATTCTTTAAAGCAAACTATTTTTATTTAGAAAATCGTGTTGACCCTTGCATTACTTTATGCGCATTTAAAATTGAGTCTTATTGCCTTGAAATAAGATTTAATTTCCTTTGACTCAATCGGCGGCCAGTATGGCAAAATATAATTTTTTTGGAAAAAATACGTATTATATTCAAAGTTACTGAAATCGATTTAGTAGTCAATTATGAACAAACTACTTTCAGGACTTGCGTTTATTGTTTATGTTCATACCTTTCACATACATAGTCAGGTTCATACCGTCTTTTTGTACAGACGCCAGCACAGCAACCTACCCGAAACTGTCAAAATTTCCCAATCAACTTTGAACCTTACACTTTAGCGATAAAGTTGAAAATCTATCAAAGAAATTTGACATATTTATATAGTAGGTTGATGTGCTGGCGTCTGTACTTAATTTATATTTTATTTATTATGTTGATAGTTGTTTTTATTTATATCTAATCGCATGCTGCACTGGCTGACGTCATCACATCACCGCCGACTGTCGCTGAAAACCAGCGCTGGGGCTCTGCCTCGTATAGGGTCTTAGCATTATGCTGAGCGATGGCTTTATAGCGTGGATGTGATGCAAGACCTTAAGCGAGACAGGCGTTGACGTAATGGCGTCAACCGGTGCGGATACATTAAAATAAAAAACACATCACCTGGTGCAAGAGCTATCAGCCATGAGAGCGGCTCCAGATATGATGCTCTCCAGCCTCTCTTCCAGAGACGGACGCGTGCGCAGCTCGGAGTAAGCGAGAGGTTCCATCACCATGCGCTCCTGGTGGTTAAATAAAAATAGGACTTATACAGGAAGATTTTTTAATCGCCATCCAAATTTTCACAGGGTGTTCTACCCATGAATATGAACAACTTTCACTATGGGACCAACTCTGAAATCACGAAAAAAATATCTGCTGTTTCATATAAAAGTTCAATACCTACTTGACCAAAATGTATGAAACAGCTGATTTTTTATTCGTGATTTCAGAGTTGGTCCCATAGTGAAAGTTGTTCGTATTCATGGGTAGAACAGCCTGTAAACATTTGGATGGTGATTAAAAAATCTTCCTGTATAGTTAACCTAATCATGTAATATATACGTTAAAGAGTAACGGTGGAGTTTCTTGCCCATTCTTCTCCATACGAAAACTACCTTTCGGAAGGGGTGACTAGAATCAATTCTATTTTATTGTAATTTTTGACGTTCAAATGTGCCTTTTATGTGCCAATCCATACAAATATTATAAATTCGAAAGTAACTCTGTCTGTCTGTATGTTACCTTTTCACGCCTAAACCACTGAACGGATTTCAAAAAAATTTGGCAGAGAGTTAGATTCCATCCCGGGGAAGGACATATGATAGTTTTTATCGACATACCTCGCGGGCAAAACCGCGGGAGGAAGCTAGTTTGAAATGAATGCTTTGACTTGACTCGACACACAAATGAGGTTTTAAATACAGTCCGACATGGTCAGTGGCGTAACTATACCGTTTGGGGGTCGTGGCAAATTCAATGGGTGGGGGGATGGGGCCCTCCCACAATGTAAAGAAGCTCAACCAACGTTAGAGTTTATTTTTTTTACTAGCTCTTCTTTCGCGTAGATTTCATATTTCCCCTACAAAATTTAACACCTGACTGCTTCGTTGGTCTAATGGTAAAAAGGGTGATAACACAACATCATATAAGATCGGACCTTGCATTCAGCGGAAATGGGTAGGTACACAATGTTCGAAACCTGAATGATGTCCTTTGTTGCACATTTTCAACAAAAAGTTTGCATTTATAAACTTATGTTAGGTTCCTCCTGTGCTCATGGCCCTCTCGGACCGGGGGCCCCCTCTGGCTGGGGCCCGTGGCATTTTGCCCCAATGGCCCCTATCGTTACGCCACTGGACATGGTGCTGCTATAGACCACACCGGTGACACAATGGTAACGGCCTCGATTTATAAGTTGTACGTCGTATAGGTTCCTACCCACCACACGCACACACCACACACGTATTTTTTAAGAGAAAACTTCTTTAGACGCGTTGAGTATTTTTTGAGATAGGAAAAAACCATTGAACTCGCGACTCTGTTACCGACACCGCGCTACATTCGGATGTGTTCGGCTGTCCTCAGAATGTACTCGGTTTTAATGTATATCCGATATGTCACACTTTATTGTTGTTTGAAACATTTTTTTTTTTTTGTAATTTTGTATTTTGTGTTTCATGAACTGTGTCCAAATAAAGTTTATTCTTTCTTTCTTTCTTTCAGTGAGTGATGGCAAAGTATTCTGTTTGTGTTTTATTTATAAGACGATTAAAAAAATACACACGTAATTGAAACTCAAAGCATTTATTTCAATTAAACCATTTACAGGCACTTTCGAATTGTCAAAAAGTCGGTCAGTTAGAAAATATGAAGCTAGTTGCCCATTCCAAAGTGTAAGTACCTATATAACAGGAAACTACTGCACAGACTATTAAATAAAGCAGTCAAAATGTTTATGAGTACTCACATCAAAATCATCGAGCGCTTGTGCCAATTCTCCTGGTCCTTCTACGGGACGATTTCCACCTGAAATAAATAAAATAGCATATTATTAGTATTATAGAAATTGTTAATGATTTGCTTGTTTTTTTTTCTGTCTTAAGCTATGTTGTTTTGTTGTAATTATTTTATTTTAATAATTACTAATTATGTGAAAGTACCTTAAAGGTGTACACTACACCTTTAAGGTAGATATTTAAGGAACGAATTATTTATTATTAAGATCTCATGTAAAATGTAACAACAATCACAATAATAAATGAATTTGAATAGAGGTATGAGGAACAGGGTGTAAAGTTCACTCATACTCCACAGAAAAGAGAGGATCATCCGACCAGACGGGTGTTGTGTCTGGGGGCTGCTGCCGCACGATTAATTTTAGTCCCTAGGGATTAAAGAGCTGTTTTAGTCCCCTAGCTCTTTTTGAATAGATGTGATAATAGTAGATTGTACAACTAGTGCTTAAAAGAAGCCATTTTACCCCGAGACGTTTAGAGTTATATATTCTGCTTCTCACTTTGATTGTGAGAAAATGAAACAGGCATAAAGTATATAACAGTATTTTTACTGTTCGAAAATATTGGAATATTGAAGAAGAGAATAGCTAATTCCCGCCACGTAACTTTTTAAAAGTTTTATTTTTTATTTTCATCATGTGTCATTCGACTTGGATACTTCATACTGTCAAGTCCTATAAACGATTCTTTGCGTTTTTAAATAATGAATGACAACTATTTTATCTGGTTTTATTAAATTAACGATAGAAAACACGGAATTGATATAAATTAAAGCAAATGAAATAAAATAAAGCGCGACGTTTGTATCTGCGACGTTTTATTGTGCGTGTGACTAGACTAAGGTGATCAGGCCCAACAGGGCCTGATCACCTTAGTCTTCGAAAAAAACAATTACTTTATGCACTAGAACATAAAAAGCGACTTTATGTAGCCTACTCACAACATAAAGACGAACTTTTAGAGCATGAGAAGTGAAAAATGAAATGTCTTACCGACGACAGGTATGGGCTGTCCCTTGGCCACGCAGGAGATGCTGTCCACGGCGCAGCACACGGCGCGCAGCACGTAGTCGCGGTTGGCCTTCGCGGCCGCCAGCTCCGGGTGCCGCACGTACACCTGCGGCCATGCGGTCGTCGAATCCTTGAGCTGCACGCTTACTGACAAATGCGTGCACTGACTCGACACGTCCACAAAATCTGTGTGGTTCTTTCCTCAAAAGACCATCACAGACATCGATCTACATGGTCTTCACATGATCTGACCAGATGTCTTTTTTTTTTTTAATGATGGGAAATCATCATATAACCCCTCCCGCTCTGGGTGGAGCGGAAGGGAGTGTCAGACTCTTACTGACTAAAGCCCATCCGTGTTCCTTCCTTAGCCCTTTATATTCCGGGGTAGCGGTAACCCTTTCGGACAATCCCGCTGCCCGACCAAGATGTCTAGACTTTAAAAAGTCCAGAACAAGATGTCTGGACTTTAAAAGAGACTGTGACCTCTGAGTTTGTTTCGGCCTTTCTTCTCAGAGTAGTCAGATAGGTAACGCTAACCTCATCTAATTTTTTAAAATATCATTGATGTGTAAAAGTGAAGTAAAATCATTTATAATTTTTTTTTGTCGTCACGGTTGGCGCAGTGGTTGAACGATTGACTGCTGCGCAACATGTCGCAGGTTCGATTCCCGCACGGAACAAATATTTGTACGACCTACAAGTATTTGTTCCGGGTCTGGGTATTTTATCTAAAATACGTATGTTTTTACAAAAAAAAAAATATGTATATAAGTAGTTTACCAGCCATCTCGTTACCATAACACAAACATTAGGTTGCTTAGCTTAGGACTATAAGACGTTGTGTGAAATGTCCAAAGATATTATTATTATTTATTTATTATTTAGGCCCCAGGCAAGAAATTTGTCTGTGGATGATTGACCACCCATTTTATAGCAAGACCCGACAGTCATTAGTAGATCCTTAACAATCATTATGGCTAGTCAGAAGCCAGAAAGTCTGACAACCAGTCTAATAAAATCAACACATACTGGTATTCAGCTGCATCCGGTTAGACTAGAACTCAACCCCAACATAGCTGGGAGAAGATAAACAGACGATGAAGTCTTAATAGCAATTGAACTCTTTGTGAAGGAGCTCGTCCAGGGAACTCCTACAACCATAAATATTTCTGCCGCCAAGCGTTACTGTGTTCTGGTCTGAATTGTATGGGTAACCTAGGCTAGGCAGATGATGACCACTGACCTTGGAAGCCGTCAGTAACATAGTGGAATGTTTCTTCAGCACCGCCCTAGCAGCTGCTAGCTCATCCTTCATACGCGGTTCCTTCAGCTCGCGCTGTCTCTTAGCGGCCTGAGCTGCTAACTCCGAAGCTGACCGGCCGAACTGACGCGCTGACTCCATCAGTTCAGACTGAGATGAGGCTGACTTTAGCTTGTCTAAGTCGTTTTCAACCTGCGAAAAGAGAGATTGGCCTCAAATAGGCTCATTTGAACTTTGGGAGTTGTATTGATGATTTTAATTCTGTAAATACATATTTGCTAGGGTCGCAAATCATATTGTGATCAATATACAATCTAATAAAAACCTGCAAATGGCGAAAAACGTAAGACAATTTTAATTTAGCGGGCTACCCTGGCTGGCACTTTAGCTTTAAAAATGTGCTTGATACCGTGTTCAGCTTGTTGAGGAACAGATGCACGTTCACCATATTCATGTGCAGGCGCGTGAAGGCTGAGAGGAGGCCTGACCATGTTAGCAAACGTTTCTCCTTAAAGCTACTTACTCATAGAAGGCCTAGTATGCAACCTTTTGGTACTCCACAAGTAATGGGCGGGGGTTTACTTTGATGTTCACCAATACCGACTACTTGGCCCCTATTTGTAAGTTAAAAATTTAATATTTTTAATGCTAAGCCTGTAATACCGAAACTATCCAGTTTTTTTAAGATAAAGTTTGTGATTTTCGGTGTCGAATGCCTTTTTTAAATCAATGAAGATACCAAGAGGTATTTGTTTTTAAACAATGTTAGTTTTTAAGTTGTAGTATGATAGATTAGGGTGTTATGTGTGGATAAATGTTACGACAGTATTCAAGAATTTATGGAAGAATATAAAATGTTAAAATAGAATTCAAATATATACATATATCTGTGTTAATTATAATATATAATGTTTTATTTATAAATCTAGATATAAGTTTAATTAATATAATACTTATTTTAACCGTGAAAGTTCCTAATCTACGTTATATTAGATAATAGATACATTAAATAAATATTATGCGTTATTAACGTCACTTTGTTCGATTTTTTAAAGGAAGATTCGTTTTAAAATGAGTTAGACACAGCCGCCGCCGCTGTCGTGTGTGGCTTTTGACTAGTTTATATTAGTGTATGTATTTTATTGTAATGTGCGCCTTGTTTGTGCAGAATAAATTTATTTCCTTCTTTCTTACCGTGTTTAGCTTGTTGAGCAACAGATGCACGTCGACCATGTCTGCTAAGATGAGGAGACGCGTGACGGCTGACAGAAGACCTCGGGCTGCTCGTACCATGCTGGAGCGCACTTGCGAGGCGCAGGGCTCCTCGGAGAACTCTCGAGCTGCGAGGCTCATTGCTGCTCCTAAGAATGTTGAATAATGATAAATGACACAAAGTCTTAATTAAGTTTTAACTGTTTTAATTACATTATTCTTTCATTAATGAAACTTAACCGTGCAATATATTGGACTGAAAGTAATGATATGAAAATTTTTCTCAAGTAAAAATTACGTCAGAGCCTCTAGTAGACACCAAATGTACCAATATTTTAAAACAAACTTGACTTAAATAATAAGTCCAGGTTTTAAAAGTTACCCCAATTACACTAACAATCGAAAATTACCCTATCTATCTATCTAGCCCGTTATGGCAAAGGTACCCCTTGTCCCCACTTCTTTCACGGCCAGTCCTTTCGGTAGGAGACCACTCCATCTGTCTAAAAAAAACCCTCTTTGACTTAAATTACCCTAGGTAGCGCTATATATTCGACTGTTAAGAGGAAAGAGGGTATAAGTGGCAAAAAATGAAATATTCAGGAGAGCCATTCAAAGTTTTAAATTTTAGAAAAACTGACGTATTTTTGTCATTTATTAAGATATCGTGAAAATTAAAACAGTTATAAAATCATCGTAGAGCCATGGGAGTAAGCGCATTCGAAAGAGCGGAAATTTTTACGTAGGATGTATAACTCATTTTTGACCAAAATGTCGCTTATGCTACTTCCTTTTACCGTCGATATTTATCTCAAGAAAATGACCCTGGGCGCTATTTCCACGGGCGAGAAAATCGCGGCGATAGTCATGCGACGCCATAAAATTATCGTCGCGATGATATCGAGGTGTGGAGATTGATTCACTTCGATGACACGTCGATAATATCGCCGCGATTCTCTCACTCGTGGAGAAAGCCCCATACATGTCGGCTGCGCAATTTCAAAACCTAGCAACTGACATTTTTTTTTAAATCGATGTTTTTGCATATTTGACTTATTATCAAATATGCAAAAACGCCGATTAAAAAAAAAAAGCCCGTTGCTAGGTTTTGAAATTGCACAGCCGATGTGTTTCAGTTACAAAGTGACGGGCGGTTGTTTCAGAGCTTATATCATTTTAACGTTCAAAAAGAGCTGATTCTTACCCTTATTTGAATAAATGAATTTTGGTTTTGATACGTACCAGCCTTCCGCACGTCCTCCACAGCCGTCAGCATCTGCTGCGTGATCTCAGGGTTCTCATAGGCAATGCTCTGTCCACGCTCTATGAATATCTCCGTCGCACGCTCTACAGTGGCCACTAGGGCGCTGGCTCGCTTGGATTTGCCCGCTGTAAGAGGTTTAATTCGATTTTAGTCAAAATGTCAAAAAAAAAATAGAATAAAATAGTTAGGCTCTATTATGTACACCAAAGCTATAATAATTATAGCCTTCAACTAGGAGTTTCTCCTGTCAGTGAGAGTACAGCACAATGTACTATCGCGGACACTCCAGCCTGACCACTACTAAGTTAATTTTTGCTTGCACTCAATAAATAGAAGCGCTCTCTAGTAAGTGCGCCAAGGTCAAATAGTTCGTCCGTAAAATTCACAAAAGGAGTACACGTGATGCGTCACTAAGCTGCGCAGTGCAGGTTGCAACTAATTGCGTTATCGCTTTCCTAATATGCGAATATTTTAAGGGGGCGTGGCTTGGCGCCGCCGCAGCCTTTAGGCGAAAAAATGTTTAAGTGATCAGGCGGAAAAGGCCGCGATGGTACATCAGTAGTTGTTAGAAGAATAGAAAAGGGGCTCATGGCTAAATGATAACAGCCGCACGATCGATCGAAGGTTAAGCTATGCTTGCCGCGGTTGATTCGTGGATGGGTGACCAACCATTACATATGGAGACATGTCCCGGCTGTCATTCTTGGAACTTTGACAGTTGTTACGGGTAGTCAGAAGCCTAAAAGTCTGACAACCAGTCTTAACAAGGGGTATTGTGTTACCCAGTAACTGGGTTGTGGAGGTCAGAGGAACAGTTGCTCTATGTAAAAAACTGGCATTCAGCTGCATCCGGTTAGACTGGAAACCAACCCCAAAATAGTTGGGTAAAGATTAGGCAGATGATGATCTGAGGGGCAATTCTGGTAATTTTAATACCTCAAATTTCAGTACATTTTGACAAGTTTTTGACATTTGTTTGTCGCTGAGATGAGACTGCGACTAGATTTTGAATGTTTTAAATTACGAGAATTGGCCTCCTGGTTACTCACGTCTCTTCTTCTTAGCGTCCCGGTCCTTGCTGTTAACGAGCGTGGTGACCTGCAGCACCAGAGGCTCCAGTGTCCTCTCCACTGACATGGTGCGTATCTCCAGGTTGCGCGGGTCCCACTTGAGGGTCAGGGTCCCCGTGGTGCCGTACTGGTCCGTCATGGTAGCCATGGTTGCTGGAATTAGAAGGTTGTTGAGGTTATTAAAAGACTAGCTGCGCCCCGCGGTTTCACCTGCATAAAGGTCGATCCCGTGGGAATATCTGGATAAAAACTATCCTATATCCTTTTCCGGGACTCAAACTACCTCTATATCAAATTTCATCTATATCGGTTCAGCAGTTTAAGCGTGAAGAGGTAACAGACACACACTTTCAAGTTAATAATATTAGTATGGATTATTGAGACGAGTTATTGTCATCTGCACATCAGTTGGTGATAGTTTTAAAGTACGATAAATGATTCATTTTGTTAAGTAGGTTTGTACAAACACTTTTTTAAGGATGGGAAATCATCAAATGACCCCTCACGCTCTGGGTGGAGCGGAGTGTCAGACTCTTACTGACTAAAACCCATCCGTGTTCCTTCCTTAGCCCTTTATATTTCGGGGCAGCGGTAACCCTTTCGGACAATCCCGCTGCCCCAGCAGGCTTCGGCCCTGACGGGCCCCTCCTTATATGCTGACATCTCTTTGAGGCGCGCGTGGAACACATACGCGCCGTCCGGCACGGGCCTGGTCCTGATCGGACGGCGAGCTACGCATTACTCGCCGTCCGCAGGCCCGCGCCTACGGTGGCCGGGAGTCGTCACGCGGCTCCCGACGCCCGGGGCGTCTACCGCGGCGGCTGGGACGGGCGGCTCTCTCCGCTCTCTCCCTCGCCCATCCCGCCACCTCCTTCGCTAGCATGACTACTTCGCAGAAGGAGGTGACTGCCTCCCACTCCCTCTCGTCCCGGACCATGGCTTGGACCAGGGCCGGGCGCGAGAGGTCGCCGCCGCTGCCGATCGCCTCTACGAGGACACGGCGGTGCTCTGCCCAAGCGGGACAGACTTCCACCGTGTCCTCTGGGCGAGTACAAACACTTTTACACGTCAATCATATTTTTTTAAACTAGATGACGTTGGCGTTTCCTATCTGACTATTCTGAGAAAAAACGGCCGAAACAAACTCAGAGGTCACAGTCTCTTTTAAAGTCTATACAAAATCTTATTACTCTTTCCACCTCTCTCTGTCCAGAGCTGACAAGGACCAATCTTTACTAAAGGAGTCCAGCTCATCCCGCCATCTTCCTCTGGGCCTGCCACAATGTTGTTTGCCATAAACAATTTTTACTTTACTTTAAACAATGAGAAATAAATGTTAGAATGTTTATTTATGTACAACTTTAGATCTATATTTAAGACTGTCGTCTTATGACCATTTCAGACACAAATCTGCATGGTCCTCACAATGGCATGACAAAGATTGTGTCGAGACTAATAAAGACTTCAACTTCTAAGTTTGTTTTGGTCTTCTCAGAGCAGTTGGATAGGAAACACCAAACCATCCAGTTTTACAAACGTAATTTATTTTTAACTTACAAACGTAATTTATTTTTAACTCACCTAAAGAAATAAAATCGTTTATCATTATGAAGGAAGAACAATATCAAAGAAGTTGTTATTTTGACCTCAAAAATATTATAATAGGTTCTATTTTATGTGACATTAGTGTTTCTTAGCAATTCTATCCTTGAGAGGAATGCTATTACGATAGAGAACACTAACGAAACCTGAAGATTTTGCAAAGGAATTCGTCAAACCAGCTTAATCATAATTTATGACCACAGACAAGTTATAACAAATATGATCGTAAGCACCACGGAATGTGTATTTAGTGTACTTCAATAACGGAAATATCAAGATAACAGTATTGAAAGTACATATTTGTATACTTACGAATTCAAGTAACAATGAATGAGTCATTGTTGGAAAACTATGGATTTTTTCACCTTTCAAAAAGTTTGCGAGACGAAATTACGAGGCAACCATTATCAAAAGTTAAGGTTTTGGTTAAATTCTTAATTATTTTGGTTGATATATCTGTTTGTGGGCTTTAAATAAATAAAAACCCTGATTACAAATACAACGTATTATACGATGGAATTTAAAAGTGCTTTAGATTTATTAAGGTAGCAATTTTAATAGGGTTATTCAAATTGGTAGGTTTGTAAGTTGACAACATATTATAGCTACTTTTACCTGATGACTAGCAACGATTCCTTAGTTTAATTCACTTAACACTGTATCTAGAAGATGAAACAGTTCGTAACACACAATATTTCACTTAGTTTCTATAAAAAAACACAGAAATCACACGATTTTCATAAAATTAGCTGAAGAATACCACCAAGGCGTGTCAAATAATATCAACTGATAGTTGCCAGCGTAAGAAAATATAAACCTACTACTTTCCAATTTCAAGCAGTAGTGTTACTTCAATACAAAAGTCAGAGCCTTGTTTGACAGTTTTGATGTAAGTTTTTGGCAACGCAGTTGTAGAGTTTTATGAGATAATCCGATGCTTTCACGTTCCAAGATAAATATATAATATAAATTTTCGCATAATTAGCCTATAATGTTCCCACTAATAGGATGCAAGCCTCCTCTCGGAGAGAGGCAGCCCGATCTGGGGGGCGGGGTGCAATCCGGGACCCGCGCCCCGGGCGCCAACTTCAAGCGTGGCAGACAAGAGCAACACCCAGCGCACCGCAAGAACTATGGAATGACTGAGACGCGCAGTCGCGCAGCACCTAAGTACGGGTACTTTCTTTGTGGGTGGCGCACTCAGGTAATAACTACGTGATTAGCGTTGAACTATGAGAATGTAGAATGCAAGAGCGAGCGAAGCGAGCTCGAAAATTTTAAACAAACTTGGATAGGTTAGATTTATTTCTGATAATTCCAAAAGACTAGGCATTACTTGCCTTGTAGACTTAATGAAGAAAAGCTCAAGGCTAAAGAGAATGTTTAGTGCAAGAGAGAGCGAAGCTAGCCTGGAAATTTTAGCACCCTACCTTGACTAGGTTCTGTTTTTTTGACCATTAAACAGAAAGTGAACTTACTTTGTCGACCTAAGACGAAAAGCTTATACTTATATTATATATTGTTGCTTTGTTCATTAAAGCTTGCTGATTCCTGTAAGATGGTAAACAAAAATAATTGCCTCTTCTAAATTCTGCCGCCCTAGGTTCAGGCCTACTCAGCCTGCTGGTAAATCCGCCACTCAGCTTAAGCATAGTTATTGATACCCGCGTGGTGGATTATGGCCCACTCCCTCTCATAGAAAGGAGGCCTGTGTCAAAGCAGTGGGAACATTATAAGGCTGATTGTTTAGCGGGGCCGCCCTTTCCGACGCCAGCTATAATTGCAAAGGCCACATGAAAGAAAATCCATTAATTCAATTGAAAAATGTTTGTATTGCTTTCATCTTACACATTCCGCGGCCGTGTTTATGGCAGAACAGATGCCATTTTCTTTCTTAATCAATCCAAAATATGTGCAATGTGTGCACTGACCTGTATAATACATCATGTTTAATAGAGGTCAGTGAATGTGTGGTACTTAATCAAAAAAAGGTTGGTCGTAAAGAGGTGGAGAAGAAAATTCCAAGACTCTTCTATATCTACGAGTAGGGTTATCTTTTGTTACATAATCATCAGTCGCCGCCGTCTTGTTGATTCTTTTTTGTTTTACATCTACAATGACATTCAAAGTTGCATTACGAACCCTTTTTGTGAATTTGAATGTAGTTTTAGTAGGGTTAACATTAACTGTTGTATTAACAGCATTATTCTTAGCAGCTGGCAATGGTTCAGAAGATCTATGGACTGGATTCTTTACTGATTGCACTGTTTTTGATGATTTTGTAGCTATCCTAATCTCACTTCTTATGGTTTTTCTTTTGTTTTTCAATTTGTATGCATGCCTATCGTTATTTTTTACTATTTCTTCATTACTTCCTGTAACTTGTCTATCTTCATTCACAGAACTCGTTTTCTTAAAGTTTCTTATAGGTTCTCTCACTTTATTTTTACTTTTGTTTGTCTCATACTCATCTACAACTTTCTTTACTTTATATCCGTTACTTATGACGTTCATTCTACTAGTTTGCGTATAATCATCAATTTTATTTAATTGATTTATTTTATTATGGAGATTTCTCTGATTTCTCATTCTTTTAATGTAATCCTTTATTATCCCATGTTGCGCAGTAATAGTTCTGTCACTCTTTGCTAGATACATCTGTCTTTTTCTGTCTTCTCTGTCAAATATATCGATGGACAGGTCTTCCTCAGGCAAGGGGGGTGCTGTACTTCTCCTGAGATCCTTGTCACTCACATCTCTTGCATTAACTCGTGAAGGTATTGCCTTTCTTAAATCAACAGGCCAAGCTTCGTCTTCATTCGATGTAGATTTAGGTCTGAAATTAGGATTATCTTGTTTAACGTTGTATTTTTCGTTTTTTATTCTCAACTTTAGTTTTACTTTTTTATGGGCACTGGTGACATCGTGGCAGACCAAGACAAAGATGAAGGAGCTTGACTGCTACTGAAAGGACTGACCCACAATACCAGAGGACAGACGTGTAGAATGTATTGAAAAAGGGAGACAGATTGAGGGAGGCCTTTGACCAGCAGTGGACTGTACTGTTACCTGAACTTAATCGCGAACAGAAGGCCAATTCCCGTACTTACAAAACATTCAGATTCAAATCGCAATCTCAATCAACGACTGCGGCAATCAATGTCAAAATCTTGTCAATAATTTATTTGGGTAAATATCTTAGAGGTTTTTGTACCAGATTGATTTTCTTTTCGAAAACCACCCCTCTGTCCTCGTTACAGTGAGCTCATTTTAACATAGACATAAAAAGCTGACGGTTCACCTGATAGCAATACTGTTACTATTAGCAATAGCCTTCTGTCTCTTTCTTTTATCTCTGTCGACTACTTCAACAAAGAGTTCTTCACCAGGCATGGGAGGTGCTATACTTCGCCTGAGGTCCTCTTCATGCATCAATCTAAAATAAAGTTAATGATTGATTATTTATTTTTAAGCGACGTCTTAAATGCGGTAGTAAGGTTGTTATGTTTAATGTTGCCATTCAACTTTTGCCTTGTCAAGACATACATTTCCAGTATATGTTGACCTCGCATTTTGCTTTTCATACATTAACAATCCAGCATATACTGGAAATTTATAGCTTGACAAGCCGTGCCCCCAAAGGGATTTTTCTGGTTAAAAAACTAACAGACCCAGTTAGGAATACGACCATCCATTCCATCACAAAGATAATCATCACTTGGAAAGCTGCTACGCTAAAATGTAACTAGGCTGGACACATCTGCCGCATGTAAGACGAACAATGGGCCAAACTTACAACCCAATGGGTCCCTCTTAATGGCAAGCGACATCGTGGCAGGTTTAGACGGAGATGGCAGGATAAGCTGGACCCCTTTAACTAGAACTGGTCCTTAGCAGTCAGTTTTGAACAGAAAGAAGTGGAAAGAGTAGGGAGGCCTTTGCCCTGCAGTGAGACATCACAGGATAGATAATAATAAATAATAAAAAGTGACCAACTTCCATAAGTACAAACATCATCCCTGATTTAACTCCTTTTAGGTATGACTTTAAAAAAATCCATGCTTTTAGATGTGCGTTGCCTAACAGTGAATGAATGAATGATTTATATGTATTGTGACGTGCGTACAGACCTCAGCCCGGGCGTGGTGGTCGGTTGTACAGTTGATAGCCTGCCTGTTGATTCCTCTATCAACATTCTCTGCACTAGCTTGCTTTTCAAATCAGACTTATAAATAATTTCTGGTGTCTCCGTTGTCTTACAAGATATGTCTTCAGTGCATATAGTGGCATATGGTTCTGTGATAAATTCTCGTTGTCGATCCTGAGATAGCTCTATAGAATTTCCTTCAATTGTTACATTTGATGATTTGTCTGCACTTCGATATGTTATTTGTAGTTCTTGACTGTTATTCTCTTTTTTAGAAGTTTCAAGTTGTGTTGTTTCTTCTTGATGTTTTACGTCATTTGTCTTAAACATAAGGATATTGTTGTTGTCGGAAATAGATGTTGGGTCTGTTTTTAAAGAAGGTTCTGGCTTATCTTCAATGACGATAGTTTTGGTCTTGACAGTATTCTCTGATTCGCTGACTGCAGGTTTGTAAGGATTAAGATTTGTTTTACAGCTTGATGATGGAGCTTCTTTGATATGTTTCAAGAATGTTGCAATTTTTTTTTTCAATTCTCGTTTGTCATTAATGTTAAGATTTGTATAATGATTAAAAACAATAGCCCGGACGCCATCTCTAATTATCTTGACCAAATAATTTTTAGACCGTTCTGATGTTGAGTTGCTATAAGCCTTAAGATCCGATAAGACTTTTCCAAACTTCTCTCTAGCATCCTCTCTGTACAAAGAATTGATATAATCCAGCAATTCCTTAACGTTTTTGTCGTTTGTTTCATGTCTTATCATGTAAACCACTTCATTGATATATGATTTCAAAAGAAAAACTAGTTTCCTCTTTATCAAATCTAATTTCTCGGCCATTAGACTCCTTAATTCATAATTTTCCATCAATTCGTAAAATTTGCAGCCTCTGTAATGATATTTTTTGATTTCTTCGTCTAGTATGTCGAAGAAATCTGCCACTGCAGTATCTTCATAAGTGTTGAGTATGTTGAAGACTTCTTTAATAAATCCTGTGAAAGTTTCCACTCTCGGCGCTCTGAAGTCACGTCGTGGGATCTTGTTCTCATCAAAAACTGTTTCATTTGTTGCTACAAAGGCATGTTTTGAGTTGACCATTACATTTAATCCTAGAACAATTTTCAGTGCCAGATCGGTACCTCTTTTATCTTCTCGCAGTGTGTTGAGAGGGCTAGAGTTTATGTAAGCTGAAAGATAATTTTAGAATGTCACATTCAAACAGGTGGTGATCTAAACTTCAAAACTAATAAGTAAATACCTACCTATTACATCCGAAAAGGATTTATTCCGGTCTGATCCCCTCCACCCCCCCCCCCCCTCCTCGATCCCCTGCTAGTTCTTCTTCTGTTTTAAAATCGAGGTAAAATTGTTTGCTTGTTTGTTTGTAAGAGGTAGATAATCTCTGAAGGTACTGGATCTAAAAACACCTTGCTCTGATAGAAAGCTATACACTATTGCCACAGCTATTGCCGAGTGTCATTCATCCATACTAATATTATAAATTCGAAAGTAACTCTGTCTGTCTATCTGTCTGTCTGTCTGTATGTTACCTTTTCACGCCTAAACCACTGAAAGGATTTCGATAAAATTTGGCAGAGAGATAGATTGCATCCCGGGGAAGGACATAGGATAGTTTTTATCGACATACATCGCGGGCGAAGCCGCGTTCGGAAGCTAGTTAGATATATTTTATTGTTTAGTTGACTTTCACGTGGAAGAAGCTAGCGTAGGTAAGTACCAGAAACGTCGAGCGTCTAATAAGTAGGTACCTACTCTCACTGCTTATGAAGTCTTGAGTAGCATTGTGCAAGGTATAATGATTTAGCCAGTAGCAAATAAAAGTTTAAACACTTAGTAACACACACACACTTTGACGACACGGTTGGCGCAGTGGTTGAGCGATTGACTGCTGCGCAGCATGTCGCGGGTTCGATTCCCGCACGGAACAAATATTTGTACGACCTACAAGTATTTGTTACGGGTCTGGGTGTTTTATCTATAATATGTATGTATTTACAAAAAAAAAAAAATGTATATAAGTAGTGTATCAGCCATCTCGTTACCATAACACAAGCATTAGGTTGCTTAGCTTGGGACTAAATGGCGTTAAGTGAAATGTTCAAGGATATATTATCAGGAGTGTTCTTTTTTCTCAGCTCTAAGGCTGGTTTAGCTACATTTACGGGCCAAAGCCAAGTAAATGCAGCGTGTGGTGAATTTTATGATGAAAGTGTACTTTCGTCTAGCTGCATGAATTTCCTAACGATTCTGCATGTGTTTAGGATGGCTGCTTTCTGCAGATTGATGGAAAGGGATTCTTCTAGATCTATCAGTTTCAGGCTACGGAGGAGATGGTTGGGGATAACACCAGTCGTGGAGAGAACGACAGGAACAACATAAACTTTATCTTGTCTCCAAATTCTGCTAACTTCTTCTTTAAGCTCAGCGTATTTGCTTATTTTTTCAGCGATTGTTTTTTGTAGGTTATGGGTGTTGGGAATTGCAATGTCTATAAGGTAAGTGATTTTTCTTATTTTATCCTGTAGGGTTATGTCTGGTCTATTGTAATGGATGGTCTTATCTGTAAGTATGGCGCGATCGTAATACAGTTTATGTGTGTCATTTTCTAGGATAGTTTGTGGCGCGTACTTATAGTAGGGAGTGTTAGTGTTTTGTATGAGACCGTGTTTGAGTGCTAGTTTTTGATGGACGATGTTTGAAACCTGGTTGTGCCTGTGAGTGTAATCTGTCTGTGTGAGGGTTATGCATGCTCCTGTTATGTGTTGTATTGTTTCTGATTGAATGTGGCATCTGCGGCATTTGTCATTTGTGATAGTTGGGTCTTTAATGATAAATTTTCTGTAGTTTTTGGTGTTGATGATTTGATCTTGTATAGCCATGATAAAGCCTTCTGTTTCAGGGAAAAGGTTTCCTATTTTAAGCCACTTGTTTGATGCTAATTTGTTTATGTGGGACTGCTCTAGGTCATGAGGGTGTCTACCGTGAAGGGCTTTCTTTTTCCAGTTTTCAATTTTTTGGTTTTGCGGGTCTGTGATGTCAATGTCTTGTATATTTTGTTCATTT
Source organism: Gortyna flavago (assembly GCA_963669345.1). Classification (NCBI taxonomy): domain Eukaryota; kingdom Metazoa; phylum Arthropoda; class Insecta; order Lepidoptera; family Noctuidae; genus Gortyna; species Gortyna flavago. Next base: position 7,128,821 of record OY770154.1, read on the forward strand.
AGGTTCAGCGGGGTGTAATTAAAATCATTTAAGGTAATAGCTTTGTGTATGTTACTTGTGCGAGATTTTGTGTAGAAAAATGTTTTTAGCCTAGTGATTTGTTTCTGCCAAAGGTGATGTATGTCGATTAGGCCTCTCCCTCCAATTTGTCTTTTAATGGTGAGTCTTTCGATCGCAGATTTAGGATGTAGGTTGTTGTGTTTTGTGAGTGTTGTGCGTGTAGTTCTTTCTAAATGTTCGATGTCAGTTTTTTACCATTCTATTATTCCAAATGAGTAGGTCAATATTGGTATGGCAAAAGTATTCAAGGCTTTTATAAGATGCTTTCCAGATAGCTGTGTTTTACAAATTGCGTTAATTCTTCTCCGATATTCTGTATTTAGTGTCTGTTTAATTGCTGTGTGGTCCAGTCCTTTAAGTTGCTTGTACCCTAAATATTTGTATAGATCTGACGGTTCCATAGCCGCTATTGTGTCGGTATCGCTGACTGCATAGTTGCCGGGCTTTACTTTTCCTTTTATAATATGCAATGTCTTACACTTATCTAATCCAAATTGCATATTAATATCCTGACTAAATGTTGTTGTTATTTCTATTAGAGTTTTCATTTCTTTTTCGGTTTTAGTGTATAATTTAATGTCATCCATATATATGAGATGCGAGATAATAGTTTCTTCGGTATTGTTTTTAAAATTATATCCAGCCCGACACCGATTGAGTAAATGAGACAAAGGGTTCAGGGCGAGACAGAACCACAGCGGGCTCAATGAATCCCCCTGGTAGATACCCTTCCTAATATGTATCTGTCGAGTTATAAGAGTGCTGAGTCGATTATTTATCTGAAGTGTGGTTTTCCAACGTGTCATTACAATGCGCAAGAAGTCTATTATTTTGGAATTAATTTTGTATATTTGTAGGATTTGTATTAGCCATGAGTGCGGGATGCTATCGAAAGCTTTTTGGTAATCTATATAAGTACAGTGTAGGTTTCTATTTTTTGTGGTGGCATGTTTATGGATAGTAGAGTCTATAACTAACTGTTCTTTGCATCCCATGTGGCCTCTCCTGCAACCCTTCTGCTCTTCTGCTATCATATTGTGGTGTTCGATGTGTGAGTTAATTTTATTAGTTATTGCTGATGTTAGTATTTTATAAATTGTGGGTAGGCATGTGATTGGTCTGTATTGGGAAGGCTCTGATGTGTATTTACTTTTAGGTAGCATGTAAGTTATTCCTGTGGCAATGAATTCGGGTATGTTCTGTTCTCCTAATACTATATCTGTTAAATTCTTTGCTATAGACTTGTGTAGTACCGTTAACTTTTTATACCAGAAATTTTGTATTTTATCGATACCCGGTGACTTCCAATTATGTAATCTACATGTTAAATATGTAATTTCAGACTCTGTTATCTCTATAAATTCCATTTCATCTATTGCTCTCCATTTTGTTGCTTCTTCTGTTATCCAAGTTGCTTTATCATTGTGATGTACTTGCTCTTCCCATATGTTAGACCAAAATGTCTCCAAGTGTTCTTTTGAGGGTGTGTCTGTGTCGTCCTCTGTTGTTGAAACAGTGTGTGGTGTCTGTATATTCCTATAAAATATTTTTTCATTTGTAGCAAATATGGCATTATCTTTTTTGCGCTGTTGTGCCTTCAAATATCTCCTAAGCCTGTTGGCTTTAAGTGCCAATTTCTGTTTTAATGTGTCTAAAAACTCTTCAGGTTTTCTATTGTTATTTTCGTGTCTAGTGTGTGTAAAATTGTTTTTGAATATTGCTTCTACTCTTCTAACTACTTTATGTGATCTGCTACCGTTGATGTAATGTGTTAGTCTGCCACAATCTGCTCTTAATTTTTCAATGTCCTTTTCTAGCCTCTGTTGCCATGGTTGTTTGGCAGTGTCTCTTTGTATTGTGTTTCTCGCGTGTCCAGTGATTTTAAAGTTGAGTTCTTCAGAAATAACAACCGCTGTGCAATAAGTAAGGGTGTGTATGTCAATCAGTTGTGTGTCATTAGTAATGAACTGTTTTAGTATATCTTCATTAAATAAATTAACTAAGCGGAAAAGGTTGGGACTATATTTGAGTTTAGGTAGTTTTGGTCGGGCTGCTGGATCCATCCCAGAGTATTGCGTTATTGTTGTTTTAAATTTGTCATGTATTTCTTGGATATACGTATCTGTGGTTAGGTTTTGATCTGCGACAACTAAGGTCTCGATATCATTTTCGAGCGTTAGGGTTAAGGATTCGGTCTGTGTGGATGTGTGTACTGTTTGTGTGTAAGCTTGCGATTGGTTGTATGTTAGAGATTGACTATTAGGATGTAATTGAGCGAGCGATTGTGGTTGTTCTTGCAGAATATTTACGTTTGTGTTTTGTGTTAGTATGATAGTGTTGGTGTCTGCATAGTTTTCTGATTCTTGTTGTAATTGTGTGCGTACTTCTTCTTTTAACTGATCTAATTCGACTTGTGACAAAAGTTTATTCCTAACTATAGTTCTTCGTTGATCTGAAATCCGTTGTTCTGAAACTGATATCTCAGGATATAGACGTGAAAAACATTCATGCAGCTGTTGTCTGTAGGTGGTCATGTCGGTCTCTAGTTTAGTTATGTATAGATAAGTTCGCATGATGAATAGGTTAACTTCTTTGCTCCATTTCATGCGAACTCTTGTTTTCCCAGCCTTGGTGGACGCGGGTAAGAAGGTAGATACCTCCCGCGCAACATTCAAGGCCGGAGTAGGTGAAACTGTATTAAAACTAGGTATGGGGGGTGATGATGGTATTGATGGTGATGTTGTTCTTGAAGGTGTGTACGATACTGTACTTGGACTATATGGTTCTACAGGGGTGTCTGTCCTGTTTGTCAGTCTATCACCATCATCAATAACTTCGGCTGTAGCATCTTTGTCGGTGGGAGCCCGCCTGTTCAACTCCTCACCGCTGACGGTTCGCATGCTGAGACACTCAGCGTCAGCTCCAAGTGCGCCCCGGCGATCGCCCCCGGACAGCGGTCCTATACGTTTTCTTTTTGAACGAGTCTCCATTTTTAAGTGGGTTTCCAGAGCCACGTTAGCCACGCCAGTAATTTCTCATTCGTGTGTCCGCCCCCCACGTGATTAGATGGTCAATCAGGACGTGTGGTTGTTTAGGGGGCGTTGGTTTATTATTATTATTATTCTTTTATTTATTTATATATCAATTTTTTTTACATTTTTAAATATTTCTTAAAATATAAAATTATGTATAAAAAAAAAAAACATTTAAAAATATAAAAAAAATAGGGATCCGCCGGTGTCGGGAGCAGGGTCCAAGGTACCGGTGGTTAGGTCTCCAGAGACAGGAACCTCCTCACTATGCGAGCCGTATCGAGGAGTACTGCCTTCTGAATCAGGCCCTTGATCCAACCGCCTAACGAGAGCCTCGATAGATGTTGATCGAGGCTTTCGGCCATCAGGCCATTGGCCGATACGACAATCGGGACAATGACAGCCGAGCTCATATTCCACATGTCAACAACCTCGTGTGCTAAGTCAAGATATTTAATTTGTTTCTCTTTCTCAGCTTTCACGAGGTTCCCGTCATGTGGAATGGTAACATCGACAATCATTGTACGGCGCACTAATCGATCTATCACCACAATATCAGGCTTATTGGCGACAATAGTCCTGTCAGTAATGATAGACCGATCCCAGTACAACGTGGCATGGTCATTTTCAAGAACTGGGTCGGGCACATACTTGTAATACGGTACCTCAGAATCCACAAGTTTATATTTCAAAGCAAGTTGCTGGTGAATAATCCTGGCTACTTGGTTATGCCTGTGCAAGTACTCGCCGTTAGCCAGACGAGAACAACCAGAGATAATATGTCTGATAGACTCACCCGGACGGTGGCATGCCCGACACACGTCAACCGTCCCGTCCTTCATAATATGTCTCCGATAGTTATTCGTCAAGATAACTTCGTCCATAATTGCACAGACGAAACCTTCAGTTTCCCCAAATAGGTCACCGAAACGTAGCCAGGATACGGACGCTAAGAAATCTACACCGGGCTCATGAAGAGCCCGATAGAAGCGCCCGTGAAGCTCCTTGCTTTGCCATATCTTCTGGCGGTCATCGGTAGTAAGTACTACAGGTTTGCGCCAGTTCTCTTTAGCCATGGAGAGCGGGGTGAGCCCCTTATCCACTGCAACCACATCACGGTGCATACCCACTTCAGCTTTTAAAAAATATTCCCTGAGACTGCACACCTCGCGGTTGTGGAGTGTCTTTGCATTTAAAAAGCCTCGACCCCCGCACTTCCGCGGGATATACAGTCTCATCACCGATGATCGTGGGTGATGCATCCGGTTTGCGGTCAACAGTGTACGGACCCTTCTATCCAGGGCGTCAAGTTCGGTCTGAGTCCATTTGAGTATGCCGAAAGAGTACATCAAAACCGGCATGACCCAACCGTTGAAGGCGCGCACCCTATTTCCGCCCGAAAGAAGACTACTTAATACCTTCTTCAGGCGACAAAAGAAGCGCTCCTTCAACGATTGCTTCATGTCTTATTATTATTATTATTAGTTCTTTTTTAAGTTTTGCTATATTCTATTACTTATGTAATCATCAGCTTAGCCTTTTCCCAACTATGTTGGGGTCGGCTTCTAGTCTAACCGGATGCAGCTGAATACCAGTATTTTACATGTAGCGACTGCCTAACTGATTGCCACAACCGGGTTACTGGGTATTACGATACCCCTTGGTAAGACTGGTTGTCCGACATTCGGGCTTCTGATCCACGAATGGCAGTCGGGACCAACGGCTTAACGTGAATGGCTCCTCCGTTCACGTCTCGGTATGTAAAGATGGTCACCCATCCACAGACCAACCGCGGCAAGCGTAGCTTAACGTGATCGATCGACCTGTGCGGCTTTTATAATTTAGCCACGGGTCCACCTATTAATTATATTGTATTTTATTGTACCAGCTACGTAAAGTACTACTACCTAGGAACTGTTAAAATTTTAAAGCAAGTTGGACGCCATTTTACAACTCAGATATAATATAATTTAAAAAACTTTGATATAGTTCAACGAAGTTAATATATTTATTTAATGAACAAAATCTCAGCACAGATTTACCGTTTGTAATTTTTTAATTTAAAAACATTCTTCAATTAAAAACAAAATAATTACCAAATATCCTGAACAGCAGAAAACAAGTACACACTTTCGTTTTATTATAAAAATACCCAAGTACCAACATTTCTATGGAATCACAAAACTTGCTACATATGCACCTACAACTATTTTTTTAAATTTCTAATGCAATAAGATTATTACTACAATTTTATTGACAATAAAACTGAAATGGTAACTACTTTTAAATAAAGTTATAATTTGACGTTTTCTGAATCAAACCCTAATCTTTGAAATACCGAGTTTACATTAACGGTGTTTTTCTTCACCGCTTAAAAATATTACAAGATATTAATTTGATTATTATTCAGTCGAGTAACTCATGGTTTCCTAGTCCTCATAGGCACAGTGAACTCTAAAGTTGTGGATAACATAACAGTAATAAAACCTATGCACTTAGTGTCGATATTAACTTTTAAAAAAAACCTTGGTAGAGAAAAATATGAATATGCTGTGGTTGCCAGGATTTTAATTTTTGATCTACAAAAATGAGAAATAAATAATTGCGTGAACGATATATGTGGAGAAAAACACTACCTAATTATGTGGAGACAAGACTTGGCAGTAAGCCATATAATATAAAATTTCATTCTTTGATAGCGATATAGTATATAATTTACTTAAATTGCAATTAAAATCAAAGCAACAAAACATAATGCTACTATTTATATTAAGTCTCTATTCAAATTATGATTTAATTAATTGTGACAAAACTGTCAATGGTACGTTTATTTTTTTATTATTCTCATCATTTTTCGAATCTTATATAGAGGGGTGGAAGAACCAATTGAAATGACAATTTTATTCCTTCTCAAATTGAACATGAGTTTTACCTTTTATTTCCAGCAAAATTCAACGAATCCTTAATAATAGATAAGCATCATCAAAACCTTCTCCAGGTAAACGCCTTTCTCAAGGAACATAAAAATCTTCCAGCTGATTTTCATTCATTTAGACAACACGACCCTTCTCGTCAAGGTCTATTTCACTGGTTGCCACCTGCCTTTCCAGGTTTGAAATTACCATTACCCCCATTAGTTTTACCTCGGCCGTCACCCCCGTATCCTATATTTCAATTAAAAGATCCAGGACAAAGACCAGAGTCAGCCTATCCTGAATTTCTGTTAAAACCAATGCATTCGATACTGCCTCCTAGGTATGTTCCAGATTATAGATACCAAAATATTTATCTGAGACCACCTGATCCTTATTTTCCACGTCTTTTGCATACACCAGATCCTGCTGGACCTAAAAAACTACCGTTTCTTTACGAAGTAAACCTTTATCTCCAAAAAAATCCCCGCCTTATAAACCCTCTTCCACCTATTGCTGATCCAGCGGTAAGTTCAAAGACCCCTCCACCAATTACCATTCCTTCTTCAACTATATGGACCTCAACAATTCATTACAACGCAAAGATCTGGCTGCAAGAGATCGCTCCGTATACACCTGTCAATAAGAAATTTAAGAACCCTTCAAAAGACCCGTCATCACCCCACCGCAGCATAAAAACTACAGTACCTGTTACTAACAGAATGCCCAAGATAAATGACCATTGGTTCTCTACTGGAACAGCCAATACGGGACAGCTCTTCATTGAAGATGAGCAAGGATTCCTTTACTTGACACTTCCAGAGAAGGCTGGAATACCAGTTCAAACAAAGGATCCTGATAAGAACTGGATGTCGACTATGGCTGGAGATGTGCTGGATGGAAGTTTGTATTAATACCTGTTATTTATTGATCATAATAATATCATCCTCCCACCACTACCGTAATTTATATATTGTTAAAAAGAAGACATACTGAAGTCTTCTTTTCATTATCAGCCTTTAATGTGGAAACATTAGCAGTGGAAACTGCTGGGACACACCTCCTCTACTCAAAACAGGTTGGGGGATGACAATGGCGAATTGAGTTTTTGGTTGTGGGTTAAGCTGATTTTCTGATGATCTTTTCCTTCGCCAGCAGTGAGTGTGTGGACTTAACTGTAGCATTAGGACAAGTTGTAAAGCTATAATGGTGTTAATAAATAAATCAGTAAATTTCTTTGCAGAAATCACGGTACAGAAGCCATCATCACCGTCGCAGAAGCAACGTTACCTCGACTTGATGGAGCAGCTCGATGAAGGCTACATTATGGTGTTCATGATAGAGCTGTGCAGAATGATCGGCGTGAAGGACAGGCAGCAGGTCCAAGACGTTCTGCACCATACTGAGATGATCTACAATAGGTATCTGTCATTTTATTTATTTATTAGTAAATAATGGCTCTGAAAATATTACAGTGAGTAAGTAGGACACTTGGCTAGACCTGGTGATGGCAGGTGGAGCAGAGCTCTAACTGAATGGTTGCTGAGAGATGGAAGAAGCAGTTTTGGCAAACTAACAGCAAGATTGGTAGATGATATGAATGTCATCTCCTGAAGGAGACCGCGGGGAAAGTCTGGTTGAAATTCGCACAGAAGGGTGGAGGTCTACAGTCAGCTGTGAGAAGTGTATGCTGTGTGAAATATATCCCACTCCCCCTCACATAGAGGAAGTTTGAGTCTCATTAGTGGGAATATTGTAAGAAGCTTGAAGGTTATATTATCTATGTTTTTTTAAGTGAAAACTTGTTTAGGCGCGTTGGACATTTTTTGAGATGGGAAAAAAACCATTGACATGCAGTGCGATTCTGCAACCATCTCACCGTGAGAACTTAGGTGAAGTGAGCGTGGAGTGAGCTGTCATTGTCATTCCACCCGCTACTGTTACGGTAACCGACACCGCTTCGGAAGTGTTCGGCTGTCCTCGGGATGTACTCGGTTTTAATGTATATCCGATATGTCAGTGAGTGATGGCAAAGTATTCTGTTTGTGTTTTGTTTTCACTTCTGTCGGCACTCCCTGAGTGCCAATGTTTTTTTTTTCTTACAGTTTATGGGACAATGGCCGCCTCGCATGGATTGGAGAACCGCTTGAAACTGTCATTTGGAAGCTGTCAATAATAATGTCAGGAAGAGATATAGATCTCGTTCGGAGTGAGTTCATCATCATCATCTTTAAGCCGACTGATGTCCACTGCTGGACATAGGTTTCCTCCAAGCGTCGACACATGGACCGGTTCCGTGCTTCTCGCATCCATCGCATCGGATTCCCGTGACCATAGAGGAAAATTTTTAATAGGAAACCCGCGACCATTACTGGTCATCGGTCTGCGCAGGCAATCTCACAACAACATTTACAGACTTTGCTTGTCATCATTAATGTCAATTTTGTTGACATGTGATATTAAATTAAAACGAATGATGAATTATTTTAAGGGGTATTCGGTTACCGAGCACCTGGGTTATGGTGGTCCGATAGGCAGTCGCTCCATGTAAAATATTTGAATTCACTTATTCAGCTGCATCCAGTTAACCTGGAAAAGGCTAGGCGTATGATGATGATTGATTTTTAAAGTGGAGCTGATGATGAAGACCACAGATGGCCATCGGAACTACTCAATGATAATATTACACGGGTTGCGATTCGATTTCTTTAATATGGTTGCTAAGCAATTTATGTTCGTCACAATTCGTATTGTGAGTGGTTGTTGAGGAGTTCTCCTGGTAAGACCCAGGAGAACTCCTCAACAATTAACGTCTCAGCATCGGGAAAAGCAATATTTTTTAAAAGGTGATGAGCAGTTTACATTAGGCTATTGTAACTTAGATAAATTACAAACTCTCCCACAAAAAAGTGAAAAATTAAAAAAACATTTTCACAAAAAAAAAAAAAAAACAACCGACTTCCAAAAAAAATCTTTGGAAGTCGGTTGTTTTTTTTTTGTTTTTTTATGAATGAAATGATTCTCCCCCAGCCTACGCGTCTATGATGTTCCACATGCTGCTACAAAGGAAGCACACGCTGTCCGCAGAGGTGAACTCCATCATTGATAAGGCGGACCTTTTTTATAATCATGACGAAGGAAAGCGCCTCTTATATTCCTTGAAGCAATTTGAGGATTACCCTAAAAGTGAGTGGACCACAGTTATCACACCACACTTATATTATAAAGGCGACAGTTTGTGAGAGTGTTAGTATGTTTGTTACTTCTTCACGCACAAACGGCTGGACCAATTTTGATAAAATTTGGTATGGAGGTAGCCGACACCCTGGATAATACATAGGATACTTTTTATCCCGATTTTCCCATGGGATCGAGACTTATGCGGGTGAAACCGCGGGGCGCAGCTAGTAATAAATGTGAAAGTGTCTCTGTCTCTCTATATTTTACCTTTTCACACGTTACGACGGGTTACGATCCGAGTTACGACATAGGATACTTTTATTCGGGTAGCATGTACGTTGTGTGGGATAATACCCAACCCAAGCAGGTGACAAGTATCGGTATGTAAGGTTGATAAAACAAATAAATAACCACTTGTATACTTATTAGTTATTTTTATTAATCAAGATAATAATTATTTACATAAAATAAGTTAACACTTAAAATAATAATAATTATGTACATCAGGTGTATGAAAAAAGAAGCAAAATAATCATAGGGCATCAAAAATTTCATCCTCATCGCTGTCAACAGAAATAGTGCCCAAGCGCCATACTTGGGCACTATTTCTGTTGACAGCGAAATTATCCCAGTTAATGCTGATTCTTTGACCAAAATACAGGCCAGCCCTCTGGTCACGTGAAGACTCGACCAGCCGCTTGGCGATATCTCGAAGAACCAAGTGAGCACTCGGACCCCATGGCCCTAGTGTTTCAACCCCAAACGGCTCGAACATATAACTTCCAACAAGATTAGAATATTTTCGACACTTGATTTTTTCTGCAGCTGCAACAGCCGCTCCAGCACAGCCCGCTGTGTTAGGACGATGGGATGGCGCAAGGGTGTCGACAAATGTTGCATCCCACACCAAAGGTCTGCCTAACTTCCAGGGCATTATGGTCATTCCGTCTGGTCTCTTCCCATAGTCGCGTGCCAATCCGTTCGGTTCAGCTACAGCTGGCACCCCGGCGGTGACAAGCGCACGACGGATGATGTAATTAATGCTGGCGTGCGTGGCTGAAAATCCTGGTCAACTTTTCAGTCGGAGGACAGGAACGCCACCAGAACGGATGGGTAGTGTATCTTGAAACCACGGTCGGTCGTCCAAGGTCTCCTTGTTGGCAAATCACTGCAGATTCCAAAACATTGTCCTTGTTTAATAATTTGGAAGACTACCTGTTTTTTTTTGTTTTGTTATTATTATTACTTATAGATAATCCGTGGCTAAGTGAAGTTTCACCAGTAAAATAAATTGGATCAAAAAATAAAACTAAAGAAGTATATTTATTGTGTTTTAATAAAATATACACACTGGATAAACTTAACAAACTATTCAAATAAAAATAATCATAATAAGTACTAAAACTATGATTTATTCAGGTCTGAACCCCTGAACCCCTCCTCCACCACCCCCCATCGATAAAGAAAAGAAAGAAAGAAAAATGAGTTTTTTGGCATTACAGCAAAATAATTACACCATAAAAATTTCAAAACAGAAAACAAAGATTATAATGCCAAAAGGACCTCAGCTTGTCATAATGTCAGATGACAACACAAGGTGTACCGCCTGACGCTGATTTTCAGGTGCAACCCAATCCCTCGGTCCCCTGCTAGTTCTTCTTCTGTTTTAATCTCTGTCTTATCCACTTTATCTGTTTGCCCATGGGGTCTGAGTGCCACTTAGTTTTTCGAGACTTCGCCAAGCGCTTAGTCGACTTTCAATTGAAGTGACCAGAAGGCTGGCCTATTTTTGCCCAAAGAATCTACTTATATAAATATTGAAATTCAACGTGGGAAAGCTGCCGTGGGGATGGGCCCGTAGCTAAATAACAACAGCCGCACGGGTCGATCGTCAGGGCTACGCTTGCCGCGGTTGGTCTGTGAATGGGATCTTTACACAACGAGACCCTTCCATTCACGTTAAGCCGTTATTCCCGGCTGTCACTCGTGGATCTTTGACAGTCGTTACGGGTTGTCAGAAACCCGGAAATCTGACAACCAGTCTTACCAAGGGGTATCGTATTACCCAGTAAGTGGGTTGTGGAGGTCAGATAGGCAGTCCCTCCATGTAAAATACTGGTATTCAGCTGCATCCGGTATTCCGGTTAGACTGGAAGCCGACCCCAACATAGTTGGGAAAAGGCGAGGCAGATGGATGATGATGAACGTGGGAATGCTGCCAGCTTTTTGACGAATTTTGTAATGCACACATATTATTATTATTTTAAGACTGTTAGCTTGTAAATTATGCAAATATAATGAGCTCAACTGTCATTAATGACACACAGTTACTTTTTCTATTGTCACTGAACTTAATCAGCTTGCCTAAAAGACCTTTCTATCCAGATAATTTATTTTGTATTTAATCTCTGATTTCAGCAACCAAAAACAGTTATTGGCTCTGCGACAGCCTCATAGAAAGCTTCCTACTACCGTTCCGACGTCTGTCCGGCACGCGTCGCCGTCAACGACTGATCGACTCAATTAACAAAGCCTTGAAACAACGCTTCCCTCTCCTGTTGAAAGAACACAATGAAGGAACTCTTGCTGGTCAAGGTACGTCTCGTTTATCATCACAGATATAGATATACCTAGACAACGCAAGAGCAACTACTTCGCGTGCTCAGCTTACGTACAAAAATCGTAAGCCGCCACTTTCGCGCTCAGTCCTGTGTACTGCTGACTGGGTGAGCGTGACCGCTGGCGCTAAGCCCCGGGGGTGGGGCGAGATGGGTACCGCACGCGGCCTTTGAATCGATTTGATTTTTCCATCACTAAACAGTGCTTGTGACGTCATAGTAGTTTTCCTACAGATACTTGCGTTATCTAGGTCTATCTATATCTTTGATGAGTGATCATCACCATTTCATCCATCCACCGGCCACCACATCGACCGGTCCTGTGCTTCTCCTCTCACTGAGTCCTCTCGGAAGTGGGCCAGAATTCATGGGTCAGGAAAGCTGAGTCTTAACTGTAGGAACTTTACAGGCTGATTTTAACCACTCAACTGTCCTCCCGCCGAAATGGTATGTATTGTATATCATTGGATTCAGTATTAATGAGGCTATTTTTTAGGTAAATAAAAAACAAGGGTCATCGCTTTAGATTTTGAAAGAAAATTCGTTTTGTATTTTATTTACGTAATGTAAACAAACATAAAAAATCAACATTTATTGAAAAAAATCAAATTCATTTAAAGTTACGAAACAAGCTGTGTAATTTTGCCTGTTTTGTCCCTTGACGAAACAAGCATTAGTCAAGTACCGGTCCATAGAATTTTTTTGTGTAGAAGTCGTGTATAAGTGGCGAAACCACCCGCGGCGCGCAAAAAACAATGTTCAGGGACACAATAAATTACGTTAAAAAAAAGGGCCGTGTGAGTGGATAATATGCTTCTCTACTAACAGCACGCTGCCATTATTTTAGACTAGCTTTTGCCCGCAGCTACGCCCGCGTGGAGATCGGAAATTATCCCACGGAAACGTTATACCGGGATAAAAATATCCTATGTGTCAATCCAGGTTATATTTAATTACTTATCTGTGTGCCAATTTTCATCCAAACAAATCCTATTAAAAGCATAATATTAATAATGATTGAAATACTATCGTGAATTGATGCAAGCCTAGTACTTTTTGTTAGAGTACAGCTCAGAAAGTCGGGTCATATTTCAATCATGATTCGAAAGACACGTAGCGCCATCTAGCGTCCTAAAGCAATTGTGGCCTTCGAAAGTTATTTTTCTTTTCCTCGGGAACAGTATTTTTTTCTGGATGAAAGGAATCCTATGTCCTTTTTTATGCCCCTGGCAACGTTTATGAAAAATGTCAGGACGATCGGTTCTGTGGAGAGTCGTGAAAAGGAAACAAACAAACAAACCTACTTTCGTATTTAGGTATAAGAAATGTTAGTTACAATGTTCTAAAATCACAAACTCGTAGTAATATTTTTTCTTCTTTAGTGACATGGAGATTATAGGATTCTCTTCTTAGAACACACCAACAACAAGCCAGCTTAAGTACCCACAGGCAGGAAAATTTATTATTTGTCCAAAATTATTTGACACTAGTCACTACGACAATTTGCCGTGTTATAACCATTTCCTACAACTGTTAAAGCATGAGAGTTGTGATTTGAAAATACGGACAATTTAAAATGTATGTATTATGTTTTATTTTCACAGCGAGCCATAAGGATGGATCCGAACTAAGAAAACGAAAGAAAAAACATCATCTTACTCACCAAAAGAAGCGAGAGAGAAAGATACATCGTATACCAGAATATAATTATAAAAATATATATGGATCGCAGTACAGCCAAGTTAAAGACTACAAGGAATCCATTTTCAGAGCTATGACACCAGTAACAAGTGAACAGTTGAGGTTCAGAGTCGCTACTTCAAAAGTCTACAGAACGAAACAAAGAAAAGCGACAACTGCATACTCCAATATATTAACTCGATCAACCAGAAAGAGGAACCCAAGCCACCAAAAGACAACAGCGTTTCAAGAGAAACTTGATTCCTTTCACAGGAAAAACTATAAAATTACTCAGCAAACACATCATCATTATTTCAGTCGTAAGTCGTCCACTGCTGGGCAAAAGCCTCCCCCAAGCGCCGCTACATCGACCGGTTCCCATTCACCAGGTCGGTCGAAAAGAGCTTGGAAAGATAAAAAACCTTTCTACCAACGAGTGAAAGATAAGTTAAAAGATTCTGAGGCAAAAAATAAAGATAAAAGACTGAAATTAAAAGCTGAGCTGCTGATAAAGATTACTGAGAGTTCAAGCTACAGTGATGAGGAGGTGTCATTGACCAAGAACTTGAATGAAGCGCTTAGATATGTCAACAAGACTGTTGACTTTGTTGATGAAACAAGATAGCAAACGTCCTGCATCATCTGCCTGCTTGTCCCCAACTGTGTCGGGGTCGGCTTCCAGTCTAACCGCATGCAGCTGAATACCAATAGTTTACATGGAGCGACTTCCTTCACAACGCAGTAACTAACAAAAGTCCGACAACCCGTAACGACTACCGACTGTGATTCATTTTGTAGATATTGTTATGACATATAAACGTGTATTGTAATTAGTGTTTTACTTATTTTTGCACTGTTTATCGTAACGAGGCGGAGTGCTTGCAATTTTATAATAGGTTAACTTGTCATATAGGTAAGAATTATTTACCTACTGCAGGTGTTAATGCCGACCTCATCATCATCACCGTTATCTTTATCCCAATATATTAGTGGTCGGTGCAACATGTCTTCTTTTCCATACATTTCTATCATCCGTTATCTCTGTAGTCACCTCTTTTCTAGCCATATCACCTTTCACACAATCCAACCATCGTTTCTTGCATCGCTTACAACTATAATTCTAATACTCTTGCTAAAATTTTAAATAATTTAAGGTATAAAAATCTACAAAATTTGTCTAAAGTAAGTTAAAAAAGTCATATTCCTCACCCTTTTTCACAGCAAATACAGGTTATTCAACCACTTCAAATACTTTTTCTCCAAATAACAGTGGTAGACGGCGAAATAATTTTCTTACATTTTTTGCAAATTGCAGGTCAGTGTCAGGTTGTATCTTGATCAAAATTTGATTCGCGACCATAACAGGTACGTATTTACAGAATTATAATCATTAGAATCATTAATACATCTTTCTAAGTTAGATTTGTAGGTACCATAAGCACTTTTCCATAAGAGATTTGTTCTTATGGTACAAATCTAAGTTAAAATGATTCTAATTATTATAATTCTGAAAATATACGAGTACACTTTAAAAAAAGCAAGAAAAAAACGAATCTTTGTTGGCTCATAACTTTTTAATGGCTTTTTATTTTACTATTCTGTTTCCGTACAGACACAATTAATAATAAGTCAAAACGATATCATGTTTAACTTTGTATGCACAATATCAAACAGTGGAGTAATACTCTCCCGAAATTTGTATGAAAAAATATCGACTAGTGGCACCTTAAGGGGACGACCTAAACGCAAAAAACACAAGTTCTAAAATGCTTAAAAGTATAAGAATGACTACAGTAAACAAAATCATAAAAATATATGATATTCTTCAGGATATATGCTAGTTACATAATAACAGCCGCAGAGGTCGATCGATCAGGTTAAGCTTGCCGCGGTTGGTCTGTGGATGGGTGACCATCTTTACATATCGAGACCCCTCCGTGCCTCGGAAAGCACGTTAAGCCGTTGGTCCCGGCTGCCATTCGTGGATCTTTGACAGTCGTTACGGGTAGTCAGAAGCCCGAAAGCCTGACAACCAGTCTTACCAAGGGGTATCGTATTACCCAGTAACTGGGTTGTGGAGGTCAGATAGGCAGTCGCTCCATGTAAAATACTGGTATTCAGCTGCATCCGGTTAGACTGGAAGCCGACCCCAACATAGTTGGGAAAAGGCTAGGCAGATGATGATGATGATGATATGCTAGTTACATAGTGTATTGAAAACATAATACAAATAATTTGATACGATAGAAAAAAATCATGAAGATACCTCTAAAAACTTTCTTGTAACAATAAAAACCATAATAGATACAATAATTCAGATTTTTTGTCAGATTACTCAACAAGCAACATGCTAAAGCACTAGTGTTTAAATTTTTTTGTCCAAACAATAGATTTTTTATAAATAGATAATTGCTTCATATCCATACTAATATTATAAATTCAAAAGTAACTCTGTCTGTCTGTCTGATTGTATGTTACCTTTTCTCGCCTAAACCACTGAACGGATTTTGATAAAATTTGGCTGAGAGATAAATTGCATCCCGGGGAAGGACATAGGATAGTTTTTATCGACATTCCTCGCGGACGAAGCCGCGGGCGGAAGCAAGTTTTGCAATAAATTACCAGCGTTGTGACATCGCGCTTCTCTTTCTTTTCTATGCAGTCCAACAGTGACCGCGCTTTAGGTCATGTAGTCCCCTTAAGCTAACAGATATCCATAGATTGTAATTTCTATAAATTTTATTTTTTTGCGCCTAAAATAGTCCACATAATTTAAATGTTCTTAAGTTTTTTGTATTTTTACTTTGAACCTCGACTGGACACTCGTTCTTGCTGTCACACTTCCCAAATTGTGTTTCTGATAGTATTTTTGACTGTTCTCTGGTCTGTGTATGCGTATCCGATGTCGTTTCCTCTCTCTTTTCCTCTTGTGTGATCGATAATGTCGCTTTCTCTTCCTTTCTCTTGGTGATCGTGTTGTGTCGCTGTGGGGTTGTGTTTGAGTGACGGGCTCAGTCTGAGGTGAAGGTTGGTTTTCTGTGGGAATAAATAAATGTCAATTTAAATCGTGTTTTTGTAGATTTCGTAGTAGCGCTTTGTGAAGCAGCTTATCCGGGGAAGTACCTACTACCACCATTCATATTTCTGCCGCCCAGCGTCACTGTCGCTGTGTCCCGGTGTGAAGGATGTGTGTGCCGGTGTAAACACAATTTTTTTAGAATACGAACTGATAGAATTTTATAATTCTTTTATATTTTATTTACTTTGCTCAAGAGAGCAGTTGTGGCCCAGTGGTAACGGCCGCGACGTACGAGTTGTAGGTCGTAGGTTCGAATCCAGACAGGCGCTTTACTTTGTGTAAATTATTTCATCACCATTGCTCTCCAAACGGTGAAGGAAAACATCGCGAGGAAACCGGCATCTCCTAGAACCAAAAATTCAAAGACATGTGACATCTAGCAACCCTCACTGGGCCTGTGTGGTGGATTACGGCCCACTCCCTCTCACAAAGAGGAGGCCTGTGTCCCAGTAGTGGGAACATTATATAGGCTGATTATGTTATTTTACTTTGCTCAAATAAATAAAATATAAAGAATTGTCCAAAAAAATCTCAAATCTCAATGTCAACTTATTACTTTAACTGAATGTACAGAGGCCAGCACATCAACCTACCCCAATCTGTCAAATTTTCCCAATTGAATATGAACCTTATTCCTTTGTAATAAAGTTGAAAATCTATAAAAAAATTGACAGATGGGGTAACTTGATGTGCTGGCCTCTGTACATGAGACTTTTCAGCTTCGTCTCTATGATGACAACGTATCGCAATGTCTCTGGTATTGCATTATGTCTAAAGATGGCGGCATAGAGAAAAGATGGCGGTGACTACTTACCATCCAGTGCGCCGTCGCCGACGGTATGTCTGACGTCACCGCTCCGTAGTGGAGTCTTTTTATAAGATTGTAATTCCAAGTTCACAGAGTCCATCAGCTCTTGACGTTGTTGCGTGTCTTTGAGACGTCGATACGGTCTCAGAAAGTTATGTATGAGACTATTGCAGAGCCAATAGCCTGTTAATCTAACTGGAATCAATTAAAACATAATCACATTTCCATATTTAGCATGTTATCCAGGGGCCTGTTGGCACTTGTATCAGAAAAACTTTTTTTTTTGTTGGTTTAGCGAGAGGGAGTGTCAGACTTTTACTGACTAAAACCCATCCATGGACCCATCCATGGTGGAGCCATGATGAACAACATGACCCACCGTTTACCCAAAGTGAGCTAGATAGGTCCATTGGGTCGTTCAACCCAAAAAAGGCCCCGGGAGCTGATGGCTTCACTGCCGACATCTGCTCTCAGGCCATTTCCTGCAACCCTGAATTCTTCCTGTCGCTGTTGAACAAATGCCTGGCACACCAATACTTCCCAAAGTCCTGGAAGGAAGCAACGGTGGTTGTGCTCAGGAAGCCAGGCAAAGACTCGTACACCGTCCCGAAATCCTACAGGCCGATTGGGCTTTTGCCTGTATTAGGGAAGGTGTACGAGAGGATGCTGGTTGCTCGTCTCAAGTTTTACCTGCTCCCCAGGATTAGTACTCGCCAATACGGCTTTATGCCCCAGAAGAGCACCGAAGACTCCCTCTATACTCTCGTGCATTACATTCGCACTAAGCTGGCACAGAAAAAGATTGTAACGCTTGTGTCACTGGATATAGAGGGAGCATTCGACAGCGCGTGGTGGCCCGCTATCAAGGTACGATTGGCTGAGGAAAAGTGTCCTGTAAACTTGAGGCGAGTAGTCGACAGCTATCTCAGCGACAGGGAGGTCAGCGTCAGATACGCGGGGGAAGAGAGCAGAAAGTCAACCAGCAAAGGGTGCGTCCAGGGTTCCATAGGTGGTCCTATCTTCTGGAATCTGCTGCTGGACCCACTATTGAAGCAGCTGGAGGATAGAGGCCACTACTGCCAGGCATTCGCCGACGACGTCGTAATGGTGTTCGTCGGCGAGTCGGCAGCGGAAATCGAGGGACAGGCCGGTGCCGCTCTTGAACATGTTCGAGCGTGGGGTGTCCGAAATAAGCTAAAATTCGCACCGCACAAAACCTGTGCGATGGTGCTAACGCGGAGGCTGAAGTACGACACACCGCGCTTGACCATGGGGGGGATCGACATCGGCATGTCCCAAGATATAAAGATCCTGGGCGTCACCATAGACAGTAAGCTCACCTTTAATAAACACATAACTATCGCCTGTAAAAAGGCGATAGGTATTTATAAACAGCTGGCCAGAGCTGCCCGGGTGAGCTGGGGCTTAAACCCGGAGGTTATCCGGGTCATTTATACAGCAGCGGTTGAGCCGACGCTTTTGTACGCCGCGAGTGCGTGGGCGCCAGCCGCAATGAAGCTAGGAATCCAAAAGCAACTAAACGTGGTCCAAAGAGGGTTCGCACAAAAGCTGTGTAGAGCCTACCGCACAGTCTCCCTAAACTCGACACTGTTGCTGGCCGGGATACTCCCAATCGATCTGCGCATTCGCGAGACGGCAGCGCTATACGAGGCCAAGAGGGGAGTGTCCCAGTCAGTACTAGGAGATAGGGAGATTGAGCGGATGGCTCCAGCTTTGGAATCCCCGCACCCCGCGGAGCAGACCACATTGCAGTTCGGCAGCCTGATAGACGAGGAACAGTATCAGAACCACAGCGATTTCGCTGTGCGTATCTTCACAGACGGCAGCAAGATTGAGGGCAAAGTCGGAGCGGCGCTGTCTCTGTGGAATAGCGCCACCGAACTAAAGGCCCTCAAACTTGCTTTGCCGTCTTTTTGCACCGTCTATCAGGCGGAACTATTGGCCCTACAAAGAGCGGCTGGGGAAGCGCTTAAACGGAAGGAAGACTCGTTCGGCATCTTCAGCGACTCCATGGCGGCTCTCCAGTCGGTGGTTAGTGCGAGTTCCCCCCATCCCCTGGCAGTGAAAACAAGAGACACCCTTCGCCGTTGTGAACTACAGAACAAAAGGGTGTCCTTGTTTTGGATTAAGGCTCACGCAGGATTGGGGGGAAACGAGCGAGCCGACCAACTCGCAAAGGAAGCCGCCCTGGGGTTGAAGAAGAAGCCGGACTACGACCTGTGCCCTGTTTCATTCGTCAAGCGGCAGATCCGTATGGGGTCACTTGACGAATGGAACAGGAGATATAAGTCCGGGGAAACAGCCTCCGGCACAAAAATCTTCTTCCCCGACGCAGTCGCGGCGTACAAAGTGGTGCGTAAAATAAAGCCCACAAACCACACAACACAAATTCTCACAGGTCACGGTGGGTTCTCTGCATACCTGAAACGCTTCAGGTGTAAGGAGAACGCATCGTGCGCCTGTGAGCCGGGCACGGAGGAAACGGTGTTGCATGTCCTATTGGAGTGTCCGATCACAGGAAAAGTGCGATACGAGGCCGAGCAAGACCTCGAACAGGAAATAACCTTAGATAATTTACCTAGTATTATAAGTGGTAGGAATAGAGATAAGTTTTTAGAGTATAGTGTAAAAATAGCTGTTATAGTTAATAATAGGAACAAGATAGCGTAAGCAACCTAGGATACTTACTTATATAATAATATATATAGCTTAAGTACCTAAAACGATAAGAAAAAAAAAAAAAAAAATTATCTATGTATTGTAAAACCAAAAAAGAAAACTAGAAAAAGAAATAAAAATATTTGAAATAAAACTGTATAAAATTTGATGTATGTTATATTTGTGTAAAGCGGGATTAGTACATTTATTGTCTGTCGAGTTCGCGATCACGACTGTTCAAAAAAAAAAAAAAAAAACAGACGAGTGCGAATGGAAAACCCAAAGTAAACAATGGCTCTGATCATGTCAGAGGTCACTGAGCAAGGGCAGGAGTGTGGTTTTAGCCGGTAAGAGTCCGGCACTGCCCAGACTGCCTCACCAGTGAGACAGTCTGGTTTCCCACTCCTGCCAAAAAAAGAAAAAAAAAAAAAAAAAAAAAAAAAAAAACACCCATCCATGTTACTTCTTTGCCCTTTGCGTTCCGGGGCCACGGTAACTCTTTCGAACAATCCCGCGACCCCGGTAGCGGTAGTAACTACTTCAGTTTGGGAAAAAGATGGTTAACAGATATCTACACACTGACTCCATCTGTTCAGTGAGGGAACACTGAAGTAAGAATAAAATAGTTTTTTCACTCAAGTTCGTTTGCGAGTGCGTTAGAATTTAATATGGGAAAAAGTTATAGCGCCACCTGGTGGTCACTAGGAGAAACCTAATTTACAATACAAAATTTTAACGCGTTTGCGAACGCGTTAAAATTTTATCAAACGTGAGTTGAAAAAACTCACACTAAGGCCTCTGTTGTAAGAGGTAGCGGTAGGACCTCAGTACTACCAAGGGGTATCGTGTTACTCAGATACTGGGCTGACTACAGCCAAGCTAGCCAAGACCACTAGGTCTTGCCTAGCTAACATATGGCAAGTAATTTAATTTAATGTTCTGTGTCCTGTAATGTTAATCGAGTACACAGTGTACAGTCGAGTCTTTTATATAACTGAACAGACAGCTGTGCTGCTGGGGAGTTTGTTGCGCCACTTCTTCTCCCCAGCGAAAGCACTAGGAAGTAGTGAAGGGCGGGCGTTTTGGGGGACTGTCTTTTGTAATTTTGACGTTCGAAAAGTGCTGATTCTCAGCCTAGTTTGAATAAATGACTTTTGATTTTGATTTTTGATTTGATCAGCTGCATTCGGCTAGATCGTAAGGTGGAAAAAGTCTAGATACGTACTATTAGGATACGCCTCGAACTCCTTCAAAGCATCAAACAGGAGTCTTCCTTCATCGTCGTCATACAAAATGTCAGCATACTCCAGGATTGTGTTCACTTCTACTGACAGCTCCTGAAGTCGCTGACTGAGCATGTAATGCAAATTCGCTGCGTGATCTGGTGAAAATGAGCAGGCAAATGTGAAAAAAGTTGCTGCCGGTATCGGCAAGTTAAGTAGGTACTATGATTCATTCCGGTCTGATCCCCTGATCCAGATTCCAGACACATACTGAGCCAATTACATTATAATTAATGAACAAACTTACTCTGAATGACATCTATCTCCGATTCCTTCAGTAATCTAGCGACCTTCCTCGTGACATTTAGGAACGGCATGCCGAGCCACTGTAATTGTCTACGTTGATATAAGCTGTAACAAGATACTTCATTTTATTTATTTTTTATTAAGGTTAACCAACAATCGTTTACACCAGTATTCATTAGCAGCTTATTATTAAAATTTATAATAATTGGTATGAAAAATTAAATTATAAATTGGACTAAAAGAAAATAAATTACATCGACCATTTCAAAAGAAATTAAATCAACAACAATCAAAATACTGACTGTGGTAAGGTAAAAAATATAAAAACCAAAAAATATAACAAACACAAGACAAATCATTAAGACATAATTGTGAATAAATAAAACAATAAAGACAAAATAAATAACCGAATTCAATAAACAAAATTATTCTGTCAATGATACAATTACAATTAATTATTCATAAAACCATTGTCACTACTTCTATTGGCAAATAAACAGCCGGCTAACCTCATGATAAGTGTTCAAGTAATAGCAGAGGCATCGTAGACCTACGCGTTGCCATCACAGAGACAAAGCTAAACTGTCTCATGCCTGTAACCACACCGGCACACATACCCTTAAAACTGGACCACAGCCACGTTGCATCATTCGAGCATTAACTTACGAGTGTTAATAAATTACCATGGGACTTCGTACTGTTACCCAGTAACTATATTGTGGGGGGCGGATAGTCATTAGTAGATCTTTCACAATCGTTATGGCTAATCGGAAGCCAGAAAGTCTGACAACCAGTCTAATAAAATCAATACATTCTGGTATTCAGTTGCATCTAGTTAGATAGGAAGTTAAGGCAACTACATGGCCTAAAGCGCAGTCTTTGTCGGACTGCATAGAAAAGAAAGAGAAGCGCGATGACACAACGCTGGTAATTTATTGCAAAATATGAAGCAATTATCTATTTACAAAAAATCAATTGTTTGGACTAAAAAATTAAAACACTAACTTAGTGCTTTAGGATGTTGCTTGTAGAATAATCTGACATAAATCATAATGATAGTATGTATACAGGGTGAAATTGAATAAATGGGAGATTGTACTCATCATTATGAACAACTTTTACTATGGGACCAAACCTTTAATCGCGAAAAAAAAAAACAGCTGTTCCCTACATTTTGACGAGTTGTGCGAACATAAATGTAGGAAACAGCTGATATTTTTTTCGCGATTTCAGGTTTGGTCCCATAGTAAAAGTTATTCATAATGATGAGTACAATCTCCCATTTCGATTTGTCACATGTATTCAATTTCACCCTGTATTAGCATGGTTTTTATTGTAAAAGAAAGTTTTTAGAGGTATCAGCATAATTTTTTTCTATCGTATCAGATTAGTTTTCAACACACAATATAACTCGCATATATCCTGACGAATATCATATATTTTTCTGATTTTGTTTACTGTAGTCGATCTACTTTTATTGTTTCTAAAACTTGCGTTTTTTGCGTTTAGGTCCTGTAAGAAGCTTCAATTTTAGGTATTGAGTCTTACTACTACACGTGCACGGCTCACACACACAGCGACATGCGCGAAGCGGCGAAATTATGAGTAAACTGACACGACTTGATACTTGAGCCTACTTTTATTTAATTTTTAGGCATGTATTTTTTTAAGCTTACTATGCGTTGTTGTCAAAAAGTTTGTACCGTGAAATGTTCATAAAAGTAGATACCATTTACTTACTTGATTGGTAAGCAAGTACATGCCAAAGTACCTATGTATTAACAATTTGCGCGACAAGCTTTTCGAAAACATATAATTTAAAAAAAGCTTATTTATATTCGTTTTATTTAGTATTTTTAACCGACTTCAAAAAAGGAGGATGTTCTCAATTTGGATGCTTATACATATATTTTTTTTTATGTAAGGGTGTTAGGTTAGATAACTCCGTCATAATAATATATAGACGGACTTGCAAAAATCTTTTTTTGTTCGAAAGAGGTTTAACTTTATTCCGAAATAGACCATTCAGGAATAAAGTGCTGAAGAGTTTCGGAGACAGACAACCGAAGGCTTCAATAAATGCCAGCAAATCAACCGCGATTGCTGCTATCGCATATGTATGCATTGTTTACGCAATCACACAATATAACATCACGCCTGTACCCTCTAAAGGGGTACGCAGATGTGTTTAGTATACCACGGTACACCCTCATTTCTGTCAAAGTTGTTATTGGAGTACCTCTAATCTTGCAAGTAAATTCGGGCATAACTTTTTGTTTATGAATTGATTTAATAATTAACCGACCTCAGGACACCTAGCTCTACTCGTCTATTAGTTCCAGTAGCAGTCTTCGAAGTACACCTGCAGGTCACTCCATCTAGTCCGGAGGTAAGGTCTCAACATAACTAACAAAACGAGCCCAAACTCGGCACACCTAGCTCAGCTCGTCTATTAGTTCCAGTAGCAGTCTTTGAAGTACACCTGCAGGTCACTCCATCTAGTCCGGAGGTAAGGTCTCAACATAACTAACAAAACGAGCCCAAACTCGGCACACCTAGCTCAGCTCGTCTATTAGTTCCAATAGCAGTCTTCGAAGTACACCTGCAGGTCACTTCATCAAGTCCGGAGGTAAGGTCTCAACATAACTAACAAAACGAGCCCAAACTCGGCACACCTAGCTCAGCTCGTCTATTAGTTCCAGTAGCAGTCTTCGAAGTACACCTGCAGGTCACTCCATCTAGTCCGGAGGTAAGGTCTCAACATAACTAACAAGACGAGCCCAAACTCTTCACACCTAGCTCAGCTCGTCTTTTAGTTCCAGTAGCAGTCTTCGAAGTACACCTTCAGGTGACTCCATCATGACCGAAACGAAATATGAATAATCCCTACTTACTTCTAAAAAAATAATATAAGACTGTGAATAAAATCTTTCATACGATAGTCATACAGAATGCGTGAAGTATCAAGTTTGGTATGTCAAATATTTTCTATCCGTACAGCGATCTTTTTCAGCACAAGCTGCTGCTTACAACCGACACAGAGTCCACCCACGACGGCGGCTGAGCGCAGACTAATATTTCATTAAAATTTTTGTGTAATAAAGCAAGACAGTGACCAGTAAAATAACCCTTAATACAGTGCATTAAGATTCACATGTTACAGCTAAATATGTGAAAAAATAGACTCGATTTTTATTTTTTTTCTGAGCCATTTGGTAACATTTTGATAGTTCTTTATACAATCATTTTGAGTTGAACATGTCTGCTTACATAAAATATTTTTAAATACATAAATTTATGTTAATAAATAGAAGAAAAATGTACCTAAAGTCATTACGATATCGTCAATTTTGTGTGAAGAGGCGACGGAAATAATTTTTTACAATATTATAAACCAAACTTTTCGAATAAAAATTTAGCCATATTTGAAGATGAAGGAGCAATCTATCTGTGGTAATTATTAGTTAGATTTGGTTTCGTATCATTTTCCCGCAAAATGTACCGAAAAACTGCTTATTTTTGTTAGATTCGTAAACGCCTCCTTAACAGGAATAGTTGGAAAAAGGCTAGGCAGGTATAAAATTACAGATACCCGTATATAATCTGGTCTGTATGCTTGACCACATCACGAACTGCTTTACTCTCCTTCGTAGCTATGAGTCGAGTCAGCTCTATCAGAAACACCATCATATATCCTTCTTGTAGTGCTTCTATCATTTCGAAGTAAGGATGTGCAGTATTTTCTGTAAAAAAAAAAATACAGCTATTGTTTTCTCTCGGCGTAGAAGGAAGCAGCCTTATTATGCCCAACAGTGGGTAGAACTTTGCAGCCAATGATAGTGATGAATTAATAAATAATTTTTTATTATTGATTGCCTACAATTTGCACGGAATGTATACGGATTCCTCACAAATTGTAACAATCAATTTTTGAACCTACATTAATCTAAATAATACTAGCTGACCCGGCCACGCGTTGCTGTGGCTAACGTTTTTGTCATATATATATTATTATTTTTTTCTATCCTATCTTTTAAGTTGGATCACACTGCACACGATGTACAAATTTGATTAAAATCGGTTAAGTAGTTTAGGAGTCCATCGCGGACAAACATCATGACACGTAATTTATAATATGATATTAAGATGTATATATGTATATTATTAGCTTGAGAACAGTTGGACTGATTTGGCTATTATGTTTTGTTGTAAAATGTTAGTAACAGTCCGAATTAGGTTTTTATGGAAAGATTTTTTTTTAAAGTTTACCGTATTTATTGATTTGGGAAAAATGGATGTCCTTTTTGTGTATGGGATTATTTAATTTGGACAGGACAACGTATGCTTAAGGACAAGGTCGGCTACTTGCAAATAAATATATCTACGTATTCTGTTATACGTATTCTATTATATTCTATTCTAAAGTGTCCCGTTACTGAGCAAAGGCCTCCCAAACTTTTCTATATTTTGGGCTACGTCTGACTTGCTAACATATTGGTCCTTCGAGCCGGATTGTACACAACCAATACAGAGATAATAAAAGCCTACGTCACGAGTAGGTGTGCTGCTGTGAGTGATTAACTATTATTTATTTACTTCTTCAAGCTTTCACTCCGTAAGTGGTATGGTTCTCATAAGTAACATTGTTGTTTGTAAAAATGACTAAGATTATAAGAAAAGATTAAATAATAAAATAACATAAAGGTGATACATACGTCTAAGAAACTGTGAGGCTGTAGTAGCTGTCGGAGTTTCAGTCTGATCCGTCCACCACAACATCTTCGAAACTTCACGCATCCTCATGATCCTTTCTGAATTAGTATGTGGAATCGTCTCGAATTGGTCGTCATCATCAGTGTTAGTATCATCATCACCTTCTGTTGTAATTCCATCACTAAGAAGGAGATTAGGGAACAGTCTTTTCTTTGTTCCAGTTGCAAGCGTCTGTGAACGTTTGATCCTAAGCAAAGCAGGTTCTCTAGGCTGCCTTACAAGGTCGTATGATGAAGCTTTGACTTCAGATCCTGGGTTTTTTCTATTAGATGTCTCAAGCACTGTGGTCCCCTGATGTAGTTGGTGTCGTGACTGGTCTCTGATGTTCTTCAACTGTCTATTGCTGATCTTTTGTTGTCGAGTTATCTTCCGATTCCGTCTGTTTCCTTGTGCAAACCTTCCAGCTGATGATGAACGGTTTTTGATTAGTTGTTGCTTCACTGTCATGACTGCCTCGTTAGTCTATAACATTACTGCTGAGCATGACGTCCCAGGTTCGATTACCAGGTCGGGCAAGGTGATATTGGTTTTTTCTATATGGAATGTCTCAATAGGTAATAGCATGGGTTTTGTGCCTGATTAATGGCAATAGCATAATCAGCCTTTAATGTTCCCACTGCTGGGACACAGGCCTTCTCTCGGTGAGAGGGACCACGCGGGCCCAGTGCGGGTTGGTGGATGTCACTTGTCTTCGATGGCAATGGGCTCGCCCCTATAACATGGGATTTGGTGAATTGTGGGTGTAGGTACTGTAGGTACACCTTTGCTTAACCCGTCGAAGAGTATATTAAGCGTGATGCGACATACGACTTACTAAAATATGGTCCTCTGAGAGCTTCTCTTGTAGGAATTTGTAAGTATGTTACATTGCAGCTTGGAGTAGAGAGGAAGGAGTAATGAGGAGTGATCCGGGTCGTCTGGTCTATTCCTGGATTACTGTTCCACATGATATCCGTGATGCTGTCCATGAAGTTGTAGTTTCTTGCTGCTTCATGTCCGGTTCTCAGGGGTCCATTGAAGTTACCCAGAAATGAGGTTGCTGATAAATAAGTCTTTTCATCTTTAGCCTTTATAATAGGTTCGCATTATCGAACAATCAATCATGTGAATATATATCTATGATTGGTCCGTGGCTAAATAATAACAGCCGCACAGGTCGATCGATCAGGTTAAGCTACGCTTGCCGCGGTTTGTCTCTGGATGGGTGACCATATTTACATACCGAGACCCCTCCATGTCTCAAAAAGCACGTTAAGCCGTCGGTCCCAACTGTCATCCGTGGATATTTGACAGTCGTTACGGGTAGTCAGAAGCCCGTAAGTCTGATAACCAGTGGGTTGTGGAGGTCAGATAGGCAGTCGCTCCATGTAAAATACTGGTATTCAGCTGCATCCGGTTATACTGGAAGTCGACCCCAACATAGTAGGGAAAAGACTACGCAGATGATATAATATGCACATGGATGATAACTTGGAAACAATTTACAAGCTTAGTAAGTAAGTATAATTATTTAAAATGTGCTTATGGGCCTATTTTTCTGATAAAGAATCAGCATCACCATCTGAATTGACAATAATTATGCAGGCAGCCATCAGAACAATTTCTCGTTAAATTAGTTTTTGATGCTTTTTTGGACATAAACTTAGTACTGCTTGTTTTTAATTGAAAAAAACACTGAAAGAAACAAAATACACACCTGTCTCCATTTTATCACAATTAATTATATCGAAATGATAAAATAAACCTAAAATGAATAATAACATATTGTTTTGTCCCTTCAAATTGTATTCCTATTTAAAACATTAGGTAATGCCATATTTTGACGCGATATACACATAGAAGGACGGTTATGTTTTCCTGTGTAAGTATTTTAAAATTGTTCCCAATTTTAGTGATCGTCTACATAATCTTACTGTTGAGCTGTTGATTTTTTATTGTTTTACAGTTACAGAAAAAAAAAATTGTATCAAGCACATGTACACACAGCACCAAAAGAATGATTGAATTTTTCAACTACTTATAACTGCAACGTCGATTATAATATGTTCGCCCACTATTTAGTGTTTATAATCTACAATTTTATATAAATTTGTAGTAGCAGTTTTAGATCAAATATTTGAAAAATAAACTCGTATTTGGCCACGCAAGGCCTGACCATATTTTTTTTTAATTCTTTTTTAAACCACAAAAACTTTAAGCTTATTTAAATGTATTTCAGTTTTATTATCAACAAAATTGTAGTTATATTTTTATCGAATCCATAACCATACTATAACACTTATAATAGTTAACATCAAAAATTCGGAAGTAACTCTGTCTGTATGTTACCTTTTCACGCCTAAACCACTGAACGGATTTCGATATAATTTTGTAAGGAGATAGATGGTATCCTGGAGAAGAAAGGTTACTTTTTAACTCAAAAATAATCCTAAAAAGAGCTTTTGGTACTTACATAAGCAATAGAAAATTACTATTTTTCAGCGTTTTTGTAAATGTGTCCCCTAATGGGGTAAAATAGTAAATGATTTTAAAATTAATATGATTTATACATTTTGTGTACAGAGGCCAGCACATCAACCTACCCCAATCTGTCAAATTTCCCCAATTGAATATGAACCTTATTCCTTTGTAGTAAAGTTGAAAATCTATCAAAGAAATTTGACAGATTGGGGTAGCTTGATGTGCTGGCCTCTGTACCTCTTTTTAAGAGATTTAAGGAATGTAAAATATTGTCATGGATAAGAAAGATTTCAAAACAGAAGAAGAACTAGCAGGGGATCGAGGAGGGGGGGGTGGTGGAGGGGGGAGGACTCAGGGGATCAGACCGGAATAAATCAGTATTACTACATGTTAGCTAAGTCATATCATGACGATACGGGGTATATATTTAATTAAGTATTTATTTCATTTACTTATATCGGTTCACCCCTTTTAAGGGTACCTACGCACTATGCGGTTAGCCGGAATGCGGTCAACCGTCCGGCTGAAGAACGGCACGGACCGTCCGGCATCGCGGTGCGGATAAAAACTACTTTTTCGTACAAATTTTTGATTACGGTCAGCCGGACGGCTAACTGCATAGTGCGTAGGTACCCTAAAAGTTTTTACAATTTGAAGTTGTAAAATAACTTAGCTGACATGTACTTACGTCATCAATGGAGAGTTAGAGTACTTCAAATTAATGATGATAGTATTAAAATTAATTATAATTATTTTTAAGATATTCAATAAAAACCTAAAAAAAATAGAAGATTATTTTCATATTGCATTATCTGTCTGTTACTTTTACACGCTTTTATAACGCTCAGACCAAATAAAAAAGACAGAGCGCTGAGAACAATACAGTGAAGCATGCCAAAACTACACCGCCGCTCTGTGCAAACACGAGCACGCACACATTTACAATCAAACTACACCTCACTAAGTGCACACATGTTTACCGAAACCGGCTTCACTTTACTGTTGACAGCCCTCTGTCTTGGGCTGAATGGATTTGTACGATAGGATACTATCTATCCTGGTAGCACGTTCCCTTAGGATAATTCACGACATCCACGCATGTGAAGCCACAGGCAGAAGCTAGTTAGAAATAAAAAAAAATTGCAACTTGAAGTTTTATGGTTACATAAAATATGTTAGTATATTTATATTACAATGAAAGTGTGCACTTGTTTTCTGCTGTTCTGGATATTTGGTAGCTTTATTTGATTGTTTATTTCAAGCCTCCTTTTGACTGAGATTGCGGCAAAAATACACACCACATTGTAGTACATACAAACATAGTAAAAACATTATAAATCACTAGCTGCGCCCCGTGGTTTCACCCGCATAGGTGTCGATCCCGTGGGAATGTCGGGATAAAAAGTAGCCTATATGGTAATCCAGGGTGCCAGCTACCTCCATACAAAATTTTATCACAATTGGTCTAGCCGTTTGAGCGTGAAGAAGTAACAAACATATAAACACACACACACACACGCAAACAATCGCCTGTATAATATTAGTGTGATTTTCAGCTTGCACAAACTCGATATCACGGATCAGACATAAAGAAGATCACAGAGTCGTCCACCTACCACAAAAGACTGTTAGAGAATATAGTAATGAAGAGTACTCCGGAGATACTAACAACTTAGACAATGTACATCACTCTATAACAAGAAGCACAGTTCAAAATAAAAGCTCGAAATTTTTCTTCAGAGCATCAAGAGTTGAAACCCTTACGGATTTCATTCAGGAAGCCGTTCACATACTCAACTTTTATGAAGATACCGCATTCGAAGATTTCTTCCACGTTCTAGACAACGAAATCAGAAAATATCATTACAGAGGCTGCAAATTTTCCGAATTGACGCAAAATTCTGATACTAGGAGTTTACTGGCTGGGTCATTAAAGTTTATCAGAGGGAAGCCAGTTTCTTTTACGAAAGCAAACATCAATGAAGTGGCGGCCATGTTGAGAGATGAAAAATACGACAAAAATGTTAAAGATTTGCTAGATTATATCAATTCTTTGTACACAAATACTGAACTGAATTTCTATAGTGTTTTAAATGAATTGAAGTATTATAAGAAAACAAAAACTGTGAGAACTCATAATAATTTAGTACAGGTCATTAGAAACGGAGTCCGATCTGTTTTGTTTAATCCTTACACTGAACTTAACACTTACACTAGAAGAGAATTGAAAGAAAAAATAGACACATTTTGGAAACAATTCAAAAAGAATCCTGCATCAAGCGCTGAAATGAATGATATTCCTTACACGGATCCAGTTATTAAGTCAGTCAGTAATACCATCAATCACGAACCTTATTCTAAAAATGATCCACAAGTAAAATTAAAAAACAAAAGAGAGAGAATTGTTAGTATAGAGACTTATAACGAACGATTTCAAGACGATGAAACTGAGAAGGATGAGAGTAGCAATGAATCAGGGAAACAGATAACAAACTACAATACAGACGAAATCTCGTCAGGACAATCATTCGATAGCAGCTCAAATTCCATCAAAAACTCTCAGGAGCGACATGTCGAGTATAACACACAGCGATACATGACTCTTTACACGGAAGAAATATCTTACAAAGCAAAGACTACGGAGAAAACAGAAATCATTCCCATATCTGCGAATGTGACGACTAAACGGCCGAAAGTTAAAAAGCGACCGACGACCACGTCCACGCCGAGGGAGAGGGATGTATCATCGGACAGAGCAGAGAAGATTGAAACATTAAGAGCTAATCATGACTTGGATGATACAAAGCTGGACAATTCTAACTCAAGCCACGACATAGAGAGTGGCCTGACGCAAAAATCGAAGCACGAACTGAGAGTAGGACTAAACTATGAGAGGCCACGAAAGCAGGGCAAGGCAGATGAATCAAGGTCTAAGAGTAAACGTAAGAACGTGGAAATAATTAGCCAGTACGATGCAGTCATTGATGTTCAGTTAGCCAATACCGAGCTGTTGAAATCTCTGAGAATGTTTGAACCACTCGGGATGGATACAAAGTAAGATTTTGATTGAATTATTGAGAATTTAGCACGAAATTATATGTACTTTGATCTTTGGTACGATGGCTAAGTAAAGGCAATACATAAATATTATATCACGGTTTGTTTCCCCTAAGAGTTGGCCAGAGTTGTATAACAGCGTTTACGACGTACGGCATTTCATACAAACTTTCAAGCCCTTGTTTTTTGAAATGAATGAACCGATTTTAATGAAACTTACGTACGCATAAGCAGGATACAAAGGTCTAAAAAGTTAGGTAAGAAGATTTTCGAAAAATTGTGTTACAGCCAAATTAGACCGATTTTAAATTTTCCATTAAAACAGAGAGTTCCAGTTATCTTTTTTTAAATAAGACATTTCGAAAATGTTCTCTACTAACTTTTTGGACCTTTGCATCGTACTTATGCGTACGAAGTTTCATTTAAATGGGTTCATTCATTTCGAAAAACAAGGGCTTGAAAGTTTGTATGAAATGCCGTACGTTGTAAATGCTTTTAAGTTCCATGCAATAGGAGTCGAGCACATTGCCATCAACTATGCACATAATCCAGGCTCCAGGCTGTTACTGAGGAATACCACATTAGTCTCTTACAAACTTACTAATGACCACTATTACGAATCGAAGGACCAAGTTAACAATCCTTCACACAATCCATTCATCGTTTCTTATAGCTCCCACATTAACTTTAGCAATCACAATTTCTTGTTTCTTAGAATATAATATACAGGATAGTTAGTGATTCTAAGCTTCGCTAGGAAGTCTAGAATCATGTACTGAACTCATGGTTGCAGTTGGCGTGTCCATGATACCACACTGTACAACATAATATAACATAATTCAAAGTCAAAATCAAATCATTTATTTCAAATAGGCACATTAAAATCACTTTTGAACGTCAAAAATTACAATAAATAAAATAGAATTGATTCTAGTCGCCCCTTCTAAAAGGTAGTGTTCGTATGGAGAAGAATGGGCAAGAAACTCCACCGTTACTTTTTTTAAATGTTGTACAAGCTTTTGTATACATTCATCATATATATATACGTGAAGACGATGCACCTAGAATAAAATTAGTCTACCCTACAAAAGGTAAAAATAATTAAAAATAAAGCAATGACAGATAAATCAATTAAGTGATAGATACATGGTAGATGATTTTCCTAGAATTTTAACATGTGTGTGAGTTACTGTAGAGTAACTCACACACATCTGACACACACACACATCTCATTCATCAGTCTGTGACTACTCACAGAATGTAAAAATCAATTAACGCCTTATAAACCTTAATTAGAGTATTGAGTTAAAACCATAATACAATGACCAACACTGTTTTATTTTAAAGCTAACTATTATTATTAAGAAAACCGAGTTGATCCTAGCATTACTTTATGCATTCAAAATTGAGTCTTATTGCTTTAAAATAAGACTAAATTTTTTTTTGGCTCAATCGGCGGTCATATGGCAAAATACATAATTTTTGAAAAAGAACCTGTATTAAAATTTACTGAAATGGATTCAGTAGTCAATTATGAACAAACTGCTTTGAGGACTTGTGTTTATTGTTCTACCTTGTGGCAATAACATGAAACAATGCTTCATTAGTTCCAGATATGACACTACTCTGTATCGGAAGTCTGCTATGCAAACCGAAACAGTACCCATAAAATCTACAATACGTCCTGGATCTCTGCGAGCAGAAGCAGATATGAAAGCTCCGATATCGTCTGATGTCACAAAATCTCCTTCGAAATACTCGAAAAGAAGCAAACCTTTCTATAAAAAACAATTAAGTGACTTCAGGAAAACTATAGCGCTTCTCTTGCCTAACGAAGGAAAAAATAAAAATCAGAAATATCTAAGACGTTCCGATAGTGATACTATTGGAGCAGAAGATTTCAAGACATATGTCATTAATAAAATAAACACAATGGAAAGTGAATTAAAAGAATTAAAACAAATGAATAGTTTCAGTTTCAGAAGTAGAATGAACGATAATAATACTGATGTAGTTGAATCTAGAAATGTTACTGATAAGATTGAAGCATTAGATAAAATTGATTCTAAAATAAAAGATTCGAAAGGAAACGTTATTGAGAAATCGTTAAATGAAGACTTTGATTTTAGTAATGAAGATGTTAATAATAGACATGAATTCACAATGAATACAGAATCTTCTAGAAATACCACCAAATCTCGTGAATTAAACGTTATAAAGAAAGATGCAATTAACGTTATTGATAACAAAAATACAACGCAAGTACGCACGAACAACATCAGCAAAATCAATGTAAATGTCACAAAGAAATTAAGCAAAGAAGTAATTAGCAATAATGTGACAACAACTACTTCTCGTATTAGTTTAGCAAAAGATACAAACACAACGAATCTTGAAAGCGTTGTGACAGCTCCCACTCTTGGTAAGACTTCTTCTGAACCATCATATTACGATTCCCTACAGGAAAATCGTCCAACTGTTCGTAACAGCCAATATGAGACATTTTTCGGTAATATTAATGATGGTATTGATCTACGTATGTAATTTAGGAAGTCTTACTCAACACCGTTGTGGTGCTATCTGAGGGCTATTTAAAACCGAAAAGTAAACAATAACATTTAAAAAACTTGTGTTCATTATGACTACCAAACCCTTTTGACCAATTAGTTTATCTACATAAAATATGAATCCCAGTTTTAAGACGTTATTTGTGTGTTTAGTTTCTACTAATATTTTTTCTAATTATTCCATTATCGATGTAACACACGACTCATGAGTCATGAACTCATGACTCGTTCTATTTTCATTAGTTTTGTAGTTTTGGACTGAAAAACAGAACAATCCGTTCCATCACTAAAATAAATTCACCCGGATAGCTGCCACGCTATGAAATTAAGCTGGACATCACAGCCGAATGTCAGGCAATCAATGCGACATCATCACGGTAGGCCCACAGAGATGGCGGGATCAGCTGAACTGAACTCCTGTGGAGCACAGGATTTTGCAATAACAAAGTATTAATATCTAAAAAAACTCATTTTAATTGGTGGTTGGTACAGACCCGTCACCAATTAAAATGAGCTTTTTCAAAGCAATTAAGACCAAACGTACCTATTTTCATTTGATTTTAAATGCTTTTTTTAGTTTGTTCTAATTTAATTTATTACTGTTAAATAACAGTCTCGAACATATTTAATATGACATTCTATTTATTACTTGTATGTGTACAGTCAACAAAAGAGTTAAGTATGCAGGATCTTCGGATATAGTTGAAGTTTAGTACGAAACCGATGGATGTTTTTTAATACAATTTAATTTTATTAATAGAAAACACACAGCTCATTAATCAAATAAAATTTCAGTCGACAATATACATCGGTTTCATACTAAATTTCAACCATATCCGGCGAGACTGCATATTTATCTCTTTTAAATGATAAATGATTTTTATTTTGTAAGTAGGTTTGCACAAACACTTTTACACGTCAATCATATTTTTTATAAAACTGGATGAGGTCGGCGTTTCCTACCTGACTACTCTGAGAAGAAAGGCCGAAACAAACTCAGAGGTCACAGTCTCTTTAAAGTCCAGACATAATCTTGGTCAGGTTATATGAAGACCATGTAGATCGATGTCTGAGATGGTCTTTTGAGGAAAGAACCACACTTTTGTTGACTGTACATGCATTCTATACGTAATGACATATCACTACTGAGATTTTTTTTTGACTTAAAGGCCAATTCTTGTAATTTAAAACGTTCAGAATCTAGTCGCAGTCTCATCTCGGCGACAAACAAATGTCAAAAATTTGCTAAATGTAGAGAAATTAGAGGTATTTTTGACAGATTCAGACTGAGATCAGACTGTGAACGTTCTTAAAATTACGAGAATTGCCCATCAGTACGTAATACTTTACAAAGTAGGAAGTACATACTATTATTATGTACCAGTAGTATGTAGTATACATATATAAAGAACTGCTTTATTTTATTGTATGGTATTTTTCATAGTAGGCATCAATCCATAATAATATTATAAATTCGAAAGTCACTCTGTCTGTCCGTCTGTCTGTCTGTATGTTACCTTTTCACAAGGGAGAAGCCGCGGGCGGAAGTTAGTACCTAATAAAAATACCTATGCCTACAAATGATGTTATAAGTGCACTTATAACATCACTAGCTTCCGCCCGCTTCTTCGCCCACGAGGTATGTCGATAAAAACTATCCTATGTCCTTCCCCGGGATGCAATCTATCTCTCTGCCAAATTTTATCGAAATCCGTTCAGTGGTTTAGGCATGAAAAGGTAACATACAGACAGACAGACAGAGTTACTTTCGAATTTATAATATTAGTATGGATGGATATTCATTTCTTACTTCCTTAAAGGGAAATTCAAACAACAAAAATAGCTGACATATAATTTACAAAATAACAATAAGCACTAAGTATTACAGCAAAATAATCCTGTGATTATTTTGCTATTATACTTAAGAAACATGGGCAATTCAATAGAGAACTCAGATTAAATTCAGGAGAGAATGTCATCTTACAATTCGTTTCAACGTGTCTCTGTCGTTCCGTGGCACATTATGTTCGAAGGTACCATTCACATATTGTAGAGCTTGCATCAAGTTCTTTGTCAGCGACGCCTCATCATCACTGTAGCTTGAACCTTCGACAATCTTTCGAAGCAAGTCAGCCTTTACTTTCAGTCTCTTTGCTCTTTTCTTTGACTCAGCTTGTTTTAAAGTCTCTTTCATGTGGTGATAGAATGTTTTATCTCTCTGAGCTGTGTTTCTAACTGATTCATCCGTTCTTTCAATAAACTTGATAAATTGTTCATCTTCTGTGTCGTATTTCTCGTTGTATTGTAACATTGCATTTGGAGGTTCGGTTGGCTCTGTGTGTTTCTTCCTGAAATGAAATGATATTTAACTATGTTAGTAATTCTTTAAGGGGGTGCCGACCGCACAGTGGCGCCCTCATTTTAATGTTCGGATAATAGTGGCCACCATTTTCCGTTTTAATGATTATAATAAAACTACCGTTTGTAATAATATTTACGTATAATGTTGTGGAGCACAACTTAACGTGATTATTTTCTGCATTTTAATTCAAAAATAACCGAACGTACGTTGAGGGCACCACTGTGCGGTCGGTGCCCCCTTAAGACCCTTTCAGTCAGTCAGATAGCTATGGCATTTGATAGCTGATGATCTCTGAGGAGAAGTCCCCAAACGAACTAGTCAGAGGGCATAGTCTCTTTAAAATCCAGATATTCTTCTTCTGGATAATATGTTTCCCACTTTCATTTTCTTTTTTCAACTTATCATTAAGTCCCTCTTTCAGTCATATCATTTCTCATTCAAAACATCCATTTTATCTCTGGTCTCCCTCTTCCTCTCAAACGATCAACATTTATATACATCAGTCTCTTAGTCACCTGCTTTTCATCTCTGTTCATCTTATGCGCACACCAAGATAACCGGTCGTTAAACAGATAAGATACTCGTGTTACCATAATATCATCAGAAATACGTGCACGAGTTTTTTTTTTAAGGATGGTAAATCATCAAATGATTCCTCCCGCTCTGGGCGGAGCGGAAGGGAATGTCAGACTCTTACTGACTAAAACCCATCCGTGTTCCTTCTTTAGCCCTTTATGTTCCGGGGCAGCGGCAACCCTTTCGGACAATCCGCTGTCCTGGTTATTATAGGCTTGCCCCAACCGTCGCCACATAAGATATTAGGAAAGTAGAGTATTTAAGTTTAATAGTTTAGGAAAAAGTAGAAGACATACTTTTCTTTTGGTCGAATCACATTCTTCTTCTTTTTGAATTGTTGCTTTGGTGTGTTCATGCTGAATCTTCTTTGAACTTTTTTTGTTATTCTCAAGTATGCTACTTCCCCCTGTTGCTTTCGATATATGTCTTCGTTGCTGAACTCTCGATATCTGTATCTATTATTCTGGTGTCTCTCTCTCGTTTTCTGTCGTTTGTGTGAGTTGTGATGGCGGCTTCTCTTTCTTGCTTTTGCATGGAATCTTCTGGATTTTCTGGAAGTTGGTGCCGCAGTGTTTGGGTCTAGTTCTGTGAAATTGAATCATTATAAGTATTAGTCGTTATGGATAGTCAGAAGTAAGAAAGTCTGGCAACTAGTTTTTGCATGGTATGTTGTGTTTTGTTAACCATTAACTAGGTTGTGGAGGTCAGATATGCGGTCGGTCTATGTAAAATTTATTTAGATGTTCCAGTTTGACCAAAAGCCGACCTCAGCGTAGTTGGGAATAGGCTAAATCGATAATGAATACAAACCTCTAAGCAGCACATCCCGTGCAGCATTCGGTGTTACCTTCATTTCCACATCGCTCGCTAGTTTTGCTGGTTTTTCATCAGTCATCTTAGTTCTTTGCTCATTATTCTCAGTTTCAGTTCTTAAGTGAAGAATTCCTTCCAAACCCTTAATGAAGAACTGTGCTGATTTGGCTGAAGCAGTACTTGCATCTAAAAATACATATTCATCTAACTCAGTCGGAGAATCTGACAGTGGAATCCCCTGGCGGAGGATAAGTAGTGGTTTGTCCTTGAAGTCGTTCTTCAACTGTTCGGTCGGGACCATGGCTTGGGAATTCGAGAGAGTGCGTCCATATTGAAAAGCAGAATTGGCTGGTATTGGAAAATTATTGGTCAGTACTGAAGAAACTGCTGGTGCTATATACATACATTTTGGTTTAGAACTGGATATGACTTTGTATGGAAACTTTGAAAACTCTAGAAACCATCAAAACTGGTAGCGGTAATGACTATCGGCCCTAAACATACATTTAATTCGTACTTGTATAATCGTTCCTCGGCATCAATCTGGTCTGCGTAGCTAAGGTTTTGAACCATCTCTCAACTGGCGTATATGAAGTTATCTCCCGAAGCCATATCTTCTTTAATTCTTCATTTGGAGTTATTGAAGTGGTAGAAAGTGCAAAAGGCTGGCTTGAATGGCCACTTACAGAGTTATTAGGAAGAACAGTTGTTTTCAGATGCAACGGTCCGGTAAATTTGTGTAATTTTAAAGGCTTCATCGTAGGACTAGAAGATTTTTGGTCCTTAGGTCTTGGCATAAGCGTTTTTGAAGTTGGTTGAGGAAGTGACGGATTTCTTGGTGTGGAGGACACTTTAGGACCAGTACGAAGTCTAGATGGAGATGATATAGTATAGATATTTTGATCGGGAAAGATCTCATCCCATTTCAAGTGTCGGTTATTTAACTCAGTGGTGTAAGGTGAGATGGAGATTGGGAATGAGGGTCGAGATCTGATCAAAGGGAGAAGGAAAGTCTGCGGGGTATCCAGACCCAGCTGGTCTATCGATGAAGTATTGTCCCACCGCCAATTCGTGATGCTGTGGTTTAGAAACTCATCATCTCTTGTCGATTCAAATTGGTAGTCCCCTAATCTTAATACAGATCTCTTATCGTGGAACTTGTGCTGTGCCTTTTTGATGAAGTCTTTTATTTGGAGAAAGTTTTGATGATGCTGTTTCATTAATAAGGATTCATCGAATTTTGCTGGAATTAAAAGAGTCGCTGGTGAATAAGACGTTCTGACAGTTGATTTTGAGGGTTCCGTACCCAAAGGTAAAAACGGGATCCTATTACTAAGACTCCACCTGTCCGTCTGTCTATCTGTCTGTTACCAGGTTGTATCTCATGAACCGTGATAGCTAGACAGTTGAAATTTTCACAGATGATGTATTTCTGTTGCCGCTATAACAGCAAATAATAAAAATAAAATAAAGTTAAAATTTAAAGGGGTGTAAAAGAAACGACTTTTCGACGTTTTATACCCGTCGTGTGCGAGTCCGACTCGCACTTGGTCGGTTTTATCTGTTTCTCCGAAAGGAATTTATTCCTCACTTAGTATTTATTTATTTAATTTATTTTATATAATTGGTTTACATTCGAAATATAGGATGGGTTTTAAACCAACGTGCTCTTGAATATTTGGTTGTCGTAGTGTTCATGTTAGGGTAGTCAAAATAACAATAAGATTTTATAAATACCTTTCTCATAATTGACGCAATCAAGCAAGTCATAATGTGTAAATAAACTTATTAATAATAGTAGCATAGTTTTTGGCCACTTTAATAAAATGACTCAATGCATTGATGGAATAGTCCAGAACTTACACTAGAACACTAAAAGTATTTTTAAATTAAACATTTCACATTTAAAATACTGGCGTGGAGTACCGAAGTTAGTTTAAAAGAAGTTACTATTTCAGTTTTATTATTAATAAAATTTTATTGAATTGTAAACAAAAAAAAATGCATTGCAATTTAACAGTTTTATGATTTTATACACTCAAAAGACCGCAGCATTTTTTTTAATTATGTTAAAAAAATCGTAGCTCTGACTACCTAACGATAAGTATTATTTTTAAAATTCACCGCCCTAGAGAGGGAAGCAATTACTATGAGTCTTTCCCACCCAAAGGTGGAAAGCAGTGTCTTCCACCCGCTATTCGGATCAAACAAACACTACTTTCAGAGTATGAGAAATGAAAAGTCGCTTTTCGTGTCTGTCAGTTTGACTGTATTTTGATGCATTTTACACCACTATTTAGAGAATTTATTCCGGAAGGTTTATGTGTATTAAACATTAATATTTTGTTAAGATATTGCTCAGAAATCTGGGTGTTTTGTACATACTACATTGCATGCACCCGTGCGAAGCAGCGAGAGGATCGCTAGTTACGAATAAAGTAGCTGCGAACTGGGCCAAGTAAGAACTAACTGGAGGACTTGGACCTCACTTTCTCCAGTTTTGATATTTTGGTACTTATTTCAATTAAACTTTTAATGGGAAATGTATGGAAGAAATAAACATGTTGCGCTGACCATAAATAAATTAGGAACGAGTATGATGATGATTTTATTACTTCTAAATATTCCATTATATTACGATTCACCTATCACTTTACAGTTTACCCTTGTATTTCAGCGATCACGCAAATTGTTTTACCGAATTAATTAAAAACGCTCAATAACTCAGCCTTTTGATTCAGTATAAGCACCGCAATAATGTTGATTAATCCTTTTCCTACTATTTAAAAAAAAAACCGTCTCTCTCAAGACTAAATGGATCAAGGTGTTCGTTGCCTTTACCATGAGATGCGACAGGGTAATCGTAATATGACGGTTCTGAATAAGCCATTGTACTTTTAGTGATACCATCCGTGGTAGTCACAACGCTTTCAAGTTCAATTGTGTTCATAACAGAAGTAACAGTAGATGTCGCATTATTGGTGATTACTTCTTTGTTTATATCCTTTGTAGTATTAGTGACATTTACAGTGTTATTTGTGTCTTCAGATGTGTTTTTGTTATCAATAATTGTTGCAATGACTGCATCCTTCTTTATAACTATTGATTTAGAAGATATGGTGTTATTTGTAGTAGATTCTGTTTTCATTGTGTGACTTCTTGTAGTGTGTATATCATTATTTTCTTTATTATTTAATTCGTGGTTTTCATTCAACAGTCTTTCAATAACGTTTCCTTTCAAATCGTTTATTTTACTTCTATCACTATCTTTTACCTCATACTTATCAGTAACATTACTAACTTTAACTCTATCAGTATTATTATCGTTTATTCTACTTTTGAAACTGAAATAATTCATTTGCTTTAATGCGTTTAATTCCTTTTCTATAGCTTTTATTCTTTTAATGACATTATTGTTGAAATCTTTTACTCCAATAGTATAATTATAGGATCGTCTTGCTATAGAATACTGTTTTTGCATTTTGTACTTCTTATATGGTTTAACCGAGTGGCCTTCGTTAGGCATTATACTTCTCTTTGACTCATCCAATTGTTTTTTATATAAAGATTCGTAACTTTTCAAGTATCTTGAAGGAAGTTTTGTGGGAGCAGTCAGTTTCTGAGGTTTCATTTGTGCTTGTGCTCGCATAGCTCGAGGTCGTATTGTATTTCTTCTGTATACTGGTTTGGTTTTCATAGCAGACCTCGGATACAAAGTGGTGTCATATCTGGAACTAATAAAAAAATGCTTCATATGTACACATTCTTTCTATTCTAAGAAATGAGGAACTTGTCAAGAGTGATGTTTTGAACATGAATGTGGATGGCTGCGATAGACGGTGGATAGACTGTGTGAAAAACAATATAGCCAGAAAAGGTGACTACAGAGGTGACGGCAAAACTGATTAAAGGAATGAATGGACTTACTGAGAGGACCCCAAATAAATTGAAAATATGGATAAAGAAAGGAGGACGATGACATTAACTCTATTCTAATTACTTCTTTCATATAATAATACGACTACTAATAATAGTCTTTGACGATACAGCCGTTGAAGGTCGAATTATTTTGCTGTTTCGTGGTATATTTAAAACACAATCAAGTAGTTTCTAAATCTAAAAAAACTGGTCCTAAGATTCAAAATAATCTGGTCCTCATAAAATTTCGAAACTACTATTACATAACGACCTTTACGTGACATTTATACTTCAGAATTCTGAAAGAATCAATCAAAAGCTTACTTCGTATCCAATTCAACCGTGTCAAACATTCCCAAAGATTTAAACAACTCGGTATTAGCTAACTGAACATCAATGACTGCGTCGTACTGGCTTATGATTTGCGCGTTCTTATGTTTTTTGTCAGATCTTGATTTATCTGCCTTGCCATGGTTTCGTGGCTTGTCATTGTTTTGTTTTGCTCTCGGTTCGTACTTCGATTCTAGCGTCAGGCCACTCTCTATGTCGTGGCTTGAGTTAGAATTGTCCAGCTTTGTATCATCCGTATCATGAGCTCTTAACATTTCAATCTTCTCTTTTCTGTCTGACGATACATCACTCTCCCTCGGTGTGGACTTCTTAAATTTGGGTCTCCTTGTTATCACATTCGCAGATAAGGGAATGATTTTTGTTTTCTTCGTAGTCTTTGCTTTGTAAGATAATTCTTCTGAGTATAGAGTGTGTCGCTGTGTGTTGTACTCTTCATGTCGATCCCGAGAATTTTTTATGGAGTTCGAGCTGCCATCCGAGTTTCTGTTATTAAGTGTTGTGCCTCTTGTTATAAAGTTATTTACATTGTCTAAGTTGTTAGTATCTCCGGAGTACTCTCCATAACTATATTCCCCAAAAGTCTCTTGTGGTAGGTGGTTGACTCTGTAATCTGCTTTCGATCTGATCTGTGATATCGAGTTTGTGTAAGCTGAAAGATAATTTAAAATGTTTTTAGTATGATAGGAGTTAAATTATAATGTAACGTTGAATACTAAGACCGCTTACTGTACAGACGCCAGCATATCAAGCTAACCGAAATTGTCAATTGTTCCCAATCAACTTTGAACCTCATGCTGTAGCGATAAAGTTGAAAAGTTTGACAGGTTATAGTAGCTTGATGTGCTGGAGTGTGTACAATAGTTTTAAATATTTTTGTTCTTTTTGGTATTGTGTGGTGTACCATAAAGTGTTTAATAAATAAATACTTAAGTAATATTTTTTCGTTGTAAGGATATAAAAGGTTTGGCAAGAATTATAACGGCGTTAAAAAATCGATTTCTATTAACGACATTAATAATGGAGGGCATATAACAATAAAAAAAAAGTTACTTTGTACAGAATGAAATTGAAAACATGCGACAAATCGAAATAGGTGGTGCAGAA
Organism: Gortyna flavago; assembly: GCA_963669345.1. Lineage (NCBI taxonomy): Eukaryota > Metazoa > Arthropoda > Insecta > Lepidoptera > Noctuidae > Gortyna > Gortyna flavago. The sequence goes on from OY770154.1 coordinate 7,172,379, forward strand.
CTGTTACATAACCATTATAAACTGTAGCTATGGCCACACTATTGTATTAGGAAATTTCTGTAATGGTAGTGATGATGAGTTAATAAATAAATATATAATAATAAATTTTCATTTCCCAAATCAAAATTCTTGAAAAAAAAAATCGTGTAAATTATGGTCTTAGATAGTGCACACTAAGTTATTGCCTTCAAGTAGATAGGAATTAACGTCATTCGTTGCCAAATCGCTTGCCTACGCGCACGTAAGTATGTGCATCCCTTTCATAAATGACATGCTCTAAATTTACTTTTTATGACGTTAGATTAGATTAGATTACATTCATTTATTTGCCTGAAATATGGTATTTTACAGATTTGTGACAATAATAATAATTCTAATTGTAACTTAATCAATTTAAATTAAATTACTAAATTCCCATGTCAGAAAAAAAATTTTGGTACTAAATCAAGAATTGTCTAAATATCAAATTATAAATGTCAAAGAAAAATACTTAATTAAATTACAAATATTATGTCAACAGCGTAAGTTTTTTTTTTTTAATTTCGTCCAACAAAAAATTCGTCCGCATCGCTGTCAACAGGAACAGTGCCCAAAAGGCTGGCAGCATTACCACGTTGTATGGCGATGCTAAGTCTTTGGCCAAGAAATAGGCCAGCCCTCTGGTCACGTGAAGAGTCGACTAATCGCTTGGCGATATCTCGAAAAACCAAGTGAATAGCCTAAGTTGAATTAGATTTTTTTATTTGTCACACCTATTTAATTTCATTCTGTATGTAAACTATGGAAAGTGATATGGAATAGTATATCTTGCCACAGGCTCAGTCAAAATGAAGCTTGAAGCCAACTACAAAATAAATCTACCAAATATTCTGAACAACATTAAACAAGTACACACTTTCATTTTAATATAAAACGACTAACATTTTTATGGAATCATAAAACTTTTTATACATTGCGCATTATTTTTTTTTATTTGTGATCTAATAAAATATAACTACAATTTTGTTGACAATAAAACTGAAAAAATAACTACTTTTTAACAAGGTTAAAGATATTTGCGAGTTTATAAACGACCTTTTTAAAAATATATCAAAACGTGTTTGTAGGTACCTATTTTAAAAAACATGGTAAAGCCCAGCGTAGCCTAACATGAGTTTAATTTAAAAACTTTGATCTAAAAATACTAAGTCTTGTAGATACTAGACCAAAATAGTGGTTTAAAATTGTGTGAGGTGGACAAAAAACAATTTGAAGTTGTGAAAATTATCACAAAATTAATGTTTGTGAAATATTTGTGCAACTAAAGAAATGCTTGGTGGTGCGTGGACATGTGCTGGCTACATAAAATATAATTTCTGTCATTAATGAACACTATAAATCAACCATAAAAAAACATGGCCGTACAAGTTTTAAATAGGAACACATTTTAAAGAGACAAAATAGTTACTATGCTTTTATTATCTTTAAGTATATTTTTTCATTATGATTTACTTCATTGCGGGGTTGAGAAAGGTAAGTATTAGTTTTATAAACAAGGTCTGAAAAGCCCATCACAAGGTCTTCTTGATTTGACCATAGACAAATATTCGAAGACATGTGACATCCGCCAACCCGCACTACGCCGACGTGGTGGACTACTCTCACACAGAGGAGGCCTGTGTCCCAGCAGTGGGAACATTAAATGCTAATTATGCTTCCATAGACTTCTCCTTTAATTTTAACGTCTTCTTATGCTTGCAAAGGTTGTCTGGTGGTCCGCTATTAGCCTTTACATTGCAGTTGTAGGTAAAATTTATTACAACAAAGTTGTCTTATCAATCTGCCTTGAAATGAAATAAATAAAATTTTAGAGAACATAATGACAGAACGTCATTTCCTGCTGACACACACGCATATACCAACATTCTCTGTACATTATAATATCTATTTTATTTCGATATTTTTCGCTCCAACCAAATAACTATTTAGTCAGCAAGTCATTATTATTTTTATTACTAACTGCGCCCCGCGGTTTCACTCGTATAAGTGTTGATCCCGTGGGAATTTCGGGATAAAAAGTAGCCTATATGTTAATCCAGGATGTCAACTACCTCCATACAAAATTTTATCAAAATTAGTCCAGCCGTTCGAGCGTGAAGAAGTAACAAACATATAAACACACACACACACACTCACAAACTTTCGCCTTTAAAATGTTAGTGTGATTTCCAGCAAACGGCACAGACGAATTCATGGACTACAGCATCACAGAGTTCTGGTGGAACGGTACTCCAGGAATCGATCAGACGGACCGGATCACTCCGCAGTACTCCTTCCTTCCTACTCCAATCGGATGGATAAGGAATGCAGAGTACACTCTAGATCATCCTCTAGAACCATCGAAATTTCCTAGTCCAACTCGACCTTCATATCCCATCGAAATTGAGAACTACACGGTAGTAACGCCTTCACGTCTTGGACCTTGGCATAAACAGTACTCTGGTTTGACCCCTCCTCCAAACTTCCCCTCAAGCCATAGATATCCAACGATATATCCGTACACAGTTCAGTCAGCGTATATTCCAGGACCAACAACCAAAGGAACATCTTTTACTTTACCTCAAGCGAACCATCCTGAACATCCATATCCGAATTTTCCGATTCCTCCAACTCCTACTAAATACCCGCTGGGCTACGTTACCGACTGGGTCCCTTCTTCGACCTCTCCGAGTCCTGATAATTTTCCTTTTACTTGGTATCCACATGAAGAATACGTGAAGAAATGGCAGCAGAAGATAGCATCGTATGCAGCAGCCGTACATAGGACACCGACCAACGTGGTGCCGAAGATCAGTGCAGTTGTTAATTATGATTACACAAGTAAGAATTGGACTAGACCGCATATCGATACCTTTATACTCAAAGGGCGTAAACGCCATTTTGGCCAAAAATACTTTATAATGCAGTTATGTTCAGTTTTTTTTTCTCTATCAATCTGTGTAGTTAAAACTGAGAAATTCGCAAAATTAAGGCTAATACGGCCCATGTGATTTTTGGAGATTTTTTAAAGATATGAGGCGTATTTGATATAATTTTTTATTTTATTGGTTATTTAGGTAACATTAACCAAAACTTGAGCAAACGCCCTTCTTATTCTCGTATAAAAATAAAGTTGACTCTTACGACTTAACGTTGATGCCGCAAAATTTTGGTCATATCATCGCTCTTAAGCCAAATATGGTGCCTACACCCCTATTATTCCGTAAAAAAAATTAAGATGACTTATACGCCCTAACCGAGATTATCTCAAAAAAAATCAACAGTGTCCTATACTTTATATTAGTTATTTTATCATATTTAGTTTTAGCGTATTACGACCGAAAATAATTTTGAATTACACTAATCAATATAGTCTTATGAGCGAAAGTTATGTTTGTAGATCGAAATACTCTCACGCCGGCCAGTGCTCTTACTACGGTCTCTTGTACGCTCGCCATTAACGCTATTATGTGCAAGCAAGATAGCGGACGAGCGACGATAGCACGCGCCGGCCGATTTATTTTCGTTGGATCCCACTTTTGAATCCCAGATTAATATTTTTGGCGTTGGATCCCACAAAACATTATTTTGTATTTCCTTTGGATCCCAAATTTTAAACATGCAAGAGAATTACGTTTTATTGTCGTTGATTCCCAAAAACTGTTTCCGTTGGATCCCAAATGCTTAAAAAATCTGAATGCGGGTACTTTTAACAACAAAATTGTTTATAATAAAATGAGGGTATATTATTGTTGAGGAGATGCGCAGGAAAACCAAGGTAACCGACGTAGCCCGAAGAATTTCCAAACTTAAGTGGCAGTGGGCAGGGCACATTGCTCGCAGAACAGATGGCCGCTGGAGCCGAAAGGTTCTGGAGTGGCGACCGCGTACCGGAAGACGTAGCGTTGGAAGGACTCCCACAAGGTGGAGACCGACGACCTTATGAAGGCCGCAGGAAACTGTTGGATGCGAGAAGCACAGAACCGGTCGAAGTGGAGGTGCTTGGAGGAGGCCTATGTCCAGCAGTGGACGTCTTTCGGCTGAAATGATGATGATGATATTATTATTGTAACTTTTTAATTTATAAGGTATATCTATTCATACACGAAATATCTGAAGCCACAATGAAATGAGTACAATGTTTCAGATATTTCGTGTATGAATAGATGGACCTTAGAATTATATTTATGGTTTTTACTCTTTTTATATGTTGTCAAAATAAATGGCCTAAACCACCACCAACTTTTGAGATCTCAATCGGTTCAGAGGAACTGAAACCCTATAAACCGATTGTGGGTTTGCGATCAGGTTCTTTCGTATAAACGATCTGACATTTTAAAAGTCAAAATTCTACATTGAAACACTATTACCTTTTTTTCCAAGCTTTCACCATTGACTGGTTCAGAAATGCAGAAAGCAGAAAACACAATTTTATAGAAAACTCATGTGGACAGTTTTGATTAGATTATAGGCTTTGGAATGCCTTGTTAGTCAGAGTGAGTATCACAGGGATCTTGTAGTTACTTTTGACTCTAAGCTTCTGTTTGATGCACATATTAATAATATAGTCAACCAGGCTTCTAAAACCTTGAGTTTTATTTTTAGGGTCTGTTCTGATTTGAATCGAATGTTCGGCCTTTCTACTTAGAGTAGTCAGATACGAAACGCCAACCTCATCTAGTTTAAAAACTTGATTTGTAAGTGTTTGTGCAAACGTACTTACAAAAATAAGATCAAATTCTTTATTGTGCGTTTGTCCGTAGCCACCTTGAATATGCTTCTCTGGTTTGGAATCCAAATTATAATGTACACATTAATCGGCTTGCAGGTATACAAAGGCGATTTTTGAGATAAACTCAATATCGCTCTAATAACTATCTCCCGAATTATATCAGTCGGTGTAAAAAAATCATATTCTGCCTCTACACGAGCGAAGGAAAATTGCAGATCTTGCTTTCTTATTTAGCGTTATGAACGGATCTAATGACGTCCCTAAGTTGGTGGGCAAGACCAGGCTTCGTGTTCCGAGTGCATTTCATCGGAGACCACGTCTTTTCCATGTGCCTCAGTCAAGTCAGAACTATCTACAGATAGAACTCGTAGGTGATAAGAACTTGTCGTAATTTTAATAATTATAGTGTGTCAGGATGTCGAGTTAGATTTAGATTTATTTACAAGTAGTGCTAAGGAGGTAAAGAAAAGTTTGAACAATTGTTTTTTCGATGTATTTTTTTTTCTTCTCTTTATTATTGTATATTTTGAGCGTCAGATAATTTATTTACGTATTTTTTTATGTTACTCACGTTAATCGTTAGTGGAAGCTTGTAATTTGCCATCTCCTACACATTGTACTAGATATTAAAATGTATAGCTGTAATAGCTTTCCTAAAATTAATAAAATAAAACGTTTCTTCTGACTCTCATTCATTCAATCATTTAATAGTAGGTGGGCCGAACAAACGCTGCTTTTTAACCAACTTAAAAAAAAAGGAGGAGGTTATTAAATATTTAGTAAAGGTAAATCACTTTTCTTCTGAAAAGTACACGTGTTGTTTTATCATGGGATTCAATGGAAATAGCAAATGGGACCCATCGTTAATACCCCTTCTTTACGACAATAGATGCTTGTAGTGACGTTTAAACCCTAACCATTTATCATAATGGTATGAATATTAAGTACATACTTTTCTACTACTGTCAATACACCCCTTTTCAGCAAGAAAGGACGCTTTAAGTGACCTATACACCCTAAGCATTCTACAGACAATGTAAAATTTTGGGTTGTAAACAACATTTTTTTATTTTTTTGGGGGCGTATAACAATCCTATTTTCTTTATTTATTAAGTTATCCTAAATAATATATAATCATTCTGTTTATCTTAAACATTTAATAATGTGGGCCGAAAATGAACTTACTCAGTCTTGAAACAAAAAAGTTATGATTTTTTTCTTAAAATATTTTTTGTTTTTTGCTTCTCCTGAAAAGTGGCCTTTTGGCGTTTACGCCTTTTGAGTCTAAAGGTATCGATATAAAGACTCGCTGGTCAAGTAGTTGATGACGCAACTTTTGAATGTGAGGTCTTGTGTTCGATTCCCAAGTCTGACAAAGTGGTGTTGGGTTTTCTATCAGGAGATTCTCAGTAGCATGCCAGAACCTGGATTTGTGCCTGACTGTTGCGCCTTCTGTTACCTGAATCTTAGTGCGTACCTACTGTTAATGTGTAGGTATACGTGTCAATTAATCGGAATAAATTTTGAGTATTTTTTAGATTACCTATATACCGAACATCGGAATGATTATAATTTTGTAAATACGTACCTATTATAGTCGCGAATCATATTTTGATCAAGATACAACCTGACACTGACCTGAAAATTGCAAAAAATTTAACTACAACTGCGCAGCAACGATTTTAAATAAACCCATATCTATCCAGTTCGAGACTCACTGTAAAATAATACAATATAATAATCTAGCTGTAGATAATATTTTAAGCTACTCATTTGTGGTAGGTAACCTGTAAACGTGCTTAATTTCTGTTTCTATTAGCTGAAGGGATTTCAGAAGCATTCAGACGGATTCCAAAGACAACTCAATATGCAAGCAGCGAGTTGAAAAACAGCGTCTTTGAAGACCCGACACGACCAGTTCTCCGTGAGGAGATCACAGTGCTGGAGAGAAACGAGACAAGCGACTCAGAGTTTAAAGACAAAGCATCGTTGTCCGACCAAGTCAGTATTTTTGCTATTTTGTCGTATTTTACAAACCGTGCACCCGATTAGTTTTCCCATCCTTAAAAATTACAAAATTCCATACAAACTTCAATACACTATTTAACTCCTATATGGGGTGAATTTTAAAAAATCATTCCTATGTGCTTCTTTACTACTTTGGTTTTTTATGGAACTCTTGCGCAAGATTTCAAGCTTCTAGACCGAGTAGTTAGGCTTTACGTTGTCAGTAAATTAAAGATTTTTATTTAGTAATTTGTTTAACTTTTTTATTTATTGCAATGCTCGTAGTCTGTGGCATCACAGCGGGCACTATCGGAATACCAGCCCCTGAGTATTTTTTATTATTTCGTAGTTTTATGCTGAGATATGAGCCTTTTTTTTAAATGTATTTTTTTTAATATAAAAAAATATGTTTCCTGTGCGTATCCCAAAATAAATATTTTGCTTTATTTCTTTCTATCAGTCTAAAGAATCTGCGATACAGAAACGTACCAAAAATACACAGGCGTTTACAATTGCCACCATGCCAAGCTGGAAAACTGATTTCCCTAGTGTGTCGATGGCAAAAATAGATGATGATATCAAGAAGACAACTCCACGAAAGAATATAAGTACTCGTAGTGTTTTAAGGATCGTGGAGACGTTTGATAGACTGGTGACGATAGTGGAAGAGGATAGGGGGCAGTCGGATCAGACGGTCCCGACGACACTGACTACGGTCAAGGAGTCTCTTAGACGTATGTACTTTTTACTATAGCGAATGATTTTTTTACCGTCTCGTTTTTACAGGGAAATCACGAAAAAAAAAATCTGCTGTTTCATTTGAAATAGGTATTCATTTATAACCTACAAAAGTTCAATACCAACTAGACCAAAATGTATGAAACAGCATTTTTTTTTTCGTGATTTCAGGTTTGGTCCCATAGTGAAAGTTGTTCATATTCATGGGTAGAACAGCCTGTACAAATTTCGAGACGGTAAAAAAAATCATCCAGTATAATTTTTATGACTTTATTAAGGTAGGACAAACCGTCACCAGTTTTACGCACAATTTTATTGCTTGTTTCGAGTCTTCAACAAGTTTGAGGCTGAAATATACACGTACTCGTATATATGTAGTTTTGAACAAAAATGTGTCAAGCGAAAGTTTCTTATATCTGAAGCAAACCTTCACACTCCTTAGTTAGTGGTTAAAAAAATCGGGTTTGAAGGAACAATTTTTTTGTACCTAAAAATGTCTTTAATAGTTGATTACTGTTTTTTTTTTCTAGTAATAGCGGGTACGCAATCCTACTTTGAAATGATAGAAGCACTACAAGAAGGATATATGATAGTGTTTCTGATAGAGCTGACTCGACTCATAGCTACGAAGGAGAGTAAAGCAGTTCGTGATGTGGTCAAGCATACAGACCAGATTTTATACGGGTATCCGTCATTTTATTTATTAACTAGTGACCCGCCCCCTTGCTTCGCATGACTGGCAGTCTGATGATTTGGCGACATGTCATTTCTGTGCTATATCTAAGTTAAATATTTATTTATTTATCTACTTACATGTACCTTTACAGATTTATTCCGGTCGGATACCCCCCTCCCCCCTCCTCGATCCCCTGCTAGTTCTTCTTCTGACAGGATATAACCCAATGCGGTAAATGCGCTTATCCTAACTTAAATTATATTAAAATCTATAACGTATTATAAATTATAAACAATGGTGAGCACTTACCGTCATCTAGTTAAAAATAATATTTTTGTAATGTAAAGTTTATTTAAAACAATTTACAGAAAGTAAAATACATATTTTATTAGAGATTCAAATATTTACATAATTTAAAACGCTAACAGTCTTAAAATAATAATATATACAAGTAAATAAAAAGGGGAGGGGAAATAATCAAAGGGCATCAAAAATTCGTCCGCATCGCTGTCAACAGGAAACGTGCCCAAAATTTTACAGAAATAAATATAATTTATTTATAATGACATAAGTTTAGAGTAGTGCTGTTGCTGTACAGTATATTTTGTTGCAGTTTATACAAAAGTGGTCAGCTGCACTGGTTGAGCAAGTCGCTCATTGATGCCACTGCGAAGGTCGCTAGATTGCTCAAGAAACTGAAAATAGATGTCATACAGAGTAAGGTTCTAAAACTCAAACTCAAAGCATTTATTTCAATTAAACCATTTACAGGCACTTTTGAATTGTCAATAAGTCGGTCAGTCAGAAAATATGAAGCTAGTTGCCCATTCCAAAGCGTAGGTACCTATGGAGAAGAACGGGCAAGAAACTCCATGGACACTCTTTTAAATTATATTTTACAAAAATATTAGTGTCTAAACAGACAAATACTGCACCATCGCAGTTTAGATGCAGTTGGCTTAACTGCTTCGAGAGCTGGCATGCAGTTCATATGGCTCCTCCGATAAAATAGGGTTAGGTACAACTCGAAAATTGATTTTTAGAAAAGCGAAAACAAACTCACGGATTTGTTAATCAGTTTGTATTCTTACACTATTATTATTTTCTTTTATTTTTTCGATATACATATTAATTATATTTTTAAATATTAGAATATAAAAAACATAAAAACATTTAAAAATATAAAAAAACAGTAGCCCACAGGTATCGGGAACAGGGTCCAAGCTACCGGTGGTCAGGGTTCCAGAGAGAGGAACCTCCTAACAATGCGGGCCGTGTCCAGAAGTACTGCTTTCTGAATCAAGCCCTTTATCCAGCTGCCTAACGCGAGCCTCTTCAGGTTACACTATTATTATTATGTAATCAAAATTATACATACTTGAAAAGCTTACAAAAAATGTATTAGAAATTTAGACTGATTAACAAATCCGTGAGTTTATTTTCGCTTTTCTAAAAATCCATTTTCGAGTTGTAACCCTATTTTATGACCTATAAATGACCCCGCAGGTCGGGCAAATTGTCACTGAGTATTTCCATTTGTCATTTCTTTGTGGCAGCCTGGAGTCTGGATTATTGCCCAGTTTAAAGCAAGTCTCGCTCCTTAGGGCTTCAACATATCTGGCAAACAGGTGTACTTAGGCATTATTTAGGTACATCTGCCTAGCCTTCTCCCAACTATGTTGGGGTCGGCTTCCAGTCTAACCGCGACTGCCTATCTGAACTCCACAACCCAGTTACTGGGTAATACGATACGCCTTGGTAAAAACTGGTTGTCGGGCTTCTTGCGACCCGTAACGACTGTAAAACATCTGCGAATGACAGCCGGGACCAACGGCTTAACGTGCTTTCCGAGGCATGGAGAGGTCTCGCTATGTAAAGATAGTCACCCATCCACAGAGCAACCGCAGCAAGCGTAGCTTAACCTGATCAATCGACCTGTGCGGCTGTTATTATTTAGCTACCGGTCCCTCATCTGCCTACTCGTGACGATATGCTTATTCTAAATAGTAATTTGCCGCTACCGGCAGCAACTTCTTTCACATTTGCATGCTCTTTTTCACCAGATCACGCAGCCAATTTGCATTACATGCTCAGTCAGCGACATCAGGAGCTGTCAGTAGAAGTGAACACAATCCTGGAGTATGCTGACATTTTGTATGACGACGATGAAGGAAGACTCCTGTTTGATGCTTTGAAGGAGTTCGAGGCGTATCCTAATAGTAAGTACGTAGACAATCATCATCATTATCAACATGGCATGGATGCAACTGAATATTAGTATTTTACACGGAGTGTCTACCTATCTGGCCTCCAGAACCCAGTTACTGGGTAACATGATACCTCGTAGTAAGAGCGGTTATAAAACTAAATATATTCTAACTCCTAATGTGAAGGTAAGTTTGTTTGTTTATTACATTTTCACGCCTCCGATCATCTTGAAATTTTGCATATACGTTGTCAGGTAAAGCGGACATAGGATAGGTACCTTTCATCCCGAAAAAAAGTGCTGTTCTCGAGGAAAACTTTATTATGCTAATAGATGGCGCCACGTCTTTCGAGTCATGATTGAATTCAATTAGAAACTTTAGAGTAATCGAAACATGCGCGGGTGTAACTGATAATAAATGAATTGGTGTATTTCTTCCAGTTCCATTAACAGGCTATTGGCTCTGCAATAGTCTTATACATAACTTCCTGAGACCGTATCGACGTCTCAAAGACAAACAACAACGTCAAGAGCTGATGGACTCGGTGAACTTATTGCTTAAAACGCGATTATCTTCAATCGGATTCAATGAAGAACCCCCACTGCGAGATGGTGATGTTAAAGAAGCTGACGACCCTCCTGACGGTAAGAGATCACCGCTATCATTCTGCAATAAGAGGGGCAATTCTCGTAATATTAACAGTCTCACTCTGTCAAAAATACCTCTAATATCCCTACATTTTGACAAGTTTTAAACATTTCTTTGTCGTCGAGATCAGACTGCAACTAGATTATGAACGTTTTAAATTTCGAGAGTTGTCCTTCAGATGTATTGCTATTCATACAAAGCTGAAATATCTCCCGTGCCTGTAATAACATTGGCATCCACACCCTTTTAACAGGCTAAGTAATATCAACCGCACGAGTCGATCGATCAGGTTAAGTTACGCTTGCCGCGGTTGGTCCATGGACCAAGACCCCTCCGTGCCTCGGAAAGCTCGTTAACCCGTTGGCCCCGGCTGTCATTCGAGGATCTTTGACAGTAGTTACGGGTCGTCAGAAGCCCGAAAATCTGACCACCAGTCTTACTAAGGCGTATCGCATTACCCAATAACTGGATTCTGGAGGTCAGATAGGCAGTCGCTCCATGTAAAATACTGGTATTCAGCTGCATCCAGTTAGACTGGAAGCCGACCCCAACATAGTTGGGAAAACGCAGGCAGATGATGACAGAATTAAGTATGGTGGTCGTACTTCCCTGGACGAACTCCTTCACAACAACGACAATGAGACCATTTAAATTCTGTTGTTTATTTTCACAGACGCAAAACTTTCGACTAAGGAAGAGCTCGTGACGCAAACAGAATCTCACAGCGACACCTCACTGTCACCAAGAAAAAGGAAGAGAAAGCGACATCATCGATCACACAAGAGGAAAAGAGAGGGAAAACGATACACAGATACAGACCTAACATAACTTATTACAGCAATGACAACGAAACGATGACGGTGAAGCGGCAAATGACGACGAATTCAGAAACTTTGACATTTTATAATATCAACGTTAATCTTTAAAAAAAAATTAAAGAAAGGAGAACGGTGAACCGTAGCACAAGGTATACACTATACTACAGTCCGCCATTAATTATGGACCCGCCTTGAGGGCTTGAGGGGTTCCTCTACTAATAACAATTTATTTGCGGTATCTATAACGCCACATGCGAACTACGCGTCATACTGACGTTACGCAAAATCCTGCATTTTGCAAGCAGAGTTTACCGCGCAACTAGCACATAATATACAATGGCCCGACATGAATCATCGGGCAGTTGCCCGCCAGACACAATACCCGTCTGGTCGGAGGATCCTCCCGTTTCTATGGAAGATGAGTGAACTTTACACCCTGTGTAAAATATACACGTAAATTGGCCAAGAAATAATAAAAACTGTATTAAGTACGACACACGTACAACACGATATAGTGTTGTTTATTTTTCTATTTGTAAATAGTTATAAGTATTTTACAATAAATGATATATTCACGATAAATAAATGTTTGTTGTTTTTAATTCTAGATAATCCGATGCTTTATAACCTCCTCACCCTTAATGTATAATTATTATGCGAAATAAGATTCCTTAATAATATTTTAACAATGTTCAAGTCATCCTCAAAATGTATAACATCAAGCCAAATTAACATAAAGCTATATGAATAATTTATGTTTGACTTGCTTCAGCCCGCGACTTCGTCCGCGTGAAATTTCACCCTCCCCCCATTCACCCTCTTAGGGGTGGGATTTCGAAAAACCTCTCTTCACAAAGAACACACCCTCCAAATTTCTTGGCTCTAGGACCAGCGGTTTAGGCTGTGCGTTGACATCTCAGTCAGTCAGGACTTTGAATAGATGTATAAAATCGACTGATGCTACGCACATATTTTAGGCCTTACACGTACAGTTCGAGCTGTCTGAAGGCCAATTCTCGTAATTTAAAACGTTCATAATCTAGTCGTAGTCTCATCTCGGCGACAAACAAATGTCAAAAACTTGTCAAAATGTAGGGAAATTAAAGGTATTTTTGACAGATTGATACTGAGAGTACTTTTCTGAGGCCTGGCTGAGCAAAAACCTATAATGAACTGACTGACAGACGTTACGGTCTTAGGACATCTCGCTGGAGGGAGCAAAGGGACAAGCTGAACAGGAATTAACAAACACAGAGAGTTCTTATGAATAAGTATAATTATTCTTGATAATAAGACATCATGGGAGAAACATCGCTTTGAAAATTTGTCACATTTTTATAATTCCCATAATGATTTTGAGTGGTTATACTAACGTCTGCAACCTGTGATGTGGCCATTTGGTTTTTAGTTTCATCGACAGTTGCATTGAATTCAGCCTTTTGCAAAACGTCTGCTAACTTATGAGACGTAGCAGCTGATACAGATACAGACATAGTTGATATTTTCAGTGTGGAAGGAGTGGTTACTGCCACTGTAGGTTGAACAGTCGTTGTAGTTTTAGTGGTAGATTCTGTAGCCTTCGTTGAACTACTAAATGCGGCTATTTTCCTATTCTGAGTTCCTGTTTCGCTCGATGCATCATCGGCATAATAATCATTCATCACCACTTTAATTCCTCTATCTTTTGCTTCAGGAGTTACATCAACAATGTTAGTGCGACCGGTTTCTGTGTTCTTGTCTTCTCTAAGAATTACTTGCTGTGTAGTAACCTCCATGGTTAGATGATCGTTATTAATTATTTCTTCTTTATTTTCAAAATCTATGTCTTTTATGTCCGCTTTGTTTTCTTCTATTTTTGTCACCTCAGTTTTGTATGTGCTATCATTAGAATCATTGGGGATCATGTTTATATGCGATCTAAACCTAGGTTCAGACTTTAAATAAACCCATATCTATCCAGTTCGAGACTCACTGTAAAATAATACAATATAATAATCTAGCTGTAGATAATATTTTAAGCTACTCATTTGTGGTAGGTAACCTGTAAACGTGCTTAATTTCTGTTTCTATTAGCTGAAGGGATTTCAGAAGCATTCAGACGGATTCCAAAGACAACTCAATATGCAAGCAGCGAGTTGAAAAACAGCGTCTTTGAAGACCCGACACGACCAGTTCTCCGTGAGGAGATCACAGTGCTGGAGAGAAACGAGACAAGCGACTCAGAGTTTAAAGACAAAGCATCGTTGTCCGACCAAGTCAGTATTTTTGCTATTTTGTCGTATTTTACAAACCGTGCACCCGATTAGTTTTCCCATCCTTAAAAATTACAAAATTCCATACAAACTTCAATACACTATTTAACTCCTATATGGGGTGAATTTTAAAAAATCATTCCTATGTGCTTCTTTACTACTTTGGTTTTTTATGGAACTCTTGCGCAAGATTTCAAGCTTCTAGACCGAGTAGTTAGGCTTTACGTTGTCAGTAAATTAAAGATTTTTATTTAGTAATTTGTTTAACTTTTTTATTTATTGCAATGCTCGTAGTCTGTGGCATCACAGCGGGCACTATCGGAATACCAGCCCCTGAGTATTTTTTATTATTTCGTAGTTTTATGCTGAGATATGAGCCTTTTTTTTAAATGTATTTTTTTTTATATAAAAAAATATGTTTCCTGTGCGTATCCCAAAATAAATATTTTGCTTTATTTCTTTCTATCAGTCTAAAGAATCTGCGATACAGAAACGTACCAAAAATACACAGGCGTTTACAATTGCCACCATGCCAAGCTGGAAAACTGATTTCCCTAGTGTGTCGATGGCAAAAATAGATGATGATATCAAGAAGACAACTCCACGAAAGAATATAAGTACTCGTAGTGTTTTAAGGATCGTGGAGACGTTTGATAGACTGGTGACGATAGTGGAAGAGGATAGGGGGCAGTCGGATCAGACGGTCCCGACGACACTGACTACGGTCAAGGAGTCTCTTAGACGTATGTACTTTTTACTATAGCGAATGATTTTTTTACCGTCTCGTTTTTACAGGGAAATCACGAAAAAAAAAATCTGCTGTTTCATTTGAAATAGGTATTCATTTATAACCTACAAAAGTTCAATACCAACTAGACCAAAATGTATGAAACAGCATTTTTTTTTTTCGTGATTTCAGGTTTGGTCCCATAGTGAAAGTTGTTCATATTCATGGGTAGAACAGCCTGTACAAATTTCGAGACGGTAAAAAAAAACATCCAGTATAATTTTTATGACTTTATTAAGGTAGGACAAACCGTCACCAGTTTTACGCACAATTTTATTGCTTGTTTCGAGTCTTCAACAAGTTTGAGGCTGAAATATACACGTACTCGTATATATGTAGTTTTGAACAAAAATGTGTCAAGCGAAAGTTTCTTATATCTGAAGCAAACCTTCACACTCCTTAGTTAGTGGTTAAAAAAATCGGGTTTGAAGGAACAATTTTTTTGTACCTAAAAATGTCTTTAATAGTTGATTACTGTTTTTTTTTTCTAGTAATAGCGGGTACGCAATCCTACTTTGAAATGATAGAAGCACTACAAGAAGGATATATGATAGTGTTTCTGATAGAGCTGACTCGACTCATAGCTACGAAGGAGAGTAAAGCAGTTCGTGATGTGGTCAAGCATACAGACCAGATTTTATACGGGTATCCGTCATTTTATTTATTAACTAGTGACCCGCCCCCTTGCTTCGCATGACTGGCAGTCTGATGATTTGGCGACATGTCATTTCTGTGCTATATCTAAGTTAAATATTTATTTATTTATCTACTTACATGTACCTTTACAGATTTATTCCGGTCGGATACCCCCCTCCCCCCTCCTCGATCCCCTGCTAGTTCTTCTTCTGACAGGATATAACCCAATGCGGTAAATGCGCTTATCCTAACTTAAATTATATTAAAATCTATAACGTATTATAAATTATAAACAATGGTGAGCACTTACCGTCATCTAGTTAAAAATAATATTTTTGTAATGTAAAGTTTATTTAAAACAATTTACAGAAAGTAAAATACATATTTTATTAGAGATTCAAATATTTACATAATTTAAAACGCTAACAGTCTTAAAATAATAATATGTACAAGTATATAAAAAGGGGAGGGGAAATAATCAAAGGGCATCAAAAAATTCGTCCGCATCGCTGTCAGCAGGAAACGTGCCCAAAATTTTACAGAAATAAATATAATTTATTTATAATGACATAAGTTTAGAGTAGTGGTGTTGCTGTACAGTATATTTTGTTGCAGTTTATACAAAAGTGGTCAGCTGCACTGGTTGAGCAAGTCGCTCATTGATGCCACTGCGAAGGTCGCTAGATTGCTCAAGAAACTGAAAATAGATGTCATACAGAGTAAGGTTCTAAAACTCAAACTCAAACTCAAAGCATTTATTTCAATTAAACCATTTACAGGCACTTTTGAATTGTAAATAAGTCGGTCAGTCAGAAAATAATATGAAGCTAGTTGCCCATTCCAAAGCGTAGGTACCTATGGAGAAGAACGGGCAAGAAACTCCATGGACACTCTTTTAAATTATATTTTACAAAAATATTAGTGTCTAAACAGACAAATACTGCACCATCGCAGTTTAGATGCAGTTGACTTAACTGCTTCGAGAGCTGGCATGCAGTTCATATCGCTCCTCCGATAAAATAGGGTTACAGCTCGAAAATGGATTTTTAGAAAAGCGAAAACAAACTCACGGATTTGTTAATCAGTTTGTATTCTTACACTATTATTATTTTCTTTTATTTTTTCGATATACATATTAATTATATTTTTAAATATTAGAATATAAAAAACATAAAAACATTTAAAAATATAAAAAACAGTAGCCCACAGGTATCGGGAACAGGGTCCAAGCTACCGGTGGTCAGGGTTCCAGAGAGAGGAACCTCCTAACAATGCGGGCCGTGTCCAGAAGTACTGCTTTCTGTTCTTTCCTTTATCCAGCTGCCTAACGCGAGCCTCTTCAGGTTACACTATTATTATTATGTAATCAAAATTATACATACTTGAAAAGCTTACAAAAAATGTATTAGAAATTTAGACTGATTAACAAATCCGTGAGTTTATTTTCGCTTTTCTAAAAATCCATTTTCGAGTTGTAACCCTATTTTATGACCTATAAATGACCCCGCAGGTCGGGCAAATTGTCACTGAGTATTTCCATTTGTCATTTCTTTGTGGCAGCCTGGAGTCTGGATTATTGCCCAGTTTAAAGCAAGTCTCGCTCCTTAGGGCTTCAACATATCTGGCAAACAGGTGTACTTAGGCATTATTTAGGTACATCTGCCTAGCCTTCTCCCAACTATGTTGGGGTCGGCTTCCAGTCTAACCGCGACTGCCTATCTGAACTCCACAACCCAGTTACTGGGTAATACGATACGCCTTGGTAAAAACTGGTTGTCGGGCTTCTTGCGACCCGTAACGACTGTAAAACATCTGCGAATGACAGCCGGGACCAACGGCTTAACGTGCTTTCCGAGGCATGGAGAGGTCTCGCTATGTAAAGATAGTCACCCATCCACAGAGCAACCGCAGCAAGCGTAGCTTAACCTGATCAATCGACCTGTGCGGCTGTTATTATTTAGCTACCGGTCCCTCATCTGCCTACTCGTGACGATATGCTTATTCTAAATAGTAATTTGCCGCTACCGGCAGCAACTTCTTTCACATTTGCATGCTCTTTTTCACCAGATCACGCAGCCAATTTGCATTACATGCTCAGTCAGCGACATCAGGAGCTGTCAGTAGAAGTGAACACAATCCTGGAGTATGCTGACATTTTGTATGACGACGATGAAGGAAGACTCCTGTTTGATGCTTTGAAGGAGTTCGAGGCGTATCCTAATAGTAAGTACGTAGACAATCATCATCATTATCAACATGGCATGGATGCAACTGAATATTAGTATTTTACACGGAGTGTCTACCTATCTGGCCTCCAGAACCCAGTTACTGGGTAACATGATACCTCGTAGTAAGAGCGGTTATAAAACTAAATAT
Source organism: Gortyna flavago (assembly GCA_963669345.1). Lineage (NCBI taxonomy): Eukaryota > Metazoa > Arthropoda > Insecta > Lepidoptera > Noctuidae > Gortyna > Gortyna flavago. The sequence goes on from OY770154.1 coordinate 7,190,274, forward strand.
ATTCTAACTCCTAATGTGAAGGTAAGTTTGTTTGTTTATTACATTTTCACGCCTCCGATCATCTTGAAATTTTGCATATACGTTGTCAGGTAAAGCGGACATAGGATAGGTACCTTTCATCCCGAAAAAAAGTGCTGTTCTCGAGGAAAACTTTATTATGCTAATAGATGGCGCCACGTCTTTCGAGTCATGATTGAATTCAATTAGAAACTTTAGAGTAATCGAAACATGCGCGGGTGTAACTGATAATAAATGAATTGGTGTATTTCTTCCAGTTCCATTAACAGGCTATTGGCTCTGCAATAGTCTTATACATAACTTCCTGAGACCGTATCGACGTCTCAAAGACAAACAACAACGTCAAGAGCTGATGGACTCGGTGAACTTATTGCTTAAAACGCGATTATCTTCAATCGGATTCAATGAAGAACCCCCACTGCGAGATGGTGATGTTAAAGAAGCTGACGACCCTCCTGACGGTAAGAGATCACCGCTATCATTCTGCAATAAGAGGGGCAATTCTCGTAATATTAACAGTCTCACTCTGTCAAAAATACCTCTAATATCCCTACATTTTGACAAGTTTTAAACATTTCTTTGTCGTCGAGATCAGACTGCAACTAGATTATGAACGTTTTAAATTTCGAGAGTTGTCCTTCAGATGTATTGCTATTCATACAAAGCTGAAATATCTCCCGTGCCTGTAATAACATTGGCATCCACACCCTTTTAACAGGCTAAGTAATATCAACCGCACGAGTCGATCGATCAGGTTAAGTTACGCTTGCCGCGGTTGGTCCATGGACCAAGACCCCTCCGTGCCTCGGAAAGCTCGTTAACCCGTTGGCCCCGGCTGTCATTCGAGGATCTTTGACAGTAGTTACGGGTCGTCAGAAGCCCGAAAATCTGACCACCAGTCTTACTAAGGCGTATCGCATTACCCAATAACTGGATTCTGGAGGTCAGATAGGCAGTCGCTCCATGTAAAATACTGGTATTCAGCTGCATCCAGTTAGACTGGAAGCCGACCCCAACATAGTTGGGAAAACGCAGGCAGATGATGACAGAATTAAGTATGGTGGTCGTACTTCCCTGGACGAACTCCTTCACAACAACGACAATGAGACCATTTAAATTCTGTTGTTTATTTTCACAGACGCAAAACTTTCGACTAAGGAAGAGCTCGTGACGCAAACAGAATCTCACAGCGACACCTCACTGTCACCAAGAAAAAGGAAGAGAAAGCGACATCATCGATCACACAAGAGGAAAAGAGAGGGAAAACGATACACAGATACAGACCTAACATAACTTATTACAGCAATGACAACGAAACGATGACGGTGAAGCGGCAAATGACGACGAATTCAGAAACTTTGACATTTTATAATATCAACGTTAATCTTTAAAAAAAAATTAAAGAAAGGAGAACGGTGAACCGTAGCACAAGGTATACACTATACTACAGTCCGCCATTAATTATGGACCCGCCTTGAGGGCTTGAGGGGTTCCTCTACTAATAACAATTTTTTTGCGGTATCTATAACGCCACATGCGAACTACGCGTCATACTGACGTTACGCAAAATCCTGCATTTTGCAAGCAGAGTTTACCGCGCAACTAGCACATAATATACAATGGCCCGACATGAATCATCGGGCAGTTGCCCGCCAGACACAATACCCGTCTGGTCGGAGGATCCTCCCGTTTCTATGGAAGATGAGTGAACTTTACACCCTGTGTAAAATATACACGTAAATTGGCCAAGAAATAATAAAAACTGTATTAAGTACGACACACGTACAACACGATATAGTGTTGTTTATTTTTCTATTTGTAAATAGTTATAAGTATTTTACAATAAATGATATATTCACGATAAATAAATGTTTGTTGTTTTTAATTCTAGATAATCCGATGCTTTATAACCTCCTCACCCTTAATGTATAATTATTATGCGAAATAAGATTCCTTAATAATATTTTAACAATGTTCAAGTCATCCTCAAAATGTATAACATCAAGCCAAATTAACATAAAGCTATATGAATAATTTATGTTTGACTTGCTTCAGCCCGCGACTTCGTCCGCGTGAAATTTCACCCTCCCCCCATTCACCCTCTTAGGGGTGGGATTTCGAAAAACCTCTCTTCACAAAGAACACACCCTCCAAATTTCTTGGCTCTAGGACCAGCGGTTTAGGCTGTGCGTTGACATCTCAGTCAGTCAGGACTTTGAATAGATGTATAAAATCGACTGATGCTACGCACATATTTTAGGCCTTACACGTACAGTTCGAGCTGTCTGAAGGCCAATTCTCGTAATTTAAAACGTTCATAATCTAGTCGTAGTCTCATCTCGGCGACAAACAAATGTCAAAAACTTGTCAAAATGTAGGGAAATTAAAGGTATTTTTGACAGATTGATACTGAGAGTACTTTTCTGAGGCCTGGCTGAGCAAAAACCTATAATGAACTGACTGACAGACGTTACGGTCTTAGGACATCTCGCTGGAGGGAGCAAAGGGACAAGCTGAACAGGAATTAACAAACACAGAGAGTTCTTATGAATAAGTATAATTATTCTTGATAATAAGACATCATGGGAGAAACATCGCTTTGAAAATTTGTCACATTTTTATAATTCCCATAATGATTTTGAGTGGTTATACTAACGTCTGCAACCTGTGATGTGGCCATTTGGTTTTTAGTTTCATCGACAGTTGCATTGAATTCAGCCTTTTGCAAAACGTCTGCTAACTTATGAGACGTAGCAGCTGATACAGATACAGACATAGTTGATATTTTCAGTGTGGAAGGAGTGGTTACTGCCACTGTAGGTTGAACAGTCGTTGTAGTTTTAGTGGTAGATTCTGTAGCCTTCGTTGAACTACTAAATGCGGCTATTTTCCTATTCTGAGTTCCTGTTTCGCTCGATGCATCATCGGCATAATAATCATTCATCACCACTTTAATTCCTCTATCTTTTGCTTCAGGAGTTACATCAACAATGTTAGTGCGACCGGTTTCTGTGTTCTTGTCTTCTCTAAGAATTACTTGCTGTGTAGTAACCTCCATGGTTAGATGATCGTTATTAATTATTTCTTCTTTATTTTCAAAATCTATGTCTTTTATGTCCGCTTTGTTTTCTTCTATTTTTGTCACCTCAGTTTTGTATGTGCTATCATTAGAATCATTGGGGATCATGTTTATATGCGATCTAAACCTAGGTTCAGACTTTAAATAAACCCATATCTATCCAGTTCGAGACTCACTGTAAAATAATACAATATAATAATCTAGCTGTAGATAATATTTTAAGCTACTCATTTGTGGTAGGTAACCTGTAAACGTGCTTAATTTCTGTTTCTATTAGCTGAAGGGATTTCAGAAGCATTCAGACGGATTCCAAAGACAACTCAATATGCAAGCAGCGAGTTGAAAAACAGCGTCTTTGAAGACCCGACACGACCAGTTCTCCGTGAGGAGATCACAGTGCTGGAGAGAAACGAGACAAGCGACTCAGAGTTTAAAGACAAAGCATCGTTGTCCGACCAAGTCAGTATTTTTGCTATTTTGTCGTATTTTACAAACCGTGCACCCGATTAGTTTTCCCATCCTTAAAAATTACAAAATTCCATACAAACTTCAATACACTATTTAACTCCTATATGGGGTGAATTTTAAAAAATCATTCCTATGTGCTTCTTTACTACTTTGGTTTTTTATGGAACTCTTGCGCAAGATTTCAAGCTTCTAGACCGAGTAGTTAGGCTTTACGTTGTCAGTAAATTAAAGATTTTTATTTAGTAATTTGTTTAACTTTTTTATTTATTGCAATGCTCGTAGTCTGTGGCATCACAGCGGGCACTATCGGAATACCAGCCCCTGAGTATTTTTTATTATTTCGTAGTTTTATGCTGAGATATGAGCCTTTTTTTTAAATGTATTTTTTTTTATATAAAAAAATATGTTTCCTGTGCGTATCCCAAAATAAATATTTTGCTTTATTTCTTTCTATCAGTCTAAAGAATCTGCGATACAGAAACGTACCAAAAATACACAGGCGTTTACAATTGCCACCATGCCAAGCTGGAAAACTGATTTCCCTAGTGTGTCGATGGCAAAAATAGATGATGATATCAAGAAGACAACTCCACGAAAGAATATAAGTACTCGTAGTGTTTTAAGGATCGTGGAGACGTTTGATAGACTGGTGACGATAGTGGAAGAGGATAGGGGGCAGTCGGATCAGACGGTCCCGACGACACTGACTACGGTCAAGGAGTCTCTTAGACGTATGTACTTTTTACTATAGCGAATGATTTTTTTACCGTCTCGTTTTTACAGGGAAATCACGAAAAAAAAAATCTGCTGTTTCATTTGAAATAGGTATTCATTTATAACCTACAAAAGTTCAATACCAACTAGACCAAAATGTATGAAACAGCATTTTTTTTTTTCGTGATTTCAGGTTTGGTCCCATAGTGAAAGTTGTTCATATTCATGGGTAGAACAGCCTGTACAAATTTCGAGACGGTAAAAAAAATCATCCAGTATAATTTTTATGACTTTATTAAGGTAGGACAAACCGTCACCAGTTTTACGCACAATTTTATTGCTTGTTTCGAGTCTTCAACAAGTTTGAGGCTGAAATATACACGTACTCGTATATATGTAGTTTTGAACAAAAATGTGTCAAGCGAAAGTTTCTTATATCTGAAGCAAACCTTCACACTCCTTAGTTAGTGGTTAAAAAAATCGGGTTTGAAGGAACAATTTTTTTGTACCTAAAAATGTCTTTAATAGTTGATTACTGTTTTTTTTTTCTAGTAATAGCGGGTACGCAATCCTACTTTGAAATGATAGAAGCACTACAAGAAGGATATATGATAGTGTTTCTGATAGAGCTGACTCGACTCATAGCTACGAAGGAGAGTAAAGCAGTTCGTGATGTGGTCAAGCATACAGACCAGATTTTATACGGGTATCCGTCATTTTATTTATTAACTAGTGACCCGCCCCCTTGCTTCGCATGACTGGCAGTCTGATGATTTGGCGACATGTCATTTCTGTGCTATATCTAAGTTAAATATTTATTTATTTATCTACTTACATGTACCTTTACAGATTTATTCCGGTCGGATACCCCCCTCCCCCCTCCTCGATCCCCTGCTAGTTCTTCTTCTGACAGGATATAACCCAATGCGGTAAATGCGCTTATCCTAACTTAAATTATATTAAAATCTATAACGTATTATAAATTATAAACAATGGTGAGCACTTACCGTCATCTAGTTAAAAATAATATTTTTGTAATGTAAAGTTTATTTAAAACAATTTACAGAAAGTAAAATACATATTTTATTAGAGATTCAAATATTTACATAATTTAAAACGCTAACAGTCTTAAAATAATAATATGTACAAGTATATAAAAAGGGGAGGGGAAATAATCAAAGGGCATCAAAAAATTCGTCCGCATCGCTGTCAGCAGGAAACGTGCCCAAAATTTTACAGAAATAAATATAATTTATTTATAATGACATAAGTTTAGAGTAGTGGTGTTGCTGTACAGTATATTTTGTTGCAGTTTATACAAAAGTGGTCAGCTGCACTGGTTGAGCAAGTCGCTCATTGATGCCACTGCGAAGGTCGCTAGATTGCTCAAGAAACTGAAAATAGATGTCATACAGAGTAAGGTTCTAAAACTCAAACTCAAACTCAAAGCATTTATTTCAATTAAACCATTTACAGGCACTTTTGAATTGTAAATAAGTCGGTCAGTCAGAAAATAATATGAAGCTAGTTGCCCATTCCAAAGCGTAGGTACCTATGGAGAAGAACGGGCAAGAAACTCCATGGACACTCTTTTAAATTATATTTTACAAAAATATTAGTGTCTAAACAGACAAATACTGCACCATCGCAGTTTAGATGCAGTTGACTTAACTGCTTCGAGAGCTGGCATGCAGTTCATATCGCTCCTCCGATAAAATAGGGTTACAGCTCGAAAATGGATTTTTAGAAAAGCGAAAACAAACTCACGGATTTGTTAATCAGTTTGTATTCTTACACTATTATTATTTTCTTTTATTTTTTCGATATACATATTAATTATATTTTTAAATATTAGAATATAAAAAACATAAAAACATTTAAAAATATAAAAAACAGTAGCCCACAGGTATCGGGAACAGGGTCCAAGTTACCGGTGGTCAGGGTTCCAGAGAGAGGAACCTCCTGACAATGCGGGCCGTGTCCAGAAGTACTGCTTTCTGAATCTAGCCCTTTATCCAGCTGCCTAACGCGAGCCTCTTCAGGTTACACTATTATTATTATGTAATCAAAATTATACATACTTGAATAGCTTACAAAAAATGTTTTTAGACTGATTAACAAATCCGTGAGTTTATTTTCGATTTTCTAAAAATCAATTTTCGAGTTGTAACCCTATTTTATGACCTATAAATGACCCCGCAGGTCGGGCAAATTGTCACTGAGTATTTCCATTTGTCATTTCTTTGTGGCAGCCTGGAGTCTGGATTATTGCCCAGTTTAAAGCAAGTCTCGCTCCTTAGGGCTTCAACATATCTGGCAAACAGGTGTACTTAGGCATTATTTAGGTACATCTGCCTAGCCTTCTCCCAACTATGTTGGGGTCGGCTTCCAGTCTAACCGCGACTGCCTATCTGAACTCCACAACCCAGTTACTGGGTAATACGATACACCTTGGTAAAAACTTTTTGTCAGACTTTCGGGCTTCTTGCGACCCGTAACGACTGTCAAAGATCTGCCAATGACAGCCGGGACCAACGGCTTAACGTGCTTTCCGAGGCACGGAGGGGTCTCGCTATGTAAAGATAGTCACCCATCCACAGAGCAACCGCAGCAAGCGTAGCTTAACCTGATCAATCGACCTGTGAGGCTGTTATTATTTAGCTACGGGTCCCTCATCTGCCTACTCGTGACGATATGCCTATTCTAAATAGTAACTTGCCGATACCGGCAGCTACTTTTTTCACATTTGCGTGCTCTTTTTCACCAGATCATGCAGCAAATTTGCATTACATGCTCAGTCAGCGACATCAGGAGCTGTCAGTAGAAGTGAACACAATCCTGGAGTATGCTGACATTTTGTATGACGACGATGAAGGAAGACTCCTGTTTGATGCTTTGAAGGAGTTCGAGGCGTATCCTCATAGTAAGTACGTAGACAATCATCATCATTATCAACATGGCATGGATGCAACTGACTATTAGTATTTTACACGGAGTGTCTGCCTATCTGGCCTCCAGAACCCAGTTACTGGGTAACATGATACCTCGTAGTAAGAGCGGTTATAAAACTAAATAATTTAACTCCTAATGTGAAAGTAAGTTTGTTTGTTTAATACCTTTTCACGCCTCCGATCATCTTGAAATTTTGCATATACGTTGTCAGGTAAAGCGGACATAGGATAGGTACCTTTCATCCCGAAAAAAAGTGCTGTTCCCGAGGAAAACTTTATTATGCTAATAGATGGCGCCACGTCTTTCGAGTCATGATTGAATTCAATTAGAAACTTTAGAGTAATCGAAACATGCGCGGGTGTAACTGATAATAAATGAATTGGTGTAATTCTTCCAGTTCCATTAACAGGCTATTGGCTCTGCAATAGTCTTATACATAACTTCCTGAGACCGTATCGACGTCTCAAAGACAAACAACAACGTCAAGAGCTGATGGACTCGGTGAACTTATTGCTTAAAACGCGATTATCTTCAATCGGATTCAATGAAGAACCCCCACTGCGAGATGGTGATGTTAAAGAAGCTGACGACCCTCCTGACGGTAAGAGATCACCGCTATCATTCTGCAATAAGAGGGGCAATTCTCGTAATATTAACAGTCTCACTCTGTCAAAAATACCTCTAATATCCCTACATTTTGACAAGTTTTAAACATTTGTTTGTCGTCGAGATCAGACTGCAACTAGATTATGAACGTTTCAAATTTCGAGAGTTGTCCTTCAGATGTATTGCTATTCATACAAAGCTGAAATATCTCCCGTGCCTGTAATAACATTGGCATCCACACCCTTTTAACAGGCTAAGTAATATCAACCGCACGAGTCGATCGATCAGGTTAAGTTACGCTTGCCGCGGTTGGTCCATGGACCAAGACCCCTCCGTGCCTCGGAAAGCTCGTTAACCCGTTGGCCCCGGCTGTCATTCGAGGATCTTTGACAGTAGTTACGGGTCGTCAGAAGCCCGAATATCTGACCACCAGTCTTACTAAAGCGTATCGCATTACCCAATAACTGGATTCTGGAGGTCAGATAGGCAGTCGCTCCATGTAAAATACTGGTATTCAGCTGCATCCAGTTAGACTGGAAGCCGACCCCAACATAGTTGGGAAAACGCAGGCAGATGATGACAGAATTAAGTATGGTGGTCGTACTTCCCTGGACGAACTCCTTCACAACAACGACAATGAGACCATTTAAATTCTGTTGTTTATTTTCACAGACGCAAAACTTTCGACTAAGGAAGAGCTCGTGACGCAAACAGAATCTCACAGCGACACCTCACTGTCACCAAGAAAAAGGAAGAGAAAGCGACATCATCGATCACACAAGAGGAAAAGAGAGGGAAAACGATACACAGATACAGACCTAACATAACTTATTACAGCAATGACAACGAAACGATGACGGTGAAGCGGCAAATGACGACGAATTCAGAAACTTTGACATTTTATAATATCAACGTTAATCTTTAAAAAAAAAATAAAGAAAGGAGAACGGTGAACCGTAGCACAAGGTATACACTATACTACAGTCCGCCATTAATTATGGACCCGCCTTGAGGGCTTGAGGGGTTCCTCTACTAATAACAATTTTTTTGCGGTATCTATAACGCCACATGCGAACTACGCGTCATACTGACGTTACGCAAAATCCTGCATCTTGCAAGCAGAGTTTACCGCGCAACTAGCACATAATATACAATGGCCCGACATGAATCATCGGGCAGTTGCCCGCCAGACACAATACCCGTCTGGTCGGAGGATCCTCCCGTTTCTATGGAAGATGAGTGAACTTTACACCCTGTGTAAAATATACACGTAAATTGGCCAAGAAATAATAAAAACTGTATTAAGTACGACACACGTACAACACGATATAGTGTTGTTTATTTTTCTATTTGTAAATAGTTATAAGTATTTTACAATAAATGATATATTCACGATAAATAAATGTTTGTTGTTTTTAATTCTAGATAATCCGATGCTTTATAACCTCCTCACCCTTAATGTATAATTATTATGCGAAATAAGATTCCTTAATAATATTTTAACAATGTTCAAGTCATCCTCAAAATGTATAACATCAAGCCAAATTAACATAAAGCTATATGAATAATTTATGTTTGACTTGCTTCAGCCCGCGACTTCGTCCGCGTGAAATTTCACCCTCCCCCCATTCACCCTCTTAGGGGTGGGATTTCGAAAAACCTCTCTTCACAAAGAACACACCCTCCAAATTTCTTGGCTCTAGGACCAGCGGTTTAGGCTGTGCGTTGACATCTCAGTCAGTCAGGACTTTGAATAGATGTATAAAATCGACTGATGCTACGCACATATTTTAGGCCTTACACGTACAGTTCGAGCTGTCTGAAGGCCAATTCTCGTAATTTAAAACGTTCATAATCTAGTCGTAGTCTCATCTCGGCGACAAACAAATGTCAAAAACTTGTCAAAATGTAGGGAAATTAAAGGTATTTTTGACAGATTGATACTGAGAGTACTTTTCTGAGGCCTGGCTGAGCAAAAACCTATAATGAACTGACTGACAGACGTTACGGTCTTAGGACATCTCGCTGGAGGGAGCAAAGGGACAAGCTGAACAGGAATTAACAAACACAGAGAGTTCTTATGAATAAGTATAATTATTCTTGATAATAAGACATCATGGGAGAAACATCGCTTTGAAAATTTGTCACATTTTTATAATTCCCATAATGATTTTGAGTGGTTATACTAACGTCTGCAACCTGTGATGTGGCCATTTGGTTTTTAGTTTCATCGACAGTTGCATTGAATTCAGCCTTTTGCAAAACGTCTGCTAACTTATGAGACGTAGCAGCTGATACAGATACAGACATAGTTGATATTTTCAGTGTGGAAGGAGTGGTTACTGCCACTGTAGGTTGAACAGTCGTTGTAGTTTTAGTGGTAGATTCTGTAGCCTTCGTTGAACTACTAAATGCGGCTATTTTCCTATTCTGAGTTCCTGTTTCGCTCGATGCATCATCGGCATAATAATCATTCATCACCACTTTAATTCCTCTATCTTTTGCTTCAGGAGTTACATCAACAATGTTAGTGCGACCGGTTTCTGTGTTCTTGTCTTCTCTAAGAATTACTTGCTGTGTAGTAACCTCCATGGTTAGATGATCGTTATTAATTATTTCTTCTTTATTTTCAAAATCTATGTCTTTTATGTCCGCTTTGTTTTCTTCTATTTTTGTCACCTCAGTTTTGTATGTGCTATCATTAGAATCATTGGGGATCATGTTTATATGCGATCTAAACCTAGGTTCAGACTTTTTACTTTTTTCCAAGTCATTTTCGATTTCTTTGTTTGTAGAATTTTCCCCTTTAACGTTTCTGTACTCAATTATACGCTCAGTTTTGTTATCTGCAGTTCCTGACATCTTTGGTTTGTCTGTCTTATCCGTAAAATCAATGGGGATCATGTTTACATCTGATATAAACCTAGTTTTGGACTGTTTACGTTTTACTATGTTATCTTTTGGCACATCACTATGCTTATTACTAACATGACTTCCTTTCACCTCATCAGTATTAACATTAAATCTTCTTTTAATTTTATTTAACTGACTTTCAAGATTTTTTATTCTTTGAATGACATACGGCTCTTTTTCTAAGCTGGAAGATGTTCTTTGAGCATTTTGTCCATGACGTATCTTATCTTCTTTTATTTCAAATTTCTCTACGGTCATACCTTCACTGGACGATGACGGGTGATCTGCACTTTTCCAGGGTACCATTTTGTTCCCTTTAGAGTATGCCCTAGGTACTGCAACAGGCAACTGTCCAATGGAAGAATGAGCTGGGGGAGCACTTCTCCTGGCTTGTAGAGATTTTATTGTTTTACCAGATTTTAAAGGTATCAGTACATCTAAGACTTCCAGATGCTTTGGAGCTTTTGTGGAAGCTATTGTCCTTCGTTTGTTTTGTCTGGAATTAATAAACTATTAGCATCGTTATTGTAATGTTATTGAACAGTTTTAGTGTTTGAATACGAAGACTTGCATATAAGGGATGATGTATTTCATTTATAATTTCTTAAATACTACGATGATGTTACGACATGTCTGAACCGATCTTTTCTGTAAACATCTCACCGGGAAAACTTAAGTGAAGCGAGCTCGAAGTGAGCTGTCATTCCACCTGATAAAATATAGTCATTGACACTATTGATAGCTCATTTCACCTAATTTCTCACGGTGATATTATTACAGAATCGCTCGGCTGATCCTCTGATACAATGAATTGTTTTAAGAGCGTTTACGCCGTACGGCATTTCATACAAACTTTCAAGCCCTTATTTTTCGAAATGAATGAACGGATTTTAATAAAACTGTATACGCTTATGCAGGATACAAAGGTCTAAAAAGTTAGAGGAGAACATTTTCGAAAAATTGTGTTACAGCCAAATTAGACCGATTTTAAAGCTTCCATAGAAACAGAGACTTCCAGTGATCTTTTTTTAAATAAAACATTTCGGTAATCTACTCCGCTAACTTTTTAGACCTTTGTATCCTGCTTATGCGTATGAAGTTTCATTAAAATCGGTTCATTCATTTCGAAAAACAACGGCTTGAAAGTTTTGTATGAAATGCCGTACGGCGCAAACGCTCTTAAGGGCAAACTGGTTGTACACACAGCGTCTGTATGTGCTAACCCCCTGGTTTTAAAATGTTACACTGCTACTACATTAAATTCCTTACGAATAATCTAAAGAATATTTCAAAAAGAGTTCATTGTTTCGACTCTGATTCGAACCATCGCATCACCGAACGTCGACATACTCATACTGGCAGTTTGACGAACTAGCCAGCGAGCCCATATGAATGGCGATGAAATTGTTATCTACTATCGTCCGAGTCACTTTATCTTTAGGTCCTGTCAAATCGATAGATGTTATAATTTGAGGGTATCCATTAATTTTACTTACTTATGTTTTCTTTATAAAATTAATCCATACCCTCAAGCTATAACTACAACCTTTGTTGTATACGTTCACTTAAAACGACAAAGAATAAACGACAAATTATCAAAATATAATGTAAATCTTTCTTGTAAAATAAGATCATAGTTTTGTTAAATAATAGCAATAATAAATATTATTAAATGATTATTAAAGTATTTAATTTTTCTTGATTTTTAAATTCTTTATAAATATTAGTCTAAAACAAAATAGAAAAACATATAAAACAAAATAAATAATGAACAAAAAGCAGATTTCGTGCCTAGGATTTGAACTTCCAATCATATGCACGAGGAGCAGTCTTGAAACCTCCAGTCTATTTAAACAAGTATTAACGTTTTATTGAAAAAAAAAAACAATATAAAAAACAGAATTTAAAAAAATATTAAATTAAACTTATTAATTCACTAAAACCATACATCATTACAATAAAATGTTTTTGCAAAATCCAAAAACCAACTTGGGCCTATCACGGATTTGAAAGCACGTCTTTGGGGGGGGTAACCACTTAATGGAGCTGTGTGTACATAAACTGAACAGTGATTTCTAATTAAATTAAATCAAATTCTTACTTTAACTCAACTCTTAACGGCCTAAAACTTTTTTTGTGTTGATGTACTTCCATATTAAAAACCGAGTCTGTAGTTCGAACATAATTTTGCCTGAAGAAATCTCTATTATGCACTAATATAAAGGGGTTGTTGGGCTCTGAGGTCTTGACATTTTTGTGTTTTTTATCTCGCTTCGATTTCTGTTTTTGCCTTGACTCATAAATTGTGTCGTCCTTCGACCAATGCTTCGTCATTCGAGCTTTATCGTGTTTCTTGTCGTACTTTTTTTCATACATCTTGACATACTTCGGTTCATATATTTTCCCATGCCACTTTTTTTGGTGCTTATCGTGCTTCTTCTTATGCCTAGGACCATGCTTGTTTAACGAATCCTCCGTCATGGTATGTCTTGATTCATATCTGCTGGGCTTGACTGCCAATTTATCGAAGACGGTTTTCGGTAGTCTTCCCGTTGACTCATCTATCCATATCTTCTTAACTGTATTGTTTTCAGGCATTCTCGTCGTCACATTCAGAGCTTCGATTGTTTCTAATTTCTTTGATACATTTATTGGTGGTTTTCGAGTTCTTTCTGTCGTGTATTGAGTTGTATAATGCTGACGCTCTTGATAAAACTCTATGGAGCTGAATAATTCGCCAGATGAACTACCTTTAATTGAGTCTTCTTGGTGTTCGTTCTTGATCCCTTGTTGGTCCGTAGGACCAGTATGCTGAGAATTTAGTCTTTTATCTTCCTCTTGAGTATCAAGAGGTTTGCCGACGGTAACTTTTCTACTGTGTTTATATCGTTTCTTTTCATTTTTCACGTCATCTCGCTTCATTTCTGCTTTTTTATATTCAGACTGTTTTATATCGTTCTTTTCTCTATTATTGTCATGTCTTTTAATAATTTCTATTTTTTTATTTGCGTTTTTACTGGCGAGATTCTTATGATCTTTTCTTGAATCAGGTTCGGACTCCTTAACTTCGTTTATTTCAGAGTTCATGACCTTATTTCTAGATATTATTATGGAATAAGGTTTGACGTTTGGTATATTACCACTTGATGGAGGACTTTTTTCTAATTGTTTCCAAAATGTTTCTATTTTTTCTTTGACGTTTCGTCTAACAGTAGTATTTAGGTTTGTGTAGTGATCAAAAATAATGGACCGGACCCCGTTTTTAATAATCTTACCCAAATGATTGTTAGAACTTTTAGATTTCGACCTGCCATAAGCCTCCAGATCAGTTATGACTTTTTGAAAATCGTCTTCAGCCTCCTGTTTGTACAAAGAATTAATATAATCGACGAATTCTTTGACATTTCTGTCATAGTTTTCATCTTTTAACATATCCGAAAATGCATTGATGTATGTTTTCGCAATGAAAGTTGGTTTCCCTTTAATCGAATCTAATTTTGCGGTAACTAGCTTTCTGATTTCGTAATTCTCCGTCAATTCGTAAAATCTGCAGCCTTTGTAGTGATAATTTCTGATTTCTTCGTCTAGAATGTCAAAGAAATCTCCAAATGCGGTAGCTTCATAAGTTTTAAGTATGTGAATGACGTCCTGAATGAATCCTGTGAATGTTTTAAATCTTGGCGCTTTAAAGTTACGGCGTATCTTGTGACCATTGCTATTTTCATCAATAACTGTTTTAACTTTTGTTATGAAATTCTGCACATTGTTTAAGAACTTTAAGTCGGCTTCTTTGTCCTTATTACTGAATTCTAGAACAGTTTCTAATGCTAGGTTGACAGTCCTCTGATCTGATTTTGCTGTGTTAGATGCGGAGGAATGTGTGTAAGCTGAAAGATAATCCAAAATGTCGATTATCGATTAAAAACCATATTAATAAACATGCAATCGTTCTGATTTTTTGTCAGATTATTCTACAAGAAAATTTGTACGACCTACAAGTATTTGTTCCGGGTCTGGGTGTTTTATCTACAATATGTATGAATTTATAAAAATAAATATGTATATAAATAATTTAAAACCCATCTCGTTACCATAACACAAGCATTATTTTGCTTAGCTTAGGACTATATGGAGTTGTGTGAAATGTCCAAAGATAAAAAAAAAAAAATATTAACGTAATAGTATTTTAGGTTATGTAGTCACCTTAACAATATTCTGTTAAATAAATGGACTATTACTATTATTTAGTTATACGCGAGAAGACAGTTCGTAAACTCTTCGGCGCAATCTCGTAAAAAAATGGGTTGTTTGTAAAGTCGGTTTACGGACAATAATTTTACGTGATAACGTCCTATGAGATAGATGCGGCACAAGCCGAACGCTTAGGCCGATCGTGCCTCTCTATCGCTTGTTCCGCGCTCTCGCTTGCACACTCGACACAGGCGTAACGTGACAATGAGTCCATCGATTTATAAGACGTTATCACGTCAAGAAACTTGAAATAAACACAAAATAACTACCAAATATCCCGAACAGCAGAAAACAAGTGCACACTTTCATTTTAATATAAATATACTAGCATTTTTATCGAATCATAAAACTTGTAACATTGCACATGCGACCATTTTCAACTAGCGGCTCGACCCTGCTTCGAACGGTTTTTACGACTTCATTTCTTTTTATGAGTAAGTTTAATGTTAATGTGTACGCATCTAGATTTTCCGGAATAAAGTCTCTAAATGATGATGAAAACCGCTTTAAATTCCGCTGAGAAGTTTAAAAGAACCGTTGTTCTTTCAAAAGTTTGAAAGAACCGTTGTTCTTTCAAAAGTTTGAAAGAACCGTTGTTCTTTCAAAAGTTTGAAAGAACCGTTGTTCTTTCAAACTACGCAGCGGTATTTTGGTCACACAGACAGACTCCAAAATCGAATTTATTTTTATAATAAATGTTTATAGATTCAATAAAAAAGTAATAACTACATTTTTATTGATAACTAGCTTCTTTCCGCGACTTCGTTCCTGTGGAGTCACAATATGCTAAAATAACTGCCAGATTTTGAAAAAACCCCCTCGTGCCACTGCGGCATCGCATCACCCGCCCGCGCTATTACGTACAGAGGCCAGCACATCAAGCTACCCCAATCTGTCAAATTTTCCCAATTGAATATGAACCTTATTCCTTTGAAGTAAAGTTGAAAATCTATCAAAGAAATTTGACAGATTGGGGTAGCTTGATGTGCTGGCCTCTGTACATCGTTTTCGCTTGGCGTTCTTTCAGCCTTTTCTTATTATGTTTGCTCGGCTCCTTATGATTATAGCGTGATGTTACATAGCCTTCACCTTCATTAAGTATTGGGCTACTAAATGCAATAAGATTTGTTTTAATCCGACTAGAAGTTCTAGAAGTTAGCGCTTTCAAACAAAAAAAAATAACAAAGAAACTCTTCAGTTTTATTATATTAGTACATATTATGAAGCTAAAATTCAAAACTCAATATTCAATGTACCTTTTAAAAATGAAACACGGTTGTTTTTTTAAATAACGGAGCACGCGGTTCAATATATTATTATCTTTGTGTAAAAAAAAGTATACATTTACTTTGTGAATTTACAACACCAACGTTTCATAGATAAGATTGTTTTGCAGAAAAACATCTACATAACTTGTGAATATCATAAATTCATAACAAAGTCAGTGCAGTTTTTTAATATCGTCATCATGAACAGTTTACTGTTTTTAATATTTGCTGTATTTAAACAATAATTTCTAGATATAAAACGTTAAAAAATTATTCTTATTGGTAATTTTTAAATTTTTAAGTACAAAAGATGTGGACCTTTTTAAAATTAGTTAATAGATACAAAATACTTAAATGACAATCAATATTCAAATAGAGCCTAATTAATTATAAAGTAATAAAACGCGATGTTACTATTGTTAATTAGTTTATTTTCAAATTATCATTGCAATGAAGTAGAACAGGGTAAGTTTACATGATTTTTATTTTTAATACCTAAATGTTTATGACTTCCAATGACCTAGAACTGTTTCTTCGTATCTACAGTGCGTCCACTACAACTTGTCCCGTAACGCGATTGGTACACACAGCGTTAGTATATGCTAACCCCTCAAATTTTAAAATGTTACACTGCTACAAAATTGAATTCCTTACGAATAATCTAAAGAATATTTCAAAAAGAGTTCATTGTTTCGACTCGGATTCAAACCATCATGGGATCACCGAACGTCGGCGTCGTCATACTTGTACGAGCAAACCCGTACAATTGATATTGTATCAATTATGTGGCTGAAAGAAAGAAAGAAAAATAGGTTTATTTGTCACAGAAACACGTGCACACAAAAAGATAAAATTAATTCTAATACATGTTGGAGTTAGCAAATAAGTAGTTGCATATCATCGATCGACTGATTCGCCTGATTTTATCAATTGTTTGAAGAAAGCACAAATGTTCTTTCTTTTTACTTTATTATCAATACACAAGTCGACATTTATCAGTTTATAATTTATTTATTTTTAAAGAAATACTAAATTATACTTATTTATTCACTAAAAAATAATAAAATGTTTTTGCCAAATACAAAAACCAACTTGGGCCTATCACGGATTTGAACGCAACATGTCTTTTGGGGGAGGATAATAACTTAATGGAGGTGTGTGTACCACTGTTCTGTCAGTCGCCATTTTGAACTCTATTAATATTAGTAGAGTTTCAATATTGAAACTACGGCGTCAAACAGACGAGCATCACTTTGCTGTCGACAGAGGCAACTGCACAGCTGCCGCCATAGGCCGTTTGATATGATGGCAAGGGACAAGTTATGGTGAAAGGTCTGTAAAGTGATTACCTAGTGACGTCGTCTTTGATAAAAATATCGATCACAAAAACACAACATTATTTTTGATTAATACCTACGGTATGACTTAAGTATAAAAACTTTTTAACAAAAAAAAAAAACCAACCGACTTCCAAAAAAAACTACAAAGTGAAAAATAACTTTACTTCGGAAGTCGGTGTCGTTGGTTCCGCATTTTCGTTTATTGACACCGACTTCCGAAATTAATTTTTACTTTGTAGTTTTTATTTGGAAATCTGTTGTTTTTTTTTTTGTTAAAATGTTTTTATTTTTCACTTTTTAGTCGGAGAGTTTGTAATTTATATAAGTTACAGTAGCCCAATGTCCACTGCTCATCACCTTTTACAAAATATGGCTTTTCCCGATGCTGGGACGTTAATTGTTGATGAGTTCTCCTGGTAAGATCCAGGAGAACTCCTCGACAACCACATACGCATTGTGACGAGAATAAATTGCTTAGCAACCACTTTAAAGTAATCGTATCGAAAAAAAAAATTGAGTAGTTCCGATGTCCTTTGGTGGCCATCCACCATTGTCTTATAATATGTTATCAATTCTAGTTTGAAATCAGGGTATGGGAATTTTTCCCATTTTATTGTTTATAGGTCATTATTATAATAAAAAAAATAAACCATTATAAAAAAAGTTTTTGTTTTATTTACATAAATAAACATTACACTTTCATGTAATCAATAAAAAACACACCGCATGACCTCATCATACATTTTAATGACACGCGCCCTTATCGCAAGACACCATCCAGAAGTTCCGTGCCGGCTGGCGCGACCCCGCAATACATTGCCCGCCGCGCGCCGTAAGGGTAAAAAAAAACCGGCCAAGTGCGACTTGGACTCGCCCACGAAGGGTTCCGTACCATCATTCAATATTTAACACTACATATAAAATAACGGCAAAAAATCACGTTTGTTGTAGGTAAAAACCCCTTAAACTTATTTATTTAATTCTGTTTTTAGAAATACACATTCTGTGAAAATTTCAACTGTCTAGCTATCATGGTTCATGAGATGCAGCCTGGTGACAGATAGACAGACGGACAGGAGTCTTAGTAATAGGGTCCCGTTTTTACCCTTTGGGTACGGAACCCTAAAAATTAATAGTAGCATGAGCATGATTCAAAATAAATGAAGTAAATAAGAATTAAAGGATTGATATCATTCTAATAAATTACAATAAATCATCATCATCATCTGCCTAGCCTTTTCCCAACTATGTTGGGGTCGGCTTCCAGTCTAACCGGATGCAGCTGAATACCAGTATTAATTAATAAAAATATAAATTACAATAAATATCACATTTAAATATGTGACAGACGTCTTTGCAAATCTGAAACGGAAAATAAAAAAAAAACAAAAGAAATCAAATCAATAAAAGAAAAAATCAATCCGGAAAGTATTATAAATAATCAATTCATTCAAAATAAAACATTTAAAAAAATTAATTTAAGTGCATAATTATTGCAAATAAAAATAACCACAATAGAAATCAGTTAAAACTAATGTAGGTACATTATTTAATATAAATGATGTCATAGATTTAAAAAGTATCAAAACTTTCAATAAGAGTAAGGTAAAATATAATAATTAATAATAAAAAAGAATGTCTAAAACTGAATAAATGGTGGAAGTCATCACATTTTGATGACATCTTTAGAAAAATCATTCAGTGCACCAGTAGGTACTTTTCTGAGGTGTAAATATTTTTACGTCATTTGGTATTTTATTATATAACTATTTCACGTAATTGATGTTACATGAGGTCTTGTGCTGTGTAGTTTTAGCTTAGATTCTGAACACGGCGCATATGACAAGGCTGGTCTGTAATTTTAAGGTGGACAAAAAATAAAATTATATCCAAAGAATTATTTCGCCATGCGTATGCATATATATACTAAGTAGATAGGGCTGTTCTTAGATCTAATGTTTTAGCATTAACCTATTTTAAAGCCACCGTAGATTTAACTATTTTGGACAAATTATATCCTTATGCATGCACCTAGGATGCACATTTTGGATTTTTAAACATATTCTACATATGTATATGTAGATAATAACTTAATCTATTTTTAGAAGTAAGGTGTATTATATTTGTGCCAGTCTACGAACTCAAGTTGAAATGCATATTTGCCTGTAAATCACTCGTATAAAAGTCATGGCATCAACAAAAATATGGCCGCCCCCGCGCCCTTTTTGTACCTACTGTACTGTACCTACCTACGTTCCTCACAAATAATACCGTATTATCGTCTTTACGCATGTTCAAGTTACTTACCGACAACTTATACCATGTTAACATTCCAGCTTATTTCAAAACACAACTATCAGCACAGATGCACAGATCTGTTCGCAAGATCGAAACACTGCTCAGAGATTTTCAACAAGAAATCCAAAAGCAAAAGTCAGTGCTAAGGACAGTCGATCTTGAAGACCACTTAAAAGATGTCCGTCTCTTGAACTATAGCCTTATGCCTATATGGGATATAGGAACTTATGTTGTTGACCAAATAGAATGGAAGAATCCGACTTTCCCCAATTGGATGACTAAGTCTAGCAAAACTACACCGCAACACATAACAACAAATAAAAATCTTTGGGAAAATCTCAACCTCTTGCCAAGAATCCAACTAAACTCCTCCGCTGGTTCTCTTGACGAAGTCCAAGGGCTACTTCCAGACAACCTCGACTACCCACTCGACCAGGCACCCTCCACTTTCCCTCCTCGATACTCCACTCTCCGTCCCCGTTCCACCTTCGTAACATTGCGCCACGATACATGGATCTATTACACTACTAGGAATTCTTCTTCTTTCACTCGCCCTGTGTATCCATTTTCCATGCATTCGTACACACCAAGACATCCCTTTACCCCAGATATACCTATGCCTAGAGCAAGTTTGAACGAGGATTACTTGCACTCAACTTGGATTGATCTTTCACGTCCGACACGACCGCCCAACGATACGGACACACGTACAAAAGCGGCGGCTGCTACTACGCCTTGGCCTCCTTCGGATACTATCACTCGTGTTTCCACCTTGTCTCCTGGTCCTCCGCTTTCACTACCCCGCTTAAGAGACCCGTTCATGATGTCAAAACGGAGCGGAATACGGACTAAGTATACTCAAAACAAACGAATCACTAAAGCAAATCGAATCGCATCGATAAGTGAGTATAGAACAGAACTTTTAAGGTGAAATACACTCAGCCTGTTCAATTAACAATTTCGATGACTGATTCATCTTTACAACCATCATCATCTGCCTGCCTTTTCCCAACTATGTTGGGGTCGGCTTCCAGTCTAACCGGATGCAGCTGTATACCAGTATTTTACATGAAGCGACTGCCTATCTGACCAGTTTTATTCGCCCGGACTTCACCTGTCAATACTGTCTAACTGGACTGTTTCTACCAACAGCAAGCAGGCCTCGGCAAATCGAACGCACACTGTCAAAAGCACAAGCTTGGGTCCGTAACAGACAGTGGACGAAAACCTCCAAGGCCGGAAGGACCAGTGGCGGAAGGGCCAAAGAAGTATTAAGGACATCAGTACCGGACCTTCAGCCACCTGCTGAGTATGAGGCAAGAACTGAAACAGCGTTTACGGGGGAGGTGTTAAAAGAGGATCATCTAGGCTTCTTACATGTGAATATTCCGGCGAGCATACCTGAGTATGTAACCAGAGCACCGACTACTGTGGGCGCCGTGCTGCTAAACGGTTTGTATATTTAGGCGCTTTGCAGATGGAGCAACTTTGGTTGAGGCAAATTTTCCTTTAAGAGTTGCCAGTTGCTACAACCAAATAGCCCGAGATGTGTGTAAACAGATAGTTGCCAGTTGCTGCAATAGTTGCTCCATCTGCAAAGCGCTTTAAGGCGCCTTAATGGTGGCTGTAAGATGGCGCCTGTGATAGTTTACATAGGTATTATTAAAAAACAACTTAAAGAAAAAGCGATTACAAAGTGAACAATAATTTGTTATAGTTTTGAAATTCGATTTCATTCTGTTTTTTGTTTTATGGAGGTGTTAAAATTTCACTTTTTAGTTGTCCACACGTATTCGTGTGCCACTACTTACACTGTGAGGATAGCAACATTATTAATTATAAACAAACTGAATTAAAAACTTATTATTTAAGCTAACTCCCACACTACCTACCTACTACACTAGCAAACTATGGAACCACCCGGTGGTGCTAAGTATGCTGAGAGCTGTGAGACAGCGCAGTGGTCAGCACCGCGCAGTCTTTCCCCTACTAAATGAAAATAAAAACCGGTCAAGAGCGAATCGGACTCGCACATCATCGGAGAGGCCTATATTTGTCATTTATATATACAGTGTGTCTGGTCATCGGTGTCCGATCCGTTGAGGCTAAGCAATATGATCAATTTTATCGACAAATTCACCATAATAAGGCATTTTGCCCCTATTGTTTTTTTACTTTACTATTTTTTTTTTACTGTGTACAGTTGGGTATTATTTATTTTGCCATATCTACCAATGTAGAGGTCCTACAGACGAAAAAGTGGTTTCGTTCGATAACTGCAAAAATAGGTAATAAGTTCACACACAAAAAGTTTGTCATAAACTTCCATTAAAACCTTAAAAAAATACTTATAACTTAAAACGAATTTTTAATTGTTTTATAAAAAACTATCCTGATACCATACCTTTTTTTTACTTTGTAGATGCACTAAAGTATTACCTAATATCTGATGTGAACACCTACCTCTAAGTTAAATAGTTTAGGAGTTGTGACTATTTGAATATGACCCTTTACTTTAAAGATCCTGACAAGTAAAACTAAAATAAAATACAATAATAATGTAGGGGCAAAATGCCTTATTATGGTGAATCTGTCGATAAAATTTATCATATTGCTTAGCCTTAACGGGTCGGACACCGATGACCAGACACACTGTATAATGATGAACCAGTCATCAAAGTTGTTTAACTGGCAAGCTGAGCAGGCTGAGTGTATTTCAACTTAAAAGTTCTGTTATATACTCACTTATCGATGTGATTCGATTTGCTTTAGTGATTCGTTTGTTTTGAGTATACTTAGTCCGTATTCCGATCCGTTTTGACATCATGAACGGGTCTCTTAAGCCGGGTAGTGAAAGCGGAGGACTAGGAGACAAGGTGACACGAGTGATAGTATCCGAAGGAGGCCAAGGCGTAGTAGCAGCCGCCGCTTTTGTACGTGTGTCCGTATCGTTGGCGGTCGTGTCGGACGTGAAAGATCAATCCAAGTTGAAGGAGAGCCTGGCAAGTAATCCTCGTTCAAACCCTGTCTAGGCACAGGTATGTGTAGGGTAAAGGGACCGCTTGGTGTGTACGAATGCATGCAAAATGGATACACAGGGCGAGTGAAAGATGAAGAATTCCTAGTAGTGTAATAGATCCATGTATCGTAGGGCAATGTTACCAAGGGGGAATTGGGGTGGAGGGTGGACTGTCGAGAAGGGAAAGTGGAGGGTGCCTGGTCGAGTGAGTAGTCGAGGTTGTCTGGAAGTAGCCCTTGGACTTCGTCAAGAGGACCAGCGGAGGAGTTTAGCTGGATTCTTGGCAAGAGTTTGAGATTTTCCCAAAGATTGTTTTTATTATTTGTTGTTATGTGTTGCTGTGTAGTTTTGCTAGACTTAGTCATCCAATGGGGGAAAGTCGGATTCTTCCATCCTATTTGGTCAACAACAGAATTTCCTTCAACCCACGTAGGTGTAATTCTATAGTTCAAGAAACTGACATCTTTTAAGTGGTCTTCAAGATCGACTGTCCTTAGCACAGACTTTTGCTTTTGGATTTCTTGTTGAAAATCTCTAAGGAGTGTTTCGATCTTGCGAACAGATCTGTGCATCTGTGCTGATAGTTGTGTTTTGAAATAAGCTGGAATGTTAAGATGGTTTATGTTGCCGGTAACATGAACATGCGTGAAAACGATAATACGGTGTTATGTGTAATAAGGATATAATTTGTCCAAAACAGTTTTATTCTACGGTGGCTTTAAAATAGGTCAATGCTAAAACATTAGATCTAAAAACAGCCCTATCTACTTAGTATGCATGTGCATACGCATGACTTGGTTGATATAATTCTTGGTTACTTTCTTTTTTTTTGTTGCTAAAATGGGTAATTAAAAAAAATAACAAATTGAAATCCTAACTTAACTAAAACTAAACAAAAACTAAAATATAGCGTCGGTAAATTCATCCGCATAAAAGGGCAGGATACCTACCACGAGCTCTTAACGCGATCCACTTTAGGACCTAAACTGAACTGTTCTTCTAATTCGTACCATGACGTCAGTTTAACGATTCAATTTAGGCCGTGACATCTGGATACCTACCACGAGCTCTTAACGCTCATTCACTTTCAACGATCCAAATGCCGCTGAGCGTATTGGATGTCATGGTACGACTGTGAGCGATGCAGTTTAAGAACCTAAACTGAAATGTCTTGCTTTTGAATCGTTTTTAAATAGTTCATGGTAGGCCTCCTGGCTTTTACCTTGGCCAAAGGTTAAGCATTGCCATACAACGTGGTAATGCTGCCAGTCTCTTGGGTACATTACCAGTCGACAGCGATGCGGATGAATTTTTCGACGCTATATTTTAGTTTTTTAATAGTTTTAGTTAAGTTAGGATTTTTTATTATTATATTTTACCTGACTTATTTAAAAATTTTATATTTTTAAATCTATGACATTATATATATTAAAATGTAGGTACTTACATTAATTGTAACTGATTCCTCTTTGAGTCTATTTTTAATATTTTGTTATTTGTAATAATTATAAAACATTTTTTTAATGTTTGTGTGATCTTATTTATTTTGAATGAATTGATTATTTCTAATACTCTCGCATGTGTAGAATTTGCAAAGACGACTGTCACATTTATTTAAATGTGATATTTATTATAATTCTATCAATACTTTAATTCCTATTTACTTTATTTATTTTGAATCATATGGAACTTTTCGGTGGTGTCTT
This sequence comes from Gortyna flavago, assembly GCA_963669345.1. Taxonomy (NCBI): domain Eukaryota; kingdom Metazoa; phylum Arthropoda; class Insecta; order Lepidoptera; family Noctuidae; genus Gortyna; species Gortyna flavago. Next base: position 7,214,906 of record OY770154.1, read on the forward strand.
GCGATAAAGGCGCTTGTCATTAAAATGTATGGTGCGGTCATGCGGTGTGTGTTTTTTATTGATTACATGAAAGTAAATAAAACAAAAACTTTTTGAAATAATGGTTGAACTTTTTTATTAAAATGATGAGATATAAATAATAAAATGGGTCAAATTCCCTCACCCTGCTTTCAAACAAGAATTGATAACATATTACAAGACAAACCTGGATCAATCCTTATGTTATGAGTTATGTAGCTTATTTTGTAACGAATTCAACGACAACTTCTAAACAGCACAGCTCCATTGTAGAGATAATGAATATAACCATCAACCACTTTTTAACTAAAATTTAAAATTAACTAAGATAGACAATAGATAAAATTAAAAATATTCATTCCTTTAAGACGGCGTCGACCAAACGCCGACCGTGCAGTGGCGCCCTCATCGTTTGTTTGGTTATTTCTTTTATTTTAAAATGAAAATGCAGAAAATAAGCATGTTAAGTTGTGCTCCACAAGATTATACGTTTGACGTGGTACGTTATTATCATAAACGGTAGTTTTATATGTATAATCTACGCGCCACTAGTGGGTCGGCGCCCCCTTAAGTGCATTCAATTTCACTTAAAGGACCAGATTTTTCTTGGATGGAAGGACCAAAGTTAAAATGTCGACATGTCATTAGCATTGCAATCCGTCGTGCTCTTTTTTTTAGATCGAATGTTTTAGCCTTGACCTATTTTAAAGCCACCGTAGATTTAACTGTTTTGGGCAAATTAAATCCTTATTACACATAACACTGTATTATCGTCTTTACGCATGTTCAAGTTACTTACCGACAACTTATACCATCTTAACATTCCAGCTTATTTCAAAACACAACTATCAGCACAGATGCACAGATCTGTTCGCAAGATCGAAACACTCCTTAGAGATTTTCAACAAGAAATCCAAAAGCAAAAGTCTGTTCTAAGGACAGTCGATCTTGAAGACCACTTAAAAGATGTCAGTTTCTTGAACTATAGAATTACACCTACGTGGGTTGAAGGAAATTCTGTTGTTGACCAAATAGGATGGAAGAATCCGACTTTCCCCCATTGGATGACTAAGTCTAGCAAAACTACACAGCAACACATAACAACAAATAATAAAAACAATCTTTGGAAAAATCTCAAACTCTTGCCAAGAATCCAGCTAAACTCCTCCGCTGGTCCTCTTGACGAAGTCCAAGGGCTACTTCCAGACAACCTCGACTACTCACTCGACCAGGCACCCTCCACTTTCCCTTCTCGACAGTCCACCCTCCACCCCAATTCCCCCTTGGTAACATTGCCCTACGATACATGGATCTATTACACTACTAGGAATTCTTCATCTTTCACTCGCCCTGTGTATCCATTTTCCATGCATTCGTACACACCAAGCGGTCCCTTTACCCTACACATACCTGTGCCTAGACAGGGTTTGAACGAGGATTACTTGTCAGGTTCTCCTTCAACTTGGACTGATCTTTCACGTCCGACACGACCGTCCAACGATACGGACACACGTACAAAAGCGGCGGCTGCTACTACGCCTTGGCCTCCTTCGGATACTATCACTCGTGTTTCCACCTTGTCTCCTAGTCCTCCGCTTTCACTACCTGGCTTAAGAGACCCGTTCATGATGTCAAAACGGATCGGAATACGGACTAAGTATACTCAAAACAAACGAATCACTAAAGCAAATCGAATCACATCGATACGTGAGTATATAACAGAACTTTTAAGGTGAAATACACTCAGCCTGTTCAGTTAACAATTTCGATGACTGATTCATCTTTACAACCATCATCATCTGCCTGCCTTTTCCCAACTATGTTGGGATCGGCTTCCAGTCTAACCGGATGCAGCTGAATAAAAATATTTTACATGAAGCGACTGCCAATCTGACCTCCACAACCCAGTTACTGGGTACGATACACCTTGGTAAGACTGGTTGTCAGACTTTCGGGTGTCAAAGATCAAATGATATGTGTCAAATGATAGCCGAGACCAACGACTTAACGTGCTTTCAGAGGCACGGAGGGATCTTGGTATGTAAAGATGGTCACCCATCTACAGATCAACCGCGGCAAGCGTAGCTTAACCTGATCGATCGACCTGTGCGGCTGTTATTATTTAGTCACGGGACCCTTTTACAACCGCAGTTTTATTCGCCCGGACTTCACCTGTCAATACTGTCTAACTGGACTGTTTCTACCAACAGCAAGCAGGCCTCGGCAAATCGAACGCACACTGTCAAAAGCACAAGCTTGGGTCCGTAACAGACAGTGGACGAAAACCTCCAAGGCCGGAAGGACCAGTGGCGGAAGGGCCAAAGAAGTATTAAGGACATCAGTACCGGACCTTCAGCCACCTGCTGAGTATGAGGCAAGAACTGAAACAGCGTTTACGGGGGAGCTGTTAAAAGAGGATCATCTAGGCTTCTTGCATTTGAATATTCCGGCGAGCATACCTAAGTATGTAACCAGACCACCAACTACTGCGGGCGCCGTGCTGCTAAACGGTTTGTATATTTAGGCGCTTTGCAGATGGAGCAACTTTAGTTGAGCCAACTATCAACTTTTTGAAATTTTCTTTTGTTGCCAGTTGCTGAAATAGGTGCTCTATCTGCAAAGCGCCTTAAGGCTCTACTAGTTTCTAAATGGTGGCTGTAGAATAGCGCCTGTGACAGTTTACAAATAAAAAAAAAACTTTATATAAGAAAACAACCGACTTAAGACTGCGTCGACCAAACGCCGACCGCGCAGTGGCGCCCTCATCTTTTTTTGGCTTTTATTTTAGAATGAAAATGCAGAAAATATGCTCCACAAGATTATAAGTTAATATTATTATAAATGGTAGTTTTAGATTGTTTAGTTATTATAATCATAAAAACGGAAAATTCCGTATCCGTTTTAAGGATTATAATAATCTTTACATAAACTTCTATGACATAGAATAATTTCAGATTTTTCTGTATGCAAATTCGGAGATAGAGGGGGAACGGTATTTTTTTTTTACATTTTTCATCAAAAGTCGAAAAAAAAATAAAAAATGTTTGAGAATGTGCAAGCTCCGCTTTTTCATATGATACTAGGACCCATTTTGAATTTTTCAGACCCACTATCACATCCTTGTTAAAAAAAAAAAAAACTTTTTTATTTGCAAAATCTCCGTCTGGGCCTACCACGATGTCGCTTTCCATTAAGAGGTACCCATTGGGTCGTAAGTTTGGCCCATTGTTCGTCTGACATGCGGCAGATGTGTCCAGCCCAGTTACATTTTAGCGTGGCAGCTTTCCAAGTGACATCAGTTATCTTTGTGATGGAACGGATGGTCGTATTCCTAACCCGGACTGTTAGTTTGATACCCAGAATACTCCGTTCCATAGCCCTCTGGCAATCCTCGAGTGTGGACCTCTGCTGATTTGTCAAAGACCATGTCTGACCACCATATGTGAGGATGGGAAGTATGCACACGTCAATGAGTCTTCTCTTAAGGGACAAAGGAAGATCACCTGACAATGGAGATGGCGGGATGAGCTGGACTCCTTCAACAAGAACTGGTCTTCAGCAGCTTTGAGCAGAGAGAAGTGGAAAGAGAGTAGGGAGGCATTTGCCCTGCAGTGAGACATAACAGGCTTATAATAATAATAATTAGCAAAATAGTTGGGCAAACGTCATTTAAAACTATTCCAACTGATCTTGTGGTCGCAAGTGTGGGGTCCTGGGTTCGATTCCCGGGTCGGGCAAAGTGTTATTGAGTTTTTCCATTAGGATTTCTTAGTAACAGCCCAGAGTTTGGAAGTTGGCGGTGTGATACCCCCGTGCCTCGGAAAGCACGTTAAGCCGCAGGTCCTGCGCCTGACCTCTTTCCGGTCATGGCGGATTGCCGTCCCATCGGACTATGATAGTGAGGGAAGAGAGAGTGCACCTGTGTCTGCGCGCACCAAACTTGGGCACTTTAATATCTCCCGCGCCGAAGGCTAGTCTCCGTTGAGATTGGCTGTTGTCTGGAACACTTTATTGATTTAGTAACGTACCGCTGACGTTACTTTGCGGCAATGGCATCTGTTTCCTCACATTTAGCCGTTTTCGAAATAACATCATTTATTAGGTATGTCACACAGTCAGGGCGTGCAGTTACAGACTACTTTTTATTCCGAACTTTTAATTATCCACTCAGCGTAACACTACGCCTCCCCGTGACGTTGGTTTTAAATGTCCCAGTACTTTTTTTTCGGCGCGCTGGGGGCACCTCGCCGCATAGACAGGACACGTACACAAAAAAAAAATTCTATGGACCGCTGTTAAGCTAATGGCTGTTTCTTCAAGTGGACAGACCTTTGCTTTTAAGTCTTAAGCAGGTTCTCAAACCAGGCTACTTAGTAAAACTCTTACCGTTAAAACTTATGTGAAGTAAATTGCACATTTCATCTGATGATGATGATGATTGTCACTGTTGACGTTCACTTGAAGCTCTCTTCTTCTAAGTTGTCACGGTGAGAATTTTACAGATTCGATCGATACTTGTCTTTTTGCATTTTATTTTTTTAATTTAACTTTCAATGTATGTATGTAACTATGTTTGTTCGGGTGGAATCTTGCAACTCAATTTTGAAGCAGATATCTTCAACCGATTGAGCTGAAATTTTGTATACACGTTTAGTTTGGATGACAATGCATGGTTAGCAGTGTGACGTCATTCTAAATCCAATATGGCGGAACACCCAAGATGACGGACTAGTTATTTTTAATGCATTCCTCAATATGGGTATCAAATGAAAGGGCTTGCTGAGAATAAGTCGAAACTAAAAAGTAAAAAATAAATTAAAAGTAAAAAAAAATTTTTAAAGCAAGCTTTTTTATATTCAGATGTTTTTGAGATAAAACATAGACATTTTGCTTTCTGCTTTCTCTTTTCAGCAAATAACTTCACAAGACCAAGCTCTGTAGTCCGCCCTAACCAGAGGTTCTACGACCTGATGGACGAGTGGGATGAAGGGTACATGATGGTGTTCCTGCTACAGTTGACCAGACTGGTCTCTCTGAAGAGAGAGAACGAAGTCAGAGAAGTGCTCTACCACGCTGAATTTATTATGAATGGGTATCTGGTTATATCTATACTTAATTACCGATTCGACATGAGCCGACCGCTCACTCATACTTAAGGATGTACTGCAGTCTTGGACGTGGGCTACTGTGGAGCGGCGCCTCACACCGGTGTAAATGTGTAATCTACTGCGGTGGTGGCATGTCAAACATCGTGATATCTGTTATATCTAAGTTAAATATCAACGTGTTAAACATGCTTACTCTCCTATTTTAAAGGTCACTACACCTTCCGAAATAAATTCTCTAAATGGTAGTGAATACTGCATCAGAATCAGTCGTGCAGTTCAAAAGAACTTCGCGGACAAACAGACAGACCCGTTTCACCCGCGTAAGTGTCGATCCCGTGGGAATATCGGGATAAAAAAAAACTGTTTAGTAGTTTTTGCGTGCAAACATCTTCACAAACTTTCAAAATAATATTAGTAGGATATAGGTATATATAAGAGTTGAATGGCGTTCAATAGTAGAGGCCTAAGTCCAGCAGTGGACTGCTATAGGAAGATGATGATATAGAATTATATACATTTTTGACAGTCGTTACGGGGAGTCAGAAGCCCGAAAATCTGACAACCAGTCTTACCAAGGGGTATGGTATTACCCAGTAACTGGGTTGTGGAGGTCAGATAGGCAGTCGCTCCATGTAAAAAATGGTTTTATTGTTGTTATTTAGTAGTATTTTGTTTATTTATTTTACTTTGATGGTCCTAGTTTATCATTTGTGACTTCAAGTGACAGCTATGTGAACAGAACACAGCATTGCATAAAATATGTAAGTTGTCACGCCCTTTATACCTGGAGGCTTTTATTTAGGTAGTTAGTTTTTTTTCATTACATTTTTAATTTTGATTTAGTATTTTTTTCAGCTTGAGTACCTACGTATAGATTTTATTGTATTTGTTGGTATATTGGCCTGGCTAGCTAACATATTATGGCAAATAATTTAATTGAATACCTAGTGTTGGATACTATCAAGTATTTTCTAACTGAACAGACAGCTGTGCTGCTGGGGAGTTTGTTGCGCCACTGCTTCTCCCAAGCGAAAGCACTAGGAAGTGGTGAAGGGCGGGCGTTTAGGGGGACTGTCTTTTGTAATTTTGACGTTCGAAAAATGCTGATTCTCAGCTTAGTTTGAATAAATGACTTTTGATTTTGAATTCGATTTAAAATACTGGTATTCAGCCTCTCAAATGCGTTCGGTAGGAGTAGGTCTTCCGATGAGCTCCTTCACAAAGAGCTCTTACTTCTGTCACAAAGAAAAATCTAGATAAAATTGGATAAGAAAGATTTCAAAACAAAAGAAGAACTAGTAGGGGATCTTCTCAGGCAGGTACATCCTTGCTTCTT